>CM042150.1:38086744-38096744 GCA_023376005.1 Doryteuthis pealeii | reverse complement strand
ACCTCACTCTGACCTTGCTTTCCGGGGATAAATCGTGAGAACCGGAACCCCCATAGAAGGCCCTGTTCTGGTTTAAGGATACTAAGTAACTAAGTCAGTTAGAAGTTAGAAGCCGATCTAGCAAGATGTAAGGATCTGCGCAGATTGTCTGGTTTGGGGATTTGGAAATAAAGTAACATCAACGTAAATCGAAGTCTTGTGTTTTATTACCTAAAAACTACAAATGATACAGGGCTTCTGATAAGGAGTGATCCCCTAACAGAAACCAGACCGAGGAATGCATAAGACCAGCCAGACCTTAGAAGATTCCCAGACAAGATGATAGACGATCAAAGAACCAAAGCCGGCGAAGAAGATACGACCAGAGTAAGAAGTAAAGAAAGGTATATAACAATATATGATGCTGATTTGGTACAGAGTGCGATATGCAACCACTGGCTTCTCTTCCATGTTGTTTCTATTTTCCTCCCCTTTTCCTCATGATTATGGCACACTTTTTGTAATCCCAAAATCTCCCCATTTCTTATATCCTGGCTGTATATTTTTATGGTTATCGTACAAGGGTTTTTCACTTCTTTTTTCTTTTTGTAAAGGAATCTTGTATCATCCAGTACATAAGAGTTATCTTTTCCTGTGATCTTGTAAATTTGTAGCCCCCCTGTAATTTCCTAAGTATGTAATTTAGTGGCATCATTGCTATAAAAATATCAGCGGCGAGAGGGAAGTCTCCTAGAAAGATACCTCTTAGGATTTTTACTTCTGCTATAATTTGTCCCTCTGCTGATATCTACTCTACTTGGGTTTTCATCGTGGATGACGACTTTTCATTTATGACTTTGTAGGATATCGTTGTATTTTTTTAGACATTCAACATATCAAAGTTTGCGGAAACATGACGTAGGATTTATATAGTCTATCTGCTGTGGCTACATTTTTCTACCCTTGTTTTGACTCCCTTAAGAATGTACTGATCTACGTATATCAGTCATCTGTTTCTCTTATTGTTATATATACTTATACGACATAAGGAAGCGCGTGTGGTGTAATGGTTAAAGTCATGGAAATCGACTCGCGTCCCCCGAGTTCAAATCCTGGACGGGATAATTAATTTCATTTAGCGTTAATATCCTTGGGAAAGGTATGAATCCTACTCTCCCCCTCCAGCTATGGGTAAATAGTAGGGCAGACTGGGCTCTTTATCCTTGGTTAGGCAACCAGTCTAGGAGAAGGAAAACTCTGAATTCAAACCTGCTGAACTCCGCTTAAGAAATTGACCTTGTGTCGCATCCTGCTCGTGTGGAGGGGTTGGTAAATATATATACGACATCGGGTATATATGAGAGAGAGAGAGAGAGAGAGAGAGAGAGAGAGAGAGAGAGAGGTAGATTATAGATGACAATATGATGATGATAGCCTTACTTTTTAACATCTGCTTCTGGTTCTTCGTCTAGGTCGGACGCCATCATCTCTGGTTGGGCTTACTTCTCTGCTGGGGTTTGATTTTTCTTTGTTGATTCTTCTTCGTATTGGGCTGGTCATTGTTTTTAATATTCAATTAACAAAAACAAGACTTTTTGTTTCTTTAAAGCTTTATTTCGCAACTCTGTCCATGATTCCACCGCTCGGTGAGACCGACCCATCTGAGCCGACAATAACGGGTCGAATCAAACTAGACAATCTTACTCGTCCAATCGTGCGCTTTCAAGGGGTCAAGAAAAATGTTAGTACCCCGTCAAACAACTTTCCATGGACCCCCGTCATTCTCTAATCTACTAACACCCTAATCTAATTCTAACTGCTAGGTTATCGTTAATTTATAAGCTGCTTATAAATTATGTCACATATTCCCGTTTGTGGCATCATCTCTGTTCTTTGGAAATAATCCACTGCAACCAAGATATGAGAACTTTAATCACCTATTATAGTGTTGAAAAAAATTTCGCGAATCGTTAAAAATTTAAGATGTGGATTTTAATTGGCTTTATTGATAGATTTCGATGTGCATAGAATGTATTGATTTTAAAGGAAGCGCTTTAATCGAAAGATTGGCAGTGATTTTGAACACTTAAAAAAAAACCTTTATACTGCCTGAAAATCACAAATTTCATGACAATTGTCGAAGTCGGATTTATTGAATTTACGTAGGTCCAGAACAAATCGCCTATTTTTGAAAGTATTCAAAGTTTCGATATTTTTGGCTTTTCTGGTAGATTTTGATGCGTAGAATTCATTGATGCCAAACAAAGCAATCAATTCTAAGAATTTGCGGAGATATGAGAACTTTAATCACCTATTATAGTGTTGAAAAATTTCGAATTTCGTTAAAATTTAAGATGTGGTTTTAATTGGCTTTATTGATAGATTTCGATGCATAGAATGCATTGATTTTAAAGGAAGTGCTTAATTCGAAAGATTCGCAGTGATTTGAACAGCTCCAGAATTGAGAATTCACCACCAGATAGAGTTTAACGCCATACCCAGGACATTAAGACCCTCAGTCACCGCCTTCTAGCACATATATGATAAAAAGGGTATTTCTTTCTCTTTATGCTTTCTCCGCCGATTTACTGGTAGAATTTTCTTTAGTTATTTTGGAAGGTCCTGTTTTGCTTCTATGCTTGCGTTCTGCCCAGTATATTGTAGTCATTCTTGTTTCGACAATATTCTTTTGGTTTATTCTTACAGGATATATTGTCAGTCTTATTTGCTGTCTTTTTCATTCAGTTGTGTTCTTATGTATTTTCCTTCTTAGTACTTTCACTTGTTTTTCGTAGTTTATTTATTCGTCCTTCTGCCTCATTTCCATTAAGCTTTTGTGTTTCTGTTAGAGCTTTCCGTAGGAGGATACTGATTTTATCACAGACTAGTTTTGCTCCTCTGTAAATTAGGTCATTTAGTTCAGTGATGTTGCCTGTTGGGATATTATGTAATACTTTATCTACCTTTCCGATCTCTCTTCTCTCTCTCTCTCTCTCTCTCTCTCTCTCTCTCTCTCTCTTCTCTCTCTCTCGCTTGGCTTTTTTCCAGTCCTGATTCCTTAGGGACGGTAATGTACCCTTCTTTTCGGTCATGATTTGTTTTATTATCTATACATTGTTTCTTTCATCTTCAGTTAACATTGATGTTGTGGAACTGGTTCTATGATGTTTTGGTTTTCAGCATTTTGTGTTTCAACTCGTTTAGGGGGCTCCTCTTGAGCGTATTCTTCTCAGTTTACCTGTGCACATATTTCCATTATCTCAAGATCAGAAAACCAGACTTTCTTTTGAATCATCTTTGCTTTGTCTGCAAGTCTTTGATTCTTATTGAAATTGGCAGCTTCTTTTCAAATATCTCTCATCCTCTTCCTATAACCTATTTGTGTTGGATTATTATTATGAGGCTTTCACACCTGCCGTAGCCGGTAGTTCACTGGAGGCTGAGTGACAGCAAGGCTCTTCAGGTCTCCAGTACTCTTCTGAGTAATCTAGTCGATCTCAACAGTGCTGGGGTTTGGATGGTTTCGATTCTTCCTTTGATTTCTAATTCACCCAAATTCTTTTCTAGCGCCTTGGGGACCGTTCCAAGGGCACCAATTACAATTAGTACGACATTATTATTATTATTATTATTATTGTTGTTGTTGTTGTTGTTTACACCAGTGTTAGCTGATGGTGTTTTACTCGAGTAAGTGACAACTGGTCTCCTCAGGTCTCCAGGAATCTTCTGAGTATTCTAGACGATTGCAGCTATGTAGTTGTCTGGATGATCTAAATTCTTTCTCTGATTTCCACTTCCTCCAGTCTTTTTTCCAAGCTTTTTGGAACCGTTCCAAGTGTACCAACTACAATTAGTATCACTTTCACTCTCATATTCCACAGCTTTTTCAGTTCAATAGCCAGGTATTTGCCTATCTTCCAGATGAGAAGTTATCTTTTTTTCTTTTGTTAATCAATACTACGTCTAGTCTTCTCACTGGGGTTAGGCGATCAGTCTCTATCTCGAAGTCCCAGAGAATTTTATTCGTTTCATTCTCAAGAACAGATTCTAATTTACGCATATACCATTTTGTTGTATGGTCAAAATTTAGTTTTTTGCATAATTCCCAGTGGATCACCTTTCCAACCCAGTCGTGCCTACATTTGTATTCCCGTTGTGCTAGTCTGCTACATTCGCTTAATAAATGGTTTATAGCCTCATATCTGTCACTACACACTCTACATATTATTATTATTATTATTATTATTTCACTCCTTGTGAGATTTTTTAAACAGCAAGTCTTCTCAAGTCTTCAGGACTTATCTGAGTATTCTAGCCGATCTCAACAATACTATCCCGAGGGCAGCAACTACAATCGATATCACCTCCACCCTCATGTTCCACAATTTTATCAGTTCTCTGGCAGGGTCTAAGTATTTTTCTGTCTTTTCGTTTTCTTTCATTGTTACTCTGTACGACAAAATCTACCAGTTCTTCTTTTTGTTCTTGTTAATCAATATTAGATACTGTCTAATCCGGAATTGGGTGATCCATTTGTATCTCAAAATCCTATTATTTCCAATGTATTTTTATAGTAAAAATCATTTCTAATGTATTTTTATAGTAAAAATCATTTTCAATATATTTTTATAATAAAAATCATTTCCAATGTATTTTTATAGTAAAAACCATTTCCAATGTATTTTTATAGTAAAAATAATTTCTAATGCATTTTTATAGTAAAAATCATTTCCAATTCATTTTTATAGTAAAAATCATTTCTAATGCATTTTTATAGTAAAACTAATTTCCAATGCATTTTTATAGTAAAACTAATTTCTAATGCATTTTTATAGTAAAAATCATTTCCAATGCATTTTCACAGTCTGGTGAAAAAGTACCAGCTAGAGCTGGAGTAAAAATAAAAACTCGTAACAAATAAAATAATGATAATGAGATACAAATGGATCAACCAAATTTTACTTTTAAACTTTTACTTTCCCTTTTTTAGAATTAGTAAGATGAAAGTTAATACTTGTCAAAATACTTAATGAGTTTGAAAGTTTTCATAAATCATGCAAGTGAGTTTTTCATACCAGCAAAATTTACAAGTGGTCTTATGATTTAATTAGACAAGTATAGTGGTATCTAAAGTAATTGTTATAAAATCCTGGATAATTCTTAAATTGTAGAGTTGTCGGTAATTGAATTTATATATTTTTTTATGTTGAGTGAGGGGAGAGGATATTGATGTAATATTACTTCTAGAAAATCGTTTGTGTTAAATCCTACTTAACGGACTTAAATTCCACCATTGTATGTCACACTGCCGAAAGAAAAAAAAATACTAAAAATCAAGGAATTAACCAAATTTAATTAAATTTTCAGTGTTGATATATTAATGAATAAACAATATAATACACCAGTTATTTTATTTTATTTTTAAAAATTACGTTTTCGCAGGTCAGTTAACTTTGAATCACGTATCTTTGAGGCGTAACACAGATTCACAAACATACGTGGTTCAAAGTTGACCTGGAAAAATGTAAAATTTTTAAATAAAATAACTAGTGCATTATATCTTTTATTCAATAATGTATCAACACTGAAAATGTAATTAAATTCGGTTAATTTCTTGATTTTTAGTATTTTTTTCGTTTGGCATGGTGACATACAATGGTGGAATTTACGTCTGTTAAGTAGGATTTAACTATCTTTTTATGTGGTTGGTGTCTTTTGGGTGGATAGGGTGATTGGAAGGGTATCTCATTTTCAATTGTGTCCAACTTGGACGATTTAAACTAATTGTTTAAAACAGGGATCACCAAACTTTTTACAAGGTGGGCTGGATAATTAAAAAATAACGAGTGCGGGCCAGATTATTAGTGCAACAAGTCGTAACAAGTGAAAATTCGGGATCGCGTAAGTAACAAGTGAAATGCTCACACGTACGAAATTTAGTAACCTACCTACAGTAGTCAAGTCCATGAAGATTTAGTAAGCTTAACATGATATTTAGATTTTAAATGGTATCAGAAGTCTTGCCTTCCGTACATTTTAAACAACACAATTTAAGTACCGTCGGTGGGCCTGCTAAAATGCCTTCGGGCCGTAGTTTGGTAACTTCTGGTTTAAAACGATGGACACATTTGAAAATTGAAGAATTATCCAATCGTTATCACAATTTTCTTTACCACTAAACTTCTTTAATTAAATCATAAGGTGGCTTACTAGTTTTGTTTTTAGTAAATAATTTTCCAAATTACATTCTAATCAAAATCCATTATCTTCAAAAAATTACCGACCATAATTTGTGAACCGGAAACTGGCTATTTACTATATAAAACTTAAATTAATACACAGTAGGTCTAGATGAAATCGATAAATCAACTGTATTTCTTTAGTATTAATTCATTCGAATTATTAGTTTCATCATTCACTCATGCTTAAAAACCCAGTACATTTATTTTTATAACCTCGACATCAAATACGTACAGCATACGCGAAATACTTACATTATATATATATATATGTATATATATTATATATATATATATATATTCACTATATAAATAATTATATGTATAATCATTATACATATATATAATATTATATTATAATCATTATATATGTGGTTATAAATATATAATCATTTATCTATCATTATAATCAACACGTGCTCTCTCTCTCTCTCTCTCTCTCTCTCTCTCTCTCTCTCTCTCTCTCTCTCTCCTCTTCTCTCTCTTCTCTCTCTCTCTCTGACTGCGACCGCGTCGCGCTCTATTTGTACTATAAACCATCGCGTTATTTATTAAATATACAATCATATATTTAGGTCATTATATACATATACTATTATATATATATATATATATATATATATATATATATATATTATATATTCACTATATTTATTGGAGAAGCAACTCTTAAATGACGTTTTCCTGTACACACTGCACAGGGATACAGTAATGTAGACCAGCCAGCAAAAATCTAAATCAATCAGCTCAGTGAGGATTACTTTTTTTAAATAGAATGTATCTGAAAAAAAATGAATGAATGGAACGTTATTTTACAGATACATGGTGTGCCAGAAAGCACAAAAATTCTCGATACTTTTTGACACACCTTGTGTGTATTATATATATATATATATATATATATATATTATATATATTAGTGTGTGTGTGTGTTGTGTTTGTGTGTGTTTGTGTGTGTGTGGTAAAGAAGAGAGTGAAAAAGTAGACAAAAAGGAGCAACTCAAACAGTAGATGTAGGAGATATATTTCGTCCTGCTTTCAGCGGACTTCATCAGTCAAAAAGACTGATGATGTCCCGCTGAAGGCCGGACGAAATATATCCCCACATCTACTTGTTTGAGTTGCTCTTTTTGTCTACTTTTCCTCTATTCTTTACCACAGTCTGTCGGATTTACTCCAACCATCCTATCCAGATATATATATATATATATATATATATATATATTATATATATATATATATATATAAATAATCATTAATTATGATATTATGGATGTTGTACAACATGTTATACAACATCCATAATATAATAATCATAATTATCATAATATCATAATTATTGATTGTATTATTATGATTGTAAATCTGCTCTGCTTTATTAGCATTGAGCACCTTTTTAGGCCAATACTTTTCTCATTCCTTTTTCATTCATTTATTCTCTATTCATTCTATATTCTACATTATATATACTAGCAAATATATGCACCCTCCGGGTGCAAGTATTTAAGTTTTAATGTAATAAAATATTATATTAAATTAGAAAGGCTAATGAAACTAAATAAAATACAGATTAAAAAGATTTGAAACAGAGGAGTATAATAACAGATTTGAAACAGAGGGAGTATAATAAAAAATGGAACAACTAAACTTACTCTTCCATCACTCTCGTCTTTCATTGTTATTTTTTCTAATTTAAGTATTTAGTTATAAGAGGAAGTAAAGAATAAAATGACAGTTATTTTATCTTGTTAATGGATTTCATTTAAGATCATTGCAGAGATTTTGCTTATATTCATTAAAATAAAAACCAAATAGTTAGAAATCAATAATACTAAGCAATATTTATTAAATTCGATTTTTTAATATTTATATGCAAATTAGCCTTCCCGTTCACACTGTAAACCGCTATTTTGTTGTATATATAAATATAATTGCATGTTGTCAGTATGTAGACATAGTTAACAGTATTAATAATGTAAGACAATTTTATTAATAATTGAGGTTAAATAAAAATAAAATCATGGAGAATGTGATGTAAATAACTAAGGGAATTGTGACTTGAGTAGGAATATAGTTTCGGTTACAGACAGAAAAACACACAATCTCCATTATAATAGATATGTAATATATATATATAATAAATATATATATATAATATATATATATATATAATATATATATAATATATATAATATATATATATTATATATAATATAATATAATACAATCCCAGTCACATAAAACGTTAACAAGCCACAATTTAAAAAAACAATTTTTAGCTTTACATTTCCCATCGCGTGAAAACGCTTCATATAAACGCTAAAAAATTTTGATTTTAACATCTCAACCATTTCACAACTGGTTTTTGACATCTCAACCACTTGGATCATTGGATTACCAAGAACTTTAAATTATGAGTGTGAAATCATAATATCACATTAATATTATATATAATATATATATATATATATATATATATATATATATATATATATATATATATATAATGATGATTTTACTTCTTAAAAAAATGTCTCGCGCGCAAATATTTTTTCGTTTTCGTATAAAGCAGATAAAATGAAACTGATTATTTTCTCTTATTTTAATCTTGGAATCTAAAGTTGATAATGAATTTCCTCAACCCGGCATCCTGGCTAGAATGCTGACCTCCTCTTAGCCATTAATCGATCGTATTATATTTTAACCGCTGGGCGATTTTTCTCTTATCCGACAAAAGTAACAATTTTTAAGTAGATTGCTCCTACTCCCATTTTTAACGTTTTCATCTCTTTGTCATCATTTAGCCATCCTAAATGACTGGGCCGGAGAAGATGAAATCGAATCTTAGTGTCGATTTGAGGGTAGGTGTCAATGTAGACTTTTTAAGGGAGGCCATCATCTAACAAATTACAGCCGGCCATGTATCCCCCCTACAATCTGTAGCACCCCTCTTGCCCATCCTTGTAAGAACTCGCGTGTATGTTACTTCCGCCCTCTCCATAAAGGTTCCCGCCCAAAATTGCTGTCGCCTTTCTCCATTACCAGTATTAGCACGTTCTCAACAAAACGGGTTTTTATTTCTTCCTTCACTTACGGAGGGCTTGTACTGGCTTATTCGATGTCATTGGAACCAAAGGAGGGAACAACAATTGAACAACTTGCTTGTTAAGACTCACGAGCCTAGCATAGTTCCTGCTAAGGGGAGAGGGATAATATTTGTAAATATAGGTGGCAGCACTAGCAAATGCCGCACATATCAGTGCATGCTGACGCAACAAATGGAACGGCGTAAATCATTACATAGAGATGAAAATTCATGCCAAAAAAAGCTTTCCCTCTAAATATATATATATATATATATTATATATATATATATATATATAAAATTTTGTGTATGTGTGTGTTTGTGTGTGCGTATATATATATATATATATATATATATATATATATTATATATCCTTCCGCACGGGCAGGATGTGGCCCAAGTAAATTTCTAAGCAATGTTTTAACAGGTTTGAATTCTGAGTTTTCCTTCTCCTAGACTGGTTGCCATACCAAGGTTAAAGGGCCGAGTCTGTCCTACTATTTGTTCATAGTTGACGTGAAAATAGTTGGATATATACCTTTCCTGGTGGTATTAGCGCTATGTGAAATGCAGACAGTCTCGTCCGGATTTGAACTCTGGTCGCCGTGTCCATTTTCTACCACGATAACCATTATACTATGAATCGGAAACTTCTCTAACTGCGGAACCTTCTTTCCAACTCGGGGATCTCTCTTCT
>CM042150.1:38069228-38086644 GCA_023376005.1 Doryteuthis pealeii | reverse complement strand
TTTGTTTTCGCCAAACCCTCCAACAATGATTATTTAAGATTGGTCTCATCCACGAAGGCAACATTAGACAGGAAACAAGAGACAACATATCCGAGTTAATAAGATCTGTTTAGAAAAACGAACGACAACACGCTATAGTCAACTGCCTGACAAAGCTAAAAAATGCCCCGATCGGTTTCCTGCTTTTAAAAATAAAGTACGTAGATAAAGAATTTTAAGTCCTTCTTATAGTTTTCTCTTTACTACTATTCAGAAAGCATCTATTATCTTATACGATCAAACTCTTCTTGATTGCTGTATTCAAATAAACTAAAAAATAAAGCATCTCTATATTGATTCTTTTAGAAAAACCAGAATAATTTATCTGGATTTGGTGCCGAAACAGTTTTCTTTCTCGTGCACAGCACTTAACATCAACACATTTCTCGTTTTTTTTCCAAAATATTAAATCATTAGTATATACTATTCATATATATATATCATAGTATATATATATACTATAATTATAATATCTAATATATATATATAAAAACCCGCCAGTGGACAAACTAAACCGCCTAATTAAGTCGATAGATATAAAATCCAAGTGGCCTCCAAATGACTCTATAAAGCACTAGCCGAGTCACCAATATAGCTTCAGAGCTAAGATCCTTAGCGACTGAAGGCACTAAGGCGAAACTTTCTAGTTAGGTTTATTCTGAACTCATTAGAGATTAATCTTCTTATTATATATATATATATATAGATATATTATATATAATACTATACTACCACTATATATATATATCAGTCATCCCACCAGATCATATAGTCGTTTGTCTGAAGTTTACTTCTCACGGTTGCAGCTCAACTTTTTTGATCAACTTACCTCTCAGCTGACGTGAATAATGTACTATAATATCCAATATAGTAAAGCCGTAATGTCCAAACTATATAGCAACTTCCCCTAAATATTTGCTGTCTTATAGTTACACCAGATGTTGAAGAATTTTTGTTGATGATAAACATCAAATAAGTTAAAGAAGCGATTACGATTCATTAGGTTTACTTTAAGTCCGTTGTTTAATGGCATATCAGCCTTTGTTGGTTATTCAGTGCCAAAGCCACATCTCCATGTAGAAGAAGACAGTACTAGGGAATAAGATGATTCATACCGTTTTCAAGAATATTAGCCACTTTATTTATAAAGGAATCATTTATATATATATATATATATATATATATATATATATATATATCTGCTGATGAGGCCTAATAGGCCGAAATGTACATACAGAGATTGATTTTTCTCGATTTGTTTAGCCTTACATTTGAATAGGTATGTCCTTCTAATCAATTAATTATTTATTAATTAACTTTCAAAATTAGGTACGACTTCAATTAAGCACATATTCTCCCAAAAATTGTCGGCTAAAAAAAGCCATATCAAAACACATCGTTTGTGTATTTACTTCTCATATATATATATATATATATATATATATATATATATATATATATAACCCCTTTCGCACAGGCAGGATGCGACACATTGTAATTTTTATGCGGAGTTTTAACAGGTTTGAATCAAAGTTTTCCTTGTTCTGGACTGGTTGCTATACATGCCAGAATATGACACAAGGTCAATTTTTAAGCGCTCTCTAACCGGTTCGCCACGTTATAGGGTGTTATACAATGCCACAAGTATAAGGCATCGAACTCGTTATACATTAGTAATGGATCTGCGAGACTAGCTTGCTAACCATTACACCACATTGGGACGCCCAGCAGAGTCCATCTGGTTTGAATTCAGACTAGTTCCTCCTCCTAGACCAGATATTTTCCTGACTTCCTACCTGGCCGGGATTGCCACAAGGCCATTTTAATGTGGAGAGCCCTGCTAAAATCGATGCTCAGACGATACGCAACGTTTTGGGGCGTCTCAAACACCAAGCAATAAAACCCCACCCCACCTTTAAATTGAAGGTGCAGGTGTTTCTTCTGGTAACACGCGGTTAATTTTCTATTAATTTGAGGTCTAGCGACTAAAGCCAGTGTAACCCGAGACCAGACCAGCTAGAACCGCAGCAAATATAAAGCACCTAATCTATCCAACTATTTTCCACATAGCTAGGGGGAGAAAAGATGGATTCGTGACTTTCTCAAGAGCATTAGCACAAAATCTGTTCTTTGAAGTGACTCTTGATAGTATAGGGGATGGGTGTGTTCATACCTTTGGCGGGGTATTAGTCTGAGACAACGTAATTCGACTGAATTACGAACTCGCTCACTACAATGTAGCAGTCCAGCACGGTAGCCACTGTGCCTATGATTTCTTACTGGAGTTAAAGGAATCCTTTAACGTTATATATATATATAATATATATATATATAATATATATATATATGTGTGTGTGTGTGTGTTGTGTGTTGTGTGTGTGTGAAAAGTGAATGGAAGTGAATCCGACAGTATGAAATAAATATTTTTAGAAAAAACAAATAAATGACAGAAATCTGTTTCGACCTTTTACTAAAGTGGTCTTCATCAAGAGCGAAATGTTTGTGATGGAGAGACGGTGTGAGTAAACCGTTACAAAAGTGGTACAAACGAACGTTCGTGTTCGGAGCCGGGTTTTTTTTTTTAATTTTGAAAATGCATATTCCGTTTTAAAAATTGTTTTTTTCTTAAAGACAGAAGCATTATAATCCACAAAGAAAACTCAAAAGAGTTTGATGTAAATATGTATAAAAAAATGTATAAGAAAGTATCAAAAGGTTCATGATTCCAGCCACTGCAGACCACATTAACCTCCGGAAAGATGTAGAAATCCAGGTATTTTGTTTTTTCATATATATATATATATATATATAAGTCATCGGGGTAGCCCAAAGTCGGTATCAGCCAATCAGTGAGGGAGTATATCTCATTTTCTCTAGCGCTAGACCAAGGAGATTGTTTTTGCATCTGAAGTAGAGCACCGCACCTACCGTCAGCTCGTTACTTTACCGCACAGATCCCTGTGCTACTCATACGATGAGTTGGCGAGGGCCGGTATCGAACTAGGAACCTTATGGTTTCTAGCCAAACGCTCTACCGATTGAGCTAACCATTAATATTCATTTAAGGTGCGATTGTTACCATTGGTTTCAAAGCAGAGTACTAGCCACTTATCATCAAGAGAACTCGCTTGATGATAAGTGACTCTTACCCTTGTAATCTAGCACTTTATTTTCAATTTTCCAATACTAAATAACTATATATATATATATATATGGATTGAGAGTTGTTCCTTTCCCCTAGATCAGTAACAAAGATAGTCTCTCTAATTATTTACCACATGGCTAAAGGGAGAAAATGGATTCATGCCTTTGCCAAGGGCATTTGCACGAAGTGTAAGAGCAAAGAGCCAGATTTGAACTTGGCTTGCCGAGTCCACTTCCTTTTAAGCGATAACAGTGCGTGTCTCCTTCCTAGTGTAGCGAGTTCAAACCTCACGGGTGGCCCTACCGCTGTGGTCAGACTCTATAACTTCGTAAAGAACGATAACATTCTTGACGTCACATTCATCATATTCATAAGCGATACAGACAGACAGACAGACAGACAGACAGATCGCCCACAAAACAAATCTTCATAAATTCTCTTATTGGATGCTTAATAGCCTCGTTCTCATTTATCACACGAAAATGTTCACTGAATAGGATAAATCGCTTCGAGAAAGAAAAAAAGAAAGATAAAAAAAAAATCTCCTGAAACTGTCTTGAAAAGACATCTACATTGCAGCTGAGGATTGAGGGGTGGGGACATACGCAATCAAAACTCACTTTCCAGTTTCTTGGGGAGGGGTATTCTGTTTTTCTTCTTTTTTTCTTCTTCACTAATGAGTGTGCGCTAGTATTGTTATCTTGTACCTACTACCCATACCTTAGTCATAGCTGCAAAATAAGATGTGTGTGTGTATCACAACACCCCACCTACACATAACCACGATCTTATATGTATAGGTCTATGTATCTATATATATATACACACACACACACACACAAACACACACACATACTCACACATACGCACACACATACACGCTCACAAACACACACATACATACACACGCACATTTATTCTTAATATCAGACTATATCTTCACAGGAACATACTACTAAAATCCTCACAATGTTGTGTATATAAAACAAATAATGGCACATTATAACGTGATTTATATCAACACAATACTCTCCACTGGCATATAACAGCCTAAACGTATATTTATACACACACATACGCACATACAAACACACACATACATACGCGTGCACATTTATTCTTAATGTCAGACTATATCTCCACAGGAACATACTACTAAAATCCTCACCATGTTGTGTATATAAAACAAATAATGGCACATTATAACGAGATTTATATTAACGCAATACTCTCCACTGGCATATGACAGCCTAAACGTATATTTACATATCAAAATTCTCATTATGTTTGTATATATGAAAGAAATAACAGGACGTCAAAGAGAGATTTTTATTAACGCAATACACTACACAAGTATATCACATACTAAACGTACATTTACATGTTACTAAAATTTACTACAATTATTATTACGCTTGTGTATATGAAACAAACAAACAACAGCACACCATAGCGAAATTTTCATCAAAGCAATGCGTTCCACACGGATTTAACAACCTAATATTTGGTTTGATTTGGTTTGGTTTGTTTTACGGCATATCAACCTCAGTGGGTCATTTAATGCCGACAAAGCTTTGAAATAAATTAGTCTTGATGGATACTCAATTTTTCTATTTAACCCATAGATGGTACTACCGCTCCGGGTCAGAGTGGAACAGGTAGCAATGGTGATGAAAGGGTGTTCCACATTCCCCAAACCTCCAGAACTGGAACCTCACCATCAAACAGAGTTTAACGTCATTCCCAGGACAAGAAGGCCCTCAGTCACAGCCTTCTAGCACCCATATGATAAAAAGGGTTGGGGCTTGCCATAAGGACAATAGGGTCGGGGCAATAATATACGTGCTAGGGCTTGACGTGACCAGCCGATTGATCGTCCGTCTAGCCTAAGTAAAGTGGTGTGTTGCATGTCATGGACTGCTCAGCCACCTAGGTTCCATCCTTGAGCATCACGGGACAGCACCCACAGCCAACAGGTGACCTCATTGGGCTTACCTTTATCCCTCTGCAGAGGTGCAGTCGGTGTATTCTAACGCCTCAGCCGACAGGACGGATTTAACAGTCTAAACATACACTTTATATATCTGTCAAGTGGTGGCATGCAGATAAACTTGTGCGTGAGATATTTAAAGTGGAAAGTGCACAGACCCAAGTCCACTATCTTGGCAGTGCCGCAGTTGGTCCAGTGCCAGGGGAAAGTTCGAGACGACTGGGCTGCCGGGCTGTTGCAGGGTGCGGTCTCAGGTAGTATTGGGTCACTTCACGAGAGGCCAGCCTCCCCGGAAGCCCCAGCGGTTGCACCCAAGCGCCAGGTTGTGTTGAGGATTCATGAGAGTAGTAAGTACCCCAATCCTACTTCTATCAATCGATCACCAAATGCAGATGAGAATGTATGTGACTGCATCTGCAAGTCCAGAATTGGACTGACTAGCCACCAGAGGGTCCACAACTGTTGAGGACTTCGTCGTTTGCGAAGGAACGAAGATATCTGTCATATACTACGTAAATAATGACATTGAAATGGTCTGTTTTTCATATACCCTATTTGACGACATATAAGACGCACGGGCATATAAGACACACACCCATTTCAGCAGGTCAGTTTCAGGAAAAATGTTTTTTAGTGTATTTAATCGTACAAATTTGCTAATTAAATCAAAATGTCATAGGTCATGCAGCACTGGATCATGCATCTGGCAGCGCTGGCAACGATCATACCGTAGTTTTATTCCTCGCCAACAGATGGCATTACCGGTAAGACAGAGCGCCAATCAGCTGATGTTTATCAACCCAAGTCACAGCCTTTCAGATTGGATTGCTTTCATTTTTACGAATTAATTTTTAAAGCACTGGTAATAATACAATAATACCAGCAATAAAATAAGGATGCATGGGGTTTAGGGTAGGTAAAAGTAATGAGCGTAAGTTGGGTAAGTGAGCATCATAGAGAAGATTAGCCTAGGCCTATGGAATGTCTCAAACTTCTCCTACGATGTATAAGACGCATGGCAATTACTAATTATTCTGTTCACCTTGTATCTTTGCTTAGTAAACATTTCCCCTGTCCTTAATAGTTGTATGTCTTCCTGTTATTTCTCTGTTAACTCTGTTACTATAGTTACAACAATAAAAAACAACAACGGTACACCATAGTGAGGCTTTTATAAACGCAATACACTCCAGTAGTTGGTTTCCATTCATAAAGTGATGAGAGTTGTGAGAGAGGAGGAGAAGAAGATTATATATATATATATATATATAATATATATATATATATATATATATATATATATATATATAGAGAGAGAGAGAGAGAGAGAGAGAGAGAGAGAGACCTGGGTATTTATGTTGACAAAGATCTCTGTCTGAAAAAAAAAATTAGCACACGTAACATCAAGTTGTGCTGACAACACGGAATCCGATAACTCTCTCTCTCTCTCTCTCTCTCTCTCTCTCTCTCTCTCGCGTGCCACCCGTCCCTATCAATCAACGCCCCAGGCCGGTCCACCGCACAGCATTCAGTATCCGGACAGAGCTGATTGATGTTGTTTTTTGCTGGTCGGCCTGCACTAGCGTGTCCGTGTGTAGGTGTCCACAAGAGAATGTCACTTATGAGTTCGACCTTACTTTCCCCGCATTACGTGCCCAGCATGTCTTGTTCGTCTTACTTGGATGGTTTGTGTGATTGAAGATAAGAGGCCATACAATTGCTTTTCGTGGGTTGCTGCTTTCAAGATTTGTTTAATACAGCACAAAACATTCTTGTGTAGTTCCTATCTAGCATTTTCTCTAAGCGTTTTCTTAGAGTCCAAATGGAGCAACCATACAGCAGCACTGACACGACTACAGCTTGGAACATTTTCGCTTTATTTTATTAGAGTGATCGGATTTCCATTTGGTCAATTTGATTGTGTATAAGGCTGTTTGTTTGCATGGTTGGTTGGTTGGTTGGTTGGTCTGTATTTTCCCAGTACCCCACTCGTACCGGGTCAGGCACAAAGGCCCTATTAACGTGGGATCCACCCACAAACCGAAGTTCATGTGATGGCGGGTGAAAAATTGCGTGTATCCCGTCGGCATTCCCCCTCAATGGGGGCGCCTCAGGCACTGGGCAATAAACCCAGCCCTGCCCTTTTAAATCGAGGGGGGCAGGTGTTGCCTGGGGGTGCCCCCATTGGGATCGACGCTATCATTACAACATACCGGTCCAGCGGCCGAAGCTCACTGGACCTCCAACCTGAAGGCCGGGTGAGAGGTTGGTTGGTTGGTCGATTGGTTGTAATTGTTTGTTTATTTATTTATTTTTGCTTTTTTTGCTTTTTTTTGTTAGTTTTTTTGGTTTGTTGGTTGATTGGTTATTTGACTGGCTAGTATGATGACTGTTTGGCTAATTGGGTGTCCTTTGATTGGTTGGTTGCTAGTTTGTCTTTTCGTTGGTTGGTTGGTTGTATTTTGTGTATTTGGTAGTTTTTTGTATAGTTCGTTGATTGGTTGTTTTTATTGGTTGTATTTATTGTTTGCTTATTTGATTTGGTTGGTTGGTTGGTTTGTTATCTTTTAATTGATTGATTGGTTATTTGGCGGGCTAGTTTGCTGACTGTTTTGGTAAATCGGGTGTCCTTTAATTTTTTGCTTG
Organism: Doryteuthis pealeii; assembly: GCA_023376005.1. Taxonomy (NCBI): domain Eukaryota; kingdom Metazoa; phylum Mollusca; class Cephalopoda; order Myopsida; family Loliginidae; genus Doryteuthis; species Doryteuthis pealeii. The sequence continues at coordinate 38,078,824 of CM042150.1, read as the reverse complement.
CTTGATTGTCTTTTTATTTTCTTTGTCGTTTTACTTTGTCATTTATTTAGTAATACTGAACAGCTAAATTTAAGCAGCTGTTTATCATATTAAAAACATCTAAAAATTGTGAAAAAAAGATATGAAAAAAAAAGTCAAAATAACAATACTAAATACGTACGTATGTTGTTGCTTTTTTTTTTCTTAAACTAATGAATAAAAAGCGGATAAAATTCTTCCTAACAACATTTGACATTGTGATTCTTCGAATAGATTTAATTAGACAAATATACTTTATTTTCAAAAACCTTCAATGGCCGAGCCTGAGTAATGATTTCAATTGCAACCTTGGTGGCCCATAGAAGTGAGAAGTCAGATAAGTTTCAAATAGTTTTTGCTAGTTCAACAGGGGTTCAGGGAAGGTGAGTGAATTGGAATGACTTGTTAGTCATGCTAGTGCCTGCTTCACCCACCCCCAACCGCCTTTCACTCTGCTTCTTTACCCCCCGACAGCTGTAAAAACACTCCCAACGTCAGTTCGAACGCAGCTGCATTATGAAAAAATTATACTTACCAATTTTGAAAACAATGGTCGAATTTTTGTTGGTTTGTTTGTTTGTTGGGGGGGGGTCTGTCTGTTTGTTTGTTTGTTTGTTTGTTTGTTTTTTAACGCCGTTATATAAAGATGATCAATCTTATAAAAAAGATGATTAAATGCGACCTTTGCAGCTACACACTTTTTAAGAAGACTAAAAAGAACAGCATTGCCGTTTTACAATTGTCACGATTCTAGATCGAGACAGCATAGACAAACCCTATCTATTATTTTTAACGACATAACTTTAAATTATACGAGGCTATCATTTGACGCTAATATTCTTGACAAAGACGTCATATTGTCATATATATATATATATATATATATATATATATATATATATATATATATATATCAAAGCCTGAAGAAGATACCAGAAGATCTGAAACACGTGTTGCATATGTAAAACAAAAAGAATTTTTAAAAATTTTCTGATAACAAAAATACATTTTGCGGACCTTCCTTTTTTTTTATAAAATATTGAATTTTCCCCCGTTGGAACCAGAACAACATTTAATATATATATATATATATATATATATATATATATATATATATATATATATATATATATATATAAATTGTTAAATATTAATATTGTTTATAAATATATATATATATATATATATATATATATATATATATATATATATATATATACAGAATCAGGAAAGAGTTAAATGTAGCTTGAAGAAGATACCAGGAGATCCGGAACACATGTTGCTCAAGTAGAATAAAAATTGAAAAACTAAATAAATTTTGCGAACATTCTTTTTTACGAAAATCTAACTTCTCCCGTTATACCCATAATAACACATTATATATATATATATATATATATATATATATATATATATATATATATATATATATATATATATATTCACACATTGGATATGATACAAGGTCAATTTTTTAAGCGGAGTTTAACAGGTTTTAATTCAGAGTTTTCCTTCTATATTTGTTTTCTAACCAAGGTTAAAGACCCCAATCTTCCTTACTATTTACCCATAGCTGGAGGGAGAATTGTTGGATTCATACCTTTTCCTGGGGTAATACCGCTATGTTAAATGTAAACAGCCTCGTCCGGGATTTGAACTCGTCTATTTCGTACGATAGTAACCATTAAACCACACGCCTCCTGTGAAATTGTTATTGTTGGGAATGAATATGTATTCGCACTCTCCTGGTCATCAAATGCAGCTTAGTGCCATTACCAGGATATCTCTATGCGCTTCCAATTCTTGAAATCATATAATTTTGTAAATTATCAGTCACTCCTTCGTCAGTGCTTAGAATACACCAAGTACATCATCTGCAGCCCCTCCAAAGGAGTACCCTGAGTATGACACTAAACTGCACCCGAGAGCGAAGCTCCTGTTCTGGAGTTCTGGGGAATATGAAGCCACCCTTTCATTGTCATCACTTCCAGGGTCACAGTGTTCACCTATTAGAGTCCCATGTATTGGTCATATATATCTGGTAAACTATCACTTATAGAGCTTAGGGGCTTCAATGGGAACCTGTTGGCGTTTTCAAAAAGCACACCCCTTCCCTCAATAAAACCCCAGATACAAGATATATGTACATCTTTACCAACCCCTCTGGACGAGCAGGATGCGACACAAGGTCAATTTCTTAAGCGGAGTTTAACAGGTTTGAATTCAGAGTTTTCCTTCTCCAAGCCAGTCTATCCTGCGATTACCCATTAGAGTCCAGTCTATCCTGCGATTTCCCCATAGCTGGTTTCGAGTATTCCCGTCCAATAGTAATAAGCTATGCACAAATATATGGTTTAAAGTTGTTGTTTTTTTTTTGTTTGTTTGTTTTTTGTTTGTTTTTTTGTTTTTGTTTTTTAATTTAGTGAAATAGATCACCAATTAGGACTGAGCCTATTTTAGTAGTGACCACCCCAAGTGGAGTTTAACATGTTTTGAATTCAGAGTTTTCCTTCTCCAAGACTGGTTGCCAAAGCAAGGTTAAAGAGCCCAGTCTGTCCTGCTAGTTGCCCATAGCTGTAGGGAGATTCATACCTTTCCTAAGAGTATTAGCGCCACGTGAAATGCAAACAGCTTTGTCCAGGATTTGAACTCGGGTCGATGAGTCCATTTCCTAAGATTCTAACCCTTACACCATGCGCTTCCAGATACTAGATATGCGTGATTGTTGCATCAATTTTTTTCCTATCTTCCATTTGAGACGTGTTTGGAAAAAAACTCAGAAGCTCTGTTAGCTAAACAATAGAAATAATTATATTAATATTTAATATTATTTCCATATTATTTCAATAATTTCAATATTAATTTAATTATTATTTTTAATATATTTCAATATATATTCAATATTATTTCAATATTCAATATTGAAATATTTTCAACATATATTCAATATTTCAATATTTTATTATATAAAATAATAATATATAGATATAATTAACTTATATATTTATAATATAATAACAAATAAAATATAGATATAATAATAAATTTATAATATGTAAAATAATAATAATAATAATATATTACAATACATTTTCAACATATATTCAATATTTCAATATTTCAGTATTTTTTTATATCTAATATTATTTCAATATTTTTTATTGCAATAAAAAAAAGATACTAGTTATACGGTATTATTGCATCAATTTTTTTCCTATTTTCCATTTGAGACGTGTTTGGACAACAAAACCCTCAGGAGCTAAACTAGAGGTTCCCAACAGCTGGGACATGAACTGTCCGTCCGGGCTGCAAAGAAACGATAAGATTTGGCGATATAAAATGATATGGGTCATCGACAGTTTTCCTGATTTCCTGTCACCAATGCCCCCACCCCCACCAGAAAAAATATTTGATTTATTTGCAAATTAACTTTTAAAATGAGATAACTTAGATAAAACATTTCAATAAACAATGAACAAGGATTATTTTTATTAACCCTTCTAATACGACTCGTGTTTACATTTATATTCAGCTATCTGTCACCCGCATTTTGGGGCAGGTGGGTGAGAGTTAAAGTTTTAGTTGTACCTCCCCGGACTTAATGGATGTCTTTCTTCACTAGCAATATCCTGGAGATTTACCCGGAAACCAAGATCTTTGTATATTGTAAGTTGTGGCCCAAAAATGTATCTCTGAAAATCTTTGTAGTAAGCACTGAAAGTTTAAATTTGAACTTTTTCCTTGCGGGGTTCATGAATGAGTTGGTCGGTTGGTTGGTTGGTTGGTTGGTTGGTTGGTTGGATTTTACAACATGTCAATACTTCCGTTATTTTATGACGGGGGCGTTTTGTGTTCTTCATTCTTGTTGGGTAATCAGTTTTTTAACTCAATTTTTTTAACAATTTTTAAAACTCATATTTATCTATTTAACCCTGTGTTACATAATCTATGCGGTTGCATAAGGTTATTGTCAATCCCCTGTAATTCTGAGGGGATGACCCTTTTCATATCATGGCCGGGTTCTTCCTTGGAAAATTACAGAAGCCCGCCAAAATACGTGAAGTCACGTGGGACCTTTTGAATCCCCAGTTTGCAGTTGGACGTCAGGCAGTGAAGATGTGAACTGTGACTCACTCTGCATACGCGCGCTATGTTAGTTAGCAGTTGTCTGGTGGGGATTTAACAATAAAATAAGATCAAAAGTAAATCGAGGTCTTGTGTTTATTATCTAAAAACTAACAATGACACAGGGCTTCTGATAAGGAGAAATCCCTAACAGAAAACCAGACCGAACTCCCCAAGAGAAGTCCAGACCTTAGAAGATTCCAGACCAAGTCAAGATGATAGAAGAAATACCAAAGACGATCAGAATACTAAAGACGGCCAAGAAATAGAATTAAAGAAAGAGGTATGCAACGTTATAATTATTTAGTGTCAGTGAAGAAGGGCTATGCAACAACTGTTACGATTTTTTTTTTGGGGGGGGGCATTTTTAGGCTTAAAGTAAGAGCACTTTACTGCTGAGATCCCTTATGTTCCTTAGTGAAAAATCCATGGTTGTTTCTTGGTGTTAGACAGAGTCCTTGGTTGTTCCTCGGTGTTAGGTAGAATTCTTTGGTTGTTCCTTAGTGAAGAATATTTGTTAAGCAGTGGTTAATTCGCTCGTCCGCGTCGAATATGTGCAACTGAACAGCTTTCAAGATCAGCGATTAAATAGTTAACTAACCACGTATTTGAGCATGTTGATTGGCTGGCTTTAATCCACGCACATACGCAGTCTATAAGTTTAAATGATAGACTTCAGTATACCTTATATATCCAAAACAAGGACACTTATTTGGTGTAATGGTTAGCACGCTAGATTAGCAGACCATGGTTAGTGAGTTCGTTTCTCACTGGGTGCCCCATACTTCTGTCCTTGTGCCGCATCTAAGCTATGCTTAGTAAATAACTACATATCCAAAACAATCCAACAACTACCATTCCGGATCAGAATAGACCGGTTAGCAATGGCCATGAAGGGGCACTCCACAGTCTCCAGAGTTCCAGAATCGAAGCCTCACCACTAGATCCAGTTTTATATCATACCCAGGACACTAAGACTCAGCCATTTAGCACATTGATATTTGTAGCAGTTGACTTCATCAATAAACCCACCGACTAACTTGTCTCGCTTCAAAATTCGGAATTCCCTTCGTTCACGTGGCTTGCTTTTTATTGAAATACTTGCTAACGCATGCAAATTACCGATGGTCTTAAAAGGGCTCGTTCCGCCCATACGCATTGATGGAACTGCAAATGGCGGCCGTGACGGAAAATCAAACATCGAGGACGCTTATCATTAGATAGGTTTGAACCACTAGGTCCCACTTCACTACACACATATGATAAAAAGTGTTGGGAATTTGCCATAAGAGCAATGGGGTCGAGGCAATCATATAGGTGCTACGGCTTGACGTGACCAACCGATTGATCGGAGGTGGGCTTCTACGACTGTCCGTCTTAGCCTAAGTAAGATCTGAAATGCTGTTGCATATCATGGACTACTCGACCACCCTGATTCAGTCCTTAAGCATGACGGGTCACCACCTACGGCCAACAGGTGGCCTTCTTAGGGGTATTTTACCCCGCTGCAAAGGTGCGGTCAGCGTATTCTACAGCCGCCAGCTGACAGGGTTATTAATGAATGGGAGTCTGAAGATAAATGAACAGACTTCAAAGAGTTAACTGCACACTGTGCGTTCGTGTTTTAACTATCATGAGTAAGCGTCCGACTAGGTTCCCAGTTCGATACCGGACCTCGTCAACTCAGCGTATGAGTAGCACAGGGATCTGTGAGGTAAAGTGAGGAGCTGATGGTAGGTGTGGCCCTTCACCTAAGACGCCAAAACAATCTCCTTGGTCTAGAGCGAGTGAAAAGGGGATAGAGTCCCTCTCTGTCTGTCTGATACCGACTTTAGGCCACCCCAATGACTTTTTTTACTTTTAATTCTATATATATATATATATATATATATATATATATATATATATATCAATGTGTATGGTTGGCACTATTATACTTGAAGAAGTGGTAGTAATCCAAGGTACAGTGTTATTAGAAGAGTGCTCAATATGTGATAGAGCGTTAATAGATAAATAAATAGATAAATAAATAAATGTTTTAGTTTAGATTTATTTGCATTGGAAATTCAAATTAATGTAGGTTTTTGTTCCAAGGAAAAATAGATATAAACTGAAACATATATATATATATATATATATATATATATATATATATATAGTAATTGGTAATTTGTATGAAGCATTGTTAAGTACGTTATTATATATTAATGATTGGAAGGCAATTACAATGCATATAAAATTAAAACAAAAAGATGTTTTAGTCTTATCGATTTCAAAGTAAACTTTATCTTAAGAAACGGTTTTCAGAAATGGTTGCGTTTTTTGTGTCGTTATTCTATTTTTTTATGTTATAAACACGCGTCTCGCGGCGTTTTTTTTTTTTTTTTAACGCCACGCGGAAGGTCCTGATAGTCGTAATAGCCGTTGTTCATTCAATTTCAATTTTATTATTTTCATCTATTCATATATTTATGCATTGTAATTGCCTTCCAATCATTAATATATATATATATATTATATATATATATAATATATATATATATATATATATATAAATCTGGAGTGACCACACTTGCTTAACGTAAGAGCTACAAATTATGAAGCTCAAGATCCATGGGTAAACGAATGGTCGACAATTCCTAATTAAAGCTAACAACCGGTTCTCGGAAAAAATAAAATTCCATGAACAGGTTTTTACGAAACAGTGCAAACCGACTGAATCCCATAACTGGCCATATCTCTCTGGACTAGTTTTAAAATACAGAGAGAGGCAACTTCTATAAGACAAAATTGAAATGAGTTTAGTATAGAAATTAACACTATATGGGAGCCTCTAACCGGATAGGCTACAATCCCAACGCAAATATCGTTCAGTTCTGTCGGATGTAAAAGAGGGCTCAATAATTTTTACGCAATGATTAAGATGAAATCACAAAAAAAGTGTCCAGTTACTTTTCCAACATAGGTTTCTTGGTTTCATAATTAATTAATTAAGTTTTAAATAAGCAAAATACGTATTAAAAAAACTACGTAGATCCAAAATAAAGATTAGCCAATGAATCGCTATACTAACGATTTCCCTCCGACATAAATCGAAATCGGGACTTCAGCAGGCATAGTCAGAGACTATACTGCTTCGGCCACGATACGCACCGGACAATCACTGCGAAATTAACCTGTCAATGATACTGATACGCCTCTACCATAAGAGGTACGGGGACGTTGAGTGAACAATAACAAACCAAGCCTATGCTCTTCGGCGAAGGGAATAAGATTTTTTGATGTTTGTTTTTCGATTTCTGTCGGAGGGAAATCGTTAGTATACATCGCTGATGAGACTTAATAAAGTTGAAACAGTCTGTACAATGTTCTACACTCCAAACAATTCTTTGCCGAGATTCACTTGTCATGATTATTTTCTATAATTATCGAATTTTATGCGATATACGCATTGTAATTGACTTCAAGCAAAAATATAAATAATAATATATACTTTATTCAACAATGCTTCTAAAAAACAAACATAAAAAAATAATTAATTTTTAGATCAGTAAATTACGGACAAAAAATACGTAGCTCTGAAATAAAGATTAGCCAATGAGATTAGTGATTTTATCTGCCATTTTATAATCAGCCAATCAGAACCGCTTTTACGAAATAAACAAACAAAAAATAGCGATTCATTGGCTAATCTTTATTTTGGATCTACGTAGTTTTTTATACGTATTTTGCTTATTTAAAACTTAATTAATTAATTATGAAACCAAGAAACCTATGTGGGGAAAAGGAATTGGACACTTTTTGTGTGATTTCATCTTAACCGTAAAAATTATTGAGCCATCTTTTACATCCGACAGAACTGAACGATATTTGCGTTGGGATTGTAGCCTATCCGGTTAGAAGCTGCCATATAGTGTTAATTTCTATACTAAACTCATTTCAATTTTGTCTTATAAAAAATTGCCTCTCTCTGTATTTTAAAACTAGTCCAGAGAGATATGGCCTATTATGGGATTCAGTCGGTTTGCACTGTTTTGTAAAAACCTGTTCATGGAATTTTATTTTTTCCGAGAACCGGTTGTTAGATTAAATTAGGAATTGTCGACCATTCGTTTACCCATGGATCTTGAGCTTCATAATTTGTAGCTCTTACGTTAAGCAAGTGTGGTCACTCCAGATTATATATATATATATATATATATATATATATATATATATATATATATGTGTGTGTGTTTCAGTTTATATCTATTTGAATTGGAACAAAGACCTTCATTAATTTGAATTTCCAATGCAAATAAATCTAAACTAAAACATTTATTTATTTATCTATTTATTTATCTATTAACGCTCTATCACATATTGAGCACTCTTCTAATAACACTGTACCTTGGATTACTACCGCTTCTTCAAGTATAATAGTGCCAACGATACACATTGATATATATATATATATATATATATAATATATATATATATATATAGTTTCAAAACTACCTGATATATATATATATATATATATATATATATATATATATGTATGTATGTAAAAGTAAAAAAAAGTCATTATCTTTTACATTTGAAAACTAGAGCCTTTTTGTCCCTTGAGATTGTAGCCTAGGAGAAGGATACCGTTGGTTTAAAACTCAGAAAGGGAATTACCCGTCGTTAAACAAGCTGTCGAGAAATTAATACGAGTTATTCCCCTTGACCATTCAAGCATTCAAATGTCCCTAAAGATTTTTCATCTGTAATGTTCTGCAGTAAATATTTACGCCATTAGATTCTTTTAGCTAATTATCCAAAAACTTCAAAGGTACCAATTGTTAAAATGTGTGATAGAATTTGTCATTTACTTTTACCCTTCATGAAACAAGTAATTCAATCCCATTCACAACTACAACGTTTTCACTTCAACTAAAAAAAAAAATTAAACTTCAATGCTTCTTAAAGTGAGCGCAGACACACTCGTTGTTTGTATCTATTTTGAAACCGACCAATGAAAGAACACACACATGCTGTATGCCTCTATATTTTAAACGACCTGTCAAAAGACTCTATTTTTTTCATTTTTTTTTCCATGCAAGGGTTTGTAGTATAATTTTACTTTATTATTTGCCGGGTTTTTGTCTTAACGCAAGGGTTTATTAATAGGATTAATATAGTATAGTATAGTATAGTATAGTATATATATATATATATATATATATATATATATATATATTAAATTTGATTAAGGAATTATATATAATTGATAATTGAATCATATTACCACGACCAGACAACTCGGCAAACACCATTTGCGACATCCGGAGCACTGGACAGCTGTTTCGACTTTCTTTGAGACCAAAAGGAGGTCGAAACAGCTGTCCAGTGCTCCGGATGTCGAAAATGGTGTTTGCCGAGTTGTCTGGTCGTGGTAATATGATTCAATTATCAATTATATATATATA
>CM042150.1:38034228-38066728 GCA_023376005.1 Doryteuthis pealeii | reverse complement strand
CTGTGGTGTTGTTTGTTAACCTGTGATCTATTCTCAATTCTTAATATTTCGGGATAAAAATCCCTTCTACAGAAGATTACTAGAACTGAAGTTGTTGCTAGTGGCTGTTCATTTGTTCTGTCTCATGTCTTCCAAATTCTGTGTGTATGGGGGGGGGGTACTTGTTTATGTGTGTGTTTGTGTGTGTAAGTGTGTGTATGCGCGCTTATGTCTGTGTGTCTGTTCATTTCCTTCTTTTTTTTTTTTTTTAATTATTATTCCAGATTTGGCTCGCCCTCTAAGCAGGGTTTTTTGTTTACAAATATATTATATATTATATATATATATATCTCATCACCTCTGGCAAGTCTTCCACACGGCGTCCAGAATTCGCACACGAATTAATAGAAGACACCCGACCGGTAAGTACACCATGCCTACGCTTTTAAGACGTCTGCAGGAAGGACATGAAGATATGCCACATCAACGCCAACACATAGGAGGTTGGTGCAGAAAACCGAATGACCTGGCACCTCCTTGTCAAACAAGGCACGAAAAGGGGTGAAACAGATAGGAAAGAAGCTGCCACAGAAAAGAGAGCCAGAAGGAAGGAGAGACAACAGCAACCCCAGCAAGCATCACTGTTTGTTTACTGTCGCTGCACCAGAGATTGTCATTCAAAAATTGCACTGTTCAATCCCTTGCGGTAAAAAAAAATTGGATACTACGCCATCGTCTTTAGCAGACGAAAGGATGCCAACACAGTTAGTTGAAACTATATAATTGCTTAAATTATTAGTATTAGGTAGGAATACTTGAAGCCATACAACTGTGTGAAAATCATTCTTATGGGGTAGGAATACTTGAAGCCATACTACTGTGTGAAAATCATTCTTATGGGATAGGAATACTTGATATCATATATAACTGTGCAAACAAAAGATTATAGACAAAAAAACTTGTTTTAATGCAAAGGAACAGTGAAAATATAGTTATGATTACAATCAAGCATTTATAAGTTAATCACATTTTCGTATTAAATAACCCATAAGGTGTTGACATGCCGTTAAACAAATAAACCAAACCAAACCTCTAATTAGTTAGGATTTTAATTAAACATTTATAATTAATCAAATTTTGGCATTAGATAACCTATGAGAAGTTGATATGCCGTTAAACAAATAAACCGAACCAAAGATATTTTGCCTAACACAGAACTCCAAAGGGGGACAATGTGTGAAATGATTTTTACTTTATAATTACTAGCAAATATATGGACCTTCCGGGTGCAAGTATTTAAGTTTTAATGTAATAAGATATTTCATTAAATTAGAAAGGCTAATGAAACTAAATAAGAATGTATATAAAAAAGATTTGAAACAGAGGTATAATCGAAAAATAGAACAACTGAAACTTACTTTTCGATCACCCGCGTCTTTCATTGCTAAATTTTCCTAATTTAATTATCTACTTAGAATAAGAAATAAAAAATAAAATGACAGTTATTTTTTCTTGTTAATGGATTTCTTTTAAGATTTATCCCCGAGATCTTTGCTCATATTCATTAAGATAAAACCAAACAATTAGAAATCAATAATACTAAGTACATATTTAATAAAATCACATTTTTAATGTCAATATGCAAATTGGCCTTCCCGTTTACGCTGCAAACTGCTATTTTGTTGTATATATAAATACAATTGCATATTATTAATATGTATATAATGCCAAGATTATTAATAATATCAAACAATTATTATTAATAATTGAGGTTTAATTAAAATAAAATTATGGAGAATGTGACGTAAATAACTAAGGGAATTAAGTCTTGAATAGTGATATAGTTTCGGTTACAGACAGAAAAACACACAATCTCCATTATAATAAGATCTGTTTTTATTAAATTTTGTTATTTTGATTTTTGTTTTTTTTGTTGTTTTTTGTTTTGTTTTAGTTTATTTGTGAACCAATACTGTTTCGGTTTACACTTTAATATCTTATATCTGGCTAAGAAAATATTTAAAATTAAAGTTCAACATTTTTAATGGACCTAAAAAGGTTTAGACTAGAACAAAAAAAAACGCCACAAAAATGTCAATTGCATTTAATGCTTATCTATATTCCGTAATAACAATTTTCTGCTATGTCAAGTAGTATCCATTTTGTGCCTAAATGAAACTCGATAAATTTCAAGTATAAAAATGGTCCCCGTTCTGCATTGGGTCGGGGTTATTTTTTTATATCTTTATGAACTTATGTGGTCTTCAAAAAACACTTTACGTTAGTCAGCAGCCCAAGCCTGATATCTCAAGATAACACCTTCCGACATAAGCTTGGCAGTTTAACGATTTCATGGTTAACCTGTAGATCTAAAATGCTCTATTCTAGATGAAAAAATTATATATATATATATATATATATATATATATATATATATATATATATATATAATTTCAAATTCTTTCCTATCTATGAGAAGAGGTTATCCAGAAAATGGTTATTTATGAATGCTACTTTAGCTTTAGAGAGCCTGGACTTCATGAAAAAAATGAAGATGAGATTAGTGTAGGCTGGGAACATGCGCATTGAGCGCATACATTTTGATGACTTCCGGACAGATGCGTTCGTCTCGACTCGAAAAGTAGTGTTCGTTTTAGATAATGTGAATGTATATAAGATGGTTTCTGTTTCGTGTCAAAATACGATTCTTGGAAAATTATGCTTAAAATAATGTGACGAGACTGAAAAGCAGCCCTATGAACAAGCGGATTCCCAGCCCCCGCAAACAAGGCGCGTCAGGATATGTTTGGCCTGTGGCGAGCGGCTACGGATACTCGAACTCGCTACCTCCTCGTAGCTGAGGTGTTGTTAGTAGAGACCCAAATAAAGTATATCCGAATTTGTATAAGCGCATCCGAACGAGCAGAAATAAAGACGGACTGTCGCTGACAGGGCGAGTGAGGAAGAAAGTGTTTGGACGGCAAGTGAAATCTGACGACTGCTATTTGAAGCGAGAGTGGCGTGTTCGGTTGGGAAAGGAATTGCATTTCGTTCAGTTGGGAGAGACTTTCAAAGGATTGATATTACCTTGAATTTTTGGACCCTTTCAAAAGAAATAACAAGCATATTGACAAGTGAAAAATAGAAAATGCATGACTCTACTCTTTCTCTATGAATTTTCATTAATAACTAGCATGACCTGAGAATATACCACAGTATGATAATTTAATTCTTGCAACGTTTGATATATTTACTTAAGAGCTATTGCAAATACTTTAAAATGTGATATATCCGGGTTAAGAGATATATTATGAAGTCGATAGTAAGGTATATTATCGCATTAGTAGCTGATGCGTCGAGTAGCAATAATAGCAGTACGGCTTCCGAGCAGTCGTGGTAGTAGTCTTGCCAGTAGGCGTTTGTACCACCACAGTGTCGAATATTTATAGAGGACACTATCGAATTAGATTATAGTGAGGGTGTACCTAGGTTTTTACATATTCATTACATCAATATGTAAAAAGTATAATAATCTCTCTCTCTCTCTCTCTCTCTATATATATATATATATATATATATATATATATATATATATGTATATCTATGTCTCTTTACCGCTTTCCGTTCTCTCACTTTTTTCTCTTCGTCTCTCTCTCTCTCTCTCTCTCTCTCTCTCTCTCTCTATCTATCTATCTATCTATCTATGTCTCTTTACCGCTTTCCATTCTCTCACTTTTCTCTCCGTTTTCTCTTTCGTCTCTCTCTCTCTCTCTCTCTCTCTCTCTCTCTCTCTCTCTCTTCTTCTTCTTCTTTATTTCCTTATTTTCATCATCGATTGAAGCAGATTAGCGTTATTGTTTCCGCGTTCTCACCTCCTCTCTCTATCTTTCTCCTACTCTATTTCTTTATTTCTTATTATATTTTTTCTGTGCAGCAAGTCCATTCTTTCTTTATAAAAAAAAACGGAATGGTATATAATGTTTGCCTCTCAAACCCTCTTTCATCGGGCCGAAGAGAGGCAAACAATTGACGAGGAAGTGAAATCTATAGTGAAGAAGCGGCTCAAAGAACAGTCAACAGAATTTTACTGGAGAGACATACTTGCTCTCATTCGAAGGTGGAATATTGCTATTAAGAGAAACGGTGACTATATGGAGAAGTAGGGATGTGATCCTCAGAATACCAGCTTCATTTTGCTCTATGATACACGTTCCTTTATTTGTAATTATACCTGTCCTAAACAAAATGGCATTACTTTATGACACCCTCGTATACACACACACACATATAAATATATACATATATCATACAATATATATATATATATATATATATATATATATATATATATCGCCAACTCAGCGCATGAGTAGCACAGGGATCTGTGCGGTAAAGTAAGGAGCTGATGGTAGGTGTGGCGCTCCACATCAGACGCTAAAATAATCTCCTTGGTCTAGCGCTAGTGAAAAGCGGATAGACTTCCTCGCTGTATAGCTCATACTGACATTGGGCCGCTCCGACGACTTTACTTATATATATATATATATATATATATATATATATATATATATATATATATATCATACAACGAATCATTCATATATTTTAAAAAAAGATTCGACATTAGATAACACACGAGGGTTGATATGCCATTAAACACCGAACAACCAAACTAAGGGCGTGTAGTAACTAATGCGATGGACAACGACATTGTGGTGTATTTACCAACCCCTTTGCACGAACAGGATGTGACATGAAGTCAATTTCTTACGTGGAGTTTAACAGGTTTGAATTCAGTGTTCCTTCTCCTAACTGGTCACCTAGCTATGGTTAAGAGCCCAGTGTACCCTGCTATTTACTGAAGAGAATACTTGGATGCATACCTTACCTAGGGTATTACCGCAATGTGAAATGCAAGCAGCTTCGTCCAGGATTTGAACTCGGGTCGACGTGTCCATTTCCTATGACTCTAACTCTTACGCGCCTCTACGACATTGTAGTAAGCTAGTTCAAATTCCAGCCGTTCTATTATGTTCACTTTCAAACTAATACCCTTGGTAAAGGTATGAACACCCTCATCCCCTCAACTATGGCTTAAATATTACCTTTAGTGTTCTTTTACTAGGATGGCTTTAAATATCACATGATTGTTGATATGCCATTAAATAAAGAAACCAAACAAGCAACACAATAGAGTATTAACTAGGCTTAGTTTACTCTGTCATAGTGAGAATCGAAGTAACAACAGTTGTAGCTATTTACCCAACCCATTCACCACAGGATGTGACACAAGGTCACAAGTATGGGACATCCTGCAAGGATTGTTGGGAGTCCCTGTGGTGTAATAACTAGTGTGCTCGACTGCAACATCGTAATGAGTTTGAACTCCAGTCGCGCTATTATGTTTACTTTCAGATTAATACCATTGGGAAAGGTATAAACCCACTTATACCCCCAGCTATAGATTAAATAGTAACACTACTGTTCTTTTACAATGATTTTTTTAAATAACGCACAATTGTTGATATGCCATTAAACAAAGAAACTAAACCAAATCTTTACGTGAATGAAGCGAATATGTAACATTTGTGAGATTTGCCAATAGAATGTATACACATACATGGAAAATTCAAAGTTTATTTGTGTAAGGAAACATTTCATAGTGTGACTCTGCCTTGACAAAGTAGTTTTCTTATCTAAAGTCAAACATAGTATAATTCTGAGGTAGAGAACTAGTGACAATCTGCATTAGTAGATTATTGGATGTATTATGTTTTTAATAATGCTATTATGTTTACTTTCAGACTAATACCCTTGGGAAAGGTATTAAATCCTTCACACACACAGTTATGGGTTAAATAGTACCACTACTGTTCTTCTACAAGGATAGCTTTGGTATTTGTAATAAGTAATTGAGAGTTACCTTCCCTACTTTATGATTACATCCCATTTTGAGAGTTCTCTAGGGAATACCAGAATACATAAAAAAAACTCTTAGTAACCGTACCTTTGGTATTAAATAACCCACGAAGGTTGATGTGCAATTAATCAAAGAAACCAAACCACCCAAACTAAATTATTATACCAGCCAAACAAACAAACAGTCCTAACTTCTAGCTTCGTCATTATCGCTTTCACCCTTCCCCAATCGTTTTCTCTTTTCTGAATAACATTATCGTTCATCTTTCTTTCATTCTTTATTTCATTCTTACCTAAGACATCCTGTTACTTATCAAACATGGAATGAAAGATAAATTCTAAGAAATATTAATATTTTTATGCAACCTCATAAATTTCACCTCTTCCTTTTTTGAGTGGGCGCGCAAATTTACTGCAGGTGTTTTATACTGAACAACTCTTTGGTATTTATCAAAAAGATATCCAGGTGGGTAAAAATAAAACACATTCAAATTTGATCCGAGTTCAAATCCGGGTCGAAGCTGTTTCTGTTTCACTTCGCACTGATACAACCGGGAAAGGCATGAATCCATCTCTTCCTTTTTTACCTACGGGTAAATAATGGAACAGATTGGTTTCTTTATATTTTGGTAAGGCAACCAGTCTAGGGGAAGAAAACTATGCTTCACTCAGCTTAAAAATTAACCTAGTATCTTATCCTCTCCGTGACGGAGGGGTTGAGTAAATGAAAGTTTTTCTCATCAATTATTAGACTCCTTTGAAGCATCAAGTTAATATATATATATATATATATATATATATATATATATATATATATATATAGTATTGGAACGAAAGTCTTGTCCGATACAAAATAACATGTATTTAATCTATTTACATGTTGTCTTTATTGGTTAAATACTATTTTGTATCGGACAAGACTTTCTTTCCAATCCCCCCCACACACACACACACATATATATATATATATATATATATATATATATATATATATATATATATAACCCCAAGAAGAGCTACTTGGGTCTCTTTAGAGGACGCACCCACAAACCGTCTTTCCAATTATTAATATAGATGGACATACAAGAATTTGGGAAAACCTTTCTGAACTAATGATAGTAGTCGTTTCCTGAGCTAAGCTTCACACAAGGCCAGATGTATAGGTCACTCAGTGAGAATTGAACTCACTTACAACGGTATGCTTGCGGCGTAACGATTATCGACGTAGGAAATGAACTTGGCGACCAAATCATGATCGTGATTGTTTGTGTTTTACTTCGCGCTAACGTCCATGGGAAAGGCATGGAATCTATCTCTTCTCACCTAGATAAATATTAATAAAAAATATTTGATAAATATTAATAAAAAATATTTGATAAATATTATAAAAGATATTTGATAAATATTATAAAAAATATTTGATAAATATTCATAAAAAATATTTGATAAATATTCATAAAAAAAATATTTGATAAATATTAATAAAAAATATTTGATAAATAAAAAAATATTTGATAAATATTAATAAAAAATATTGATAAATATCAATAAATAATATTACAATATTTGATGAATATTAATAAAAATAAATAAATATTAATATCGGCTAGAATACTCAGAAGATACCTAGATACCCGAGAACACTTGCTGTCACTCAAACTCCAGTGAAAAACCATCAGCTTACACTGGTGCAAAAAATTTGCAAGGAGTCAAATATGTTACAGTAAAGTATTCGCCTATGCGAAATAGGCCTAAACTGATACACTAATGGACAACATATTTATAGGGAAAGTTACTAATGTGAAAGAGCGGAAATGATTGTTCATTGGTCAAATTACAATCTCACCACGTGTATAATGGACGAAACCGGAAGCCATTTGTTAACTGAGAGCGACACAGGAAGTGCTGACAAACAATTACATTGTATACAGGCTGAGACGTGGTCAATCTCGGTCGGGTCACTTTATCAAGGTGGGTATGATGTTGAAAATACCCGAAATCCCTAATGAACTAAAGAACATCACCGATGATGCATCCATCCGTATCAGAGTGGTGTATTTTGCCAAAAAAGGAAATAATAGACTTGCTGTCACTCAAACTCCTGTGAATGACCATCAGTTTACGCTGGTGTAAAATATTAGGACAGAGTGGGTTATTTTGCATTAGTACAGCAGCCGATCTTGGCGAATGAAAATTCTGAATTCAAGACCAGCTGTACTCCGCTTTAAAAAATAAATCTACCTTGTTAATATCCTGCCACGTAGCGGTGGTTTTAGGTAAACGCATACCGTAAATTTAGTGTTACTTCATGTTGTATTGACAAACTACGGGAGCAGGATGTGACACAAGGTCAATGTCTTAAGCGGACTTTAACATGTTTGAAACCAGAGTTTTCTTTCTCTTAGACTGGTTGCCTAACCAAGGTTAAAGAGTTCATTCTGTCCTATTATTTACCCATAGTTGGTGGGGGGAGAATAGTTGGATGCATACTTTTAACAAGGGTATTAGCACGATACGAAATGCAAACAGCCTCGTCCAGGATTTGAACTCGTCTCGCCGTGTCCATCTATTACGACGATAACCATTCGTGTTGTATAATGGTTAGTGAGTCAGTTTAGCAATTTTAGCTTAGTTTGGCACAAGGCCATTAGTATGATGCACCAGATAAGAATCTAGCCCTGTCGGCTGTTGCTTTAGAATACACAGACTGTACCTCTACAGAGGGGTAAAATCCTCCCATGAACTGTTGCTCGTGGGTGGCGACACGTGATGATTAAGAATGGAATCCTGGTGGATGAGCAGTCCATGACATGTAAAACTTTACTTAGGCCCTTACTTGGGCTAAACGGACGGTCGGAGAGACCCACTCTGATAAATTGGCTGGTTACCTCAAGCCCTGGCACATATATGATTGTCCCAAGCTCTTATGGCAATCCCCAACCTTTTTTATCATATGGGTGCTAGAAGGCGGTGTTTGAGGGCTTTCATGTCCTGGGTATGACGTTAAACTCTAACTGATGGTGAGGTTCCAGTTCTGGAGATCTGGGGAATGTGGAGCACCCTTTCAACGGCATTGCTCCCTCGTCCATTCTGACTCGGAGTGGTAGTACCTGTTAGGGTCCTATCTATGAACAAAATGAGTTCTAAAAAATGTGTTTTTAAAAATTGAGTTTAAAAATGTGTACACATGAAGAATGAATAAAACAAACGTCTTCGGCATAAAATGACCCCATGGGTTGAGATGCCGTAAAATCCAACCAACCAACCAACCAACCAGGTGAGAATCGAACCTGAACTGACGGTAATAGATGAGAACACGCTAAATGACACTGAGATTCACAACCTGATTCGCACGTTAAGATAGATGCTTTATCATAAATTGCGAGAATTCTGCACTTCTTGATCTTAGACAAAAGCATCCTTTGTGGAATGATAATTGGTGTTGCTCTCACAAGTCATTGTTGGTGAGGGGTT
The DNA here is from genome assembly GCA_023376005.1 of Doryteuthis pealeii. Taxonomy (NCBI): domain Eukaryota; kingdom Metazoa; phylum Mollusca; class Cephalopoda; order Myopsida; family Loliginidae; genus Doryteuthis; species Doryteuthis pealeii. Next base: position 38,057,356 of record CM042150.1, on the reverse strand, counting down.
CTTTTGGGGAAGGGCATGTTTTTTGGCTTTTTTCTTTGTTTATTTGTTTTGTTTTATTTTTGTTTTTGTGTTTTTCTTGTGCCAAATTTAAAGCTTTCAATAATAAATCATAAAAAAATTACCACTAGTAGGACTCGTCTGCTGATTACTGAACTTAAACAGTAGAACCTTCGGCTACCCTTTCGGTTTTCTAAACAATCAGCTATTTCTTCTACGAAAGCGGCAGGGAAAATATAGCATCATTGCGAATTCCGTCCGTGTTCCCTTGTACAACTTTAAACTTCTCCTACCATTCATCATTCATCCCACATTTTTTCTCTCTTTTTTTTCTCTCCCTTTATTTTTTTTCTTTATATTCCATACTGTTATTCTCCCGTCATTTTTTACTTATTTATTTACTTATTTATTTTTTTAATCCAATACTGTCAGGAATGTTCTTCCTGTCCCGAGTCTCCGTGCTAAGGATTAGACAGGTGGTCCGAGGCAGGCAACTGGTTGTGGGTGGGATACAATATTCAACAATGTGAACGTTGGTGTAGGGCGTAAACTGGGCGTGTGGATAGTAAACAATCTTCCTCAAATGACGGTTGGAGTGGTGAGGGATGCAAGGAGGCTATAACTGTGATGAATGGATAGCAGTAGACGGTATGTCATAAAATAAATGGAGATATTTCACCTGAAGAGGGCAGCAGGAGCAACCCTATAATATTAAAGAACTAAACTGCGTAGCGGGTGCCGGAGTGCGCTCCGTGGAAAGAGTAGAGGTTAGGAAGCTTCCGCTATATAATATATATATATATATATATATATATATATATATATATATATATCAGTTTGGGAAGTATGGTTAGAAAATGTAATAGAAGATTGTTTGAAGAATGAAATAATAAGAAGTTCGACATTATTTAGGCGCTATGAGAAGCCTGACTTTTATAAATATCAATATCATCATCATCATCATCATCATCATTATTCTCATCATCATCATCATCATCATGTCGCGCTATATCCAAGATAATCTCTCGCAAAAACGTCCCAATCATTCGTTGCCCTTGGAAAGTCTTCTGCACAGCATTCAGTATCCACGCTAAGTTAGTCTATGTACGTCTTTGCTGGACGGCCTTCTATGTACGTCTTTGCGTGCCCATGTGACGGCTTCCACAGAAGAACGTCACTTATGAGTTCATCCTTGCTTCTCCAGCAGTGCCCAGCGTGCCTTAATCGCCCGTATTTCACGTCAAAACGGCGACATTATTTACATATGGTTCAGCACTTCGGCTTGTGATCTGGGTTTAATATCGGTTCCTATGTCTCTTCCTCGGGATATCTATTTTCTTTTTTTAATTAAATTAGTGAAATAGATCATTAATTAGGACTGAGCCTATTCTAGTAGTGACCATCCAGGTTTGAATTCAGAGTTTTCCTTTCCTAGACTGGTTGCCTAACCATGGTTAAAGAGCCAAGTCTGTCCTACTATTTACCCATACCTAGGAGGAGTATAGTTGGATTCATGACTTTCCCAAGAGTATTAGCGCTATATGAACTGTATCTTCGTCCAGGATTTGAACTCGGGTCGACAAGTCCAACCATTACACCACGACCACTAACTATTTATTACTAAGGTTCTCATCAGAGTTGTATGTAACTGTAATCAAACAATGATGGTGCATGATAGCGAGGTTTTTGATAGAGCAATGAACTTTAAATGCTATAGCTTAGAGAATAGAGCAACCTCCAGTCTAATTTGCAATTGAATTGTAATTTAATAGGTTCTGGGTTTACACATCCAAATTTTCTGTATAATGTTTTGGTTTCGATTTCTTGTTTAATTGCTTATCAAACTTTATGGATTACGGTTTAATCAACTCGACCACGCCGAGTCTATAAGTTTATGTGGTGGACTACAGCATACCTTAATTATAAAAAATATTCCAACAGACATTTTTTCAATGTTTTTGAAGTTTTGGATTGTTTGGGAGGTGTATTTGTATTAATATTAATTATTTGTCCAAATTCTCTAAAACAAATCCCTTGGTGCCGGTCACATCAACCATGGCCGATGGTCCACCATAGCAGAGAACAATGTTGTCTTCTCCTCAAGAACAAAAGATACAGGATGAAGAACTACAGGACAATGGTATCAAACCCTGACTAGATCTTTAACTGCAGCCGCTATGGCGTGTCTGCCTGTCCCTCATTGGCCATATAAGCCACGAACACGCCTGCAGTCAACGTGGACAACCCCCTTACTCTTAATTCACGAAGCCAAGCGATGCTGCTGCTGCTGATGCTGATGACGATGATGATGATGATGATGATGATGATGATGATGGACACACTGGTATTGGTCAACCCACCCAAAACCTACATCAATCAGCTCTGTGCGGATTCTGAATGCTGTTCGGAGGACCTTCAAGTGACGATGGTGTATAGGGACGGTTGGTGAGAGAGAGAGTCAAGGGTATCTGTGCTGTCAGCGTGCCATGATGATGATGATGATGATGATGATGATTCCTTTGTCCAAATTCTCTTAATTTTGAAGCCGTAATCGTTGTGCAATTTATTGGCAAGTTGAGGCCGAGTCGTGGGAAATTTCGCTGTTTATAATAACGCAAGTCATGTTCGCTTTGAGTGGTGTTTCAGGTTACCATGGCAACGGAATTTTCATTCCTCTGTTGCGTGACAGATGAATATAAAGCCACATTGTGTTTTATACACGTTCCGGTAGAATGATCTCTCCCGTTTGGAACCTAAATAATAAAAAAAGGCAACCTAGACCCTATAAAAAATTCAATGGTAAAATTTTCTAATCTCTCTCTGTAACTGTAATCTTTTACTCTTTTTATTAGTTTTGTCACTCTTCTTTGTAGGTCCTCCAGTCTTAATAAGAAACAACAATATTTTGCCATTTCTGTTTTGTTATTGTCATTTGTTTTAACTCTTTGCCTACTTTAAACCAGTCACAGTGGCTTCCGACCATACCCAAGCAAAGTACAAAAACTGATGGTTAGTTCATTACAAGCATAAGCAGAAAGACTCAGACTATAATAATCGCTGGCAACTTAAAACGACAATTTTTCCGATCTGTGGTTGTATCAGTGCTGCTGTATTGCTGCACCACTTGGACCCTAACGAGGTGCCCGGAGAATAAGCTAAATGGGTGCTGCACAAGAATGCTGCGTGCGATTTTAAACAAATCGTGGAAACTGAACACCCGACAAGGAAGCAGCTGTACGACCACTTGCTCCCCTATCTCACAAACCATCCAAGTGAGAAGAACAAGACATGCTGGACACTGCTGAGAAGCAAGGATGAAATCATAAGCGACATTCTCCTGTGGAAACCAGCACATGGACATGCAAATGTGGGCCGTCCAGCAAGGGCCTACATTGACAAGCTCTGTACGAATGCTGGATGCTGTGCAGTTGGCGAGAGATTTTCAGGGATATCCGTGTTATTTGCGTGACATGATGAAGATGATGATGATAATGATGATGATGATTTGAATAGAATGAGTTCTGGTGGGAATAGATAGTGAACTTTGAAATATTCCATCATAGAGGTAGAAAGCACTAAGAAAATTGATACAGCCGTGTAGGCAAAGAATAAAAGATCATATTAATCGTGGTCATCGGTTGATCCATTATCTGAATGGCTCACACATGTACACATCGCCATCATTTATTTCGTCGCTAATACATTCGAGCTCAAGAGCGTGCGGCTTTCCTAGTTCGATAAGCCAACTCAGCGTATGAGTAGCACGGGATCTGTACGGTACGCTCCACCTCAGACGCAAAAACAATCTCCTTGATTTAGTGCCATTGAAAAGGGATAGACTCCCTCGCTGAATACCGACCTTATACTAAAATAGTTTGGCTCTTTAACCTTGTTAGACAATCTGTCTGAATTCAAACCTGTGGACCATATGACCTTAAGGCACCCCTTTTGCGATTTCGATTCCATTTTTTCCATTTACATCGTCAAAATCCGGTTAATTGTTAACAGACCGTTGTAAATGAGAAAAGTGTCCCCACGAGTCGAAATTGCAAAAGGGGTGCCTTAAGGTCATATGGTCCAAACCTGTTAAAGCCCGCCTTAGAAATTGACCTTGTGTCACATCCTACTCGCGCGGAGGAGTTGGTAAATGTGTAGAACTCCATAGCAACTTTTTTCCTTATTCATCTCGATTTGTTCAACACTTATTAGAATCAGTTCTATTTACGGTGTCGAAAAATAATTATCCGAAAAAGAAAACGTAAATGCCTTAACGCCTGATTAATCATTGTGACAAACTCGTCGGAAGAAAGAAAAAACAAACTTTGGTATTTTGTATATTCTGGAATTGTTAACGTCTCTTTCTGCTAAATAACAGCACTGAAGTATATACAAAGAAATAGGACGGACATTCCGAAAGTAATGCCTCTAATTCATTTCCACGGAAACTATGGATTGTTCGAAAGTCTCGTCACCCTCACATATCTTATTATAATGAAGATTGTGTGTTCTATGTCTGTAACCGAAACTATATCACTACTAAATCACAATTACTTTTGTTATTTACGTTACATTCTCCAGGATTTTATTTTTATTTAAACCTCAATTATTAATAAAAACGTACTAATAACAAGCAATTGTATTTATATATACAACAAAATAGCGGTTTATAGTGTGAACGGAAAGGCTAATTTACAGATTGATATTAAAAATTTCATTTTAATAAATATGTGCTTAGTATTATTGATTTCTAATTGTTTGTTTTATCTTATTGAATATGAGCAAAAATCTCGGGGAGAAATCTTAAAAGAAATCGATTAACAAGAAGAAATAACTGTCATTTTATTCTTTACTTCCTAGTTAAGTTAATAAAATTTAGCAAGGAAAACGAGAGTGATGGAAGAGTAAGTTTCAGTTGTTCTATTTTTCCTTATACTCTTCTCTGGTCTTCAATTCTCTGAGCACGCGTATGCAGTGTCAGTTCCAGTTCGTCATTCTTCACGTAATTTAGTCAGGGGATTGACAATAATCTTATGCAAACGCATAGATTATGTTTGCATTCTTATTCAGTTTCATTAGCCTTTCTAATTTGATATATTTTATTACATTGAAACTTAAATATTTGCACCAGGAGGATTCATATATATGCTAGTTGTTTTAACTTTCATTATTTTTTGTTTTAATAATATCATATTATGATGGAGAGATTCAGTGTCTGTCTAACAGAAACTACGTCACTGCTTGTGCCATAATACCCTAAAAAATTGCGTAAGTTTTTCAATGAGTATTTAATGTATAGTAAAATCATTGATACATAATAAATCTTATTTATTAATGATATCTCTATTAAAATCTGAGTTAGATTTGCCTCAAAACAGCCCATTTTTTTAGTGTATTTAAAATCCTTCAGCGTGTCTTATAATTACTTTATGTTATTGATCTCTAATATTATTATTTTATTCCGCAATATATTAAAATCAATCCTATGAATGATTTTATATAGAAACCAATTAAAATATAATTAAAATAAGTGTTATCTTTTTATATTTAATTTCGTTAGTCTTTCTAATTTAATATATTTCATCACATTAAAACTTAAATACGTATTCCGGAGGGCGCATATATTTTTTCTAGAACTTCAAAGAGTATTATGTAATTATTTGACCTCTAGAAATATGAAGAGTACGACAAAATTTTCAGACCACCTTAAGAAGAAAATATACAAAATATACACACATTCCACAATATGCAAGTTATTCTATAAATAAGGGGAGTTTTGAAAATTCTATCTTATCAGAGAGATTCGATTTCTATATGATCTATAATCTATCTAGCCTTTACTATGCGTAAACTGATCATTTTCTGTAGATAAGATATTACTATCTAGGTATGTGAACTTGTATATTAATTTCAGAGGCTTACCACCTATGGTGGAAATGTTTTCATCTTGTTTAAGAAACATGAACTCCGTTTTATCTGAGTTGACATAGACGTCAATGCCTCTTGCTGTCTTTTCTAAGCTATGCAGCAGAGCTTTGGCTTGTCCACGTATATTTGCGAGAAGTGCTAGATCATCTGTGGGGTTTGCATCTGTAATAGTTTCTGCGGGATATCACCAGCTTCTTACCTTTTTTAGCGAGAAGCCTTTTTCTTTTATTAGACCTAATGACGTATGTAGTACGTAGTCTAGTCCGATTATAATGATAAAAAGTGCTAATGTATGGGTTAGCTCAGTCGGTAGAGCGTTCGGCTAGAAACCACAAGGTTCCTAGTTCGATACCGGTCCTCGCCAACTCAGCGTATGAGTAGCACAGGGATCTGTGCGGTAAAGTAAGGAGCTGATGGTAGGTGTGGTGCTCCAACATAGATGCTAAAACAATCTCCTTGGTCTAGCGCTATTGAAAAAGGGGATAGACTCCCTCGCTGACTGGCTGATACCGACTTTAGGCCACCCCGACGACTTTACTTTTACTTTATATCCTTGTAGGACTCCAGCGACAATGCTAAAGAAATATGTGTTCTTTTTACATACACACATTAATTAGAATAACCCGTATTTGCTCCATCTTTTCTATGTGTATGGAGTCAAATGCTTTGTCGAAATCTATAAACAGTAGAGTATCTCAAGATTTGTTGCTTGACATTGGTAAAATAGATTTTATGTATTCTGATAGCCCCAGCCGACAGGGCTAGACAGAATAAGGACAAAGCGGCTACATTCCGATGATGAGGAAGTGGCTGAAGTGACGAGAGGATGCAATCCGTTTCCGAAAGGGCACGCAACGTATTCTGCACCGTATCCAAAAAGCAAACAGAAATTAATTAAAATAACCATTTTTCATGAATATGCATTTATCAAAGTGATGTTCACGGAAATGCCTTTAACATTTACGTTTACGGTATGTGATTATTTTAGCACCGTTTCTACGATTTTCTTTCTCTGAGAATCTGCCACTGAAAGAATTAGGATGCTCCAAGATGCAATTCCTGTATAATATATCACTCGGCTACTGTCCAAAAGGTTGGCAAACCTAGCATTCCAACAGTTTCAAACAAAAATTTGCAAGAATTCAACATTCATCACTTGGAAGTATAACAAGCACAAGTCCCAAGACGCATTGGGGAGAAAGATGATAAGAGGTCGATCTTGAAAGTAACAAGGCTGTTTTTATGTTTTTTCTTTCAGGTTGGCAACCCTGATTGACCTTTTAAACACGGAAAAATATTCAGTTCATATTTGCCTCTCAGAATTCACGTTCTGCAGAATAATCTCAGGACGAACTCATAAGTGGGTTCTCCTGTGGGCACCTGCACATCGACACACTGGCATAGCTCGACCAGCAAAAACCTACACCAATCAGCTCTGTACAGATTCTGAATGCTGTTTGGAGGATCTTCTAGGAACGATGGTCGATAGGGATGGCTGGTGAGAGAGAGAGAGAGAGAAAGAGAGAGAGAGAGAGAGAGAGAGTCAATTCAATTGTTACTTGTCACCACAAAATAGCAAAGATAGCACATGGTAGCTAGATCTTTGTTTGAGCAATAGCGTTAAAATACACGTAGAAATTAAAGCAGGTTAATAATTGTGCGGTCGATCGCACTGACCCGATAATTATTTCTCAGGGGAGATAACTATTTAATAAGGCTATAATGTACTTCCCCTTATTTTCAGTTTTGTACAATACAAATTCTACGAGTAGGATGTTACTTTAGATCAAAGCTTTTCAAACTTTTTACTTGTATACCCCTTGTGGTTGTGTCAGTGCTGCTGTATGGCTGCACCACTTGGACCCTAACGAAGCGCCTGGAGAATAACCTAGAGGGAAGCTGCACAAGAATGTTGCGTGCGATCTTGAACAAGTCGTGGAAACAACACCCCATAAGGAAGCAGCTGTGCGGTCACTTGCCCCCTATCTCACAAAACCACCGAGTAATACGAACTGGACATGCAAGACACTGCTGAATAAGCAAGGACGAACTCATAAGCGACATTCTCCTGGGGAATGCTAATGTGGGCTGCCTATCAATGGCATACATTGACCAGCTCTGTGCGGATACTGGATGCTGCGCAGAGGACCTCCTGGGGACAATAAATGATAGAGAATGTTGGTGAGAGATTATCATGGATATCTTTGTTAAAGGCGCGACATGATGATGATGAACAAATTTAACACCCAAATAAATTAATTAAAATCAAATTAGAAAACATAATTAATTTACTTCTGTTTAATATAAGGGGCCGGCTTAGCGTTCGGCTAGAAACCACAAGGTTCCTAGTTCGATACCGACCCTCGCCAACTCAGCGTATGAGTAGCACAGGGATCTGTGCGGTAAATTAAGGAGCTGATGGTAGGTGTGGCGCACCACCTCAGACGCAAAAACAATCTCCTTCGTCTAGCGCTAGAGAAAAGGAGATAGACTCCCTCGCTGATTGGCTGATACCGACTTTAGGCCACCCCGACGACTTTACTTACTTAAAATAAGAAAGGAATCTGTAGACCACAAATGCAAATGCGTGTTCAATTCTTGAATCATTTTAATAGGAAGGATTGGAAGATAAATTTGCCATTAAATTAGCCTGCTTCCGAGTTCCTTGCAGTTTGAGGAAAGGGGAGAGACTCCCTCACTGATACCGACACATTCCGCTACTTCAACATCGTTAGTTCATTTAAATGACCCGTGTGTTTAGAACATGCTGTATGCGAAAGACACATCCCTAGTGGTCGTCAAGGGTGGATGAGCTCCAGGGAAGTCAGCGGTTATCCATACCGATAGAAATAGGTTTTAGGGTATTTATTACTCACATAAATATCCAATACAACCTGACGCGAGATTGAAAGCGTTGGGACTCCCGGAAGGACTCAATACTACATTAGACAGCACCCTGCAGCAACTCGACTGTCGGACGGCCAAATAGTAGACTGATTTATGCATCCGCTTTGCCATAAAAATGTCGCAGGTACAAGTTTTCACTGTTGCCATGCATGCAGTGAGGCCATCGTCGTCTGCGACGGACCTATATAAGCAGTAAGAAAGTTGCCACCCCATTCAATCAGGCATTCTGCTCGGTATACGACATCTGTCAATTAGTCTACACTAGCAAATATATGCACCCTCCGGGTGCAAGTATTTTAGTTAAATTTTATAATAAAATATGATATTAAATTAGAAAGGCTAATGAAACTGAATAAGAATGTAGATAAAAAGATTTTGAACAGAGGGGGTATGATTGAAAAATAGAACAACTTTGAAACTAACTCTTCCATCATTTTCCGTTACTCCCGTCTTTCATTGGTAAATGTTCCTAATTAAACTGTTTAGTTAAAATAGGAAGTAAAGAATAATATTACAGTTATTTCTTCTAGTTAAAGGATTTCTTTTAAGATTTATTGAAGATATTTTTGCTCATATTCAATAAGATAAAACCAAACAATTAGAAATCAATAATACTAAGCATATATTTATCAAAATAAATTTTTTAAGATCAATATGCAAATTAGCCTTCCCATTCATACTGTAAACCTCTATTTTGTTGTATACAATTGCATGTTATTAGTATGTAGATATGGTCAACAGTGTAAGTAATGTAAGACAATTTTATTAATAATTGAGGTTTGAATAAAAATAAAATCATGGAGAATATGATGTAAATAACTAAAGGAATTGTGACTTGTATAGTAACATAGTTTCGGTTACAGACAGACAAACCCACAATCTCCATTATAATAAGATGATTTGGGTTGGTTATGTTTGTTTTACGGCATATCAACCTCGGTGGGTCATTTAATGCCAACTAAGTTTTGGATTTGTAGCGGTAGTTTGGTAGAAAAATATGTACATGTATATATTTTAACTATTGTTCAATTACTTATATTTTTCTAGTACAATCCCACTTTTTTTTAGGAAATGTAAAATCCTGGATGGTCTTATTTTCGTGAAAAGTTTTTTTTTTCCAAATTACTTGCTTGGTAGTATTTTGTTCGCACTAGATCAAAGTCTACACACTCTAGCAGTATATGTTTCACTGTAAATCTCTCTTGGCACGTAGTGCATATTGGGATTCTGTAATCTCTAGTAAATGATGATGGGTGATTTTGGTGTGGCCTATGAGAAGGCGGGTCAGTACAGCCTGTTCCCTTCTGTTTTTGTTGTATTCTAAGTTCCATTCTCCAATGGTAGATTTAATGTTTTGGAGTTTGTTATTAATGAGTGCATTCCAATGATGTTGCCATTTTTTAGTGTTTTTTTTTGTTTTTTTTTCATAACTGTTTTATAATCAATATATGGTATTTTTGTTTTTATTATTGTGTCTTTCATAGCTTTCGTTGCTTCCGATTCAGCCCTGTCATTTCCAGGTATACCAAGGTGGATTGGAATCCAACAAAAGATCATTTCCTTATTTTTGGACAGGTAGTATATTCTGTTCAGTACTTGTGTACTTAATGGGTCATATATTATTGCATATAGCCTACATGATACAACAATTTTTTTAAATTACAAATCATAATTAATTCATCAGTGTTTAATACAATTTACACGAGAAAGGAATTAGTAAACGATAAATGCAAACGTACCGTTAATTCTTGAATCATTTTTTTTAATTGGAAAAATGAATTTGGTGGGCACGGACGAGATCAATAATATTAGATTACAAGTTTGAGAGATTGAGCCACATTCGTTTTTCAAAGTGCTTCTCTGTTTACTTAGTAGATAATGCACATGGCTAAACCCAGATTCCAACGCATATATATTTGCCAACCATGTAATAAGAGGAACCATGTTCTACATTAATAGTTTATAGGATAAGAACAATGAAATGGTAACCATTAACTTAGATTCAATACTATTTCGAGGTAAGTTAGTTTTATCATTCACTACTGAGAGGAAATACAATTTTAAAGCTTTGTCAAATACTGCTTTGGCTGGTTGTTTTGTTTTATGGCATATCAACCCTTTTCAGGTTATTTAATGCTGAATAAAGTCATCTTGATATCAGGTTGCTTACAGTACCTGCTGTTGCTTAAATGGTCACCTATCCAAATACTGAACAGGATCATCACTGCTTAACTTCAATGACCTACTGGGAACCGGTGTTTTCTACATAACTTAACCATAAACGAGTACAGATTTGAAGTTTATCTAGTAAAAACAACTAAGTATACCAAGGATTATATATATTTACCAACCTCTCCACACGAGCAGGATGTGACACAAGGTCAATTTCTTAAGCGGAGCTTAACAGGTTTGAATTCAGAGTCGACTCAAATTTTAATCCTAGACGAGGCTGTTTGCATTTGAAATTGCGCTAATACCCTTGGGAAAGGTATTCATCCAACTGCTCTTACTCTAGCTATGGGTAACTTGTAAGTAAGACTGGGCTCTTTAGCATTGGCTTGGTAAACAGTCTAAGAGAAGGAAAACTCTGAATCTAAACCTGTTAAACTCCGCTTAAGAAATTGATATTGTGTCTCATCCTACTCGTGCAGAGGGGTTGGAGAATATATATATATATATATATATATATATATATATATATATATATATTAAATTCACCAACACTCCTGTGGATCCCTATGCAAAAAAAATATTCACACGTATGGACGTCTTTGAGATGCCCCGCTCTAGATAAAACTTAATGATCACCGAAGGCGGCATTTAAGTGAGTAGATAAGCGGCATTTGTTTAAGTTTGTTCCTAGCGTCTTGAATAGATGTAAACGTACGCACTTATTACTGAATTGTAGACACGTTAGAATGGCACAAATAGCGATAAGCTGACTCGCTCCGAAATAGAACAAGCTCGGCTATGCTAGAGTTTGACAGACATTTTTTGTGGGTGTTTTGGCGGAAATTCTTCATCGACTGGCGCCATTTTGTAACGCTTATTTCTAGAAGGCGGGAACGAAAAAAAAATAACCACTAAAAAAAAAGTGGCGTCCAAATTCTCACACCTTGTATCGGGTGTTTATTTTTTCAACGTTGCCTTATATTATCTGCAAGAAAAGATAACCTCTATTTCAAGAAGAGCTTAACACGGGACAGTGCCAAGGCCTGCTAAGTTAACAGGAAATACAAGATAGAAAGTCCCATTCCGACATAACTAAGTTTTGTGTGTAAAAAAAAAAAGAAAAGAAAAGAAAAAGAAAAAAAAACATGTCATTGACGAAATTTTAGCGATGAACGTATGAGGAAGACAGACTCACAAATAACAATTTAATAGATGTCAAAAGTTGAACGAAACTTTATAGGGTTACTAGAGGATCCGTGAAACCCTTGGGTTCCCATTGAGACTTCTTTTTAGTATCAATAAAAGTAAAGACTGTTCGTTTTCTTCAGAGATCAGCTGAATTAATACGATATCATCATCATCATCATGTTACACTAGTAACACGGATATCCATGACAATCTCTCACCATGCGTCCCTATTATTCATTGCCACCGGGAGGCCCTCTGTGCGGCATCCAGTATCTGCGCTGAGTTGGTCTATGCATGTCTGGCCTACCCATGTGATGTCTGCCAAAAGCTGAACTAAACTTTATAGGGTTACTAGAGGATCCGTGAAACCGGTGGGTTCCCATTTACCATTCCCTTTTTAGGAAGTAAAAAAAGGTAAAGTAAAGTCGTCGGGGCAACCTAATGTCGATATCAGCCAGTCGGCAAGGGAGTCTATCCCCTTTTCAATAGCGCTAGACCAAGGTGATTGTTTTAGCATCTGAGGTGGAGCACCACACCTACCATCAGCTCCTTACTTTACCGCACAGATCCCTGTGCTACTCATACGCTGAGTTGGCGAGGACCAGTATCGAACTAGGAACCTTGTGGTTTCTAGCCGAACGGTCTACCGACTGAGCAAACCCGGCCCATTTTCGGAAGTAGTGAAATATAATAATTTTCAATAATTTTCGAGAATTTAGAGGCACGTCGTGTAATGGTTACAGTCGTTGGAAATAGACACGACGAGACGAGATCAAATCCTGGACGGGGCAGTTTGCATTTTACATTGGACTAATATCCTTGAGAAATGTATGAATTCAAAATTTCTCCCTCCAGCTATGGGTAAACAGTAGGACAGATTGGGCTCTTTAACCTATAAAGCATCAACTGCCCTCAGCACCCATTGACAGATTTCATCTATCCCTAATAAAAGTAAGGACTGTTCGTTTTCTTCGCAGATCATCAGAACAATATCGAGCCGAATTAATACAATATCATCATCATCATCATCATCATCATGTCTTGCTACGGATATCCATGACAATCTCTCGCCATCCGGCCCTATCATTCATTGCCCCTGGAAGGTCCTCTGCGCAGCATCCATTATCTGCGCAGAGTTGGTCTATGCATGTCTCGCCTACCCATGTGATGGCTCCCACAGAAGAACGTCACTTATGTGTTCATCCTTGCTTCTCCAGCAGTGTCCAGCGTGTCTTGTTTGCATCACACGGATGGTTTGTGATATGGGGCAGGTGTCCGTACATCTGTTTTCTCGTTGGGTGTTTTTCCCACGTCTTGTTCAAGATTGCACGCAGCATTCTTGTGCAGTTTCCGTCTAGCTTATTCTCCAGTCGATTCGTTAGGGTCTAAGTAGTGCAGCCATACAGTAGCACCGATACAACTACGGCTTGGAATAACTTTCGATTTAACTTGTCAGAGAGATCAGATGTGATGGCTTCCACAGAAGAACGTCACTTATGAGGTCATTCTTACTCTATTCATTCATTATGCTCTATCAAAAACACCAAAGCCATGGTACGCTCACCTGATGGCGACACAGATTACTTCGATATTTTGCTGGAGTCCTACAAGGAGATACGCTAGCACCATGTATATTTATGATATGCCTAGATTACGTACTTTGAACACTATTAGATCCCATAAAATAAATAGAACTCACACTAAAAAAGGCAAGAAACAGGCGATATCCCACACAGACTATTACGGGTGCGGACTACGCAGATGATCTGGCATTTCCTGCAAGTACACCTGCACAAGCCGAATCCTTGCTAGACATCCTAGAAAAGGCAGCACAGAACATCGGTCTATACGTGAACTCCGATAAATCTGAGTTCATATGTTTTCAAAATGAAGGAGATATCTCCACACTCGATGGTAAACTCCTAAACTCGGTGAAACGATTCATGTAGCTAGGTAGTAATATGATATATTTTTTAATGGTTATGGTCCACGTATATCCGATAAAGAATACTCAAAAATAATATTTTAACATTACAGCAATCTTATTAACAGGCAAGAATATTAACTCTTTGCCGACCAAATTTTCCCCTCGACTAATTTTCTTGGTATCGTTTTTTTTTTTTTTACCAGTATCATAAAAGTTCTATTTCAAAGTTCTTAATCTAGTCCCCTCAGAACTTATTCTATTCAAATAAAGTCATATTATTGTTGGAATCTGAGTCCTTCTGCTCAATTATAATGAACTAACCATCAGTTTTTGTACTTTGGTGGAAGAACCGCTGTGAGCGGCTTAAAGTAGACAAAGAGTCAAATTTAGCAAAACAAAATGCTACAAAAGAATTACAATAGAATTGTAGTAACGCCAGATACCTCTCCGTCCTTTTCCCCCTTTCCTATTGCATTAAACACTGGGCTCTATAAGATTAACAACTTTAACTAAAGATTGTTTTTTGTTTTTATTCTATAAGGGCTCGTTTTACAATTTAGCCATAAATTGGATCCTCCTTTTATGACCGTAATTTTGTTTTTTCGTCGACGATGATTAAAATCTGACGTTTTTATTTTAGAGTACCAAACAGCCCCACCAAAAAAAAAAAAAAAGAAAAGAAATAACAACAATTTTGTGAGAATAGTTAGTTTTAAAGTGGGGGCCACTTTAAAACTAACTATTCTCACAAAATAAAAAAAACTTTTAGAATATACACATTGAAGTGAATATTAAAATAAATAGATAAAATATATTTAGTATTGTAAAATAACGGGTGCAAGAAAAATAAAACATTTATTGCAAAAACACGGACATAAAATGAGGGTTCAGTTTATTTTATGGTAGGAATTTACGAGGAAAAGGGGATAGACTCCCTCGCTGACTGGATGATACCGCCTTTAGGCCGCCCCGACGACTTTACATTGTTTCCAATTGGTCAATAACAATATCACAGCAAGAGAAAAGAACGTAATAAAAAGCCAGATAAGAACTACACAAGAATGTTACGTACTATTTCAAATAAATCCAGAAAGCATCACCCTACAAAACAATTAGCTGTACAGCCACTTACCTCCCATACTCATGGATACACTAGTGTCGGCCGACTAGCAAAAACCTTCTATTCATCAGCTACGTCCCATGCAGATCTCTTACCTTCCATCACGCAAATAATCCAAATAAGAAGAACAAGACATGTTGAGCCCTGCTGCAGAAGGAAAGGATAAGCGGAGTTCTTTGGGCTCCTATTCACAGACACATCAGTGTTGGCCAACCAGCATATTCATAAGATCTGTGCGGACACTGGGTGTCGTCTAAAGGTCATACCAAGAGCAGTGGTCGATAGTGACGGATGACGAGAGAGAGAGAGAGAGAGAGAGAGAGAGGGAGAGAGAGAGAGAGAGAGAGAGATTGTGCATTCATCGCTCTTAATGAATAATTAGGTCGGAAGGAAATCAAGGGAACCTGTGCTGTCATCACTCTTTATGGCCGATAGGGATGGATTGTGAGAAGGAGTCAATGGAATCGGAGCTGTCGGTACACCTTGATGATGATGATGATGATGATGATGATGATGAGGATGATGATGATGATGGGGAGAGGAAAAGGAGGATGAGGAGAAGGATGGTGTCTGCCAACCAACTAAACTTATATTTACCAGCTCAATGCAGATACTGGATGCCGTCTGGAGGACCTACCAAAAGACGAAGGGTAAGAGAGAGAGAATCAGTGGAATCGGAGCTGTCGGCACGCCTTGATGATGATGATGATGATGATGATGAAAATATTCTTAAAATTATTTTTTGCAATAGAGAGAGAGAGAAAGAGGGAGAGAGAAAGAGAGAGAGAGAGAGAGAGAAGGGAACGCGTGTTCTTATCATTCTTGATGGCCTACAGGGACGGATGGCGCAAGAGCTTCAAGGTAAACCGAGCTGTCGGTGCACCTTGATGATGACGATGATGATGATGATTAGAATATTCTTAAAATTCTTTAAGTTTGTTGTTTTTTTTTTTTTTTAATCATTATGTGATATTCTTCTTCGGGATTAAAACATTCCTAACAGTCTTACGTAAGCATTTACTGAGCACATCTAAAAAAAAAAAATTAAAAAAAGAAAGATTTTTTAAATTCTAATGGCCCTTTTCTTTCTTTAAGTGTTGTTACATTGGTGACTTTACCCCGGAGCGCGAACAACATAGTTTACAGTTTCTCTTGATTATTATTTTTTTTTTAAGTACATAATAATGTTATTACCTAAAGTAGATACAGATGTCTTCGGCTCGAAACTACATCTGGTAAACTAAAAGAATAGATAAAGGCCAATTAAAAAAAAAAAAAGGGAGGAAAAAGAAGAAAGAAAAAAAAAAAAATGCTTATTTGTTTTTAATTTATGTCTGTTACAGCTTTTAAAACTTTTAAAGTAAAAAAATAAATAAATAAAAAAAATTAAAAAAAAAAAAAAAACAAGGGGAGGTAAGCAATGCAGAGAATCATGTTCTTATCTGTTTTCTTTGATTAGCGGCAATTGCAGACGTCGGCTGCAAGTCGTAGGACGTCCACCCCGGACAACAGCAAATATATATATATATAAAAAAAAAAAGATGTTTCTAACGCTTGTAACTGTAATCAGCTTAAATAATCCACAGGCAAAAAGGAATGTTTCTTTGTAGTGATGCCAAAATGCCTTTAAATTAAGACATGGAAACATTTTTAACTTTAGACTCGTCTTTTTTGTTAATGACAGCTAAAACCGTGGATGCAACGAGGAAGGATGTAGTACATGTTGTGAAGCTGCCAAGACCTTTCGAGTGCAACAACCAGCGCCACCAATCGAGTAAAATACGAAACACTTGAATCATTTTGTGTTGGTAGCCAACACTACATGTGCCAATGAATTGATGTCGAAGGCGTTTTTACGCGATAACAGATCTATCATATTAAAACCAACAGCTAATAACGGAAGTCAAGATAAGATCTTCAAGAATAAATAAAATAAATCTTATTACTTTCTAAATAACTCCCAAGCCTTTTTTTTATTTCATTACAATGAGTGACGCTTCAAGAGTAATGTTTCCCATTTACGAAGAGTGCAACATATAAAAGACTCTCTCGTCGATTTCGACGCATGAGGATTCATCCAATGAACAACCCATCCAAGGAATGCCACAAACCCAATTAACAACTGACCTCAGGTTTTTCAAATTCAGAGTTGTTCCTTCTCCTAGACTGGTTACCTATCCAAGGTTAAAGAGTCCAGTCTGCTCTACTATTTTACCCATAGCTGGAGGTTAGAGTCGTAGGAAATGGACTCGTCGACCCGAGTCCATTTCCTAAACAAGGCACAACATGTACAGGGAGCAAAATAAGGCCGTTGGATAGACTTGCCTGCATATTTTGTTTAATGGCATATCAATCCTTGTGGGCTATCTAATGCCAAATCTTATATATATATATATATATATATATATATATATATATATATATATATATATATATATATGGGGGTGTATAAAGTAAAGTAGGCAGTGGGACCTATTGTTGGTATGAGACGAACTAAGAGCGTGTCTACCTCCTTTAAACTAGCGCTAGACCAGGGAGATGGTTTTTACGTCTGGGGTAGAGCACAACACCAACCATCAGGTCTCTACCTCACCACACAGATCCAAACTCTGCTACTCATGCACTGAGTCAGTGAGGTCCAATATCGGACCCGAAATTTTGTGGTTTATATATATATATATATATATATATATTTGATCAAGCGAATAGTTTGTAGGTAAATATTTCATTTGGTTTAGTTTTACAAACTGGTAAAAAGTTTTTTCATTAACTTCATGTGTATTAATAAATTCGTAGAATTAATAAACTGGTAGAAATTGATAAATTAATAGTTAATTTGGTAGAATTAATTGCAAACTGGTGGTTGACCCTCATCCCCCACCTTCTAGCACCCATATGACAAAATGAGTTGGGTGTTTGCCATGAGGCCAAATTAAAGAATACAGTCGGGACAATCATATATGTGCTAAAGCTATGAAGCGCGTGGTGTAATGGTTAAAGTCATGGGAAATAGACTCGTCGCCCCGAGTTCAAATCCTGGACGTGGTAATTGCATTTCACTTAGCGCTAATACCCTTGGGAAAGGTATGAATCCTACTCTCCCTCAAGCTATGGGTAAATAGCAGGGCAGACTGGGCTCTTTAACCATGGCTAGGTAACCAGTCTAGGAGAAGGAAAACTCTGAATTCAAACCTGTTGAACTCCGCTTAAGAAATTGACCTTGTGTCACATCCTGCTCGTGTGGAGGGGTTGGTAAATGTATATGTGCTAAAGCTTGTAATGGCTAGCCGATTAATCAATCAGTCTGCTCTGACCAACCATTTATCCCAAGGAAAGACCGAAGTGGGGTGTTGTATGTAATGCGATCTGCTCAGCTACCACGATCCTGCCTTCATGCATTACGGGGTGTGGCCTACACCCAACAGGTGGCCCCATTGCGGGGTTGTAACCCCCTCTGTCGAGGTCGAGTCGGCGTATTGTACAGTCCCAGACGACAGGGTGGCCGTTGGATAGAGCAGGTTTTCAGCTACAAAATGTTTACTAAATAGTCACCACTATTTAACATTTTCGCAAGTGACGAAGAGCTTGCATGCAGCACTCGAGGGGATATGTATAGCTAGGCGTGAAGTAAAACGGTTATCGTCGGCGACCAGTTTTAAAACTGCATATATTAATAAATATTATTGCATTTAATATGCATTTCTATATTAATAGATTGAATTATACTCATGATCACATGAAAAGAATTACACACAACGAAAAGAAAAATTATATACCTCACCCCACCCTTCAGTAAAAATGTAAAGAGAAATGTGGGGAAGATATATTTTTGAGTAAATTGAAAAACGTTTTGCAAATTTGAAACCCTAAAAGAAACTGTTCAACAGAAACAATATCAGACTATTATTGCGTAAGTAATATGCATAATAGTATCAGAAAGCAAAACATGGAATTCTTAGAGACACGATATAATAGCCAGGGGCAGAGTAATGGTGACTGCAGGGACGGAGAAAGGAGCACTTTAGAAGGAAATTGTCTTTCAAAGAAAATTGTATATAGGACCGTTGTTAAAAGAAAATGATGGCAATGAAATGATTTACAAAGGGGTTACAGAATTAAGATGAAAAAGCAGATTATATAATCATTTTTTAAGATTTTCAAGTAGAAAATAAAACAATGATACAATACCCTCGAGCTATATAGGAAGAAATAGAGTTCAAATACTTGAGGCTGTTTGTATATTCACGTTGTGCTAATACCCTTGGGAAAAATATGCATTCAACTCTCTTTCAAGCTATGGGTAATTATCAGAGCGGACTGGGCTCTTTTAAACTTGGTTAGGCAACTACTTTTAAGAGAAGAAAACTCTTAATCCAAACCTATTAAACCCCACTTAAGAAATTGACCTCGTGTCAAACCCTACTCGCGGAAGGGTTGTGGAATTGTGTGGTATGATGGTTATTATCGTTCGAAAGGGACTCGGTGAGCCGAGTTCAAATCCTGGATGAGACGGTTTTCATTTCACATAATGCCAATACCCTTCGGAAAGGTATGCATCCAACTATTCTCCGCCCAGCTATGAATAAATAGTAGGGCAGACTGGGCTCTTTAACCATGGTAAGATAACCAGTCTAGGAGAAGTAAATCTTTTCATTCAAACCTGCTAAACTCTTAAGAAATTGAACATGTGTCACATCCTTTGCGTGCAGAGGAGGATGGTATTACCCGGTAGAGCTCTCTATGAGCGACTTTCATTGACTTTCACCGCCAGCGTAATGAAGAAATGATCGCCTGTTGTTTACAGATTTGATCTCTTTGGTAATCGTAAAATATATACACCGATGTATGTATTTATCAGGTAAAACACTGCTTCTTAATGGCAGCTGTTAATAGAGGTTAGGGAACCGGACTGTTGAAATGTCAGTCAAGTTTCGCTCCTGGTCAGAAGTAGTCGCTGCGTCTAGCCACACTGATGAGGCGTGAAACGTCGAAACACGGTGTCTGTATATATATATATATATATATATATATATATATATATATATATATAACGACCGCATGACTTTTTTGGAACATCAATGTTTTCGTTTTGAATTCAAATTATTTTCAGCTCCTCTCTCGATGAGTCCGGAGTAAAAACAAGCTCTGAAGATGATTTTTATAAATCGAAATATTGTTCAATATTAGCTATGAATATGATATAAAATATCATATAGCATATTGTGCATATTGTGCGTTTTCATATCCTTTTATCTATCTATCCATATATATATATATATATATATATATATATATATATATATATATATATATGAAAAGATTTATTTGGAAAAAGTTAGTAGGCGTCGTAAATTTTTAAACAGGCGTTTCTGACTCGCTTAATGGGGTGTAAAACTAGTTTGCTTGAATTTATGAACTTAAAGCTAGCGGGCCAATCCGAGAGAAAAGCAGAAATATTCATACAAAAAAAAAATGATGCTCAAATATAAACAATTGTGTCAACTGATGTCAAAAATTTGATAAGAAATGACATTTCGTTTTTGAGTTTGATAACTCGGTCGTAAGAGCATTGGACTGGATGCCATAGGAAATACGGTTCAGTTCTTTGTGCCAAATAAATGAATGTTATTTTAGAAAAGAAAAACAAAAAACTAAATACAAACGAAGGTGGCATTCTGTCTGCAAAAAAATAACAATTTAATAAGACAAGATTTCTCTTCATTTATTTATTTATTTATTTAACTAAGATAAAAAGAACTCCCACCACTTTTCTGTTTCATTTCCAGCGACTTATTTCATGTAATTATAGTTGATTGTATCAATTTGTTTCGTTGTATATAATGGTATATCAACCCCTGTAAAAAAGAAAAAGTAAAGTCGTCAGTGTGGCTTAAAGTCGGTATCAGCCACACAGCGAAGGAGTCTAGCCTAAGTAAGATGTAAAGTGAAGTATTGCATATCATGGACTGCTCAACCACCAGAATTCCGTCCTTAAGCATCACGGGTTGTCACCCACGACCAACAGATTGGGGATATTTCATCCCTATACAGAAGTGCAGTCAGTGTATTCCTGCCAATAGATTGGTTTCTTGGATGGTTTGTGAGATAGGAGATAAGTGGCCGTACAACTGCTGTTTTGTAAGGTGCTGCTTCCAGAATTTGTTGAAGATTGTGCGTTTAGCGGTGGGGAAGATGTTTTAGTCGAGTGTCCACTCTTCAAGGATTGATATTAGCATCGGTATATCCATGATATAATAACACTGAACACAACCGAAAGAAAGACAAGAAAAACTTATTTGTACTTACCAAGAACACTTAATGTTTTATGTAGATAGATAGAAAGAGAAATAACTCAGTCGAGAATATAAATTCTGTAAATGTTTTTGGACTTGTGGCTTTGTAATCAACCACGGTAATCCCTTTCCTGCAACAGTTTTCTCCCAGCCAAAAAATCACAGTAGTCCTACTTCGTACCGAAATTACCACTGCCCCAAAATGACCCAACGAGCTCCTTTTATCCTATGGTTCTCGTGTGCATAATATGCGTATGTGCTCCCACACTCACGCCACGAACGAGACAGAACGAGACCACACCCTATAAAGCCGCCCGTCAATGGTAGCTATGTTTGTTTGTTTTTTTCAGTTTGGTTTTGGCAAGTCAAACAGATGCATTTTGCCGGAGGTAAATCAGCTCGTTCGCCACACAATATACACAATATACCTACAAGGGGTGTTACAAAAAGTAAGAATAGACAATAGTTTCTTACTTGATTCTTAATTACTCTGGTTCCTGTTATCCTGTCTTTTATTTCCTCTTCTTCTCTGTTTTCATTTTTCTATCTAAGGGCTGATTTGCATGGGCTTTGCTTGTTTTTAACATTTAACAAGACTTATGTTTTTTTTCTTGGTCAAGTTTATTATTTAGCCCATGATTCAATCTTTTCCGCGCGGATGAGATAACCCGAGAAAGAAAGACTATCACGTTTAAACTCTCTGACGGCCAGGTTGAATCTAAATTTTAAAAGCTATCTATTCCCATGTTTCTGTCCCTGGGTCAGTTGGAGTCATCCAAATGCCAATCATAACCCAACTCTTACGAAAATCTACCCGCCTACGCTTTTAATTGCAACAAACTTATTTTAAACTGACTACAGGGTCTGCCAACAAATTATGATTCTCATAAATTGTAACATTTGCAATAGTATTGTACTCGACAATAGAATTGAATAACGGTTTAGCTTTATCCAATTCTACAGAGGTCACACACACACACACATTTATATATAATTTTTTAAAATGGATGGTGGAAAGCATTGTTGGTTGTTTCCATCCTAATATACCTAAAAAAAATTTCCCACCATCCATTACATGCATCTTTAAAGAAGCATAAGTGGACTAACAACATCGATATATATATATATATATATATATATATATATATATATATATATGGACTAACAACATCTATGCGCGTGTGTGCGTGTGAGTGCGTGTGCGTGTGTGAGGTGTCTGACCTCAGCTAAATAATGGTCCATTCTGTTTTTATTAAGAAAGGAAAAAAGGACATGCTAATCAGAAAAATATAAGAAAAGAAAGAAAGAGTAGAAGAAAGAAAGATAGAGAGAGGGGGTAAGTGCGCAGAAGCGATAATGCTAATCTGTTTCAATCGAACATAATGAAAAGATGAAAAGAAGGAAAGAGAAAAATGATGAAGTATATACGCCTGGACGACTCCAATATGAGGGGTGGCAGATTATCCCACAAAGAATATGAACAATTGCGTAAAATTTTGCAATGTTTTAATTTAGCCAAGATTTTTGGGGTTTTTTTTTTGGGGGGGGCGTACTTTGCATTTTAGATTGCATTTTACCGTTGTTTTATTTTTTTTTGTT
>CM042150.1:37999228-38029228 GCA_023376005.1 Doryteuthis pealeii | reverse complement strand
AATAATTACTTGAAACCATATAATTGTGTACATGTAAATTATTATTATAGTCAAATAAAAAAAGTGCAATTGATTGAAATTCTATGGAACATTGAAAATATAATTGTGTTTACAATCAAATATTTACATATTAAACAAATTTCAGCATTAAATAACTCATAAGGATTTGATCAAATAGGAATATTTACTTGAAACAATATAATTGTATATAAATTATTTGTATTATATTAGAATACTTGATATCGTATCTGTGTGGCAAAGGTGATGCAATGGTTAGCAAGCTAGATTCGCAGCCCATTGTTAGTGAGTTCTATTCTCACGGGGCGCCCCATAATTTGGCCTTGTGCTACATCTAAGCCATGCTTAGTAAATAAGTGTAACTGTGTGGCAAATTATTTGTATCAGGAATAATTATTTGAAGTTACAATTGTTTCCTAATGATTATTATTAGTTACGTGAAACCATAAACAAATGACTATTATTAAAGAAAAATAATTACTTTAAACGATAAAATTATTAGTATTAGATAGAATACCTGAAACTATACCACTGTATACAAGTTTATTATTATGAGTTACTGGAAACCATATAAATGTGCAAACAAATGGTTATTATTAAATAGAAATAATTATTTGAAACTAAATAACGATGTGCAAATTATTTGTATTAGATAGGACTACTTGATATCATATAATTGTATGCAAAAAAGCACTTAATTAACCACTGACAAAAATCACAATATGAATGCAATTCTCCAACCGCTCGCTATAAAATATTCCAAGACGGATTAACATGTCGTTAAAATAAACTGTATAGACTTCTTCTTCTTCTTCTTCTTCTTCTTCTTCTTCTTCTTCTTCTTCTTCTTCTCTCTCTCTCTCTCTCTCTCTCTCTCTCTCTCTTTCTCTCTCTCGTCTCTTTATCTCTCATTTTTTGTCTACCTATCTCTTCTTTCTTTTGTCTATCGTTTTGTCTTTCCTAATTTCTTTCTCCTA
Organism: Doryteuthis pealeii; assembly: GCA_023376005.1. Taxonomy (NCBI): domain Eukaryota; kingdom Metazoa; phylum Mollusca; class Cephalopoda; order Myopsida; family Loliginidae; genus Doryteuthis; species Doryteuthis pealeii. The sequence goes on along the minus strand of CM042150.1, from coordinate 38,028,233 downwards.
GCTCCTCATCTCCCCCGTCTTCATCTCTCGGTTCTCATCTCTTCTCTCGTCTCTCTCTCCATCTATCTCTTCTCCATGCTATCTATCTCTCTCTTCTTCACACACTCTCTATCGTTTCTATAATTCCCCCTCCAGCACCGGAACATATCTCAGATTTTCTCATTTGGTATTCCATCAAACTGGTTCTCTATTTGCCAAAAGCGTTACCACCAGTCTCAGGTTGGTTCATAGACAAGACCAAATGCTGCAGATTGTTCAAAATGTAGATAATTTTCAATAAAACAAGTGGCACGTGCAAGAGCTGCTTCCGACTGCGTACATATTTACCAAAACCACTCCGCATGAGCAGGATGTGACACAAGGTTCATTTTAGTCGGAATTAACAGGCTTTTATTCAGAAGCTTTTTCCTTTTCCTAAACAGTGTCTAACCTAGCTAAAGAGCCTAGTCTCCCTGCCATTACCTAAGACTCGAGGATAGCAGGTGGATGCTATTGTGCATACCCTTCTTACTTTACTTACTTCTATTCTTTCTCTGCGTCTTGACACTTAAGTTCTTCTAGGTCTCTTCTAACATCTTGGTCTTCGTCTTGTGGTCGTCCGACTTAACTCATTTCTTCTTCTAGATCAGTCTTGTTACCAAGACATTTACCAACAACCAAAAACCGTGTTATTTTCTTAACCTTTATTTCATTAACTAAAAATTTCATGTAATAACATCTGACAACATAGCGCGCGTATGCCAAGTGACTTCACTAAGCAGAAAGACCTCATTCTGCCTGACGTCCAACTGAAAACTTGAAGGACCCAACCAGTCCCACGTGACTTCACGTTATTTCCGGGCTTCTGTACTATTCCTATGGAAAGTCCCGCCCGTGATATAAAAAGGGGCCATCCCTTTTAGAAAAATACAGGGATGACAATAAAATCTAAGCAACCGTATAGAATTATGTAACACAATACTTCTGAAGGGTGATTAGCGCTATGTTGAAATGTAGATAGCGCTCGTCTAGGATTTGAACTCGGGTCGACGAGTGCCCATCTCCTACGACTCTAGCGACTAAGCCGGTGTAACGCGCCTCCAGCGACTTACGATAGGAAATCGCAGTGATGGAAAAACACTGGCAGTTTAAAGAGTTCTTTGTAGGCCACCCAGAGCGGACAGCTGCACCCAAGTAGTATGAGGGCCAAAGCTCGGCACAAAGCGGGCTTGCGTGAAAAGTCCTAGTGATCTCGGCACCAGAACACGGTGTTTACATTTTGCGACTCTCGCCCCTGTGTTTGCTGGATAAGTCTACACCCAAGAGTCATTAGTGTCTGGATCGCGTCTTGGAACGCTTGCGTACTTCTTATGATTCTCCATCAGGAATTCATTGAAGAGCCGCTCAATAGGGTAGCGTCGATTTTTTAAATACCTACCCCAACTCCTTGCAATTGAGAATTAAAAAAATACCAAAGTCTTAACAGCATCAGAAAACACCGAGGATTAACCTATTTTTATTCTGATAAAGATAATTTATCTGCATTAGATAGATCAATTTTTGAACGTAACGCCCCCATGTAGCCAAAGCCCCGCAAATTAACATAAACAATTACAAAACATTTTTTCTTCAAAACTTGTGCCTTCATTTGAGGAAATAGCATTGCAGTCTTTTAAAATGTATCCCGATTACAGCTTAATTAATGAGTTTGAAAAAAGTTCGTAGTGAAGGGAGGGGCGGTAATTCAGTTTGAATTCTTGTTATAATATCTTATTCGTTTAATCTCAGTAAAATATCGTTTTAAATATGAAACTGCCTAAATTTTCATAACCAATTTCGGTCAAATGTTGCGAAAACGAAGATTTTAGTACATTTTGATTGATGATCTTTGATGTTTATTCCCTCAAACAATCGTGCAAATAAGAAGCTTGTTTTTGGTATCTTTATTATAAGTAACATTTTCGCTGTTTGAGAGAAATATATTAAAAAAAAGTGAAAAACCTACCAGCTCAAACCCACCCCGGGTGAATTTGCCACTATATAAGAAGTGCATGTTGCGGCAGAAATACCTCCCACGTTTAAACTGTAACCTGTGTGTAATTTTAGCTCATCTAGTTAATGTATTCGCCATTTTTGTTTCCAGATACGATCACTTATGATAAATGCTTAACCGGTGTACACCATGTGTTTTCCGTTTGGAAAGCTTTTTTGTTTTGTTTTTTGTTTGTTTATTTTTGTCTGTTTTTTTTGGGGGGGGTTGTTTTTGTTTTATATTTAAACCAGGTGAATCGTAATTGCTACACAGAGAGCTTTTCTTCAAAAGTTGATCTTACATAGATATTATATAACTAGCCAACAAAAAAAGAAAGAAAAAAAACCACCCTTCCCGAACTCCTACCCCAAGGCAGCAGTAAAAATTAATTTGAAAGGAGGGTGAATTGTAAAAATTCATCCCAGAGATTTTATCAAAAATAACTTTAAATCATTAAATGTCATTGAAGGAGTAAAAAAAAAACATATGAAATGAAAACTTCGAATTTCCCTCTTCAAATAAATAAAAATTTTTGCTTGCATCTAACAATTATTTTTTTTTTAATATTTCTACACATAAGTTTAACAAAATCGTAAGCATAATTTATTTTGTAAACTTTTAGTTATCTCATTACTGAAAGCGCTTGGGTAATGGATAAAGTCATAGGAAATGACTTGTCGCCCGAGTTCAAATTCCTCTCGTGAACTGCATTCGCTTAGCGCTAATACCCTTGGGAAAGGTATAAATCCTACCGCCCTCCACTATGGTAAATAGTAGGGCAAGACTGAGCTCTTAACTTTGTTAGCAAACTGGTTAGGAGAAGAAAAACTCTGAATTCAAACCTGTTAAACTCCGCTTAAGAAATTGACCTTGTGTCACATTCTGATCTGCGGAGGTTGCGTAAAATATAATATAAATTACTGGAAAAAAAAGCGAGAGTAAAAAAGTAATATTTAAGATTGTTACAAATTTCGCCAAATATTTTTTCCATTTAAACTTATACATTTTTTAAGTATTTACATAGTTTATCATAATTTATTCATTTTAAATAATATATAGCTTTATTATTACAATGGAAAAGGATTCAAACGTAATATAAGAACAGTTTATTAATCAATTAATATTAATTGTTCTTTGTCTCTATGTATTGACAATGTGATAAATTGTGAGTAAGCAGTGTCCGTTGTTTTGCTTACAGAACAATAGGACCGAATCTCCATATGAATAGATCTTGTATAAGATATATTAAGCATAACTATTATTACCCGTTCAAACACATTGCGTATGTAAGGGAGAGAGAGAGAGAGAGAGAGAAGAGAATGAGAAGACAGAGAGAAGAGAGAAGAGAGAAGAGAGAGAGAGGAGAGACAGGGGATAGATGATGAGGATGTAATTGGTTTTACTTCTGTTCTCTTGTCTACTCGTCGGCCTTCCTCTTTGCTGATTTCTCGCGATACAACTTTTTTCTCATCTGTTGTGATTAACTAACAAAGGACTTGTTATTTTTCTATTCTTTATTAAACAACTCCAGCCAAAAACCGCGCAGTGAGAAAGCGACATCTCTGAGAGAACGTCAGTCTCTCGGTAGTGACTGGCCGCAAAAGACTGACATCAATCAGCTTCTGGCGGAACTGAATGCGTACGAATGCATGCCCAGGCGTCGATGGCCGTAAGACAGGTAGCGATAACAGAGACATAGAGTTATGGCTTTTCATTCTGTCATGCGACCACCCACCATGATGATGATGATATGATGATGACTTGGTTGGTTTGTTTGTGTTACGGCATATCAGAGGGTTCATTTATGCCTATAAAGTTTTGAAATAAATTCATCTTAATGGATAACAATCTTTAATAAATTATGTTATGAGCCTTCATAAATAACTCTGGCATTCTGCCAGTAGGATTGCAACAAGGTTAGCTTTGTATGAGTACAAGCCACTTTTGCCTTGTCTTACCAATGACGGTAATATCTATTTGTACAACTATCTATAGATATTTACTTATTCTAGGAATAAAGAATTTTTCTCTTTCCAATTCAACTAGTAAATATACTACAATTGAAGTCTCTACTCAATCGGTAAAGGGAAAAATTGAATTGAAAACCAAACAAACAAAACAGCGGAATGTCAAAAAATATGGAGAAAATACAAAATGGCGGTTAATATGAGCTTGGTTTGGTTTGTTTTACGGCATATTCACCTCGGGTCATGTTAATGCCAACTAAGTTTTTGATTCGTACGGTTAATTGGTAGACAGAATATGTATATGTATAGATTTAAGTATTTCAATTACTCATATTTTTAGTTACAATCCACTCCGTTTTTAGGAAATGTAAAACCTAATGTCTCTTTATTTTCGTGAAAAATTTTTTTCAAATAACTATGATGAATAATAGATACCGCGGCGAAAAAATTGCCAGTGCGATGACTACAGGACAGTTTGACGAGAGAAAACCAGGCAAATCTGTGCTGTCAGCACACTTATGATGATTTATGATGATATGATTGATGTGAGATGTATTCTGCCTTGCCCTGCCGCAATCATAAAAATGTCAATTTCACGTTCAACATGTTCTCTTTTTTCTTGTTTCTTTTTAACGTAAGGATAATTCTCTTTTACTAAAGTTGTCATACTTATGATAAAATTGCAAAGTCTTGTAAATGCTATTTCTCAAACTAACTTTCCTTTCACACACTGAGTAAAAAATAAAAAATAAATAAAAACTAGATAAATAATCTTATTTTAAAAATCTTATAGTAAACTTTTGTAGTATGTATTTATTATGCTATCTCCTATTTTATGACCATACCAAAACACGGCTGTAATATATCGCCATTTTTTCATCCCATGGAAACTGATGTGACCATCCAATCAATGCATACGGGAGAGAAGAGGAGGAGAAAATAAAATGGCGTCAAAGCGCCGCTATAGTTGCTTTTTCCTTCCTCCATAAAAGCAAGAGAAGACCACAAGTGACCATCAAAGCGTGTCGGAAAAGTTTGGAACTCGACGCCAACGAAGAAAAGCCGCCCAGATGTTATTTTAACCTTCAAGAGCGCTATAAATACAGTGAAAAGAACACTTTCTTGACGGCCACATTCAATTAAAACCAGCAGCGTCTGTCCATAGTAACGTTGTAACTGCGTAAAGTTATCCGCTTTTGAAGATCCACTTCTTAGGGAGATATATTATTTGTCAAATCCAGTTTTAAATCCTCGTTCTTTCTTTAGACCCCATGGATGTCCATGTCGTCTCCTGTGTTGGTCAATAGTTAACCATTTACCCGGGCGTAAGAGTTACAGTTCTAGACCCATGTAAGGCTGCCATGTAGTCTCCTGTGTTGTTAATAGTTAACCACTACCCTTGATGTAATAGTTACATGTTAAGTGTCTTGTAGTCTCCTGTGTTTCAATAGTTAACCACTTACCTTGATGTAATAGTTACATGTAATGTCATGCAAGTGTATTGTAGTCTCCTGTGTTGTCAATAGTTAACCACTTACCCGTGGTGTAATAGTTACATGTAATGTCATGCAAGTGTCTTTTAGTCTCCTGTGTGTCAAGTTAACCACTTACCCTTGAGTAAATATGACATGTAAGTGTCATGCAAGTGCTTGTAGTCTCCTTTGTTGTCAATATTAAACACTTACCCCGATTAATAGTTACATGTAAGTGTCTGCAAGTGTCTTGTAGTCTCCTGTGTTGTCGAATAGTTAACCACATTACCCGTGTGTAATAGTTTACATGTAAGTGTCATGCATAGTGTCTTGTAGTCTCCTGTGTTTGTCATATGTTAACCACTTACCGCTGTGAATAGTTACATTGTAAGTGTCATGCAAGTGTTCTTGTAGTCTCCTGTGTTGTAATAGATTAACCATTCACCTACCAGATGAACGTGGAAATAGTATTGTGTAATGGTTATCGTCGTAGAAAATAGACACGGCGCACGAATTCAAACCTGATGTGCTTGGTAGCCATTTCACTCGGTCGTTAATTACTTTAGAAATGTATCCATTCCAATTTCTCTTCCAGCCATGAGTTAAATAGTAGAGGAGACTGGACTATTTAATCTTGTATGCGACCAGTCTAGAGAGAAAGTCCTCGTTCGGTCTAAACCATGTAGATGTCATGAGTTTCCTGTGTTTTAATAGTTAACCCCCCCGGCGCTGGGGCGTTAGAATATACACCCGACTGCAACATCTTGCAGAGGCGGTAAGACTCCCCCAATGGGCCAACTATTGGCAGTATGCTCAAGATTAGAACCCAGGTGTTGAGCAGTTCCAATACTCCTCTTCGGCCCTTTCTTGGGTTAGACGGCGGCTCGGTGAGCCCCCTACGGTCAGTCAAAACCTAGCACCTATATGATTGCCCCAACCATTGCCCTTATAGCAAGCCCCAACTCCCTTTTCATCATATGGGTGCTAGAAGCGGTGAACTGAGATCTACATGTCCCTGGATGACGTTAAACTCTATCTGATGGGGCGAGGTTCCAGTTCTGGGTTTGGGGAATATGGAAGCACCCTCTTTTAATCACCATTCTCCCTTGGCCACTCTGACCCGGAGGGTAGTATCTGTTAGTGTTTCCCATCTATGGTTAAATAAGAAAAATGTGTTTATAAAAAAATTGTGTATCCATTTAAGAATGAATTTATTTCAAAACTTTATCGGCATTAAGACCAACTGAGGTTGATATGCCGTTAAAACAACCAAAACCAAAACCAAACCAAACCAAAGGTTAACCACTTACCTACTTAGATGAATGTGGATGGACCCGTGTTGTAATGGTACTTCTAATACCCACGTTAGATGCAGGTCTTCCTGTGTTGCTGCTACTAAGCCATCTTTCTAGAAGATCCTCAGCAAGCATCTAATATCCATACATATCTGAGGAATGTAAGTGTTTGCTGGTCGGCCAACACTGGTGGTCCATGTGTAGGTGTGCACAGGGAACGTCGGCAACAGTATGTAATGGTTAACAGCAATGCTCATTACATTACAACTAAATAGCAAGTTCATCCTCACTGGATGCCCGATACTTGTGAAACTTCTGTCACCATCCTACCGTGCAAACAGGATGAACTACCTACCCCGACCCATCCATTGCAAAACTAGTCTCAACAGATCCATTATGACTGAATAGTGAGTTCGATCCCTTGCTGGAATAAAACCCATACTTGCAAACTTGTTTCGCATCTTACCCTGATAAACGGGTTGGGTAAAATATCTTCTTGGACCATAGGGAAGAAGATAAAAAATACGATCAGCTCTAGGCGCTAAATTGGGCCAAAAATATTCTGAGCGCGTAATTTAAAAATGTTTAACAATTTTTATCCATCAACATTATTGCGAATTCTCGCAATAACTGTTAACAGGTTTTACCCGCGTACGACCGACTCCAGAACGGTTAAGCAGCAGAATTCAACAACTCTACTGCGCGCCTGCAACCCAGCAACCTCGAAACCGAAACTTAGATAAAAAAAAACATTGACTCGCACAGCAGTCGAGCAAAAACACAAAAAATTATACACTTGTCAGTTATAATTACAACTTTGTTTACCGCAAACGAAAATGTTAAGCCCAAACAAGAACAGATTTCACTACACAGTAGTAAACGAGTTACAAACTCTCCTACCCTCCGTCCCAACAAAAAATCTCCTTTTATGCCTGGAGAGGAGGGTTCGAGGAAGGCCAGTCCACTACTGGCAACACCGGTAACAACTCCACTACCGATCATCCCTATTTTAAATTAATTTTAACAACATTTCTTAGATAATTGTTATTTACCACTTTACACGGTTTCAAACTATTGTCCCCATCTTGTTGTTATATCATAACGTTGGTACATTTTTAGTTGGGGACCTTGTTTTTGTTCTTTTACCCTTTCGCTCCCATCTTGAAACCTTTTCGAAAAGTCTTTTTTAATCCTTAAAATATTTTTTGTTTCTCATAAGGTCTAAGTAAGGTTTTATCCACAGAGTGCCAGCGGAATTTGGTGAAGCAGCCGCGGAAGGCAATGACGACAGTATTTATCGGCAGTGGAATCGGTCGGCAATGAATTAGCTGAGATAGAATATCAAAAATTTCCTCGTAACAGTTCTGTCATCCGCCCCCCCCCCCCGCCTAAAAAAACAAACTTCGAAGCCTTGTCCCAGATGTACAACTGCATCTCTGTACTGACCTCATTGTAAATAATAAAAGCCGCGAGGCGGTTTTGTTCGTGAGGTCGGATGCAAGAGGTGCAGTCTCCACATCAAATAAAACATTGATACAAACAATTTGCACAGTTATATAATTTGAAGTATTACTATCTAATACTAATCATTTCAAACAGTTATATTGTTAGGGCCGTGCTTTAGAAAGCGTTCGGCCAGAAACCACAAGGATCTTAGTTCGATTCTGCCCTCGCCAACTCGCGTCATTGAGGGCACATGATATTGTGCGTAAATGAGGAAGCTGATGGTAGAGATGGCGCCGCCTCAGACGCCCAAACAATCTCTTATGTCTACGCTAGTGAAAAGGGATAGACTCCTCATGATTGGCTGATACCGACATTAGTAGCCCCGAAAACGACTTATTATTAGCTAAAATAATTTTAATAGGATAGTTATTATCTCTTGAAATTCTTCTATTTAAAGTGTTGTAGAGTAGGTAACACCCCTTCAGCACTCTACCAGTATGGACTGGCTCATAGCCATAAAATAGCCTACAATTAAGTGATAACTAGCTGAATAATATTAGACTGACTTTGCTGCTTGGCTATATCGAACTGACCCTGCCTCTTTAGTGTGCATTTTTTTCTTGTTAATTGTTGTAATTATTTGTTCTGTTTTGTATGTATCCGTCTATCACTAGCTGCTGTGCCTTAATAAATTGATAACACACACATTCATCTGTGTATCTTTCCACCTCGCATAATAACCGGAAAATTTGAGGTCAAAGAATATAACTTAAACCCAGAGCACAAATGCCCTCAGAATGCAGATAGTTTCGCTGATGAAATGGCGCGCCATAAACATTGCATCACTTACCTGATTAAAACAATATCCCAAAGAATTAAAATTCACCTTTAAATATTTAAAGGTTATGATTGCATATGAAGATTTATCGAATGAGAAAATATAAATGGTTACATTTTATATTGTCAAGAGGAGAGGTGCGCGTTCTTTTAATTTAATAGCTTCAAAATTCTATTGAGAGGTTTTTTGTCCATTATGATGTTTTAATGCTGTCCATAAAAAAACTTGCAGAAATTCTTTAAACAATTATATTTATATGAATATCAAAATGCATTGATTCGCATATGCAAAAAAGAACTTGTTTTGTTTGTTTTTTATTTTTTGTTTTTGGCGGTTTTTTTTTGGGGGGATTTTTTGTTTTTGGGGGTATTTTTTTATCGTAGGTGGATTTTATGACATGTCAACCCAATGGTAATTGTATGCCGAAACACGTTTTGTTTATTCATTCTTGCTTGGATATTAAATGTTTTAACTCATTTAAACTCATATTTTTTCATCTATCAACAAGAATGAATAAAACAAAACGTGTTCGGCATAAAATGACCATTGGGAATGACAGTCATAAAATCCACCTAACCACATAAAAAATACCCCCAAAAAAACAAAAAAACATCCCCCCCAAAAAAAAACCGCCAAAAAACAAAAAAATAAAAAAAACAAACAAAAACCAAGGTCTTTTTTCATAATCGAAATCATGCCATTTTGATAATATAAATATAAAATATATTGTAAGAAATTTCTGCAAGTTTTTTTTATGGACAGCATTAAAACATCATAAATCAGTAAAAAAAAAACCTCTCAATAGAATTTTGAAGCTATTAATTAAAAGAAACGCGCACTCTCCTCCTTTCTTGAACAAATAAAAAACTGAACATTATTATTTCTCATCGATTACAATCTTCATATGCAACATAAACCTGTTAAATAAAAACCTGACATTTTAAATCTTTGGAATATATGTTCTTAAATCAGGTAAGTGACAAATGTGAGCGCCGCCCATTTCATCACAAACTATCTGCATTCTGAGCAATTGTGCTCTGGTTCAAAGTTATATCTTTGACATCAAAATTTCGTTATATCGCGAGGTGGAAAATACACAGATGAATGTGTGTTATCACAATTTATTAAGCACCAGCAGGCTATGATAGACGGATACATTACAAAACACAGAACAATAAGCTACAAACAATTAACAGAAAAAAAATCACACTTAAAAAGGAGGGTACAGTTCTATAGCCAACGCAGCCTCAAAGTCAGTCTTAATATTATTCAGCTAGTAATCTACTTAATTGTAGCTAGTTATGGCTATGACGCCCAATCCATTCTGGTAGAAGTGCTGAAGGTGTTACCTACTCTACAAACACTTTAAATAGAAGAAGTCAAAGCATAAAACTATCCCTATTAAAATTATTTTAGCTAATATAAGTCGTCGGGCTACCTAATGTCGTATAGCCAAATCATCGAGGGAGTCTATCCCTTGTTCACTAGCGCTAGACCAAAGAGATTGTTTGGGCGCTGAGGGCGCCACTCCTACCATCAGCCCTCCTCACTTTACCGCACATATCCATGTGCTACTCATACGCTGAGTTGCCGAGGGCCAGATCGAAAACTAGGATCCTGGTGTTTCAGCCGAACGCTCTAAGCCAACCCCGCCCTAAAAATATAACTTTTGAAAATGATTATATTAGATAGTAATACTTCAAATTAATAACTGTGCAAATTGTTTGTATCAATTTTTATTTTGAGTGGACACTGCACCTTCTGCCATCGACCCCACGAACAAAACGCCTCCCGGGCCTTTTATTATTACAATGAGTCATACAGAGATCAGTTGTACACATCGGCACAAGGCTCGAAGTTTGTATTTTTTTTAGGCGGGGGCGCGGAATACAGAACTAGTTCACGCAGGAAATTTTATATTCTAGCTCATCTAATCTCATTCGCCGCACCGATCCATGCGAATAAATACTGTCGTCCATTGCCTTCCCGCGCTCTTTCACCAAAATTCGCTGGCACTCTGTGAATAAAAACCCTACTTAGACCCTTATGAGAAAACAAAAATATTTAAGGATTACAAAAGACATATTCGAAAGTTCAAGATGGGAGAGCGAAAGGCGTAAAAAACAAAACAAAAGTCCCCATACATTAAAACATTACAACTTATGAAATATAACAACCAAGATGGGACAATAAGTTTGAACCGTGTAAAATTTAAATAACAATTAATCTAAAAATGTTTGTTAAATTAATTTTAAAATAGGATGCATCGGTAAGTGGAGTTGTTACCGTGTGCCCAGTAGTCAGACTCGGCCTTCCTCGAACCCTCCTCTCCAGGCATAAAAAGGAGATTTTTTGTTGACGGAGGTAGAGAGTTTTGTAACTCGTTACTACTGTGTAGTGAAATCTGTCTTTTTGGGCTAACATTTCGTTCGCGTAAAAAAAGTTGTAACTTATAACTACAGTGTAGTAAACTTTTTTGTGTTTGCTCGACTGCTGTGCGACGTCAACGTTTTTTTTTTATCTAAGTTTCGCGTTTCCGAGGTTGCTGAGGTTGCAGCCGCGCCTAGTAGAGTTGTGCAATCTGCTGCTACCTTCTGGAGGCGGTCGACCGCGTGTAAACCCTTACAGTTATTGCCCCGCAGAATTCGCAATAATGTTGATGGAATGAAAAATTGTTAAACATTTTTTAAAATTACGCCGCCTCCAGAATATTTTGCCCAATTTAGCCTAGAGCTGACGTATTTATTCTTCTTCCCTATCGTCCAAGAAGATATTTACCCAACCCGTCATCACGAGTAAGATGCAAACAAGTTTGCAAGTAGGTTCATCCAGCAAGGATCGAACTCACTATCAGAATAAATGGATCTGTGAGACTAGTTTGCCAATGGAGAGTCGAGGGTAGTATTCATCCAACCTGTTCGCCACAGTAGGAATGTGACAGAAGTTCACAAGTATGGCATCCAGTGAGGATCGAACTTGCTATTTAGTGTAATGTAATGAGATTAGCTTGTTAACCATTACATACTGTTGCCACGTTCCCCTGTCACAACCTACAACATGGACACACCAGTGTTGGCCGACCAGCAAAAACTTTACCATTCCTCAATATGTATGGATATTAGATGCCTTGCGGAGGATCTTCTTAGGAAAATGGCTTATTAGCACAACACAGGAGAACCACATGACAATCTACGTGAGTATTAGAACTGTAACCAGTACAACACGGGTCCATCCACAGATTCATCTAGTAGGTAAGTGTGTTAACCATTGTTGCTTTGTTGGTGGCTTTTTTTACGCATATCAACTCATTTGGTCATTTAATGCGATAAAGTTTTAAATAAATTCATCTTAATGGATAACACAATTTTTTTATAAAACACAGTTTTTCTATTTAACCATAGATGGGACACTAACAGCATACTTACCCTCCGGGTCAGAGTTGACCAGGGAGCAATGTGATGAAGGTGCTCCATATCCCCAAAACCTCCAGAACTGAACCTCGCCATCAGATAGAGTTAACGTCATCCCAGAACATGTAGACTCTCAGTCACCGCCTTCTAGCACCCATATGATAAAAAGGTTGGGCTTTGCTATAAGGCAATAGGGTTTGGGCAATCATATAGGTGCTAGTTTTGACAATGACCGTAGGGCCTCACCGACCGCCCGTCTAACCCCAAAGAGGGGGGGGGGGGGGGGGGGTAAGGCCGAAGAGGAGTATTGGACTGCTCAACCACCTGGTTTCTATCCTTGAGCCATCACTGCCAATAGTTGGCCCCATGGAGTCTACCCTCTTGCAATGTTGCAGGTCGTGTATATCAACGCCCCACCGACAGGGCGGTTAACTATTAACAACACAGGAAACTACATGACATCTACATGGTCGTCTTAGAACGAACGAGGACATTTCTTCTCCTAGATGTCGCCATACCAAGATTAAATAGCTCCAGTCTTCCTCTACTAGTTACCCATGGCTGGAAGAGAAACAATTGATGGATACATTCCTAAAGTATTACCCGATGGAAATTGCTACAGCCACATCCAGGATTTGAATTCGTGTCGCCGTGTCTATTTTTCTACGGACGATAAACCATTTACACAAATACATCCTTCCCACGTTCATCTGGTAGAGTGAATGGTTAACTATTACACACAAGGAGACTAAAGACACTTGCATGACAGCTGTACATTAACTATACACCACGTGTAAGTGGTTAACTATTGACAACAGGGACTACAAGACACTTGCATGACCACTTACATGTAACTATTACACCACCGGTTAATGCGATTAACTATGACAACACAGGAGACTACAAGACATTGCATTACAACTACATGTAAACTATTACACCGAGGTAAAGGGTTAACTATTTGACAACACAGGAGACTACCCAAAGACACTTCATGACACTTACATTGTAACTATTACATCAAGTAAGTGGTTAACTATTACAACAAGAGACTACCAAGACACTTTGCATGACACCTATACATGTAACTATTACACCACGGGTAAGTTGCCGTTAACTATTGACAACACAGAACTACAATACACTTGCCATGACACTTCAATGAACTATTACATCAAGGTAAGTGGGTTAACTATTGACAACACAGGAAGACTACAAACCTACATGTAACTATTACATCAAGGTAAGTGGTTAACCTATTACAACACAGAGCAGACTACATGCCCACCTACATGGGTTCTAGAACTTAACTATTACACCACGGGCTAAATGGTTAACTATTGACAACACAGGAGACGACATGACACCTACATGAGTCTAGAAAGAACGAGGATATTAAAACTGGATTTGACAAAATAATATTTCCCCTAAGTAAAGTGATTCTTCAAAAGCCGGAAACTTTACCAGTTACAACGCTAACTATGGACAGACGCTGCTGTTTCAATTTGATGGCCGTCAAGAAAGTGTTTCTTTTCATGTATTTATACGCCCTTGAAGGTTAAAATAACAATCGTTTCTTCCTGGCGTCGATTTCCAAACTTCCGAAACACGCTCTTGATGTCACTTATTCTTCTCTTCTTATGGAGAAGGAAAAAAGACTATAGCGCCCTTTACGACGCCCATTTCTATTTTCTCCTCCTCCTTCCCTCCCTATTGCATTGATTGGATGGTCAACATCACGTTTCCATAGGGATGAAAAAAAAAAATGGCGATATATTTAACAAGCCGTCCGTTTTGTATGGTCATAAAATAGCGAAGAATAGCATAATAAAAATACATACTAAAAAAAGTTTACTATAAAGATTTTAAAATAACGATTATTTTCAGTTTTTTATTATTTATTTTATTTTTTTACTCAGTGTGTGAAAAGAAGTCTAGCTTTGCAGAAATAGCCATTTACAAAGACGTTGCAATTTTATGCATAAAGTATGACCAAACTTTAGTAAAAGAAATATTCCTTACGTTAAAAAAGAAAAAAGAAAAGAAACATGTTGCAACAGTTGAAATGAAAAATTTATGATTGCGCAGGGCAGGCAGAAAATACACTCAACATCATCATCATCATCATCATCATCATCAAGTCGTTGCTGACAGCACAAGATTTCCCGGTTATCTCTCGGTCAACTGTCCGCTGTCAGTCATCGCCACCTGGCAATTTTTTCGCCGTAATCTATTATCTTCATCATAAGTTATGTAAAAAAATTTCACGAAAATAAACCATTCTAGGATTATTACATTTCCTTAAAAAAGTGGATGTACTAAAAAATATGAGTAAATTGAAACAATACTTAAAATCTATACATAACAATATTCTGTCTACCCAAAATTACCGCTACGAATCAAAAAACTAGGTTGAAAATGACCCACCGAGGCTGATATGCCGTAAAACAAACCAAACCAACCATCATTATAACCGCCATTTTGTAATTTTTCTCCCAATATTTTGACATCCGCTGTTTTTGTTTTGGTTTCAATCAATCTTTTCCTTTACACCGATTGAGTAGCAGACTTTCAATGTATGCTACTATTTACCCATAGTTGAGTTAAAGAAGAAAAATTCTTTATTCATAGAATAAGTAAATACTAGTAGATAGTTGTTACAAATAGATATTACCGTCGCCATTGTAAGACAAGGCAAACAAGTACTAAACCAAGTACAAAGCTCACCTTGTGCAATCCTACTCAGAACCAGCAGTATTTATGAAGCCTCATAACATAAATTTAAAAAAGATTGATTATCCATTAATAATGAATTTATTTCAAAAACTTTATAGCATTAAATGACCCTCTGTATGCCGTAAAAACAAACCAAACCAAACCAAAGTCATCATCATCATCATCATCATCAGCGTTCGCCACTGACAGAACTGAAAAGCATAACTCTCTGTCTCTGTCTCTCGCTACCTGTCTCTATCGGCCATCGACCCGGGCATGCATTCCGTACGGCATTTCAGTATCCGCACAGAGCTGATTATGCTAGTCTTTTTGCGGCCAGTCAGCTCACGAGAGAGACGTTCTCTCAAGATGTTCGCTATCTCACTGCGCGTTTTGGCTGGAGTTGTTTAATAAAGAAAATAGAAAATAACAAGTCCTTTACGTGAGTTAATCCACAACAGAGATGAGAAAAAATTTGTTATCAAGCCCGGAGAAACAGCCCAAAGAAGAAATGGCCAGACGAATTAGACAAGAGAACAAATAAAACCAATCTATCATCCCCTCATCATCTCATCCCCTGTCTCTCTCTCTCCTCTCCTCTCTCTCCTCTCTCTCTCTTCTCTCTCTCTCTCTCTCTCTCTCTCTCTCTCCCCATTACATTACCCAATGTTGTTGAAGACGGGTAAATAATAGTAAATTTAATATATCTTAACAGCATCTATAAATGAGATTCGTCTCTATTTTGTTCGTAAGCAAAACAACCGACACGCTGCTTTACTCACAATATCAACATTAGTCAATACATAGAACAAAGAAAACAATTAATATTTAATGTAATAAATAAACCTGTTCCTATAATTCAACTTGAATCCTTTCCATTGTAAATAAATAAACTATATATTATTTAAATGAATAAATTAATTAAACCTATAAAGAATAAAAAAATTAGTATAAGTTTAAATGAAAAAATATGTGCGAAATTTGTAATTCAATCTTAAATATTACTTTTTTACTCTCGTTTTTTTTCCAGTATTATAATATAATTTTACCAAACCCCTCCGCCACGATCAGGAATTTACACAAGTCCAATTTCTTAAGCGGAGTTTAACAGAAATTTGAATTCAGAGTTTCTTTCCCTAAACAGTTGCTTAACCAAAAGTTAAAGGTCAGTCTGCCCTCTAATTTACCCATAGCTGGAGGGGAGAGTAGATAATACCTTTCCCAAGGTATTAGCGCCTAAGCGAAATGCCAGTTACCACGACCGAGAGATTTGAAACTCGGGCGACAAGTCCATTATCCTATACTGTATCCATTACACCACGCGCTTTCATAATGAGATAACTAAAAGTTTTACAAATAAATAAATGCTTTACGATTGTGTTAAAACTTATGCTGTAAATATAAAAAAAAATAATTGTAGATAGCAAGGCAAAATTTATTTATTGAGAGACAATGTGTCGAAGTTTCCATTTCAAATATGTTTTTTTTTTACCCCTCTGAATTTAATGATTTTAACTTATTTTGTTGATAAAAACTCTCGGGATTAATTTTTAACTTCAACCCTCCGTCAAAATAATTTTTACCTCTGCCCGAGGGTGTTTTTTTTCTTTCTTTTTTTGTTGCTAGTCTAATAATATCTATGTACAATCAACTTTTAAATGAAAAAGCTCTTTGTGTAGCAAAAAAAAAAAAAAAAAAAAAAAAAAAATTTACAGATTCACCGGTTTAAATATAAAAAACAAAAACAACCCCCACCCCCCAAAAAAAACAACAAAAAATAAAACAAACAAATAAACAAAACAAAAAAGTTTCAACGGCAAAACACATTTGTACACCGGATTTAACCACCCCCTTTATCAGAACTTGATCGTATCTGAAAACAAAAATGGCATACATTAACTAGATGAAGCTAAAATTACCACACAGTTACAGTTTAAACTGGGAAGGTATTCTGCCGCACATGACACTTCTTATATATGGCAACATTCACCCGGTGAAGCTGGTAAGAGTTTGTCACCTTTTTTTTATATCCAATTTCTCTCAAACCAGCGAAAGTTACTATAATAAAGATACCAAATACAGAGCTCTATTTGCACGATGTTTGAGCGAAATAACATCAAAGATCATCAATCAAAATGTTCTAAAATCTTCGTTTTCGCAACAATTTGACCCGGAAATTGGTTTTAGAAATTAGCAGTTTCAATATTTAAACTTATTTACTCAGAAATGAAAACGAATAAAGATATTTATATAACAAGATTCAAACTGAAATTACCCCCCCCCTCCCTTCACTACCGACACTTTTTTACCCAATTAATAAGAAAACTTAATAGGGATAACATTTTAAAAAGACTGAAATCTATATCCTCAAAAGAGGCAAAGTTTTTGCGAAGAAAAATGTTTTGTATTGTTTATGTAATTTAGCAGCTTTGGCTACATGGAGGACGTTACAGTTCAAAAATTGATCTAACCTCTAATGCAAGAATACAAAATTAATCTTTATCAGAAAAAAATAGGTACCTCGGTTTCTTCTGATGCTGTAGACCTTGGTATTTTTTTAATTCTCATTGCAAGATGTTCTGGGGTAGTATTAAAAAATCGAACCCTACCCTATTTGAGCCGGCTCCTTCATTAATTCACTGATGCGAGAATCATAAGAATACGCAACGGGTTCCCAAAGCACCCGCATCCAGACACTAATGACTCTTGGTTAGTTGTAGATTATCCAGCAAACACAGGACGAGAAGTGCAAATAAACACCGTTTCTGTGCCCGAGATCACTAGGACTTTTCACACAAAGCCCCTTTGCCGAGCTTTGGCCCTCATACTACTGGGGAGCCAGACCTGTCCGCTGGGTAGGCCCTACAAAAACTCTTAAACTGCCCACAGTCGTCTTCCATCCACTGCGAATCCTATCGTAAGTCGCTGGAGGCGCGTACACCCACGGATCTAAGTCGCTAGAGTCGTAGGAGAATCACTCGTCGACCCCGAGTTTCCAAACTAGACGAGGCCTATCTACATTTCACATAGCCGCTAACACCCTTCAGAAAGGTATTGTTACATAATTCTATACGGTTGCATAGATATTGCGCAATCCCCTGTATTTCTAAAGGGATGCCCCTTTTTATATCACGGGCGGACTTTCCATGCGAATAGACGAAAGCCCGCAAATACGTCGAAGTCACGTGGGAACCTGGTTGGTCCTCAAGTTTTCAGTGGACGTTCAGGCAGATGAGGTCTTTCTGCCTTAGCGAGCTCACTGCATACGCGCCCTATGTTAGTCAGATGTTAGTTACATGAAATTTTAGTTAATAAATAAAAGCTTAAGAAAAACTAACACGGTTTTGTGGTTGGTAATGTCTTCTAACAAGACTGATCTAGAAGAAGAAATGAGTTAAGTGCGACCGACCACCAAGACGAAAGACCAAGATGTTAGAGAGACCTAGAAGACTAAGATGTCAAAGCGCCCAGAAGAAAATAGAATAATAAAAGTAAGCAAGTGTATTGCAACAATATGCATCCACTGGCTCTCCCTCGAGCTTTAGGTAAATGCAGGCAACTTAGGCCCTCTTTAGCCTAGGTTAGACAACCTGTCTAGAAAAGGAAAAAGCTCGAATAAAGCCTGTTAAATTCCGACTAAAATCACCCTTGTGTCCCATCCTGCTCATGCGAGTGGTTGGTTAAATTACCGCAAGTCGCTGACAGCAGCTCTTGCAGTGCCACTTGTTATACTGAAAATTACTACATGAACACATCTGCCAGCATTTGTCTTGCTTGAACAACCCCTTTGAGACTGGTGCTAACCCTTTTGCAATAGAGAACCATGTTGCAATGGCTAAATACCAAAGAAATTGATAGGCAAAAGAGTTAGTTCTCACGCATAGCTTTGATACTACCACAGTGTACACCGTCATCTACCGTAATGAGATGAGTTGGACTTGTAGGGTCGTCCATACTAATTTAGTTGGATTAGCCAAATGGAGCAAAATTACCACACAGGTTAACAGTGGGAGGTTTCTATGTAACTACCATTGCTTTTATAAATTATGAAAATTTAAAATCTGGCAAAGGGTCATCAAATCCCAAAGTATAAAGCGCTTGAGAAAGCATATGTTCATTGATACGATATAACCATACACGATGAACGCCACCTAAAAGACCCGTTGATACCTAATGAATCTGGCGCACATAACTTGATTGGGAAAGAAATTTTAGTTTACAAAACGAATTAAATCAAAACCAATCAATGCCAATCAGATCAATATATACTATATATATATAATATATAATACTATAATATAAATCGACCGGAGAATAATAAATAAAAACATAAAAATCATTTGCCTTAAAATTTGCAATTAAATAAAAAACGACCCCTCTATATATAAGCCTGCCATTAGCTGCTGAAATTAACATACGAATAGTTAAATCTACCACTTTACAATCTCCCAAAGAGAAAACGAATATATATAAAACTGTAGTTAGTCAAGATATAATTAAAGATGAGAAAGTGACAGGAGAATGTTGGTGTAAAAGACGGTGAGTTCTTGACTTAATTGCAAAAATTACGACTAATTAGAACCAAAAAAATTTGTTTTTTCAAACCAAACTTGATCCAAAAACTAAGACATTTTGGATGTATTTTGTGTCATTAACTAAATAGGCCACAGTCCAAAAACGATTTCGTTCCGTGGCTCAATAATTTTTACCGTAAATGATTCAGATAAAAATCACCAAAAAGAGTATAACTTACTTTTCGCACATAGGTTTCTTGCGTTTCATAATTAATTAATTAAGTTTCTAAATGAGGTAAAATACGTAAAAAAAAACTACTTAGCTCTAAAATAAAAAATTAAGCCAATGAGCTTTAGCTGATTTAATCTGCCATTTATAAGTAGCCAATCAAGAAAAAAGTACAAAATCTCACAATTTGTAGAATATGTCGATAAATAAGAAAATTTGGAAGGTTGACAAACCTTTAATTGCAAAAAAGGATCTACGAACACTTGTTTTTATACTAAAATAAGTTTAACTTTAAAGATACAAACTACTAAATCTATCTAGTTTAATAATTTTGAAAAATCTAAATATTTCAAAACTTGGCTGGTGTAATTCAAATTTATAAGAAAAATTTCAATAAAATTAAAAGGATAAAAAAGTTCAAAAAATATTTTCCTAAAAATAGGAAAAAAGCTTTTAGCAAACTATCATGATTCAACTCAAATTTAGTATGATATATATATATGATATAGTATATAATATAATATATATATATATATAATATATATATAATATATAACGTATGTCCACCTTAATGGATATTCTCTAAAACATTTTTTATATATTTTCTTGTGCTCTGTTACAAGATTTCTACCTATTTACATAAAATCATATTTAAAAGTTGACATAAATATTTACATATAATTTTTTACATATAAAAAGTTTATATATAAAAAAATCATATATAAAAAAATTTATGTAAAAAATTAATATAAAAAATTGTCCTAAATTTTCTCTTTTCTTGTCCTGATACCAAGAAAAAATGATTAAATATGTTAAAAAAACGAATAAAAAAATCAAATAAAACTGTTGGATAACAATAAAATATGTTAACAAAAAACTTGACTATGATTTTCTTATTAAGAGAACCACTTGAGCTTAAATATTAATATTTTATTGTTATAATGTTTTATCAACATCTCGTTGATTAAACATTATTACAAATAATTAATATTTAAGCACCGATAATACCGATTATTTCAGAGCGATTTAGCTCTAACAAAGTCGAATAGAACGTGCCGACTAGAACCACCAAGGTTCGGGTTCGATTACGGTCCTCGCCGACTAGTCTGTGAGTAGACAGGTTCTGCGTTAAATAGACTGATGATAATACGATGGGCATTTTAATGATAATTGAAAATAGATTTTTTATTCTTTAAATGTATTTCATTATTAGCTTTCGACTTATTCACACACACACACACACACACACACAAACACACACACACACATATATATATAAATATATATATATATATATACCATTATCACGAATTAATCTGGCATTCTATTCGGTATTCAACGAAATTTGGCTTGAATACGTATATATTACCTATATAAATATATATATATACTGCGTTTCAAATATTAAGAAGTACATTTTCCTCTCCTATCCACCAAACTCCTGATTGCGAATTTAAATAGTTATCAGAGAATAATGACAACTTGATATACACCTACTCCGTAAAAATGTAAGTTCTACAAAAAGTAACAGAAGTTACGTCATTACCTAATTTAACTAAATTATTCATGTGTCAAATATTAGCGAGGGATAATAAAAAACCCCTAAACAAAGAAAATAATACTTTTATTTTTCATTTATAAGGATTTTCTCATACATACAGTTAACTGAGATAAATTAAATTGAAATAAAAAAAAAGTAAAAAGAATTCAAAATGATAGTAGTGAATTATTAATATGAGATATGTGATCTCTTTTTAAAAATGACTTGGAAAAGGCGCTGTCCATCGAAATGTCAATTTCGAGTCTCCTCTGATATAAGTTTCACGTAGTACAGTGACTATTTCCGCCCACAAAGTCATTCTTTGCTTCTAAATTGCTTCGTCCATTCTCATAAACACGTCGCTTCAGAATGCCTCCACAATGTCAATTGGCGTTCAATCTGGAGAATGGTCGGCCCAGGTTACATCTTCCGAGTCCACAGAAGCTAATTTTTGCAGTACTTCTAGTCTTATGCGCTGAACGCGAAGAGCATTTTTATCTTCATACAGATCATGTTTCCCGAAGGTGCATCCTCTGCCTTTTTAAGCCAAGATTCCAGTGTGCTCCTTGAGGAAGGCTACTATAAGCATCTTGCGGTTTATTTTCGTACCCGTCATGCACTCTCCACGGGCCAACCATATACCTTGCCAACAATACTTGCCCCAAATCATAATACCTCCTTCTCCTTGTTGGTGTCTTAATTGGTGATGAGTTCTCATCCATTTACGAACCCAACCTTTCTCAGCCATCAGGACCATCAAGTTGTTGCACAGTTTCAATCTGGAACAAGCTTTTGGAAATCGACCTTCATGTTGCTCCTTTGCCCATTCAAACGTATTTATGTGTATTTTGTCAATCGAGGCTTTGTTCACTGGTCTCACCTATTGTCCAACCTCTAATTTCAGAAGACGACAGCGAAGTACTTCTGGTCAGTGTGCTTCTCATAACTTCTGAAAAGTTCCACTCATCCCAGCTTGGGTTATTTACAGCGTCACGTTTCATCAGACAAAAACATCGGGAAACAACCCCGAATACCTTATCAGGCCCTCGTAGGAGCTGCAAACAGATCTTTCACAGTTTGGTTGAATCTTTTCAAATATAATTATTTTCTGATGTAGACTGCCTATTGAAAGTTCAGATAGTTATGATATCTTTCTCAGAAGGGTCAATCACGTTGCGACCCATAATTGCACAGTATAAGACTCTTGTTTAATGTCTGCGGACATTTCTATATCGTGGTACATTGCAAATGCGCCCATAGTTTGTTTTTATTGCAACAGAAACAATACAGTTTATACAGCCTGCGCAAACACCTATTTACCGATTATACTGCTGAAGATTTCGTTTAAATTCCAATCCATATTGTACAAATGAAAAATGTCCACCTCTTAATAATTTGAACGCTTAGAGTATATATATTATATATATGATATTATATAATATATATATATATATATATATATATTGTATTCAACGAAAATTTGATTGAATATATATATAATATAAATATATGGTGTGTATGTGTGTGCTGCGTGCATGAGATTTTCAAACCAAGTGGTTTCAAAATCAACATAGACAGAAATATATATATATAATATATCATATATATATAATATATATATATATATATATATTAAGTATATATCCTTCCCACGAGAAAAATCGACAAAAACGCTTCCGATTCTTAAGCTGAATTTAACAGTTTTTAATGCAAGCCTTTCTCTCCTAGACATGTTTAAGAGTCCAGTTTGTTCGACTAGTTACACCTATCTGGAGGAGAATAGTTGATTCATACCCTTTTTCAAAGGGTATTAGCGCCTATGTGAAATGCAAACATCTCGTTTCAGAAGCTAAAGACTCGTCTCGCCTTGTTCATATACATATATAATATATATATATATATATATATATATAATATAAGTAATTCGTCACGTCGCTCTTAAATTGTCATTCAGCCAGACAGCCGGGGTGTCGTATCTCCTTTTTTACTAGCTGCTAGACCAAGGCAGATGTTTTTTTGCGTCTGAGGTGGGAGCGCCACACCTACTATCAGCTCCTCACTTTTTACCGCCACTAATCCCTGTTGCTACTCATACGCGAGTTGGTGAGCGGCGATATCGAACAGCAACCTTGAGGTTCCCAGGCGAACGCTCTACCCGAACTAACTAAATCACCCTGTTGTGTATATAATAATGTAATGTTGACAATACATTACATATAAACCCAGTCAATAACAAAACTATGTAGGCATGTGCTTTCAACATTATATTTAAAAAAATTACACCCTACTTTAAAATTGTCATAAGGAGACGTACTTCTGCAGAGAAATTACTATAGTTTATTAATACGGTATTATGAAATATATGCTTATAATTACCATAAATTGCGTTATTTGCTTGTGAATTAATACATAGTCGTCATTTAAATGCCCACTGTGAGAATAATGCCTTTAAGAGTTCGTCAAAGGATTGGAATTTTCCTCCGGCGATTCAGTGGTTAAACAGTGGGCCGGAACAGTGTAGCATGAGATACCAAAAGAGAATTCTGAAGTTCGTTGATGCAGGTGGGAATTATAGAAACATAGAGAGAGTGAGTGATGTGCATGTGTGTGGTGTGTGTTGTTGTGTGTAGAGATCGAGAGAAAGAGAGAGAGAGAGAGAAAAAAGAGAAAGAGAAGAGAGAGAGAGAAGTGCGGTTGTGAGATGAGAAGAAATGAGGAGCAGAAGAAAGAAAGAAAAGAAAAAAAAGAAAAGAAACGAACAAAAGGGAGACAAAAGAGAATCTGAGATAGGTTGTTGAGGGTGAATTATTAGGAAACGATTAGAGAGATAGAGAAGAGAAGATATTATAGAAAGAGAAGCAGAGAGAGAGAGAGAGAGAGGGTGGCGGAGATAGGTTGTGTGTGTGAAGAAATGAGGAGAAAAAAGAAAAAAAAAGCAAACGAGACAAAGAGGAGACAAAGAGAATCTGAGATAGGTGTGTGAAGGTGGGAATTATAGAAACGATAAGAGGGAGAAGTGAGAAGTGAGATATATATATATATATATATAATATATATATAATATATATATATATATAGGAGAGAAGAAGAGAGAGAGAGAGAGAGAGACTCTGTGGAGAAGAAATTAGACGAGAGAAAGAGAAACAGAGAAAAAAAGAGAATAGATAGAGAAAAAGATGAAGAAAGAAAAGAGAGAGAGAGGAGAAGAGAGAGGAGAGAGAGAAGAGATGAGAGAAAGAGTGTGTGTATGTGAGAGAAATAAATGAGGAGAAAGAAAAGAAAGAACGAGAAAAAAAGAGGAACAAAANATGAGGGGTCATACAAGAAGTATATGTATAAGTCGTTATATATAAGGTCAGGTAGGTAATATAGCAGACAGTCACTGCAGAGTAGGGAGAATGAGAGAGATGAGAAGAGAAGAAGAGAAGAGCAGAGAGAGAGAGAGATGAGGGGGGGGGAGAGAAAGTGAGAGAGAGATGCTTACATACATTTGAAGTAAAATATTAGATATAATATGGAATAGTATATATTGGAAGGGGTTGAGTAAAACAATTTGATATAAACTAACAAGCGAGTGACAGTGATCGAGATGTAGTGACAAGAACTGAGAGAGGAGAGCAGAATGCTTACATCGGAAGTTATATGTATAAATATACGAATAATACAAGTACAGTGTACGTGGCATAGGCAAATACATATATATAACGATGTCATAGTATGTCGTATAGAATATATTATCATATACTAATAATTGAGCAGAGAGAGAGAGGACGGAGAGAACTTACATACAAGGAGTATCATAGGTAATACGTAATATAGATATTTATAGTATATTATAAATAAAAGAGTACAATATTAGACTTGAATTAGTAGAAGATCCCGAGTGCGAGAGTTTAGAGTGTAATTAGAACCAGATAGAAATAAAGAATGAGTGGTAGAGACAATATATTTTTCCGGAATAACAAGGTAGTGTTGAAAAAGATAAACGAAAAATCTCGATCGACTACTAGTACTTTATTTGACGATGACAACCGGTTAGTTTAAGAGATAGTCAAGAGTGCAACATCGGCGGGTGGCGCGTATTGAGTCGGTATCTCGGTCGATAGCGGGGATGTAGGAATAGGTACTATCCCGTGTGATCGACTAGCGTTCGAGACCAGGAAGGAGGTAGTTTAGGTGCACGTCGGATGAGCGTGAATCTGCGACAGACTTATCAATCATATCATTTATTGTATGATAAACATACCGCACAGGCGCTGAGGATGGGCAGTAAGATGGACAAAGGCTCCAGTGAGCTACTTGCTACAGTGACCGGCCTAGACTTGGTGGAGAATGCGTCGAACAACCCGGAAGCCGCAGTTAGTGATCCGAGAGAGATGCTCTCACAACGCGACATAGAAAGCTAAATTCGAGCACCCCTTTAAATGAAGAAGACTGGAATTGAAGAAGCTTTTTTCGCTCTCATCATTTCCATTTTTTAAAATTTAAAACATTCTTGTCCAGGAGTAAAAAAAAAAGTAAAAGTAAAGTCATCGGGGTGGCTAAAGTCAGTATCAGCCATCAGCGAGGGAGTCCTATCCCGTTTTAACTAGCGCTAGACCAAGGAAATTTTTTTTTGCGTCTGAGGTGGAGCGCCACACCTACCATCAGCTGCTTACTTTACGCGAGATCCTTGTGCTGCTACCATAACGCTGAGTTTCGAGGCTGGCATCGAACTAGGAACCTTGCGGTTTGCTAACCGAACGCTCTACGCGATCGACCTAACCGGCCCATAAGTACGAGGGGCGTTCAATAGAGTAATTGCCCTGGCCCACTTCCCATAGCAGTAGAGCGACGAAACTTGGCACAGTTATTAGTCTTTTTCTACATAGGAACGCACCCAGAGTTACGCATTTCTCCCAGCTCTGGGAGACCGTTTTTGTAACAACCCAGGTTGGTCTCCAACCACGACGTCAACTTGAAATCAAGGCTGGATCATCTGGGAAACACTTTCCTTTCAAAAACAACTTCATGGCTGGGAAAAGGTGAAAGTTAGAGGTACAAGGTCAGGAGAATAGGGGGAGTAGTTCATAGCCGCACCGCATGTGCTCTGATTCGGTGACACGCGAGTTGTAAACCGGAGCGTTATCCCTGCAGGACTTGACTCAGTTCAAACAGGTTGTAAATCAGAAACCACAAGTTAGTTCAGAGCTGTAATTTGCCGCTCAATTTATAGAGATATAATAATTGCACAGGCCAAAAATTTCAGCTAGATCGAACTACTGGAAGTGGATCAGGGGCATTACTTATTGAACGCCCCTCGTAGCTGAGTCCAATTCCTGCTACGATAAACCGTTTGACACCGAGCGCCTCCCAAATAGAATGGAGATCAAAGTGTAGGAATTGAGAGGACGTGAAGTGAGTGTGCGAAAAAGCAGAGGAACGAAACACATTTTAGTAATTGTTTTAAAACTAAATATACGTGAATAAATAAAATAAACGAGGAAATAACAATTGAGGAATCTTTTCCACTTTGTCATTCCAATTTTTGCACCTAAAAACCGCCCCCTCCTAAAAAAACAAACAAACAGAAAACAATAACAAATCAAACTAATAAGAAAGATGGAAGTTATTTTGTTGTTGTTGTTGTTTTAAACGAATTTCCAGAAATTCCCATTCCTAAAAACAGTCAGACCGAACACCAATTTCCGCGTCAGTCCGTGCCTCCTTCTGTCTCCTCCCTGTCTGTCTCCTGATTTTCATAGAAGTAGGTGTTCATTACGAGCGAAATGATCAGATATCAGAAAACAGAATGAGACAGACGTCGATTTTTCCAGTGCGGATTTATTTACAAAGTACAATGAATTCAGGGCCCCAGAAATCCCAAGTCGGTATGTCAGGAATTCATGGAGGAGAGAGAGAGAGAGAGAGAGAGAGAGAGAGAGAGAGAGAGAGAGAGAGAGAGAGAGAGAGAGAGGGGAAGGACAGTGATATGTATATATATATATAGCCAACCACAGACATTGTGTTTCGGCGTATCAAGTCTCTTCTATGTGGTTAGACATTTCAGGCTACCTCAATTGAGGTTTGAAACCCGATCGATTCTCCTCAGTCAGACTACTGTAACTACTCGGCCATCGTACTACATATATATATATATATATATATATATATATTATATATATAGGAGAGAGAAGAGAGAGAAGAGGGAGAGACAGACAGACAGACAGACAGAGACAGATGGAGAGCCATGGGAAAGGACAAAGATAGAAAGAGAAGAGAGAGAGAGAGAGAGAGAGAGAGAGAGAGAGAGAGAGAGAGAGAGAGAGAGAGAGAGAGAAAGAGGAGAGAAAGACAGGAACAGAGACAGAGAGCCATGGAAAGAGAAGAGAGAGAGGAGGGGGAATGTGCGAGTTATATATGTATATATATATATATATATATATATATATTATATATATATATATATATAGAGAGAGAGGGAGAGAGAGAGAGAGAGGAGGGTATGTTCAGGAGACAAGGACAGAGTGTGTGTGAGAGAGAGAGGGGCGGGGTGTGACCAAGAGAAGATAGTGAGGAAGGATGAAGAATAAGAGAGAAGAGTTCGATCCCTCACCGAATCAATCACTACGGGAATATAACCTTAAAAGTAAAGAACCACTCCAGGAGTGGGTCGACAGTAATCTAGGCCCCCAAGAAAAAAAGGGGGTCAATGGTTACTGAACCCAACCCCCTAATTTTCCATTCCATATACAAGGATGACGTGTGGCATAATGGTTAGAGTCGTTGGAAATGGACTCGTCGACCCGAGTTCAAATCCTAGACAAGGCTGTTTGCATTTCACATAGCGTTAATACTCTTGGGAAAGGTAGGAATCCATATATTCTCCCTCCAGCTATGGGTAAAATAGTAGGGCAGAATCGGCTCTTTAACTCTGGATAGATAACTAGTCTAGGAGAGGGAAAACTCTGAATTTGAAAAACCTCAGATCAGTCGTTGATTGGGTGTGTGGCATTCATTGTGCACCAATTCTTTCCTATCGACTGTGCCAAAAAGTGTGGATGGTCCAACACAAGCCTTCACCACTATAAACAAAGCACTGTGTAAGGTTGTTCATTGGATGAACCTTAATGCGTCGAAATCGACGAGAGAGTCCATTTTTATACGAGGGAGATTCAGAAAGTATCCACACTCTTGTTTTATGGAAGCCGAGTCCATCGTGGATGATTTGATAGGCAGAGCAATTACTAATCTGCAGAGAACAAACTACCCCATCGATAACAATTCGTCGTTTTGTCGTTACCATCTTTCGAGCTTGCTGAATCTTATCAGTGGTAGAGGTTGACGGGTATCCTGCTCCCTCTTGGTGAGTCATGTTTGTCCAGACACTTTTAAACTTCTCTATCCACTCATACACATGTCTACATGGTAGTGCACTGTCTCTGTATTGTGTTAAAAGTCTCCGATGAATTTCAGCCCCTGACGCCCCTTCCAACCAGAGAAATCGGGTTACTTCCTTAGTGCATACTGCTAGTGGAGCGGCCATGTTTATACAATAAAGAAAGCGAGCAAAATGGTGCGATTGGGCT
>CM042150.1:37979228-37994228 GCA_023376005.1 Doryteuthis pealeii | reverse complement strand
CACGCGCGCTATGTTATGTCTGGTTTTGGGGATTTACCGAATAAAGAACATTAAAAGAAAATCGAAGTCTTGTGTTTATTACCTAAAAACTAACAATGACACAGGGCTTCTGATAACGAGAAATCCCCATAGAAGACCAGACCGGAATCCCCAAGTCAACACCAGACGCTAGACCAGACGCTAGACCAGACCAGATCAAGATGATAGACGATCAGAATAGCAAAGCTGGCCAGAAGAGAAGACGACTAGAAGTAAGAAGTAAGAAAAAGGTATACAACATTATATCGATTTGGTACTGTGAAAACCTCAGTATATAACACCCGTTCATCACAATTACTCCCAGGTCGACTCTGACCCGGAGTTGTAGAACCTATTGACGTGTCCATTTCCTACGACAATAACCATACACTAAGCACAGTTTGCACATATACGAGGGTTAATCAAAAAGTAATGCCAGGTATAATTACCAACATGTATCATACATGAACATGAAACTGGTCCTCTGTGGATCACATCCCTACTTCTCCACATAGTAATCTTTTCTCTCAATAGCAATGTTCCACCTTCAAACAAGAGCATGTGTCCCTGCTCCGTAAAATTTTGTTGATTTTTCTTTGAACCACTTCTTCACTAAAGATTTCACTTCCTTGTCACTGGAATAATGTATGCTTCTCAAACCATCTTTCATGGGGCCGATGAGATGATAGTCTGGAGGCGCTAAATCTGGTGAGTACGGAGGACGCGGTAAAGTTGTCCACCCGAATGAGGCGGTTGTCTCCTTTGTCCTGATACTTGTGTGTGGTCGAGTATTGTCATGCAGAAGGAGGCAATTGTCAATGGGCCAGTTGGGTCTTACTTGTCGGATTCTTGCTCTGAGCCTCGTTCGGGTCTCAATATAGGAGTTTAAAAAAACTTCCCATGAAATAAAGAAAATGGCATTACTTTTTGACTAACCCTCATTCAAACAAATATCTGTAAGCTCTTATGAGTCACTTTTGTTAGATATGGAACCCAACCATAATCGCTTGCTATTAAAATGGCGCGAACGTTTATGGACTTGTTTCTCAATTCTGGTTTCTGTTCTGGTATTCACGTCACTTCCGGCAGTGTCAAATTTTAGACTTCCTGTTAAATGTGACTAATGAGAATTGTTTTCCTCGTTTCTAAAAAAGAATCTTGTCAAAGAAAAATCATTTCCCGATTAACTGCCAATGATGGAATGCTTGTCCTACCATTTTGTTTTTTTGTAATGGATGTTCTGGGAATAAATGAAATAAAATTGGACGATGGAGACAGAAAGAAAGAAAGAAAGAAGAGAAAGAAAGAAAGAAAGAAAGAAAGAAAAGAAAAGAAAAGAAAGTGGGAAAGAATAAAGAGAAGAAAAGGTTGCTAAAAAAGAAAGAAAGAAAGAAAGGAGGAAGAAAAAAGAAAGAAAGAAAGAAGAATAATAATAAGAAAAGGTTGCAAAAAGGAAATGAAGAAAGAAAAGAAAGAAAAGAAAGAAAGAAAGAAAAGAAAAGAAAGAGAAAGAAAGAAAGAAAGAAAGAAAAGAAAAAAGAAAGAAAGAAAAGAAAAGAAAAGAAAGAAAGAAAGAAGAAAGAAAGTGGGAAAGAATAAAGAGAAGAAAAGGTTGCTAAAAAGAAGAAAGAAAAGAAAAGAAAAGAAGAAAAGTAAAGAAGATTGGAAGAAAAAAGAAAGTAGAAAAGAAAGAAGAAAAGAAAGAAGGAAAGATTTGTTAGTTTTGTTTTACAGCATGTCAAACTCGGTGGGTCATTTAATGCCGACTAAGTTTTGAAATAAAATAATTCTAAATGGATACTCAAATTCTTTTATAAACACATTTTTCTATTTAACCCAGAGATGGAAGTTAAAATTGCAAATCGTCGTCAAAATTAAAATGGAAAAATTTGGCTACGGCATAGATTTTAATGAATTTAATTATTACTAAGGACACGATTTATGTTATTTTTTACTTGAATTTTAACCGTTAGTTGTGTTTAAGGAAAAAATAGATAAAATAAAACAGATGAATAATAAGACTAGTCAGAATTAATAAACCTTTACAAACAAAAAACGTACTTTCTATTTCAATATTACAGGCGACACGAGCTTTTTTAAGTGTGGATGATCAAAAGTGTAACAATCCATGTTTTTTATGTTAATAAACTCTCGAAAAATATTTATCTCCCTTAAAAATTAATTCTCTTGCAGCCCTCTGTAAGAAAATAACGTCCAATGAAAAACGGTTAAAATACAACTAACGGTTAAAATTTAAGTAAAAAATGACATAAATCGTGTCCTTAGAAATAATTAAATTCATTAAAATCTATGCCCAAGCCAAAATTTTACCGTTTTGATTTTGACGACGATTTGAAATTTTAACATAGATGGGACCTAACAGGTACTACTACTCTGGGCCAGAGTGGACCTGGGAGTAATGGTGATGAAGGGGTGCTCCACATACCCCAAATCTTCAGAACTGGAACCTTACCATCAGATAGAGTTTAACGTCATTTCCAGGACATGCAGACCCTCAGCCACCGTCTTCTAGCACATATATGATAAAAAGAATTAGGGATGCCATAAGGCCAATAGGATTGGGACAATCATATAAGTGCTAGGGCTTGACATGACCAGCCAATTGATCGGAGGAGGCCTCTGTGACTGCCCATCCAGGCTAAGTAAATCTAAAGTGGGGTGTTGCATGTCATGGACTGCTAATCCACCAGGATTCCGTCCTTAAGCATCACGGATCATTACCCAGGGCCAACAGGTGGCTCCATTTGGGGGAGGCGGGTCAAGAAGTAATGCCATTTTGTTTAGGACAGGCATAATTATCAACACAAGAACATGTATCATAGATCAAAATGAATCTGGTCCTCTGTGGATCACATCTGTACTTCTCTCCATAGTCACCGTTTCTCTCAATAGCAATGTTCCACCTTCGAATAAGAGCATATATTCCTGCCCCGTAAAATTCTGTTGACTGTTCTTTGAGCTACTTCACTACAGATATCACTTCCTCGTCATTGAATTCTATTCGGCCCCATGAAAGAGGGTTTGAGAGGCAAACATTATTCCAGTGACGAGGAAGTGAAAGCTGTAGAGAAGAATTGGCTCAAAGAACAGTTACTTTTTTTTTACTCATCCTCGTAATTTTATATGTCCAAGGTGTTTCACAAAAATCAATTTCGTAATCTAATAACTTGACCAGTTCTCTTTCAAATAATCTCAAATTTTAACAGCATGTGTAAAAAGAACTTAAACAATGTTTAAACGCATTTTCACTTCCAATTAAGGGCATTTCAATACCTTAAAAAGTTCATCAATCATAAAACTTATAGCTTGACCAATTCTTGTTCAAATGATCTCAAATTTTAACAGATTGTGTAGAAACAACTAAAAATTCTATGATTAATGTTTAAATGATACTGATTCTTCTATTTACGAAGGAGTTAAGGATTCTCTTTTGAAAGGGTCCAAAAATTCAAGGTAATATCAATCCTTTGAAAGTCTCTCCAGCAAACGAAATGCAATTCCTTTCCCAACTGAACACGCCACTCTTACATCAAATAGCAGTCGTCAGTTTTCACTTGCCGTCCAAACACTTTCTTCCTCACTCGCCCTGTCAGCGACAGCCCGTCTTTATTTCTGCTTGTTCGGATGCGCTTGTGCAAATTCGGATATACTTTATTTGGGCCTCTACTAACAATACCTCAGCTACGAGGAGGTAGCGAGTTCGAGTATCCGTAGCCGTTCGCCACAGGCCAAACATATCCTGACGCGCTTTGTTTGTGGGGACTGGGAATCCGCTTGTTCATAGGGCTGCCCTTCAGTCTCGTCACAGATTCTAATTAGAATCTCATAATTAACAGCCGTCCATAATGATAATGATGCTTCTATTTAGGAAGGAGTTAAGGATTCTAATTAGAATCTCTCCTGAAGAATGCAGCATTATGCATTGGCCGGGTTAGCTCAGTCGGTAGAGCGTCCGACTGGAAACCACAAGGTTCATAGTTCGATACCCGCCCTCGCCAACTCAGCGTATGAGTAGCACAGGGATCTTATGCGGTAAAGTAAGGAGCTGATGGTAGGTGTGGCGCTCCACCTCAGACGCTAAAATAATCTCCTTGGTCTAGCGCTTGTGAAAAGGGGATAGACTCCCTCGCTGATTGGCTGATACCGACATTAGGCCGCCCCGACGACTTTACTTACTTAATGTTTAAACGCCTTTTCTTTTCTGGTGAATGGTATTTCTATACTTGAAAAGAAAAGAAAAATAATAGGATCTTGAGTATTTTTTTACAGACGTCGCTAAAATTTGATATAGAGAATTGGTCAAGTTATTAGAATACTAAATGACTTTGAAAACACCGTTTGTTCCTTCGCCTGCAACTCTCAAAACCACAAAAGTAACTAAATCTCAGATTACATTTTCAGCACGTGATCACCCATTCACCAATTGTTGCATAGGGCCAAACTCGAGTTGTAGTATAAGACATTAGTAGTAGGAGTCGTCGTTAGTTCAGAAACAAGATACGCAAGTCGTATAGTCACAAGGGGGCTGTTTATTTATTTCTAGACTCGTGGGTTCTTTTTCAGAGAGAAAGAAAGAGAGGATAAGGTCAAATTATTCTATCGTAAATCATGTTAGGTACTACTATGCGAAACCCATAAGGGTTGTTTGCATTTCCAATATCGCTAATACCCTTGGGAAAGGTATGAAAGCAACTATTCTTCCTCTAGCTATGGGTAAATTTTAAAACTGTGGATTTTTAACCTTGGTATGGCTACCGGTCTAGGAGAAGGACAACTATGAGTTCGCACTTGTTAAACTCCGCTTAAAAAATTACCTTGTGTCGCATTCTGCTTGGGCAGAGTGGTTGAGTAAATACATGTATACTAAAAATATTCTGACTGGGGGAATAAGGCAGTTTACTGTCCAATTCGTTGCTGAATGGTATTTTTGTGGGAACTAGGTTTGCGTTAAACATAATATTTAAAAAAAAAATTATATTCTTGTTTTTATTTTAATGGAGAAAATTATGAAATTCTAATTAGAATCCTTCTAAATAGAAGCAACAATATAATCATGAACCGCTGTTAATTATTAGATTCTAATTAGAATCCTTAACTCCTTCTTTAATAGAAGCATCAATATCATCATGGACCGCTGTTAATTATGAGATTCTAATTAGAATCATTCACCCCTTTCTAAATAGAAGCATCAATATCATCATGGACCGCTGTTAATTATGAGATTCTAATTAGAATCATTCACCCCTTTCTAAATAGAAGCATCAATATCATCATGGACCGCTGTTAATTATGAGATTCTAATTAGAATCATTCACCCCTTTCTAAATAGAAGCATCAATATCATCATGGACCGCTGTTAATTATGAGATTCTAATTAGAATCATTCACCCCTTTCTAAATAGAAGCCTCATTATCATCATGGACCGCTGTTAATTATGAGATTCTAATTAGAATCCTTAACTCCTTAAATAGAAGCATCAATATCATCACGGACCGCTGTTAACTATAAAATTCTAATTAGAATCCTTCACCTTTTTCTAAATAGAAACCCCATTATCATTATGAACTGCTTTTCCAACCGAAATCCAACGGGTTTATGGGTCGTCTAGTGTTTACATAAACATGCCTTCACAGGTTTATGCCATATCTAAAAAAAAATATAGCTTCTTATTTACAGAAATTATGCTTTTAGAATATCCCGTTTCTATTTAATCATAAATAATTTATTTTTAATACCGCACGTTTGAATAAAAACAGGGTCTGTTGTGATTTTCCATAATAAAAGGTGGGTCGTTCTCGGTGTATTGTATTAAAATAATAATGATAAAAAAAGAAAAAGAATAAGTTTGTAAATATTTTCGTATAGCGTTAAAACCTGTAAAGAACCGGCTGAATAGAGTGAAATCAATACGGACACAGTGCAACAAAGGCATAATCTTTATTGATGAGAACTTCAAGGGAGAAGCATCCTTATAATCCTTTTATCTCGAAGAAGCAGACGACATCTTTTCAAAATTCGCTCGTCACAGAAAGGGAGGGTGGAGGAGGAGGAGGAGGAGGAGGAGGAGGAGGAGAAAAGATTTTGAAATCAGCTTAAAAAGTGAATTATTCCTAATCAGATTAATGAATTCTCAGACATACATTGACTTCCATAAATTACCTATCACACATAAGTAAATAAGATATATATATATTTATACGTTATTAGTTCGCTTATAAGAGTTTTACATGAAAGGATTTATTTCTTATTTAAACAAAGCATAAAAGTACGGAAGCTTTGAAAGGTACACTCACACACACACACACACACACATACACACACACACACACATATATATATATAAATATGGAAGCGCGTGGTGTAATGGTTAAAGTCATGGGAGATGGACTCGTTGACCCGAGTTCAATTCCTGGATGTGGTAATTGCAATTCACTTAGCGCTAATACCCTTGGGAAAGGTATGAATCCTACTCTCCCTCCAGCTATGTATGAATAGCAGGGCAGACTTGGTTAGGCAACAGGTATAGGAGAAGGAATACTCTGAATACAAACCTGTTGAACCCCGCTTAAGAAATTGAACTTGTGTCACATCCTGATCGTGCGGAGGTGTTGGTAAATATATATATATATGTAGAAAATAGAAAAACAAAGTATTGGTTTGGTTTGGTTTGTTTTACGGCATATCAACCTCAGTGAGTCATTTAATGCTGCTAAAGTTTTGAAATAAATTCATTCTTAATGGATAATCAATTTTGTTTATAAACTCATGTTTTCTATTTAATCCATATATTAGAAAATACATCTTTAAGATGCGCTGGGATGCATCATCAGTAATGTTTTTCCTGTGATCATTACCAGTTTCGGGTCTTTCAACATTATACTGGTTCACACAGGTGACCCAGTCCAAAATGTTAAAATGTCGGGCTTGCATCCCAGCAATATCCTGCTACTGCATTGTGTGGCTTCGCTTTTTGTATATGGCATTTTGTGTCAGTGTTCTTTTATAAGAGATTATTTGGCCATGCCAAGACTGGGTGGTGGCTTCTCATTGGCCAGTGCTACTTGCTTCGAGTACCGCCAGCCAATGGGCATCCTCCTCCCCGCCACGGCATGTGTCATAGTTTTTGGTTTGGTTTGTTTTGTTTTACGGCATATCAACCTCAGTGGGTCATTTAATGCCGATAAAGTTTTGAAATAAATCAATTCTTAATCGATAATACAATTTCTTTATAAATACATTTTTCTATTTAACCCATAGATGGGACCCTAACAGGTACTACCACTCCGGGTCAGAGTGGACCAGGGAGAAATGGTGATGAATGGGTGTTCCACATTCCCCAAACCTCCAAAACTGGAACCTCACCATCAGATAGAGTTTAATGTCATTCCCAGGACATGTAGACCCGCAGCCACCGCCTTCTAGCACCCATATGATAAAAAGGGGTTGGGGCTTGCCATAAGGGCAATAGGGTTGGGAAAATCATATAGGTGCTAGGCCTTGACGTGACCAGCCGATTGATCGGAGGGGGCCTCTCCGACCGCCCGTCTAGCCCAAGATAGGGCCAAAGTGGAGTATTGCATGTCATGAACTGCTCATCCACCTGGGCTCTATCCTTAAGCATCACGGGTCGCCACCCACGGCAAACAGGTGGCTCCATTGGGGGAGTCTTACCCCTCTGCAGAGGTGCAGTCGGTGCATTCTAACGCCCCAGCCGGCAGGGCGGGCCATAGTTTTTAGAATATATATTATATATTAAATATCGTTGGTTCTTGTATGCCATAAAACAAAACAACCAAACAACAAACCTTTTTTTGAAGATGATAATGACTTTTTATACAGTCATATAATAGACCGACCTTGTGTTTCACAATCGATTATTATTACTTGGTAGTGAGTTCGATCCTTAGTGAATGCTGAACACTTGCGGCCTTGAACCAGACTAAGATTAACAGGCACGACACATATTTGTTCATCAACAAAAGATGCATTCAATTATTCGTTCCAATACTTGACTAGAAATGTTAACACATGTATGTCTTTATAATAACGTTCTCGTAAGAGTCGCCCATTTGTCATTAGCTCCTTGTCTATATGAAAATATCATTGCTAGTAGAGGTGCAACGTGTTAGCCATTATTTGCAAAAACATTTTGTTTTATCTGTTCGCCCACATACGATGATATGCACGCTACAATGCTTATTGAAACAGAATCCGACAAATGGAAACAGCAAGACTTCTTAATTCGTTGCTGTAAATTCTGTGATGAATGTAGAAAAGAATATCAGAATCAAAGAGAAGTTTGTTCTTATACTTATTTGATAGAGAGTGGGAAAAAAACATAAAAAAGTGGGTGTGTGCATGTGCGTGTATGCGAGATATATATATATATATATATATATATATATATATATATATATATAATATATATATATATATATATATATATATATATATATATATATATATATATATATATATATATATATATAGTATATATATATATATATATATATATATATATATATATATATATATATATATATATATATATATATATATATATATATATATATATATATATATATATATATATATATATATATATTTTATATATTATATATTATATATTATAAATTGTTCTCTTTAACAGCATTGTGTGCTGTTTTAATTCCACCTTTTCATACTCATATATATATATATATATATATATATATATATAGAGAGAGAGAGAGGGGGGATATATAGATAGATAGATAGAGAGAGAGAGAGAGAGAGATGATATATAGTGAGAGAGACAGAGAGAGAGAGAAATGCTTACACACAGAAGCATATATATATATATATATACACACATATATATACACACACACACACACACACACACCACACACACACAGAGAGAGAGAGAGAGAGAGAGAAGAGAGAGAGAGAGAGAGAGAGATGCTTACATAAGATATATATATATATATATATATAGAGAGAGAGAGAGAGAGAGAGATGTTACATACAGAAGTATATATATATATATTATACATATATACACATACAGAAAGAGAGATAGAGATAGAGAGAAATAGAGATAGAGATAGAGTGAGAGAGAGAGAGAGGGAGAGAGAGAGAGAGAGTAAACAAAAAAGAGAGAGACAAAAAATAAAAACAGTGAAAAAAAGTGAGTGTTATTGAACATGAAAAAAAAAACAACACAACAAACAATAACAACAAAAGCTCAAAACAAACAAAAAATCCCTGCAAAGATTTAAAAAAATGAGAGTGATAAAAAGGAAAGAAAATGTACAAAGAAAGAAAAGATCAAGATATCAAGAGAGAGAGAGAGAGAGAGAGAGAGAGAGAGAGAGAGAGAGAGAGAGAGAAATAGAGAGAGCGAGAAAAAGAGAAAGAGGAGAAAGAAAGAGAGAAAGAAAGGGAGAGAGAGAAAGAGAAAGATAGAAAAAGAAATAGAGAGATCGAGAAAAAAAGAGAAAGAGGGAGAAAGAAAGAAAAGAGGAGAGAGAGAGAGAGAGAGAGAGAGAGAGAGAGAGAGAAGAGAGAGAGAGAGAGAGAAGAGAGAGAGAGAGAGGGTCGGGGCTAAACTGAAAAGAAATGCACAGAGAGAAAAAGATAAAGATAACAAGAGAGAGAGAGAGAGAGAGAGAGAGAGAGAGAGAGAGAGAGAGAGAGAGAGAGAAAGAAAAGAGAGAGAAAAAGAAATATATATATATATATATATATAATATATATATATAGAGAGAGAGAGAGAGAGAGAGGGGGCGGGGCTAAACTCAAATGGAAAATAGAAAGATTAAAACAAAAAGAGTGTGGGATAAAAAAAGAAAGAAAGAAAAAAGTTAAAAAGAAAGAAAAAAGAAAAAGAGGTGAAAGAAAGATGAAAACACAAAAAAGAGAGTAAAAACTCTAAGAAAAAAAGAGAAAAAAAAAGAGAGAAAAAATGCAAAGATATAAAAGAAGAAAGAAAAAAGAGAAAAAAAGTGCGAGTGATAGAAAAAAATACAAAGAGATAAAAAAAAGAAAAAAAAGACAAAGAGGTTAAACGAGAGAGAGAGAGAGAGAGAGAGAGAGAGAGAGAGAGAGAGAGAGAGAGAGAGAGAGAGTTCATTTCTATCTTGATAAATACAGCTTAAAACTCGGCACTTTTTGACACATCCCGAATTCTGACAAAAATTAACGTTCCATTCATTGTTAATTTCTATCTTGGTAAATACAGCTTTAACTTTTTTTGACACACCTTGTATTCTGAAAAAAAGTATTGAATGGTTTTATTGTAAATTGCTCAAATATCTAATGGTTCTTTTCATTCTAAATCATAAAATAATAAAAAGTAGAAAAAAGTCTGAACACTTCACTTTTTATTTAGCTATAGAATAAACTATACATGATATACATTATTTTCGTTCCATAATAGGACGTTCATTCAATAAACTAGCAAACATATGCACTCTTCGGGTGTAAATATTTAATAATTTTTAATGTAATAAAATATCATATTAAATTATAAAGGTTAATGAAACTAAATAACAATGTGTTGTAAAGGGAAGTAACCGGACAATCCCCCACGTATGCAAATGAGTACGTATAAAAGAACAACAGGAAGATTAGCTCAGCGGGATGTGAAGTGATCTTCAACCACGAAGGTTGTTTCGTATTCTCGGATGTAAACACACGTGCTACAACTCTTCAGAAGATAAGTAATCTTTACCAATCCTTATTTTACGCTCAGAGACTTTTTTTTTACCTTGCCGGGCGGGGGCCATTTTTGTTATTTGTATTTATTTTAATAATAAACTATTATTACAACCACTCGCAAACTTCTCGTTAATGTATTTCTAATACATAACACAATGCAGATAAAACATTTGAAAAGTGGGGAGTAAAATCGAAAGATAAAACAATTGAAACTTACTCTGCCTTTATATCCGCCATTCATTGCTAAATTTTCCTAATTTGATTATTTAGTTTTGGTTACAGACAATTAAACACACAATCTCCATTATAATAAGACTAGCAACAGCAAACACCATCCGGGCGTTGTAAAATTAATTTTTGAAAGACATTGCCTGAGAGGGTGAAAGTTAAAAATTCAATGTCAGAGGGTTTGTATCATAAGTAAGCAAAATCCTCATATTTATTAAAGGAGTAAAAAAAGAATAAAATAAAAATAAAATAAAATAAAACAATTTGAAATAAAAACTGTCCCGTCCCTCTTAAATAAAATGTTGCCTGCATGTAATAATCAAACAATTATTTTGAATATTTTCCACATCAATTTTACACAAAATCGTAGGTATTTATTTATTTGTAAACTTTTTAGTTAACTTCTTGTTACTGTAAAAAAAAAAAAACGAGGAGTAAAAAACAATTTTTAAAATTGCTTACTCAAATTTTGGGTGTATATAGCATAAGAACATTGTGACATAAGCTGTGACGTAGAGCTATGACGTAGTTTTGTTACAGACAGAAATACAGACAATCTCCATTATTGATAGAGATAAGATGAATGTTGCCTAAGGATTTGGCTATAGGAAGCAGAGTTTACAGTTGCCCCTTTATAAAGGAAATCAATAATGATTTATTTCCTGTCCCTGAACACTTTCAGCATGACCTTCTTTACTGGCTGCTATTCCAGGAAACTATTCTCTACTACGGTCAATATATTTCCACTTGACGGACAGTCTTTTCGACTAGGGCTCCAAGTGGCAATCCCATCTTTAGTCAATTTGTTGGTTGGTTGGATTTTACGGCATGTCAACCCTTGTTGGTTTATTTTATGCCGAAGACGTTCTGTTTTATTCAATCTTGATAGGTATTCAATGTTTAAAAAAAAATTCAAAACTCTTTTCTAGACACAATTTTTTAAAACTCAGTTTTTCTACCCAACTCATAGATGGGACCCTAATAGGTACTACCATTCCGGGCAAATTCATGTAATTGTGTACAAATTGTACTGGATAAGAATTTTGAAACCATATAATTTTTTTCTAAACAAATGATTATCATTAGATGGGAATGATTACTTAAAAAAAAGAAGACTGATTTTGACATTGAATAACCCAACAATGGTTGATATGCCGTAAAACTAACCAACTGTTGTAGAGGAGTTAACGCACCCTACAAGATGGACAGGCTCATTATAAGAGTCGACATAGCAGTGATAAATTCAGGAAAAATCTATTCGGACGAAATCACTGTGTTTGACTACAGACATTTGCCCCTTCTCATTCTTGTACGCTTGTCTTGTGAATTGTTCTACTTCTTGTTTTTATGTAATAAGTATCTGCTAGCACCAGATACAAGTGCTGAATAAATATATCTCAAGCACACTATTTCTCTGTGTATCTTTTATCACCTCAATGATACAAAACCAACAAACCAAATAATTCAAACGGCTATGAAATTAATATTTTCATAGGAGTGAAGCTTAATTTTTTTATATATTAGGTTAAATCTCTATTTTCTGAGATTTTTGACAAAATCACACAGTACCTTCAGTTTTTAGAGTAAGTTGATTATGGGCAATTCCATGTCAAATCATCCAGAAAAAAAAAATTGTCTTACTTTAACATAGTCCACATAAAAAATTCATAAAAATTGAAGAGGGTGGGTGACATGGCCTGGATTATTTGACATGGATTTACCCTTATATATATTTACCAA
Source organism: Doryteuthis pealeii (assembly GCA_023376005.1). Lineage (NCBI taxonomy): Eukaryota > Metazoa > Mollusca > Cephalopoda > Myopsida > Loliginidae > Doryteuthis > Doryteuthis pealeii. The sequence goes on along the minus strand of CM042150.1, from coordinate 37,981,519 downwards.
ACCCAAAGGAAGCGCGTAGTGTAATGGTTAAAGTCATGGGAAATGGACTCGTCGCCCCGAGTTCAAATCCTGGACGTGGTAATTGCATTTCACTTAGCGTTAATCCTGGGAAAGGTATGAATCCTACTCTCCCCAGCTATGGGCAAATAGTAGGGCAGAGTGGGTTCTTTAACCTTGCATAGGTAACCGGTCTAGGAGAAGGAAAACTCTGAATTCAAACCTGTTAAAACTCCGCTTAAGAAATTGACCTTGTGTCGCATCCTGCTCATGCGGAGGGGTTGGTAAAATATATATATATTAAAAAACCCTCCGCACGAGCAGGATGCGACAATAGGTCAATTTCTTAATCGGAGTTTAAACAGGTTTGAATTCAGAGTTTTCCTTCTCCTCGACTGGTTACCTATCCAAGGTTAAAGAACCACCCCGCCCTACTATTTACCATAGCTATGTTGATTATAAAGGTCTTTCATTTTAAATTTCTGTCCAGACACGGTGATTCAATTATGACCAACCTGTGTGTGTGTATGAGTGTGTATATTTGTGTTATGTGTGTTGTGTAATGTGTGTGTGTGTGTGTGAGAGAGAAGAGAGAGAGAGAGAGGAGAGAGAGAGAGAGAGAGAGAGAGAGAGAGAGAAAGAGAAATGAGACAAAAAGTATCTGTGATTTGAAATCAGATACATTCCCACGAATTTGCGGGTGTTATAGATAAAGATGTTATTGTATATACCCCCCCCCCCCTTATGAGACCGTTTATCACATTTGTGCGTGTGTACGTCTTTATGCAAATAGATCCATTTGGCCCTTTGAAGAGCTCGTCTTTCACAAGGCCAAACTACTGATTGATTTGTTCGTAAGCAAACAACGTAAATAGTATTATCAAGTAATAAATATCCAAGCTATTTGGCCATAGCAACAAGCACGTACCCCCGGTTTCTTATTAAGCCAATGTAAGAAATTCAAAATTCTGAAAGGTTCCAGATAAACAGGTTTTTACAGAACATTTGGAACTTATTGCAAAACTGAATGAAAAAAAAACAACATTTCTGGTTTTCCCATTTGGGGTCAGTTCAAATAGTTATGCGATAGGTAACAATAAAATACAGAAATACACAAAATTGATTGGTTGAGCAGCTCATGACATGCAATATATATATATATATATATATATATATATATATATATATATATATATATACAAGTTTTGTTGAATTGAACAGACAATTCCTGTCTGACAAATTGATCCGTTCCAATCGTCGGGCCATCCTTCTGGTGTCGGGGTGGAACTGGTATAACAGTCCACCGAAGGTTTCAGCACTAGCGCTTTCGGCAATACACTTTGCCATCCTCAGGTGGGAAACGATGGAATAGTTTTCCTGTCTCGTTTTTAACGAGAACGAGTAGTAGCAAGGAATTAGTGGGAGGTAATATCAATTGGTAGTGGGAGGTTTTTGGAATGGTAGTAGTTTGAACAAAGCAGTGCTGATTTTTCTTTTTGGAGTGGTGGGCACAGGTTGTGATAAGGGGAGGGGGAATTGTCTGTTCAATTCAACAAAACTTGTAAAAAAGAAAAAAATGCTGCCAAAATACACGTATTTTAATATATATATATATATATATATATATATATATATATATATATAATATACAATATATGAAATAGATAAAATATATATATAAAGAAATGGATACAATAGAAACCTACTCGAGTTTACCATTAGGATCTTCAGGGTTAAATCCACTGAATTATCGAGTTACCGATTAATTGCAGCCGATTACGCGTGTGTTCATTGAATAAGATGTTACGTTACAGTGAGACGCTTGTTTACGTTTTTGAATTTCACCGGAAATTGTTTTTTTGTGAGTATTAAAATGAAAGATGCGAATCAATTTGTGGGTATTTATTTTACTATGGTTGTTTAATAAAGTATGGGTTATGAGGCTTAAGAGAGGTTTTATAAGTAATATATATATAATATATATATATATATATATATATATAATATATATATATATATACAAAGCGATGTGTGTATTAAAACAGTTTAAAATCCCCTTCGTATTCTGTAGGTGATGACAGCCTGATTGTTAAGGTGACGGATCGGATTTCAATCCCGGCTGTAGGTAGCTTGCAAATGTTTAGCCACACCGAAGAGACTAATAAGTCGAAACACCTGTCTGTGGATGACACACTCTCTCTCTCTCTCTCTATATATATATATATTATATATATATATTATATCTATATCTATAATATATATATATATATATATATATTATTAAATCTCTCTCG
>CM042150.1:37933355-37979128 GCA_023376005.1 Doryteuthis pealeii | reverse complement strand
TATATATATACAAACGAGTGTGTGTATTAACAGTTTAAATTCCCTTCGTATTCTGTAGGTGATGACAGCCTGATGGTTAAGGTGACGGATCGGATTTCAATCCCCGGCTGTGGTAGCTTCAAATGTTTAGCCACACTGAAGAGACTTAATAAGTCGAAACACGTGTCTGTGGATGACTCTCTCTCTCTCTCTCTCTCTCTCTCTCTATATATATATATATATATATATATATATATATATATATATATATATAACTTTCAAAGAAAGAAAAAACTTAAAAGCGTCATTCCGTAATAAATTTATATTTCCGTCTGAAAAGGCCAGTCTTTTAAGGATTTAAAAAAAAATTTGTAGAAAATTTTTAAAAACCTTTTCAGTTTTTGGTCGAAATAAATTTATTACGGAATGACGGTTTGTTAAGTTCTTTCTTTCTTTGAAAGTTAAATATTGCTCTGTATTTAATCTAATGCATTGATTATTATACATTGAGCTCTCTTTAGGGATTTACATAAATCCTTGTATGAATATATGTTGCACCTACAGGAGCATACAGTATGGTTATACAGTGAGATTTTGAGGATCCCAGGTGGAATCATCCCTTAGTACTAGTCATTAGGATACACACACACACACACACACACCACACACACACATACATATATATATATATATATTATATATATATATATATATATATAATTTTACTTGAAGGCACTTACAACGCATGTATCGCATAAAATTCGATACTTTTTCTTATAGAAAATGAAATTGACAAGTGTAATCCCAGCAAAGGATCGCTCGGTGTGTAGAATATCGTACAGACTGTTTCGACTTTATTAAGTCTCATCAGCGATATATACTAACGACTTCCCTCCGACAGAAATCGAAACCGGGACTTCAGCAGACACAGTGAAACACTAGTGAAACACTATATCGCCTCGGCCACAGTACACAGCTAACACTCCCAGTGAAATTAAGCTTGTCAAATGATACTACACGCCTATACCATAATAGGTAAGTGGGGCGTTTTTGAGAGAATAATAACAACAAACAGACCGCATGCCCTTCGGCGAAGTGAATAAGATTTTTGGATATATAATCTCCATATGAATTAAACCCCTTCAATATATATTTACATATATCAAAATATATCTGTCATCTGAGGCTTTAGAATACACCGACGGCACCTCTGCAGAGGATAAGCCCCCCCCCCCCCCGAACCGATGGCCGTGGGTAGTGACCAGTGATACTTCACTCCCCTTTGGACCTTACTTACGCTAGACAGGCGGTCGGAGTGGCCCCTCCGATCAATCGGCTGGTCATGTCAAGCCCTAGCACCTATATGATTGTTCCGACCGTATTTCTCTTGTGACACCCCCCAACTCATATATGTGCATTGCGGTGCCTGATGCTATGACGTTAATGTGAATCTGGCGTTGGGGGTGGAGTAATGGATACAGGGGGATACAGTCAGCGTATTCTAATCCACACCGACAGTACCTATTACAATTATTACATTTATTTTAAACCATTTAAAAAAAGACTTATTTCAGCATTGAATAACCCAACAAAGGTTATATACCGTAAAGCCAACCAACCAACCAACCAACCAACCAACCTATAATAAGCCAATGTTAGATAAACAAAATTTGAAAGGTTCCGTATAAACATTTTAAAAAATATCATAAAAGAATAAAAATTGGAAAAATAATCTTAACGTTTCAAATATTTGTTTGGTTGGATTTTACGGCACGTCAACCCTTGGGTTATTTTATGCTGAAGGCGTTTTATTTTATTCATTCATGTTGAGTGTTGATTTTTTTCAAACTCAATTTAAAAAAAAGTTTTAATGCTTATTTTTTATCTATTTAATCCATAGATAGACCCTTGGGAGTGTGGAATACCCCCTCGTTGCCTTTACTCCCAAGACGGCCCTGACCCGGATCGGTACTAACAGTTAAGATCCCATTTATGGGTTGAATAGATAAAAATATGAGTTTAAAAATGAGTTAAAAAATTTAATATCCAACAAGAATGAATAAAACAAAACGTTTTCGGCATAAAATTACCCATTGGGTTGACATGTCATAAAATCCACCCAACCAGATAAAAAATACCCCCAAAAAACAAAAAACCATCCCCCCCAAAAAAAAAACGCCAAAAAAAACAAAAAAATAAAAAAACAAACAAAAACCAAGTTCTTTTCATATCGAAATCATGCATTTTGATAATTAATATAAATATATTTGTTAAGAAATTTCTGCAAGTTTTTTTTTATGGACAGCATTAAAAACATCATAAATCAGGAAAAAACCTCTCAATAGAATTTTGAAGCTATTAATTAAAAGAAACGCGCACTCTCCTCCTTCTTGACAATAAAAAACTGTAACATTTATTATTTTCTCATCGATTACAATTTTCATATGCAACATAACCTGTTAAATAAAAAGGTGACATTTTAATATCTTTGGGAATATATGTTTCTAAATCAGGTAAGTGATCAAATATTTAGCGCGCCATTTCATCACGAAACTATCCGCATTCTGAGCAATTTTCTGGATTAAAGTTATATTCTTTGTCATCAAATTTCTGTTATATCGCGAGGTGGAAAGATACACAGATGAATGGCGTGCTTATCACATTTATTAAACACCAGCAGCTAGTGATAGACGGATACATACAAACACAGAACAAATAAATACAAACAATTAACAAGAAAAATCACACTAAAAGAGGAGGGTCAGTTCGATATAGCCAACGCAGCAAAGTCAGTCTTAATATTATTCAGCTAGTTAATCTACTTTAATTGTAGGCTATTTTATGGCTAGGAGCCAGTCCATCTGGGAGAGGGCTGAAGGGGTGTTAGCTACGCTACAACACTTTAAATAGAAGAATTTCAAGAGATAATAACTATCCCTATTAAATTATTTTAGCTAATATAAGTCGTCGGGGCCTAATGTCGGTATCAGCCAATCATCGAGGGAGTCTATCCCCTTTTCACTAGCGCTAGACCAAAGAGATTGTTTGGGCGTCTGAGGCGGAGCGCCACTCCTACCATCAGCTCCTCACTTTACCGCACATATCCATGTGCTACTCATACACTGAGTTGGCGAGGGCCAGAATCGAACTAGGATCCTTGTGGTTTCTAGCCGAACGCTCTAAGCTAACCCAGCCCTAAAAATATAACTGTTTGAAAATGATTAGTATTAGATAGTAATACTTCAAATTGTGCAAATTGTTTGTATCAATGTTTTATTTGATGTGGACGACTGCACCTCTGCATCCGACCCCACGAAAGAAAACCGCCTCCCGGCCTTTTATTTACAATGAGGTCAGTACAGAGATGCAGTTGTACACATCTGGGCACAAGGCTCGAAGTTTTTTTTTGCGGGGGGGGGGGGCGGATGACAGAACTGTTCACGCAGGAAATTTTGATATTCTATCTTAGCTAGTCTCATTCGCCGACCGATCCATGCCAATAAATACTGTCGCCCATTGCCTTCCTCAGCAGCTTTCACCAAAATTCCGCTGGCACTCTGTGAATAAAACCCTACTTAGACCCTTATGAGAAAACAAAAATATTTAAGGATTACAAAAGACATTTTCGAAAGGTTCAAGATGGGAGCGAAAGGGTAAAAAAACAAACAAAAGGTCCCCAACATAAAACATGTACCAACGTTATGAATATAACAACCAAGATGGGGACAATAGTTTGAACCGTGTAAAGTGTAAATAACAATTAATCTAAGAAATGTTGTTAAAATTAATTTTAAATAGGGATGATCGGGTAGTGGAGTTGTTACCGTGTGCCAGTAGTGGACTCGGCCTTCCTCGAACCCTCCTCTCCAGGCATAAAAAGGAGATTTTTTGTTGGGACGGAGGGTAGGAGAGTTTGTAACTCGTTACTACAGTGTAGTGAAATCTGTCTTGTTTGGGCTAACATTTCGTTTGCGGTAAAAAAGTTGTAACTTATAACTACAGTGTAGTAAATTTTTGTGTTTTGCTCGACTGCTGTGCGAGTCAACGTTTTTTTTTATCTAAGTTTCGGTTTCCGAGGTTGCTGGGTTGCAGGCCGCGCCAGTAGAGTTTGTTGCAATCTGCTGCTACCGTTCTGGAGTCGGTCGACCGCGGGTAAACCCTGTTAACAGTTATTGCGAGAATTCGCAATAATGTTGATGGAATAAAAATTGTTAAACATTTTTAAAATTACGCCGCTCAGAATATTTTGCCCAATTTAGCCTAGAGCTGATCGTATTTTTATCTTCTTCCCTATCGGTCCCAAGAAGATATTTACCCAACCTGTTCATCACGGGTAAGATGCGAAACAAGTTTGCAGTATGGTCATCCAGCGAGGATCGAACTCAATTCAGTAATAATGGATCTGTGAGACAAGTTTGCCAATGGAGGGTCGAGGGTAGGTATTCATCCAACCTGTTCGCCACAGGTAGGATGTGACAGAAGTTCACAAGTATGGGGCATCCAGTGAGGATCGAACTTGCTATTTAGTTGTAATGTAATGAGATTAGCTTGTTAACCATTACATACTGTTGCCACGTTCCCCTGTGCACACCTACACATGGACACACCAGTGTTGGCCGACCAGCAAAAACTTACATTCCTCAGATATGTATGGATATTAGATGCCTTGCTGAGGATCTTCTAGGAAGATGGCTTATAGCACAACACAGGAGACCACATGACATCTACGTGGGTATTAGAACTGTAACCATTACAACACGGGTCCATCCACATTCATCTAGTAGGTAAGTGGTTAACCATTTGGTTTGGTTTGGTTTGGTTTGGCTTGTTTTACGGCATATCAACCTCAGTTGGTCATTTAATGCCGATAAAGTTTTGAAATAAATTCATTCTTAATGGATACACATTTTTTTTATAAACACATTTTTCTATTTAACCCATAGATGGGACACTAACAGATACTACCACTCCGGGTCAGAGTGGACCAGGGAGCAATGGTGATGAAGGGTGCTCCATATTCCCCAAATCTCCAGAACTGGAACCTCGCCATCAGATAGAGTTTAACGTCATCCCCAGGACATGTAGACTCTCAGTCACCGCCTTCTAGCACCCATATGATAAAAAGGGGTTGGGGCTTGCTATAAGGGCAATAGGGTTGGGGCAATCATATAGGTGCTAGGTTTTGACATGACCGTAGGGGGCCTCAGCGACCGCCGTCTAACCCAAGAAAGGGCCGAAGAGGAGTATTGGACTGCTCAACCACCTGGGTTCTATCCTTGAGCATCACTGCCAATAGTTGGCCCCATTGGGGGAGTCTTACCCCTCTGCAGATGTGCAGTCGGTGCATTCTAACGCCCCAGACGACAGGGCGGGGTTAACTATTAAAACACAGGAAACTACATGACATCTACATGGGTCTTAGAACGAACGAGGACATTTCTTCTCCTAGACTGGTCGCCATACCAAGATTAAATAGTCCAGTCTCCTCTACTATTTACCCATGGCTGGAAAGAGAACAATTGGATGGATACATTTCCTAAAGGTATTAACCCGATGTGAAATGCTACCAGCCACATCCAGGATTTGAATTCGTGTCGCCGTGTCTATTTTCTACGACGATAACCATTACACAATACATCCTTCCACGTTCATCTGGTAGGTGAATGGTTAACTATTGACAACACAGGAGACTACAAGACACTTGCATGACACTTACATGTAACTATTACACACGGGTAAGTGGTTAACTATTGACAACACAGGAGACTACAAGACACTTGCATGACACTTACATGTAACTATTAACCAGGGTAAGTGGTTAACTATTGACAACACAGGAGACTACAAGACACTTGCATGACACTTACATGTAACTATTACATCGAGGGTAAGTGGTTAACTATTGACAACACAGGAGACTACAAGACACTTGCATGACACTTACATGTAACTATTACATCAAGGGTAAGTGGTTAACTATTGACAACACAGGAGACTACAAGACACTTGCATGACACTTACATGTAACTATTACACCACGGGTAAGTGGTTAACTATTGACAACACAGGAGACTACAATACACTTGCATGACACTTACATGTAACTATTACATCAAGGGTAAGTGGTTAACTATTGACAACACAGGAGACTACAAGACACTTACATGTAACTATTACATCAAGGGTAAGTGGTTAACTATTAACAACACAGGAGACTATGGCACCTACATGGGTCTTAGAACTGTAACTATTACACCACGGGTAAATGGTTAACTATTGACAACACAGGAGACGACATGACACCTACATGGGTCTAAGAAAGAACGAGGATATTAAAACTGGATTTGACAAAATAATATTTCCCCTAAGAAAGTGATCTTCAAAAGCCGGATAACTTTACCAGTTACAACGCTAACTATGGACAGACGCTGCTGGTTTCAATTTGATTGGCCGTCAAGAAAGTGTTCTTTTCACTGTTATTTATAGCGCCTTGAAGGTTAAAATAACAATCGGCTTTCTTCCGTTGGCGTCGAGTTCCAAACTTTTCCGACACGCTTTGATGGTCACTTGATGGTCTTCTCTTCTTTTATGGAGGAAGGAAAAGCAACTATAGCGCGCCTTTACGACGCCATTTTATTTTCTCCTCCTCCTTCTCCTCCCGTATTGCATTGATTGGATGGTCAACATCACGTTTCCATAGGGATGAAAAAAAAATGGCGATATATTTACAAGCCGTCGGTTTTGGTATGGTCATAAAATAAGGAAGATAGCATAATAAAAATACATACTAAAAAAAAGTTTACTATAAGATTTTAAAATAACGATTATTTTCTAGTTTTTATTTATTTTTTTATTTTTTTACTCAGTGTGTGAAAAGGAAAGTCTAGTTTGAGAAATAGCCATTTACAAGACGTTTGCAATTTTATGCATAAAGTATGACCAAACTTTAGTAAAAGAGAATTATCCTTACGTTAAAAAAGAAAAAGAAAAAGAGAACATGTTGCAACGTGAAATTGAACATTTTATGATTGCGGCAGGGCAGGCAGAAATACATCTCACATCATCATCATCATCATCATCATCATCAAGTCGTGCTGACAGCACAGATTTCCCTGGTTTTCTCTCGTCAACTGTCCCTGTCAGTCATCGCACCTGGCAATTTTTTCGCCCGGTATCTATTATCTCATCATAAGTTATTTGAAAAAAATTTTTCACGAAAATAAGACCATCTAGGATTTTACATTTCCTAAAAGAAGTGGGATTGTACTAAAAAATATGAGTAATTGAACAATACTTAAAATCTATACATATACATATTTCTGTCTACCAAATTACCGCTACGAATCAAAAACTTAGTTGGCATTAAATGACCCACCGAGGCTGATATGCCGTAAAACAAACCAAACCAAGCCATCATATAACCGCCATTTTGTATTTTCTCCCAATATTTTGACATTCCGCTGTTTTTGTTTGGTTTCAATTCAATCTTTCCCTTTACACCGATTGAGTAGAGACTTCAATGTATGCTACTATTTACCCATAGTTGAATTGGAAAGAGAAAATTTTTATCATAGAATAAGTAACATATCTATAGATAGTTGTACAAATAGATATTACCGTCGCATTGGTAAGACAAGGCAACAAGTAGCTGTAACTCAATACAAAGCTAACCTTGTTGCAATCCTACTGCAGAATGCCAGAGTATTTATGAAGCCTCATAACATAAATTTATAAAAAGATTGATTATCCATTAAGAATGAATTTATTTCAAAACTTTATAGGCATTAAATGACCCTCTGATATGCCGTAAAACAAACCAAACCAAACCAAGTCATCATCATCATCATCATCATCAGGTCGCACTGACAGAACTGAAAAGCATAACTCTCTGTCTCTGTCTCTCGCTACCTGTCTCTATCGGCCATCGACCCTGGCATGCATTCCGTACGGCATTCAGTATCCGCACAGAGCTGATTGATGTAGTCTTTTGCGGCCAGTCACTCACCGAGAGACGACGTTCTCTCAAGATGTCGCTTCTCACTGCGCGGTTTTTGGCTGGAGTTGTTTTAATAAAGAAAATAGAAAAATAACAAGTCTTTGTTAGTTAATCCACAACAGATGAGAAAAAAGTTGTATCAGCCCGGAGAAATCAGCCCAAAGAAGAAATGGCCGACGAAGTAGACAAGAGAACAGAAGTAAAAACCAATCTATCATCCCCTCATCATCTCCCCTGTCTCTCTCTCTCTCTCTCTCTCTCTCTCTCTCTCTCTCTCTCTCTCTCTCTCTCTCTCTCTCTCTCTCTCCCATTACATACCCAATGTGTTGAACGGGTAAAAAATAGTATGAATTTAATATATCTTTATACAGATCTATTATAATGGAGATTCGGTCTCTATTTGTCTGTAAGCAAAACAAGACCACTGCTTTGTGTAAAGAAAGCAATCCTATATATATAACCATATATATATAAATGGTGTAAAGATGATAAACAATATATATATAATTTCGCTAAAGAATAATTCATCATATATTGGTGAAAGAAATATAATCCCCCGTCCCCATGTATATCCCCCTTATATATATAATATAAACTGTATAAATATATTATCTTTCTCTATCAATATATAGTTTTCAAACAATATATATATATAATATATATTATATATATATGTGTTGAGTGTGTGTCGATATGTGTGTGTGTGGTGTGGTTGTGGTGGTTTGGTGTGATGTGTTGAAAGAATGAATAAAAGGAAAGAAAATATAGAAAGGAGAATAAAGCATAATTAATCAAATCCACTTACACGTTTTTGGTCAGAGTTTATCTATGACAATATTTAACTATTATTGTACACATATAGATAAAAACTCCTACCGAAACACGGTAAGTGATATTGATTAAAAATCCTTATTATCTTTCTATACTTCTTTCCTTTATCATTCTTTCAACATACCGTCCGGATCACTTCCAGTTCATCTTTATATATATATATATATTAAATATATAATATAATAAAATAGATATGATGTAAAACTAATATATATATATATATAATATATATATATATATATTATTTTTTATACAACTGTTTTCAGTCTTCTCTAAATTCATCTCTCTTTCTACGTTAATTTTCTCTCTGTCCTTTTCTCTTGACACTTTCGATCATATATACGATCTCTCTTTTCTTTTCTTTTTCTTTTTCTTGTTTTTTTTTTTTTTTTATCTCAATACCAAAGAAATGGCGTTTTTTTTCTTCGCTCTCTCTTTTCCTGACAGCCATCATTCAAAGACACGGCCCTACCACCTACGCATGCACAAATGGCAAGAAACAACGGAACGCTACTGTCACAGAGATGTTTTGCCTTAACCTCTCTGCAAAACAGTAACAATAATGACTTGGCGGGAAAAGCTCACCAGGCTCTGAAATTCGACACAAGCAATTTATCCCTTAATGGAGAGAAAAAAAAGAACATCTCCATTTCAACTATGTATGCCTCAGAAACGAAAAATTTTCCCTTTGAAATTCAGAAACTACAATGAGATAATGGTACTTTTTGCTCTTGTAAAAAATTACTAAGTACAGAGTTATAAACGTGCGAAGTTTGAAGCTTATTTACCAAGATAGAAATGAACAATGAATGAACGTTCATTTTAAGGAAACAACGTGTGTCATAAAACTGCCGAGTTTGAAGCTGTATTTACCAAAGACTAGAAAGAAGAATGAAGAACGTGTAATTTTTTTTTCAGAATACAAAGTGTGTCATAAAAGGCCGATTGAAGCGTATTACCAAGATAGAATCATGAACAATGAAATGAATGTTAATTTTTAAGAATACAAGTGGTCATAAAAGTCCGAGTTTGAAGCTTATTTACCAAGAAGAAAGGAAGAATGAAATGTAACAGTTAATTTTTTCAGAAACTAAAGTGTGTCATAAAAGTGCCGAGTTTGAAGCTTGTATTACCAGATAGAAATGAACAATGAATTGAACGTTCATTTAGAATAAAGGTCAATGTGTCATAAAATGCCGAGATTTGAACCTGATTACCCAAGATAGAAATGAACAATGTAATGTAATGTTAATTTTTAAGAATACAAACGTGTGTCATAAAAATGCGAGTTTGAGCTGTATTACCAAAAGAAATGACATCGATGAATGGAAGTTTAATGTGCAGAATACAAGGTGGTCATAAAAGTGCCGAGTTTGAAGCTTGTAATTTACCAAGAAGAAATTAACAAGTAAATGGAACTTTCATTTTTTTCCAGTATACAATGTGGATCAAAAAGTACTATAAACTTGCATTTTTTGACACACCTTGTAGAACCATGTTTTAAAATTTAGATCAGTTTGTTTAATGCAATGGTTGTTTTATCTGTCACGTTTCCTATTTTAACAAGTGTATCATGTGTCAAAATTAATGCCATTTCTTTATTTCATGGTGAATTTTTATCAAAACTAGCCTATATCTTGAGAACCCTAACGAGGCTCAGAGCAGAATCGCATGCAGTAAGAACCCATCACTCCATATGACAATTGTCCTCCTCTGCATGACAATGACTCGACACACACAAGTTATCAGGAAAAGGGAGAAATTGCCTTAGATGTACAACTTTACCACATCCTCCATAACTCCAGATAGTAGCGCTTCAGACTATTATCCTTTCGCTCCCATGAAAGAGGGTTTGAGAAGTGTAATATTCCAGTGACGGCGAAGTTGGAAATCATGTAGTAAGCGAAAATGCTCCAGAACAATCAACAAATTTTACGGCTTTATACATGCTCCATTGAGTGAACATTGTATGAGAAACAAAAACGCGTGACTATGTGGAGGAATAAAGATCTGCCACAAAACCAGCTTCATTTTAATGTGGTACATGTCCTGTTTGTAATTTACATGTCCTAAACAATGCACTACTTTTTGACTCACCCTCGTAGAAAGAGATTGTTTTTGTCTCGTGTGTTGTTTCTACCTTTTATTGGACTAATAACAGTCAGTATTATTAAGCACATAAGTATGAAAGGAGTATTAATTAAATATAAATCCGTTACTTGAAACCATACAAATTGTGCAAACAAATGATTTATAATTAAAGGGCCGGGTAGCTCAGTCGGTAGAGCGTCCACGCTGAAACCACAAGGCTCTTAGTTCGATACCCCACCTCACCCAACTCGCGTATGAGTAGCAAAGGGATTGGCGGTTAAAGTAAGAGGCTGATGGTAGGTGTGCCTCCACCTCAAGCCCTAAATAATCTCCTTGGTCTAGCGCAGTGAAAAGGGGATTAGGACTCCTCGTCATTGCATATCCGACTTAGGCCGCCCCGACGACTTACTTTTACTTAACTTAAACCAATAAAAGGTGTGCAAACTACTGATCTTATAAATAGTAATACCACTTAAAGCATATATAATTGATGCATAAATGAAATATGTAATTTTAAATCATATAACTGTACAAACAGATAATTTATAATTGAATTAAAAAATAGTTACTTGAAACCACATAATTGTGTTACAATTAACTGATTATAATTAATTAGAAATAATTACTTGAACCATTAATTGTTGTGCAATAATTGATTATAATTAACAAGAAAATAATTACTGAACCACTATAATTGCTGTACATGTAAATATTATTATAGATCAAATAAAAAAAGCAATTTGATTGAAATCTATGGAACATTGAAAATATAATTGTTTTTTACAATCAAATATTTACATATAAAAAAATTTCAGCATTAAAATAACTCATAACGGATTTGATCAAATAGGAATATTACTGAAAACAATATAATATATAAATTATTTGTATTTATATTAAATACTATATCGTATTCTGCTGTGGCCAAAGGTATGCAATGGTAGCAAGCTAGATTCGCAGGCCCATTGTTAGATTCTATTCCACGGGGCCCCCCATAATTGGCCTTGTGCACATCTTAAACATGCAGTAAATAAGTGAACTGTGTGGCAAATTATTGTATCAGGAATAATTATTTGAAGTTACAATTGTTCCTAATGATTATATTAGTTACGTAAACCATAACAAATACTATTATTAAAGAAAAATAATTACTTTAAACCCGATAAATTATTAGTATAGATAAATACCTGAAACTATACCACTGTATACAAGTTTATTATTATGATTACTGGAAACCATTATAAATGTGCAAACACAATTTATTATAAATAGAAATAATTATTTAAACTAAAAATAACGATGTGGCAAATTATTTGTATTAGGATAGGACTACTGATATCATATAATGTATGCCAAAAAAGCACTTTAATAACCACTACCAAAAATTCACAATATGAATGCAATTCTCCAACCGCTCCGCTTATAAAATATTCCAAAACGGATATCATGTTTCGTTAAAATAAACTTATAGACTTCTTCTTCTACTTCTTCTTCTTCTTCTCTTCTTCTCTTCCTCTCTCCTCTCTCTCTCTCTCTCTCTCTCTCTTTCTCTCTCACCTCTCTCTCTCTCTCTCATCTTTTTTGTCTACCTATCCTCTCTTCTCTTTCTGTCTATCTTGTCTCCAATTTCTTCTCAAGTCTCTCTTCCCCCCTCTCTCTTCTCTCTCTCTCGCTCTCTCTCTCCTCCATCTATCTCTCTCTCCATCTATCTATCTCCTCTCTCTCACGACACTCTCTATCTTTCGATAATTCCCCACCCTCCACACCAACTATCTCAATTTCTCTTGTCTCCCTCTTTTTTCTCGTTTCTTTTCTTCTTGCTTCTTTCTCTCATTTATTCTCTCACATACACACACTCTCTCTCTCTCTCTCTCTCTCTCTCTCTCTGCTCTCCCTCCCTCTCTCTCTTTCTCTCTCTCTCACTTTGTCTCTACTAATCTCTCTTTTTTCTCTTTCTCTTCCTCTCTCCTAATTTCTTCTCACAGAGGCTCTCTCGCTCTCTCCTCTCTCTCTCTCTCTATATATATTATATATATATATATAATAAATATATATAATATATGATAATAATCTCACTTCCATCCATCCCTCTATCTTTCTATAACCCCACCCTTCACACCAAACCTATCTCAGAATTTCTTTTGTCTCCCTCTTTGTCTCGTCTTCTTTTTCTTTCTTTCTCCTCATGTCTTCACCACACACACACATCTATCTCCCCCCTCTCTCTCTCTCTCTCTCTCTTTCTCTCTCTTCTTTCTATATATCTCTCTCCCTCTCATCTCTCTATCGTTTCTATAATCCCCACCCTCCACCACCAACCTATTCAGAATTCTCTTTGTCCTCCCTCTTTTTTGTTCTCGTTGCTTTCTTTTTTTCTTTCTTTCTTCTCCTCATTTCCTTCTCTCTCACACACACCACACACCCTCTCTCTCTCTCTCTCTCTTTCTCTCTCTCTCTTCTCTCTTCTCTCTCCACACAACACACACACACACACTCACGTCACTCTCTATGTTTCTATAATTCCCCCACCTCATCACCAACTTCAGAATTCTCTTTGTATCTCATCTCACTGTTCCCGCCCAGTTTAACCACTGAACGGCCGAGAGGAAATATCACAAATCCCTTTGACGAACTCTTAAAAAGCCAATATTCTCAAGTGGCATTTAAATGACGACTATGTTATTAATGTCCACAAGCAAAATAAAAGCAATGTATGGTTAATTAAGCCATATTTTCCATAATACCGTATTATAAACTATAGTATTTCTCTCTGCACGAGACTTCTCCTTAGAAATTTTAAAGTCAAGTTGTAATTTTGTTAAAATATTATGTTGAAAGCACATGCCTACATAAGTTTGTTATTGACTGGGTTATATGTAAATGCTATGTTCAACATTACATTATTAATACACAACAGGGTCTGATTTAGCTAGTCGGTAGACGTTCGCTGGAAACCTACAAGGTTCCTGTTCGATACTCGCCCATGCACCAACTCAGCGTATGGTATAGCACAGGGATTTAGTCGGTAAAGTATACTGAAAGCTAGTATGCTGCCCACATCAGATGCGAAAAAAAAAACAATCTCCTTGGTCTGAGCACTAGTAAAAAAGGTAGATAGGACTTCCCTTGCTGTCTGGCCTGATTTGCGAATTATAGCACTCTGACGGACATACTACATATTAAAATATTATTTATATATATTTTATTGTATATGAACAAGCGAACAGTTCAGATCCTGAACGAGACTGTTGCATTTCCACCATAGCGCTAAATACCCTTTGAAAAAGTATGAAAAAATCCAACTATTCTCCTCCAGTAGGGTGAACTAGTCGAACAAAACTGGACTCTAAACAGTCTAGAGTAGAGAAAAGCGTTGATTCAAAATATGTTAATTCCACTTAAGAAATCGACGTTTGCGATTTTTCTCGCTGCGGAGCAAGGTATATATATATATATATAATATATATATATATATATAAATATATATATATATAATATATATTCTCGTCTATGTGATTTGAAAACCACTTGTTGTTGAAAATCGCGATGACCACGCACACACACAACACCACACTATATAAATATAATTATATATATAGTATATAATATATATATATTCAACAATTTCGTGAATACATAATATATATATATATATATATTATATATAGTAATATATATATATACTCTAGTTCAAATTATTAACGAGGGTGACATTTTTTCATTTTGTACAAAAAAATACTGGGAATGGAATTACGAAATTTCACAGATCAGTATAATGGAAATAGGTGTTTGCGCAGGCTGATTATAAAAACTGTATATGTTCTCGTGCAAATAAAAAACAAAAAATGGCCATTTGCCAATTACACACGATATTAGAAATGTCCACAGCACGTTAAAACAAGAATCATATACTCGTGCAATATGGGTCGCAAACGGACTTGACCCCTTTGAGAATATATCATAACATCTGAACTTCAACAGGCAAGTCTACATTAGAAATATCAATAATTTGAAAATATCACCAAACTGTGAAAGATCTGTTGCAGCTCCTACGAAGGGCCCGATAGGGTCATCGGGGGTTGTTTCCCCGATGTTCTTTGTCATGAATGGAAACGAAAGCTGTTAAAAACCCCAAGCCTGATGATGAACCCTTTTCAGAATATTTGAGAATACAACACTACCAAAGTACTCGCTGTCGTCTTCTGAAAAAGGTTGGACGATCAGTGAGGACCAGTGACAAACCGTCGATTGACAAAAAACACAATACAATACGTTGAAATGGCAAAGCGAGAACAGAGGTCGATTTCCCAAAAGCTCTGTTCACAGATGAAACTCGTGCAACATTGATGCCCTCCATGGCATGTAGCAAAGTTGGTCGTAAAGGATGAGAACCTCATCACACTTATAGCGCCAAAGGGAGAGGAGGTATTATGATTGGGCAAGTATGTTGCAGGTATCATGTCTTGGCCCGGAGAGTGGCATGACGTACGAAAATAACGCAATCTTATATAGCCTTCCTACAAGAGCACCTGGATCATTGGCAAAAGGCGAGAGAGGACACTCGGCAAGAATCATCTATATTTATGCAAGATAATGCTCCTTCGCGTTCAGCGCCATTTAAAGACTACGATAAGTACCTGCAAAAATAGGCTTCTGTGGACTCGGAAGATGGAAACTGCCGACCAATCCCAACTTGAACCAATGAAAACTTGTGGAGCATCTGAAGCGACCTGTTTATAGAAATGGACGGCAACAATTTAGAAGCAACAAGCTTGTGCAGGAAATAGTTCACGAGTATCACGTGAAAATTATATCAGAGGAGGATCCGAGAATTGACATGTTCGATGACCAGCGCCTTTTCAAGTCATTTTTAAAAAAGGATCACATTTCAATTAACTAACTTCACATCATTAATTTTTTACTTTTTTTTATTCAACTCTTATTATCTTCAGTTACTGATGATCAGAAAATCCTAAATATGAAACTAATAAAAGTATTATTTTCTTTGTTACCGGGGTTTTATTTACCCTCGCATTTCCTGAATTTAAAGAATTAAATGAACTACCTGATTTTGATACATACGGGTATTGAATTAAGGATATCTTAAGTATTTCATAAGTTAGTTTTTAAGGGGAATACTCTTTGATCATTTGAACCGTTTAACTATCTAGTTACCTTTGTAGATACAAAGAATCCAATTATTCGGGATATATAGGTATATATATATTAAAGAAATTGAAAACAAGTATCATATGCATTAAAATCATGTTAACCATCGTTAAAACTTCTCAATGTCTCGGGGAATGAGGAGTATATGTGGAAAGGAGATGGAAAAATTTTAGCTTCTGCTATAATAATTGTGACCATATTAAAAACATCCATATTTTACCAAAAATCTGTGAAGGTTCAAGTACCAAATTTTAACTCGATTATGAATTACAATTTGAATACTTGTTTTTCAATTTTATAATTCGGTATTATATTGTATTACCCATATATATATATATTATATATATATTTAGTTATGTATAATGTGTGTGTGTGTGTGTGTGTGAATAAGTCCAAAGCCCTAATAATGAAAAATACATTAATGCAATACAAATCTATTTTCAATATATCTAAATGCTCCATCGGTATATCATCAGCCTCCTCGACTTACCGCACAGACCACTGTCCTACTCACAGACTAGTCGCGAGGACCGTATCGAAACCCGGAAACCTTGGGTCCGTTAGTCGGACGTCTATCGACTTGACTAAACTCGCTCAATATGATATTAATCTGGTGCTTAAAATATTAAAATTTTTTGTAAATGTTATCAACGAATGTTGATCAAAATTATTACAAAAAAATATTAAATTTAAGCTCAAGTGGTTCTCTTAATTAAGAAAATCATATCAAGTTTCTTTTAACAGATATTTATTGTTATTCACAACATTTTATTGATTTCTTTTATTCGTTTTTAAACATATTTATCATTTTTCTTGGTGATAAAAAGAAAAAGAGAAAATTTAGGCAATCTTTTATATATAAATTTTACATAAAATTTATTATATTTTATATATAATGATATTAAATTATATAAATATTATAAATTATTATTTTTATGTATCACGTAGCTTACGAGCACAAGAAAAATATATAAAAATTGTTTAGAGATATCTCATTTAAGGTGATAGTATAGTTATATATATAATATAATATATAATATATATATAATATATATTTTATTTCATACGCATTGTATAGGCCTCAATATTAATTATAAATAGTATATAATATATACTCCATACTTAAATTTGGAGTTAACTCAATGATATTGCTAAAAGCTTTTTTCCTATTTAGAAAATATTTTTTGACTTTTTATTTCCAATTCTATTGAAATTTTCTTATAAATTTGAATAACCAGCAAGTTTTAAATATTTAGATTTCAAAATTATTAAACTAGATAAAATTTAGTAGTTGTATCTTTAAGTTAAACTTATTTTAGTATAAAACAAGTGTTCGTAGATCCTTTTGCAATTTAAGCTTGTTAACTTCCAAATTTCTTCTATTTATCGACATATTCTACACATATGTGAGATTTGTATTTTTCTGATTGCTGATTATAAAATAAGCAGATAAAAATCACTAATCGCTCATTGGCTAATTTTTATTTTTAGATGCTAATAGTTTTTTTTACGTTTTACTCATTTTAAAACTAAATTAATTAATTAGAATACAAGAAAACCTATTGCAAAAAGTAACTATACTCTTTTGTTGATTTTATCTAATCATTTACGTAAAATATGAGCCATTATTACACGCAACAACGGAAAAATCGCTTGGACTGTGGGCCTATTTTAGGTTTAATGACACAAAATACATCCAAAATGTTCCTTAGTTTGGATCAAAGTTGTTTTGAAAAAAAAAATTTATTTGGTCTCAATTAGTTCGTAATTTGCAATTTAAGTCAAGAACTCACCGTCTGTTACACCACATTTTCCGGTCACTTCTTCCTCTTTATATATATGACTAACTACAGTTTAATATATATACGTTTCTCTTTAAAGAGAGATTAAAGTGGCGTAGATTGATAACCTATCGTATATGATAATTTCAGGCAGCTAAGCAGGCTTATATATAAGACCTCGTTTTTGATTAATTGCAAAATTTTAGCAAATGATTTATTTATATTATGCGTATATATTCTTATTTTATATTATTATTATATCATTTTACAACTCCTTTTGTCTACTAATACAAACACCACACAACATACCACCAATACCATCATATTATATATATATATATATTATATATATATATATATATCGATATGGATTGTTGATTTAATTCATTTTGTAAACTAAATTTCTTCCCCAATCACAGTTATGTAGCCAGATTCAATTAGGTATCAAAACGGGTCTTTTAGGTGGTCGTTCACGTGTAATGCGTTATCAGCGTAGATCAAATGAACATATTGCAGTTCTCACAGCGCTTATCACCTTTGGGATTGATCCCTTTGCCAGAACTTTAAATTTCATAGATTATTAAAAACAACTGTAGTACATAGAAAACCTCCCACTGTAACCTGGTGTAATCTTTGCTCCATTTGCTAATCCAACTAAATTAAGGACGACCCTTACAGTCCAACTCATCTTCACTTCACGTGTAGGAACGGTTTACACGTGTAGTATCAACTATGCCGTGAGAACTTAATCTTTGCCTACAAAATTTTCTGTATTCCATTCAATGGTTCATCTATGCCAAAGGGTTAACGCACCAGTCTCAGGGTGGTTCATAGACAAGACAAAATGCTGTCAATTGTTCATGTAGTAATTTTTCAGTTATAAAACAAAAGCTGGCACGTGCAAGCAGCTGCTGTCACGACTTGCGGTACATTATTACCAACCACTCCGCAATGAGCAGGATGTACACAAGTCATTTAGTCGGAATTTAACAGGGCGTTTATTCAGAGCTTTTTCCTTTTCCTAACAGTGGCTAACCTAGGCTAAAGAGCCAGTCGCCCTGCCATTTACCTAAGCTCGAAGGGAAGCAGGTGGATGCCATATTGTGCATACCCTTCTTACTTTTACTACTTCTATTCTTCTCTCGTCTTTACATCTTAAGTTCTTCTATTCTCTTCTAAATTCTTGGTCTTCGTCTTGTGTCGTTCGCACTTAACCATTTCTTCTTCAATCAGTCTTTGTTACCAAGACATTACCCAACCAACAAAACCGTGTTATTTTCTTAAGCTTTTATTTCATTAACTAAAAAATTCAGTAACTAACATCTGACTAACATAGCGCGCGTATGCAGAGCTTCAGCTAAGGCAGAAAAATCCTCATCTGCCTGACGTCCAACTGAAAACTGAGACCCAAACCAGTCCCACGTGACTCACGTATTCCGGCTTTCTGTACTATTGCCATGAAAGTCCCGCCCGTGATATAAAAAGCCATCCCTTTTAGAAATACAGGGATTGAACAAAATCTAATGCAAAAAACCGTATAGATTATGTAACAATACCTTCTGTAATGTGTACGCTAGTGAAATGTATATAGCCTCGTCTAGGATTTGAACTCGGTCGACGAGGCATCCCTAGACTCTATCGACTAGATCCGTGTTTAACGCCCTCCAGCGACTTACATAGGATCGCAGTGAGGAAGAACCACTGTGGCAGTTAAAGAGTTCTTTGTAGGGCCACCCAGAGCGGACAGTCTGGCACCCATAGTATGAGGCAAAGCTCCCAAAGGGCTTGGTGAAAATCCTATGATCTCGCACCAGAAACCTGTTACCATTTGCACTTCTCGTCCCTGTGTTTCTGGATAAATCACAACAACCAAGATCATTAGTGTCTGGATCGGGTCTTTGGAACCGCTTGCGTACTTCTTTATATGATTCTCCATCAGTGAATCAATTAAGGAGCCGCTCAATAGGCGTAGGTCGATTTTTAAATACCTACCCCAGACATCCTTGCAATGAGAAATAACAAAATACCAAGTCTTAACAGCTATCAGAAAACACCGAAGGATTAAACCTATTTTATTCTGATAAAAGATTAATTGTATCTGCATTAGAGTAGAATCAATTTTCAACTGTAACCGCCTCCCATGTAGCCAAAGCATGCAAATAACAAACAATTACAAAAACATTTTTCTTCAAAACTTTGCCCTTCATCTGAGGAAATAGATTTCAGCTTTTAAAATGATCCCTATTACAGCTTAAAATTAATGACGTAAAAAAGTGTCGTAGTGAAGGAGGGCGGGTAATTTCCAGTTTGAATTCTTTATATAATAATCTTATTCGTTAATCTCAGCAAACATATGTTTTAAATATTGAAACTGCTAAATTTACTAACCAATTCCGGGTCAAATGTTGGGAAACCGAAGATTTTAGTACATTTTGAAGTTGATGATCTTTATATGTTATTTCTCAACAATCGATGCAAAATAAGGAGCTCTGTTTGGTATCTTTATATATAACATTTCGCTGTTTAGAGAAAGTTGTATTTTTAAAAAAAAAGGTTGAAAAAACCTACCAGCACTCCAACCCATCCCCGGTGAATGTTCCCCACTATAGTAAGACAGTGCCATGATGCGGCAGAAATACCTTCCCACGTTTAAACTTGAACCTGTTAGTGGTAATTTTACTTCATCTAGTTAAGTGTATCGCACATTTTTGTTTTCAGAGTACGGAATCATGATGATAATGGCTAAACCGAGTGACACATGTTTGTTTGCCGTATGAAAACTTTTTGTTTGTGTATTTTGTTTGTTTTATATTTTTTGATATTTTTTGAGGTGGTGGGGTTTTTGCTGTTTTTTTATATTTAAACCGGTAGATCTGTAATTTGCTACACAAGGAGAGCTTTTCATTTCAAAGTTGATCTGTACTAATATATATAGACTAGCAACAAAAAAGAAAGCAAAAAAAAAAACACCCTCCGGCGCAGAGACTCCGAAAATTAATTTTTGAAAGGGAGTGTGAAGTTAAAAATTCAATCCCAGAAGTTTTATCAAAAAAATATGTAAATACATTAAATATCATTGAAGGAGAAAAAAAAAAACATCATTGAAATGTAAACTTCGAATGTCCCTCTCGAAATAATAAAATTTCTTGCATCTAACAATTATTTTTTTTATTCTACACATAGTTGTTACACAAAATCGTAAGCATGTATTTATTGTGAAACTTTTAGTTATCTCATACTGAAAAGCGCGTGGTTGTAATGGATTAAAGTCATAGGAAATGACTGTCCCCAGTTCAAACCTCGATCGTGGTAACTGCATTTCGCTAGCGCTAATACCCTTGGAAAGGTATAAATCCTACTCTCCCTCCAGCTATGGGAAATAGTAGGGCAGACTGAGCTCTTTAACTTGGTTAGGCAACTGTTAGGAGGAAAGAAAACTCTGAATTCAAACCTGTTAAACTCCGCTTAAGAAATTGAACTTGTGTCACCATTCTGATCGTGCGAAGGGTTGGTAAATATATATATATTATTAACGTGAAAAAAGAACGAGAGCTAAAAAAGAATATAATAGATTGATTACCAAATTTCGCCGACAATTATTCTTTCCATTTAAACTATACAATTTTTTAATTATTTTACATAGTTTATATATAATTTATTCATTTAAATAAAATAGTATTATTACAATGGAAAGGATTCAAACGTTGAATATAATGAACAGGTTTTATTTATTCATTAAATTAAATTTTCTTTTTCTATATTGACAATGTGATAATTGGTGATNTTGTTGTGTGAGAGAGATGAGTCGAACTCACTTACCAAGTAATAATAATCGATTGTGAAACACAAGGTCGGTCTATTATATGACTGTATAAAAAGTCATTATCATCTTCAAAAAAAGGTTTGTTGTTTGGTTGTTTTGTTTTATGGCATACAAGAACCAACGATATTTAATATATAATATATATTCTAAAAACTATGGCCCGCCCTGTCTTCTGGGGCGTTAGAATGCACCGACTGCACCTCTGCAGAGGGGTAAGACTCCCCCAATGGGGCCACCTGTTTGCCGTGGGTGACGACCCGTGATGCTTAAGGATAGAGCCCAGGTGGATGAGCAGTTCATGACATGCAATACTCCACTATGGCCCTATCTTGGGCTAGACGGTCGGTCGGAGAGGCCCCCTAAGATCAATCGGCTGGTCACGTCAAGCCCTAGCACCTATATGATTTTCGAAACCCTATTGCCCTTATGGCAAGCCCCACCCCTTTTTATCATATGGGTGCTAGAAGGCGGTGGCTGCGGGTCTACATGTCCTGGGAATGACATTAAACTCTATCTGATGGTGAGGTTCCAGTTTTGGAGGTTTGGGGAATGTGGAACACCCATTCATCACCATTTCTCCCTGGTCCACTCTGACCCGGAGTGGTAGTACCTGTTAGGGTCCCATCTATGGTTTAAATAGAAAAATGTATTTATAAAGAAATTGTATTATCGATTAAGAATTGATTTATTTCAAAACTTTATCGGCATTAAATGACCCACTGAGGTTGATATGCCGTAAAACAAAACAAACCAAACCAAAAACTATGGCACATGCCGTGGCGGGGAGGAGGATGCCCATTGGCTGGCGGTACTCGAAGCAAGTAGCACTGGCCAATGAGAAGCCACCACCCAGTCTTGGCATGGCCAAATAATCTCTTATAAAAGAACACTGACACAAAATGCCATATACAAAAAGCGAAGCCACACAATGCAGTAGCAGGATATTGCTGGGATGCAAGCCCGACATTTTAACATTTTGGACTGGGTCACCTGTGTGAACCAGTATAATATTGAAAGACCCGAAACTGGTAATGATCACAGGAAAAACATTACTGATGATGCATCCCAGCGCATCTTAAAGATGTATTTTCTAATATATGGATTAAATAGAAAACATGAGTTTATAAATAAAATTGATTATCCATTAAGAATGAATTTATTTCAAAACTTTAGCAGCATTAAATGACTCACTGAGGTTGATATGCCGTAAAACAAACCAAACCAAACCAATACTTTGTTTTTCTATTTTCTACATATATATATATATTTACCAACCCCTCCGCACGATCAGGATGTGACACAAGTTCAATTTCTTAAGCGGGGTTCAACAGGTTTGTATTCAGAGTTTTCCTTCTCCTATACCCGTTGCCTAACCAAGGTTAAAGAGCCAAGTCTGCCCTGCTATTCATACATAGCTGGAGGAAGAGTAGGATCCATACCTTTCCCAAGGGTATTAGCGCTAAGTGAATTGCAATTACCACATCCAGGAATTGAACTCGGGTCAACGAGTCCATCTCCCATGACTTTAACCATTACACCACGCGCTTCCATATTTATATATATATATGTGTGTGTGTGTGTGTGTGTGTGTGTATGTGTGTGTGTGTGTACCTTTCAAAGCTTCCGTACTTTTATGCTTGGTTTAAATAGGAAATAAATCCTTTCATGTAAAACTCTTATAAGCGAACTAATAACGTATAAATATATAGATATCTTATTTACTTATGTGTGATAGGTAATTTATGGAAGTCAATGTATGTCTGCGAATTCGTTAATCTGATTAGGAATAATTCACTTTTTAAGCTGATTTCAAAATCTTTTCTCCCACTCCTCCTCCTCCTCCCCCTCCTCCTCCCCCTCCCTTTCTGCGACGAGCGAATTTTGAAAAGATGTCGTCTGCTTCTTCGAGATAAAAGGATTATAAGGATGCTTCTCCCTTGAAGTTCTCATCAATAAAGATTATGCCTTTGTTGCACTGTGTCCGTATCGATTTCACTCTATTCAGCCGGTTCTTTACAGGTTTTAACGCTATACGAAAATATTTACAAACTTATTCTTTTTCTTTTTTTATCATTATTATTTTAATACAATACACCGAGAACGACCCACCTTTTATTATGGAAAATCACAACAGACCCTGTTTTTATTCAAACGTGCGGTATTAAAAATAAATTATTTATGATTAAATAGAAACGGGATATTCTAAAAGCATAATTTCTGTAAATAAGAAGCTATATTTTTTTTAGATATGTCATAAACCTGTGAAGGCATGTTTATGTAAACACTAGACGACCCATAAACCCGTTGGATTTCGGTTGGAAAAGCAGTTCATAATGATAATGAGGTTTCTATTTAGAAAAGGTAAAGGATTCTAATAAGAATTTTATAGTTAACAGTGGTCCGTGATGATACTGATCCTTCTATTTACGAGGGAGTTAAGGGTTCTAATTAGAATCTTATAATCAACAGCGGTCTATGATGATAATGCTGCTTCTATTTAAGAAGGAGTTAAGGATTCTAATTAGAATCTCATAGTTAACAGCGGTCCATGATGATATTGATGCTTCTGTCTAGAAACGGGTGAAGGATTCTAATTAGAATTTCATAATTATCTCCATTAAAAAAAAACAAGAATGTACATTTTTTTTTCTTTTGATATTATGTTTAACGCAAACCTAATTCCCACAAAAATACCATTCAGTAACGAAATGGATTGTAAACTGCTTTATTCCCCCAGTCAGAATATTTATAGAATATATGTATTTACTCAACTACTCTGCCCAAGCAGAATGCGACACAAGGTAATTTTTTAAGCGGAGTTTAACAGGTGCGAACTCATAGTTTTCCTTCTCCTAGACCAGTAGCCATACCAAGGTTAAAAGTCCACACTGTTTTAAAATTTACCCATAGCTAGAGGAAGAATAGTTGGATTCATACCTTTCCCAAGGGTATTAGCGATATTGGAAATGCAAACATCCCTTATGGGTTTCGCATAGTAGTACCTAACAGGATTTACGATGGAATAATTTGACCTTATCCTCTCTTTCTTTCTCTCTGAAAAAGAACCCACGAGCCTAGAAATAAATAAACAGTCCCCTTGTGACTATACGACTTGCGTATTTTGTCTCTGAACTAACGACGACTCCTACTACTAATGTATTATACTACAACTCGAGTTTGGCCCTAAGCAACAGTTGGTGAATGGATGATCACGTGCTGAAAATGTAATCTGAGATTTAGTTACTTTTGTGGTTTTGAGAGTTGCAGGCGAATGAACAAACGGTGTTTTCAAAGCCATTTAGTAATCTAATAACTTGACCAATTCTCTATATCAAATTCTAGCAACCTCTGTAAAAAAAAATACTCAAGATCCTATTATTTTTCTTTTCTTTTCAAGTATAGAAATACCATTCACTGGAAAAGAAAAGGCGTTTAAACATTAAGTAAGTAAAGTCGTCGGGGCGGCCTAATGTCGGTATCAGCCATGCAGCGAGGGAGTCTATCCCCTTTTCACTAGCGCTAGACCAAGGAGATTATTTTAGGGTCTGAGGTGGAGCGCTACACCTACCATCAGCTCCTTACTTTACCGCACATATCCCTGTGCTACTCATACGCTGAGTGGGTGAGGGCGGGTATCGAACTAGGAACCTTGTGGTTTCCAGTCGGACGCTCTACCGACTGAGCTAACCCGGCCAATGCATTCTGCTGCATTCTTCAGGAGAGATTTTAATTAGAATCCTTAACTCCTTCGTAAATAGAGGCATCATTATCATCATGGACCGTTGTTAATTATGAGATTCTAATTAGAATCTGTGACGAGACTGAAAGGCAGCCCTATGAACAAGCGGATTTCCACAAACAAAGCGCGTCAGGATATGTTTGGCCTGTAGGCGAGCGGCTATGGATACTCGAACTCGCTACCTCCTCGTAGCTGAGGTATTGTTAGTAGAGACCCAAATAAAGTACATCCGAATTTGCATAAGCGCATTCAAACGAGCAGAAATAAAGACGGACTGTCGCTGACAGGGCGAGTGAGGAAGAAAGTGTTTGGACGGCAAGTGAAATCTGACGACTGCTATTTGATGTGAGAGTGGCGTGTTCAGTTGGGAAAGGAATTGCATTTCGTTTGCTGGAGAGACTTTCAAAGGATTGATATTACCTTGAATTTTGGACCCTTTCAAAAGAGAATCCTTAACTCCTTCGTAAATAGAAGGATCAGTATCATTTAAACATTAATCATAGAATTTTTAGTTGTTTCTACACAATCTGTTAAAATTTGAGATCATTTGAACAAGAATTGGTCAAGCTATAAGTTCTATAAATTTGATTGATGAGCTTTTTAAGGTATTGAAATGCCGTTAACTGGAAGAGAAAATGCGTTCTTTTTACACATGCTGTTAAAATTTGAGATTATTTGAAAGAGAACTGGTCAAGTTATTAGATTACGGAATTAATTTTTGTGAAACACCTTGGACATCTAAAATTACGAGGATGATTTTTTAAAAAAGTAACTGTTCTTTGAGCCAATTCTTCTCTACAGCTTTCACTTCCTCGTCACTGGAATAATGTTTGCCTCTCAAACCCTCTTTCATGGGGCCGAATAGAATTCAATGACGAGGAAGTGAAATCTGTAGTGAAGTAGCTCAAAGAACAGTCAACATAATTTTACGGGGCAGGGTTATATGCTTTTATTCGAAGGTGGAACATTGCTATTGAGAGAAACGGTGACTATGGAGAGAAGTACAGATGTGATCTACAGAGGACCAGATTCATTTTGATCTATGATACATGTTCTTGTGTTGATAATTATGCCTGTCCTAAACAAAATGGCATTACTTCTTGACCCGCCTCCCCCAAATGGAGCCACCTGTTGGCCCTGGGTAATGATCCGTGATGCTTAAGGACGGAATCCTGGTGGATGAGCAGCCCATGACATGCAACACCTCTCTTTAGATTTACTTAGCCTGGACGGGCGGTCGCAGAGGCCTCCTCCGATCAATCGGCTGGTCATGTCAAGCCCTAGCACTTATATGATTGTCCCAATCCTATTGGCCTTATGGCATCCCTAATTCTTTTTATCATATATGTGATAGAAGACGGTGGCTGAGGGTCTTCATGTCCTGGGAATGACGTTAAACTCTATATGATGGTGAGATTCCAGTTCTGGTGATTTGGGGAATGTGGAGCACCTCTTCATCACCATTACTCCCAGGTCCACTCTGACCCAGAGTAGTAGTACCTGTTAGGTCCCATCTATGTTAAAATTGCAAATCATCGTCAAAATTAAAACGGAAAAATTTGGCCTGGGCATCGATTTTAATGAATTTAATCATTCCCAAGGACACGATTTATGTTATTTTTTACTTAAATTTTAACCGTTAGTTGTGTTTTAACCGGTTTTCATTAGACGTTATTTTCTTACAGAGGGCTGCAATTGAACTAATATATTAGCCACTTCTACACCTAAAGATTTCACTTCCTTGTCACTGGAATAATGTCTGCTTCTCAAACCCTCTTTCATGGGGCCGATGAGATGATAGTCTGGAAGCGCTAAATCTGGTGAGTATGGAGGATGTGGTAAAGTTGTCCATCTGAATGAGGCGGTTGTCTCCTTTGTCCTGATACTTGTGTGTGGTCGAGCATTGTCATGCAGAGGGAGGCAATTGTCAATGGGTAAGATGGGTCTTACTTGTCGGATTCTTGCTCTGAGCCTCGTTAGCGTCTCAATATAGGAGTTTTGAAAAATTCCCATGAAATAAAGAAAATGGCATTACTTTTTGACCAACTCTCATTCAAACAAATATCTGTAAGCTCTTATGAGTCACTTTTGTTAGATATGGAACCCAACCATAATCGCTTGCTATTAAAATGGCGCGAACGTTTATGGACTTGTTTCTCAATTCTGGTTTCTGTTCTGGTATTCACGTCACTTCCGGCAGTGTCAAATTTTAGACTTCCTGTTAAATGTGACTAATGAGAATTGTTTTCCTCGTTTCTAAAAAAGAATCTTGTCAAAGAAAAATCATTTCCCGATTAACTGCCAATGATGGAATGCTTGTCCTACCATTTTGTTTTTTTGTAATGGATGTTCTGGGAATAAATGAAATAAAATTGGACGGTGGAGACAGACAGAAAGAAAGAAAGAAAGAAAGAAAGAAAGAAAGAAAAAAGAAAGAAAAGAAAGTTGGAAAGAATAAAGAGAAGAAAAGGTTGCTAAGAAAGAAAGAAAGAAAGAAAGAAAGAAAGAAAGAAAGAAAGAAAGAAAGAAAAGAGAAAGAAAAGTAAGGGGGAAAGAATAAAGAGAAGAAAAGGTTGCTAAAAAAGAAAGAAAGAAAGAAAGAAAAAAGAAAGAAAAGAAAAGAAAAGAAGAAAAGTAAAGAAGATTGGAAGAAAAAAGAAAGTAGAAAAGAAAGAAGAAAAGAAAGAAGGAAAAATTTGTTAGTTTTGTTTTACAGCATGTCAACCTCGGTGGGTCATTTAATGCCGACTAAGTTTTGAAATAAAATAATTCTAAGTGGATACTCAATTTCTTTTATAAACACATTTTTCTATTTAACCCATAGATGGAAGTTAAAAATTAGTAGCTTTTGTTAAAACATTCAAAATAAATCCTTTATCCATCAGTAAGATATAAGTAATAAGACGTAAAAGACAAAACGAACTCATAAGTGACGTTCTCCTGAGATCACCTATACCTGGACACACCACTGTGTGCCGACCAGCAGAAACTTACATTCATCAGCTGTGTTGAGATAATGGATGCCGGGCGGAGGAATTGCCAGTTGCAATGACCGATAGGGATAGCTGGTGAGAGAAAACCAGGGGAATCTATGCTGCCAGCCGGACTTGATGATGATGATGATGATGATGATGATGATGATGAATTTAAATCGATTTTTTTAAAAGTTTAACAATATCACGATCAAGTTTGCTAGGTGATTCTTTTTTTTTCTTTTTAGCCTACTCCTTGTTAGTTTTCATACCAATTTTAACTGACGGCATTTCACTGGAGTTTGAATGTTAGCAAGTCACCTCAGGTCCTCAGGACACTTCTAAATATTATAGTCTATCTTAACAGGGCTGTGGTCTGTATGGTATCAATTCTTTCTCTGATTTCCAATTCCTCCGATCTCTTTTCAAAGCCTTTGAAGACCGTGCCTGGTGCACCAACTATAATTGGTATCACTATTTACTTATGTTTCAGATCTGTGGCATGATCCAAGTATTTGTCTATCTTTTCGCTTTTCTTTTCTTTTCATTTTTCTTATTCATTTATTCATTTTTATTCATTTATTTATTTCAGTAGATCGAGTAGATGACAAGTTATTTTGGTAACAAGAAACGTTAATTGATACTAGGTCTGATCTTCTGTCGGGATTGGGTGTATTATTATTATTATTATTATTATTATTATTATATTATTAAGAATTTTCAAAATTGTGACTCGTTCGTCTGTTTGCTTATTTTTTTTCTTTTCCGCTGAGTCATTCTCTTTTAAAAGGACTAGCAAATATATGCACCCTCTGGGTGCAAGTATTTAAGTTTTAATGTAATGAAATATCGCATTAAATTAGAAAGGCTAATGAAACTAAATAAGAATGCAGATAAAAAGATTTGAAACAGAGGGGGATATAATCGAAAAATAGAACAACTGAAACTTACTCTTCTATCACTCTCGTCTTTCATTGTTATCTTTTCTTATTTAACTATTTAGTTAAAAGAGGAATTAAAAAATAAAATTACAGTTATCTTTTCTTGTTAATGGATTTCATTTAAGATTCATTGAAGAGACTTTTGCTTATATTCATTAAAATAAAACCAAACAGTTAGAAACCAATAATACTAAGTATATATTTATTAAAATTACATTTTTAATATCAATATGCAAATCAGCCTTTCCGTTCACACTGTAAACCGCTATTTTGTTGTATATATAAATACAATTGCATTTTATTTGTATGTAGATATGGTTAACAGTATAAATAATGAAAAACAATTTTATTAATAATTGAGGTTAAAATAAGGATAAATTCATGATGAATGTGGCGTCAATTACTAAGGGAATTGTGACTTGAGTAGTGATTTAGTTTCGGTTACAGTCAGAAAAACACACAATCTCCATTATAATAAGATATATATATATTATATATATATATATATATATATATATATACAGTATTTTTTTAAAATTCCTGGCTTTATAGTTTGTAATTACACAACACAAAATTTTGCCTGGAAAAAAATATATGTATATAAAAAGAAAATACCAAATCGTTTGCATCTCCTGAAAATAATCAGATAGTACTGTTAAAAATGGCCAACAGATTGCCTAAGTTAAATACACTAAAGTGCTCAATACACACACACACACACACACACACACACACACACACATATATATATATATATATATATATATATATATATATATATATATATATGAGTGTCTGTATATATATATATATATATATATATATATATATATATATAATGCGAAGGGATTCAGTACAAATGTTGATATAAGTGGTTATTTCTCACATGAAGATTCAACCACATTTATTTAGAAAAATATTCTTATTTCATTTTCTTTAATTATCTGTTTTTGTGTTTGTCATTTTAGTACTTCCGTAAACACTTGAATTTTGTCTATGAATAACTCAGAGATTTTATTTTAAATTACTCTTATCTGTCATCTGATGCTGTTTTGATAATAGGGAATGTTCTTCTGTCATTTGTGAGTAACACCACGTTTATTATTCAACTTTTGTCATCCATGCTTCAGCAGTTGTAAATTCAAGTGGATTTTTTTAATCATATCTTAAAATACAGGCTGACACTGGAAGTACTAGAATTATCATTGGTTTTATATATATATTATATATATATATATAATATTATATATATATATATATATATATGAACAAGGATAGTTGTGTCTAGCCACACTGAAGAGATATGATATGCCGAAACACGTGTCTGTGGATGACTTATTAATATATGCTCCCATAAATTTGGTAATGAGCTCTCTAATTGGTAATTTAAATTAACCCTCACTACTAAGCAAATAAGCAATGATCATTTCTTCGGAAATTTGATCTCTCAGTGACCGAAAGATACATACATTCCTATGTACTTAATAGTTTTAAAACACCAGTCCCCGCATCAGCTGTCAGTGGGCGAGGGGATAAGATATCGGACTACCATGCGTCAGTCTGAGTTCGATAGTTGTGTCTAGCCACACTGAAGAGGCATGAATGCCGAAACACGTGTCTGTGGATGACTTATCAATTATTATATATATATATATATATATATATATATATATATGTGTGTGTGTGTGTGTGTGTGTGTGTGTGTGTGTGTGTGTGTAATCACAACATAGACGTCGGCTTCTGGTCTAAAGAGATATATGGTGGTGCATAAGCATCAATATTTTATCATCTGATCCATCCGATCCAATGGGAAGGACGTTTTTCATATGTTATATTTGCATCAAACTTTGTGGATCTTGAAATACAGGCTGATACTGGAAGTACTAGAATTATCATTGTGCTTATATATATATATATATATATATGTAATCGCAACATATATGTCGGCTTCTGGTCTAAAGGGACATATGGTGGTACATAAGCATCAAAATTTTATCATCTGATCCATCCGATCCACGTATTTCCTATATCATATTTGCATCAAACTTTGTGGATCTGCAGCGGGATTGATGAGTCATTTGGGGAGTCATGAGAGGAAAGGTTCTGGTGGTGGGGTTGAAGGTTTGTGAACAACGGCAGTGATATGTAAAGATTATACTATTGCTATAGTAGCAACACAACCAAAAAGTCACATCATTGCAGTATTTTTATTTTATTTTGATGACGACATAGGATAGGGCACCCTGTCGGTGGGGCAGTAGAATACGCTACAGCTGACAGGGCATACAACAAAATAGCGGTTTACAGTGTGAACAGGAAGGCTAATTTACTTATTGATATATAAAATTTGATTTTGATAAATATGTGATTAAAATCTCCGGTATAAATCTTAAAAGAAATCTATTAACAAGAAGAAATAACTATAATTTTATTCTTTACTTCACAATTCAACTACTTAGTTTGAGTTTTGTTTAACGGCATATCAACCTTTGTGGGTCATTTAATGCCAAAAAGGTTATTTTGGATTTCAGTCTTTAACTCTTAATGTCCTATACCACCTCATTCCACCCGGCCAGAAGTCACATTCATTTTCCTAATCTACCCCAAATGATAGCCTTTGTTTAAATGTAATATTAAACATAATTAGAAGTCTTTAATGTAAGGGAAATAACAGATAAGTTTTAATGAAATGGATATTTTTTCCCATTTTTGATAAATGGTTATAGGAATTGGGCTGTGGATTTAGAAAATTCTCAACAGGATGTTAAGAGTTAAAGTAGTGGTTCTATGGAGATAATCGGTTATGTTCTGTTATATCTTGTTGAAAAGGTTGCTTCTTTTTATAAAATTTAAAATGTTTTCAGGGTTTGTATTCTTAAAGATGTCTCTCGGGTTTCTTGCTTGATAGTTTTTGGCGCGGATATGTTTAAGTCTGTTACAATTTAGAAGGATATGCTTGGTTAGGAAAGCTTAGCAATGGAAGACGGGAGTGATGGAAAATGATGGAAGAGTAAGGTTCAGTTGTTTTATTTTTCGATTATATCCACCCCCGCTATGTTTCAAATCTTTTTAGCTGCATTGTTATTTAGTTTCATTGGCCTTTTTAATTTAATATAATATTTTATTACATTAAATCTTAAATACTTGCACACGGAGGGTACATGTATTTGCTAGTTAATTAAATGTTTGTAAAGGTACGCTATGACACTGAAAATATGCAGCCTAATAGATTTCTCTATAATCTTAATACATGGAAATTTAAAAATTAATGTTTAGTTAAGAGTGTACTAATCTACGAGAGAGTCAAGAATTATCCGCACTTTCATCATAACATATCTTTATTATTACTAGCAAAATAAAAAAACACCCTCCGGGCGATGTAAAATTAATTTTTGAAAGATATTGCTTGAGGAGGTGGAAGTTAAGAATTAAATGTCGGAGAGTTTGAACCATAAATCATGAAATCATCAAATTTATTAAAGGAGTAAAAAGAAATAAAACAATTTGAAATCGAAGCTAAGTTCTATTAACTTTGAATATCTATTAAAATAAAACAAACTATATATAAATATATGATACTGGGGATGTATCTATTAAAACTTGTTTTAAAAAACAATGAGGACTGTCTAATGCTGCATGCTCAAATTTTGAGTGTATTTATTCTATGTTATGACGATTTCGGGTATAGTGACGTAGGCAGTGACGTAGTTTTTGTTACAGACAAAAACCGGAAGCGAATCTCCATTATTAATAGATCATACTGCATCCTGCACATGCGCGATTCTAGTTAACACTGTTGTGACCACGTGATCAAATTTTGAGCCCGATCGCACCATTTTGCTTGCTTTCTTTACTGTATAAACATGGCCGCTCCACTAGCAGTATGCACTAAGGAAGTAACTCGATTTCTCTGGCTGGAAGGAGCGTCAGGGGCTGAAATTCATCGGAGACTTTTAACACAAATCGGAGACAGTGCACTACCATGTAGACATGTGTATGAGTGGATAGAGAAGTTTAAAAGTGTCTGGACAAACATGACTCACCAAGAGGGAACAGGATGCCCGTCAACCTCTACCACTGATAAGATTCAGCAAGCTCGAAAGATGGTAATGACAAAGCGACGAGTTGTCATTGATGGGATAGTTTGTTCTCTGCAGATAAGTCATTGCTCTGCCTATCAAATCATCCACGATGGACTCGGCTTCCATAAAACAAGAGTGTGGATACTTTCTGAATCTCCCTCGTATAAAAATGGACTCTCTCGTCGATTTCGACGCATGAAGGTTCATGCAATGAACAACCTACACAGTGTTTTGTTTATAGTGGTGAAGACTTGTGTTGGACCATCCGCACTTTTTGGCACAGTCGATAGGAAAGAATTGGTGCACAATGAATGCCACACACCCAATCAACGATTGATCTGAGGTTTTTCAAATTCAGAGTTTTCCTTCTCCTAGACTAGTTATCTATCCAGAGTTAAAGAGCCTAGTCTGCCCTATTATTTTACCCATAGCTGGATGGAGAATGTATGGATTCCTACATTTCCCAAGAGTATTAGCGCTATGTGAAATGCAAACAGCCTTGTCTAGGATTTGAACTCGGGTCGACGAGTCCATTTCCAACGACTCTAACCATTATGCCACACGTCATCCTTATATATGGAATGGAAAATTAGGGGGTTGGGTTCAATAACCATTGACCCCCTTTTTTTCTGGGGCCTATATTACTGTTGACCCGCTCCTGGTGTGGTTCTTTACTTTTAAGGTTATATTCCCGTAGTGATTGATTCGGTGAGGGATCGAACTCTTTTCTCTTATTCTTCATCTTTCATCGCTATCTTGCTTGGTCACACTCCGCCTCTCTCTCACACACACTCTGCCCCTCTCTCTCTCTCTCTCTCTCTCTCTCTCTCTCTCCTAAACGTACCTCTCTCTCTCTCTCTCTCTATATATATATATATAATATATATATATATATATATGAGAAGTAAATACACAAGCAATGTGTTTATGATATGGCTTTTTTTAGCCGACAATTTTTGGGAGAGTATGTGCTTAATTGAAGTCGTACCTAATTAGGTACGACTTCAATTAAGCACATACTCTCCCAATATATATATATATATATATATATATATATATATATATATATATATATAACTCGCACATTCCCCCCTTTCTCTCTTTTCTCTTTCCATGGCTCTCTGTCTCTGTTCCTGTCTGTCTGTTTGTCTCTCTCTCTCCCCCTCTCTATTTCTCTCCCCCCTCTCTCTCTCTCTTTCTCTCTATCCTTTGTCCTTTCCATGTGTAGCAATATGACCCTTGTGAGCTAGAACTGCTAATGGAAGGGGGAGGAATAATTAACAAAGGCTTAAAAAATAGTGATGACCCAAAAGAGGAGAGCGATGGTTTTGACCGTAGCGTGACCCCGAACGAAGAATTGAGGGGCAAGCGGAAGTCGGGTGTTGACCGGAAGTCGGGTGTTGGCCGGAAGTCACGTGGTGACGTGGGGGAAGGAAGAAAGGGTTCGTCCTCTTTTTGCCAGTGGCGGGCCTAGTGTACAGACCTGATTAGAGCCCAGGAGTAATCTAGTAGTGCTCTCTCTCTCTCGTTCTCTCTGCCTCCCTTCCTCCCTGGTAGAAGCAGAGAAATTGAACAGACAGGTGGACGTTAATTATAATAAAAATGATTTTGGAGTAATGGCTAAAATGGAAAGCCACAAAATAACTCCAACAGTGAATAGCATCACAAAAGATTCCCCTAAAACAGTAAGGGCTAAGGTAAATACCACACCGTCAGATAGTGACTACAGAGAAATAAAAGAATATGTTCCCCTAATGGAAAGGAAAATAGCTATGCTTAGAGTTGCAATGAAAGAAAGTATTGAGAACGCTGGGAGTACAAAAGATTATGGTAGTAGCAGCGAGCTCACCCGGGGTCAACCAGTGCTGCCCACAAGGAAACATGATACTCCACCAAACAGCGACTATGAAGATAGCTTTAAAGGCCTGTGGTTCAAGTGTTTGTTCACACAGCAGATACCTTCCAGAAAAACCTAGTTTTGGCGCTCGGAAATAAATTAGAGATAGATGAATGAAAAAAAAAAAGAAAAGAAAAAGGATGAGAAAAATGAGTAAATGAAAATACGAATTACACGGAATATGAGATGGAATAATGACGAAAAAAAAAAGATAAATAAATGAAAAACTGAAAGGGATTAAATGAATAGATACAAAAAGAAAAGGAATAATAGAGAAAAGAATTATTGACCAGCTGAAGAAGGCGACGATAACGCCGTTGCTTGAAAAAAAAAAAGCTATAAATCAGTATAGGTCTGCAATTGATAAGAATGAAAAATAATGAGTAATTTTTTTTTTAAAAATTCAAATTGGAGAGAGTATTTCCAAAAGAAAAGAAAGAAAGAAAGAAAAAAATGAACAAATAAGTAGGTAAGGTCAGAGCACAATTGTGGAGCAAGGAGGAGAATATCACCTGCTTTAATGATTTTGTAAATGTTCTTTTTACTTTATATATGTATGTGTTTTTTGTATTATTGTAAAATTGAATGCTCGTGTGGCTCTATCGGAGAGAGGAAGGTCTATATCGATAGAAGGAAAAAAAAAAATCTAATGAATAATTACGCATATTCTTGAAAAAAAAAAGAGATACTTTTGAAAATTTTTACGGGTAAAAATTTTAGAATGATGGTAAGGGAGGAATTGTAGCAATATGACCCTTGTGAGCTAGAACTGCTAATGGAAGGGGGAGGAATAATTAACAAAGGCTTAAAAAATAGTGATGACCCAAAAGAGGAGAGCGATGGTTTTGACCGTAGCGTGACCCCGAACGAAGAATTGAGGGGCAAGCGGAAGTCGGGTGTTGACCGGAAGTCGGGTGTTGGCCGGAAGTCACGTGGTGACGTGGGGGAAGGAAGAAAGGGTTCGTCCTCTTTTTGCCAGTGGCGGGCCTAGTGTACAGACCTGATTAGAGCCCAGGAGTAATCTAGTAGTGCTCTCTCTCTCTCGTTCTCTCTGCCTCCCTTCCTCCCTGGTAGAAGCCACTAGACGAGCACGTTAATAAAGGCTGGGAGTTGTGACGACATGTTTCTCGTGTTATGATTTTTTATCGGAGTTTTAGTACCAAGAAAGAAAAGAGACTACGGTGCTTGTATCGTTTTAGTACCGGGAGTATTGCAACGTAACACATGGCTCTCCATCTGTCTCTGTCTGTCTGTCTCCTCTCTCTCTCTCTCTCTCTCTCTATATATATATATATATATATATATGTATATATATATATATATATATTGTAGGTGACGATGGCCGAGTAGTTAAGTAGTCTGACTGATGAGGAATCGATCGGGTTCTAAACCTCAATTGAGGTAGCCTGCAAATGTCTAACTACATTGAAGAGACTTGATACGCCGAAACACAATGTCTGTGGTTGGCTATATATATATATACATATATATATATATATATATACATATCACTGTCCTTCCCCCCTCTCTCTCTCTCTCTCTCTCTCTCTCTCTCTCTCTCTCTCTCTCTCCATGAATTCCTGACATACCGACTTGGGATTTCTGGGGCCCTGAATTCATTGTACTTTGTAAATAAATCCGCAGCTGGAAAAATCGACGTCTGTCTTCATTCTGTTTTTCTGATATCTGATCATTTGGCTCGTAATGAAAGCACCTACTTCTATGAAGATCAGGAGACAGACAGGAGGAGACAGGAGGAGGCACGGACTGACGCGGAAATTGGTGTTCGGTCTGACTGTTGCTTAGGAATGGGAATTTCTGGAAATTCGTTTAAAACAACAACAACAACAACAAAATAACTTCCATCTTTCTTATTAGTTTGATTTTTTGTTATTGTTTTCTTGGGGTTTTTTTTTAGGGAGGGGGCGGTTTTAGGTGCAAAAATTGAAATGACGAAGTGGAAAAGATTCCTCTCAATTGTTATTTCCTCGTTTATTTTATTTATTCACGTATATTTAGTTTAAACAAATTACTAAAATGTGTTCGTCCTCTGCTTTTTCGCTCACACTCACTTCCTCTCAATTCCTACACTTTGATCTCCATTCTATTTGTGGAGGCGCTCGGTGTCAAACGGTTATCGTAGCAGGAATTGGACTCAGCTACGAGGGACATTCAATAAGTAATACCCCTGATCCACTTCCAGTAGTTCGATCTAGCTGAAATTTTGGATGTGCAATTATTTATATCTCTATAAATTAAGCGGCAAATTACAGCTCTGAACTAATTGTGGTTTCTGATTTACAGGCGTTTGAACTGAGTCAAGTCCTGCAGGATAACGCTCCGGTCTACAACTCGCGTGTCACCAAATCAGAAGCACATGCGTGCGGCTATGAACTACTCCCCCTATTCTCCTGACCTTGTACCCTCTGACTTTCACCTTTTCCCAGCCATGAAGTTGTTTTTGAAAGGAAAGCGTTTCCCAGATGATGCAGCCTTGATTTCTAAAGTCTCGTCGTGGTTGGAGGACCAACCTAGGGTGTTCTACAAAAACGGTCTCCAGAGCTGCATCAAACGATGGGAGAAATGCGTAACTCTGGGTGGTTCCTATGTAGAAAAAGACTAATAACTGTGCCAAGTTTCGTCGCTCTACTGCTATGGGAAGTGGGTCAGGGGCATTACTTATTGAACGCCCCTCATACTTATGGGCCGGGTTAGGTCGATCGGTAGAGCATTCGGTTAGCAAACCGCAAGGTTCCTAGTTCGATGCCAGCCCTCGACAACTCAGCATATGAGTAGCACAAGGATCTGTGCGGTAAAGTAAGCAGCTGATGGTAGGTGTGGCGCTCCACCTCAGACGCAAAAAACCCAATTTCCTTGGTCTAGCGCTAGTGAAAACGGGATAGACTCCCTCGCTGATTGGCTGATAGTGACTTTAGGCCACCCCGATGACTTTACTTTTACTTTTTTTTTTTTACTCCTGGACAAGAATGTTTAAATTTAAAAAATGGAATGATGAAGCGAAAAAGCTTCTTCAATTGCAGTTTCTTCATTTATTTTCAGGGGTCGATTTAGCTCAATCGGTAGAGCATCTCTCTCCGATCCACAAGGTTCCGGGTTCGATGCCGATCTCCACCAACTCGGTGCATGAATAGCACAGCTTGGATTTACTGTGCAGTAAAATGTATGATAAGTGTGGCGGATTCTCTCAGACGTAAAAACTATCTCCTTGGTCTGATGCAAGTGATAAGGGGATAGATTATTTCACAGTCCGGTTGATACCGACAATAGGCCACCCCGCCGATTTCACTTTGACTACGTACAAGGTATGTCAAAAAAAGTATCGAGATTTTTCGTACTTTTTAACACACCTTGTATTCCTAAAAAAATAATGTCTAATTCATTCTTCATTTCTATCTTGGTAAATACAAGTTTAAACTTGGTACTTTTATATATATATATATATATATATATATATATATATATATATATATATACTTCTGTATGTAAGTTTCTCTCTCTCTCTCTCTCTCTCTCTGTGTGTGTGTGTGTGTGTATGTATGTTATATTTATACATATACTTCTGTATGTAAGCATCTCTCTTCTCTCTCTATATATATATATATATATATTATATATGTATATATATATATATATATATATATATACTTCTGTATGTAAGCATCTCTCTCCCTCTCTCCTCCCCCTCTCTCTCTCTCTCTCTCTCTCTCTCTCTCTCTCACTCTGATGTGTATAATATATATATACATATACTTCTGTATGTAAGCATATCTCTCTCTCTCTCTCTCTCTCTCTCTCTCTCTGTATGTGTATATATATATACATATACTTCTGTATGTAAGCATCTCTCTCCTTTCTCTCCCTCTCTCTCTCTCTCTCTCTCTCTTCTCTCTCTCTCTCTCTCTCTCTCTCTCTCTCTGTATGTGTATATATAATATATATATATATATATATATATATATACTTCTGTATGTAAGCATCTCTCTCTCCCTTTCCCCCTCTCTCTCCCTCTCTCTCTCTCTCTCTCTCTCTCTCTCTCTCTCTCTCTCTCTCTCCTTTCTCTTCTGTTCGCTGTAAATCACGTTTTCGCCTAAAGTGTTACCAATTTTGTAACTTTAAGAATTAATCCATCATGAATGATGACCAGATGTAATAACTTGAATAATCCTGAGAAACTTTGGAAAATTCCATGGCCGCCAGCAATTTCCAAACACTAAAAGCTTTTGTCAATTGACAAAGACGGGAAGCAGCCAATCACGACGGCCAATAAAAGTAACGCATTTGCCCACACATAACATTCACATGTGAATTTCATATATATATATATATATATATATATATATATATATATATATAGTTAAGAATTAATGGCAAAATGACTGAATGAATGAAATAAAAATGAATGAGATGAATGGAATAAATGAAAAAATATGACATATATTATTATTATTATTATTATTATTATCATTATTATTATTATTATTATTATTATTATACTGAGCGAATCAATGTTTGTGTCCTAAAGGCTTTTTTACTGTTTAGACACGAAATTTATACTAAATTATTCCTTAGTTCTACGATTGAGTTCGGTTTGAAAGAAAATGGTTCTAATTATTCGTAATTTGCAAATAAGTAAAAAAAAAACAGACCAGTCCCTCACTTCATATTCTGTCTATCACTTTTTCCCTCCCTATGTATATCTTGATTACCTCCTCGTTATATATGTTAGTTTCTTAATGAGAGTAGAGAGAGAGAAAGAGAGAGTAGAGAGAGGGAGTAGAGAGAGAGATTACCTCCTCGTTTTATATGTTAGTTTCTTAATGAGAATAGAGAGAGAGAGAGTAGAGAGAGAGAGTAGAGAGAGATAGAGTATAGTAGAGAGAGAGAGAGAGAGAGAGAGAGAGAGAGAGAGAGAGAGAGAGAGAGAGAGAGATTTGACAGTTGGAAATGTTAAGTTTCACAAGCTGTCAACCCGGACAACACCTTGGCTCTTATTAAATTTAAATTAGGTCAAAAGTTCCTTTTCATAGAAATCTTACAAAATGATTCAAATGTCGTTTTTTTTTGTTTTTTTTTGTTTCTTTGTTTTTTGGGGGTTGTTTTTGTGGGGAGGGAGTTAAATTCTCTAGTCATACTTTTTTTTTAATTAATTCGCTTTGCAAACTCACTTTTCCTTAATCCCAATTATATACCCAGAGCTCAATGTGTAACCTAACGGGCCATGTTTTGTCTAGAATATTTACATAAAAAATAATAAAACAAAACTTCTTCGGCATAAAATAACCGAACATGGGTTGACATGCCGTAAAATCCAACTGAAAACCAATCTTGTTGAGGTTGTTTAACAAATTTCTAATTAATGTTTCTGCTTTCCACGTCTTTTATTATTTCATTCATTTTTGTGTCCCTTTTATATCACTTTGATTTCTTTAGTGCTAGCCCCACAAGTCGTTTTCAGTCGTTTCTTTTTTTAAATGTAATAAATAAAACATCAAAATAAATAATCCAATATGGGTTATTTCCTATAAGTCTAACATGATCAAAGGGGAACCACTCTTAACTGATAAATCATTTATTTATTTTCCCATTAAACTAACCCTAAACCCTAACCCTAACCCTAAATCTAAAGCTAAACCCTAACCCTAACCGCGTCTTCTTTTTCCTAGTAGATCAATTGATCATTTATCAGTCAAGAGTGGTTCCCCTTTGATCATGTTCGACTTATAGGAAATAACCCCAATATGCCTGCTTGTTCTATTAATTATGTATAACTTACGTTGATTTTATTTTTGTCAGATTACCTTTCATATAATGAATTATCTTATTGTAAGACGACGTTTCCTTCTAAACATCCTCATCAAATTAAATGAAAAAAGAAGAGGTCGAATGATCGATATATAATAAATTATTTCCTAGAATTCCTTTTCCTCTCTCTCTTACAGGAAGCTGATTTTCAGATCACATTTGAACCACCAACGGAGTTCAGTTGGCGAGGAGGGGGATCAGTTAGGTTACGGCTATCTGGGTGGGCGATGCTCAGAAACGAGACTAGTTAAACCTACCCGACAACCTGTTCAACAAGATCACCTTTCTCCTTGCAGGGATGAAAGAGAGAGAAAGGGAGAGAGAGAGAAAGAGAGAGAGAGAGAGAGAGAGAGAGAGAGAGAGAGGGACGGGAGAGAGAGGGGGTAGGGAGAGAGAGAGGAGGATCTGGATAGGTAGACGTCTCTTCCCTAACTCCGGTAACCTTGACTTCTTCTCGGGTTATATAAATCTGAAAACCGAGTTTTAGGGGGCTTTTTACGCCTCCTGCAATATATTCACTCCCTCTTTACCCCCCCCTCCCTTGCCTCTTTGTTCTTTGGCCCTTTGCGGGAGAATAGGTTCATTTTAATTCATTTCACGTAAACTGCCCGTATATCAGGGACGAGGGACAACCTTATCGGTGAGCACCGATTAAGAAAGGTCACATTTGATCGTTTGGTTTTCAAAATTAAATTCATGATGCAAATATTTGACAATAAGAGAAAAAGGGGGAAAAATTAGGTCGACCTTATTATTTCTATATATGAAAAATATAAGTGTGTGTGTCTTGAGGTAGGTTTTGATTAAATCACCTTGGTGATATTCTTTTCTTCTTTCTCTCTTTTTTTCTTGACTTCAATGGGGAATGCCGACGGGACCACGCATTTTTACATGAATTTTATTCTGTGTGTGGTTCCCCACTTAAAAGAAGACTATGTTAATTAGGCCTGTTAAGAGATCAAGAAAATATAAACTGGTTCTCGTTTGATTACCCAAGTTAAGCAACGTTGTCCTGCATCAAGACTCACAAGGTGAACACTTGAAAATGTTTTTTTTTAATTTAATTTTTCTACCTTTTTCTTTTTAGCTTTTCTTTTTCTTTTTATTTTATTTTTATATTTTCCCTTTCTTTTTACGTTTTTTTGTCTTTTTTCGTTTTTTCTTCTTTTTTAATTTTCTTTTTTTAATTTTTCTTTTTTCATTGTACTTTTTTCTTTTTTTCTCGTTTTTTCTCTTTTTTTTCCATTTTTTCTCTTTCGTTTTTGTTTTTGTCTTTTTCCTTTTCTTTTTCTTCTCAGTTTCTTTCCCTCTTTCTCTTTCTTTCTCTTTCTTTCTCTTTTTTTCTAATTTTTTTCTCTTTTCAGCTTTTCTTTTTCTATTTCTTTGTTTTTTCATTTTCTATTTTCTCTTCTTTTCTTTTTACTTTTTTGTCTTTTTTCCTTTTTCTTTTTTCCTTTTCTTTTTACTTTTTCATTTTTCTTTTTCCTTCTATCTTCTCTTTTTCTCATTTTTTTCTTTTCTTTTTACGTTTACT
This sequence comes from Doryteuthis pealeii, assembly GCA_023376005.1. Lineage (NCBI taxonomy): Eukaryota > Metazoa > Mollusca > Cephalopoda > Myopsida > Loliginidae > Doryteuthis > Doryteuthis pealeii. Next base: position 37,936,470 of record CM042150.1, on the reverse strand, counting down.
TTCTCTTTTGTCTTTTTTCCTTTTAATTTTTTCTTTTTCTTCTTAGTTTCTTTTTCATTTTCTCTTCTCTTCTTTTTCTTTTTACTTTTCTTTTTTCTTTTCTTTTCTTTTTACTTTTCTTTTTTCTCTTTTTTCCTTTTTCTTTTTTCCTTTAACGTTTTTCTTTTTCTTTTTTTCTCTTTCTTTTTTTTATTTTTCCTTTTCTTCTCAGTTTCTTTTACTCTTTCTCTTTCTTTTTCTTTTCTTCTTATTTTTCTCTTCTTTCCTTTTTAATTGTACTTTTCTTTTTTTATCTTTTTCCTTTTCTTTTGTTTTTTCCTTAACATTTTTTCTTATCTTTTCCTTTTCTTTTTGTTCTTTTTCATTTCTTTTTTCTTTTTCTTTTACTTTTATTTTTGTCTTTTCTTCTTTTACATTTTCATTTTCCCTTTTCTTTTTCCTTTTTTCTTTGTTTTTTATTTTTTTTTATTTTGGTTTTCTTTTTTCTTTTTACTTTTCTTTCCACATTTTCTTTTTACTTTCCTTTATTCTTTCTTTCTTTCTTTCTTTTTTTCATTTCCTCTTTCTTTTCTTAGGGTGTTTTTCGGAGGAGGCTTGAACTGATTAATGGCATTTCAGTTTATTTCAATCGAAATAATTGATTTGATATACGAAGAAATTGAGTTATGTGCGGAACGAATTAAACTCCTAACTCAAAGTACCACTTAAATTTAATGCTTCAAAAGAGTCATGTCATTTTTTTTTTAATTCCATTAAAGATTTCTCTTAAAATGTTTCTATTTTTCTCTTGAAAGAAATTCTTTGGAAAAGATTGTCTTCATTTTTTCTCATTAACTCTTAACTAAATAATTTAGAAGCATACGCAAAGACTTATATTACACATTCATAATAACACACACACACACACACACACACACACACACACACATATATATATATATATATATATATATATATATATATATATAATGATTCTAAATTAACTTAAAAAACCCGTCATGTTGGCTTATAAACTTATTTCAACGATCTTCTTTTTAAGAGAAATCTGCATCATCAGATAACCAAATACATAATGAAGAAAAGACAAAAAATAATACACATATCTTTTGCAGTCGATTTTTCCTCTCTTATTCTAAAAAGAATTGTGTTCTACATTCGTGTTAAGGAGACCGTGTTGTCACTGGTTCGCCATTGCATCACTTCTTACGTGTTGATGTATCCATTAGGCTATCACTTCCATACTTACTGAGTTCAAGACCAACAAAAACAAAGGGTTTTCATACATTGAGCTCTCCAGAGGACTTGAAAAAAATATTCCTATAGATCTATGTGAAATAAACGAATCTAATAATAATAATAATATATAATATATATATATATATATATATATATATATATATATATATATATATATATATCCATATAAAAAGCCTATAATTGTTAGCTCAACTACTCTTAATATATATATATATATATATATATATATATATATAATATATATATATATATATATATATATATATATATATATATATATAAGGAATGAAAGGAGAGAGAAAATGTTTATTGATAAAACAAGGGCCCTTTCGTCCAGTGCTTTTCAAGTTTTAGACCCGGAATCGATTAAAAGTCAAGTTGTAAATTAATTACGACAGGAATGGATATGGAATAAGGACTAAGGACTAAGGAATAGGTTTGACAAGAGGGGGTGGGGTGAAAACAAAATTAAGAAAACCCCCATCAAGTCACACCAGACTCAAGCCGCTTACCCAATAAAATAAGTGAGTGCTTAGGTCTAATTTGTCTGCACAAGGTATATATATATATATATATATATATATATATATATATATATATATATAGTTAAACATTAATGGTAAAATGAATGAATGGATGAAATAAAAATGAACGAAATGAGGGGATGAATGAAAAATCCTTTCCAAGGGACCCTTCTCAAAAAGTATTAAAACACTTTTTGAGAGAGTGGTCCCTCATAAAAAGTTTTTCTCATCTATTATTAGACTCCTTGAAGCATCATATATATATATATATTATATATAATATATATATATATATATATATATATATATATATATATTGTTTTTTTTTATATTTGCTTTGTTTTGTTTTGCTTTATTTTATTTTTTTATTTTATTTTATTTATTTTATTTTTTTTTCGAACGAACGAAAATATTTATTCAGCCATCTAAACACTTTATGAATACTTTGGCGAACATGCCTTTAGTAGATTAGGAAGTTTTCATATTGTTCTTTAACTTTTTTATTCTGTTTTATTTTATTTTACTTTTAGCTCTCTCAAGAATCCAATTTCGCTTGTAAAATATTTGAGCCGGCTGCATTGAAATAAGAAAGAATTCTTTTGTAGAAAGCTTTTTGAACATTTTCCTTATTTGACTACAGAAATGGGCCCAGGTATGTTCCATAGTCTTCCACATTTTAGTCATAAGAGACACTTAATAAACTTTAACCTACCTCTCTCTTGAGTTTTTCAATCTGCTGGCTGGAATTGTAGAATACGCCAACTGCGCCTCTACAGAGGGATATATATACATAATTTATTTATTCATTATATTGTGCAATAGATTTAAGGTGCAATTGTTACCCTTGGTTTCTAAGCAGCGTGCTTGCGCTGCTGCCTTTCATCACCACAATGCACTTATTAAATAAGTGCGTTGTCATGATGAAGGGTAACAATTGCACCCTAAATGTATTGTACACTATGATAAATAAATACAGCTCTTACACACGTAATCGAGCACTTTATTGTCAATTCTCCAATACTAACAAAGTACTAACTATATATAATATATATATATATGTGTGTGTGTGTGTGTGTGTGTGTGTGTTGTGTGTTATATATATATATATATATATATATATATATATATAAAATAAATATATAAAGGTTTTACATATCTATTTATTAGGTGACAAAGGAAAATTCACGACCATATTGGTTTCATGCGAGGCAATCATCAGGTGAAGATATTTTAAATGCAAGGAAAAATCGAAAAAATTTCAAAAAAATTCAGAAAATTCAATAGACATGGGATGGTGGTGATTTGAATGTATGAGAGTGTTTATGGACAGCATA
>CM042150.1:37923355-37928355 GCA_023376005.1 Doryteuthis pealeii | reverse complement strand
CTTTAAATAAAATTTGCCAAAATTTTGGTGTATACGACCATCTTCAGGGCAGTGTAATTGTTTAATGTTTCATATGAAATAATAATAATTTTTTCCGATATATATATATATATATATATATATATATATATATATATATATATATATATGCTGTTACTTGTATAGAAATAGAGAAATAGATCTATAACCGCAAAATGGCCGATTTTTAAGGCTTTTACTTTACCAATTATATATATATAATATATATATATATATATATATATATATATATAATAAATAATATATATAAGGTTTTACATATCTATTTATTAGGTGACAAAGAAACAATCACAACCATATGGTTCAGAATCATCAGGTGAAGATTTTCAAATGTTTCATTTGAAACATCTTCACCTGATGATTGCATCTCATAAAACCAATATGGTTGTGATTGTTCCTTTGTCACCTAATAAATAGATATGTAAAACCTTTATATATCTATCTTATTATATTATATTATATAACAGCTCTATTTTATATGAGCACTCTACCAATAATACTGCCTTTGGTACACCATTCCAGCAAAAGCTGAAACAGTGACCATCTCACACTATATATATATATATATATATATATATATATATATATATATATATAATATATATATATATATATATATATATATATATAATTTTAGTATATATTTTTTATATGGAAACAAGTCTGCTACCATTGGTTTCATGCTATTCAAACTTGATTGTCTAAGTATTTTTATCATTTTAAAATATTTCGCTGCCCGACGGTTGCTCTGCTTAAACAATTAAGTTTGAATAGCATGAAACCAATGATAGCTGACTTGTTTCCATGCAAATAAATATATACTAAAAATATATATCTATTATTCATTTATCTGTTTATTAACGTTCTTTCACAGATATTGAGCACTCTCCTAATAATACTGTACGTTGGCTTACTACTGCGTCTTCAAGCATACACATTGATTATATATATATATATAATTTGTTGAGTTTTTAAAGATAAATGTTTATTATAGACAGCTACCTAGGTTTCTTGCTAGTTCACAATCATCAGGTTGTTAAATTAGATCCCATGGTGTTTATTGAAGATCTTTTCTTAATGTCACATTCTGGACCGCAAATAACGTCGGTTGCTTTCGCGGACGCTAGTTCGCTTCGGATTTATTAAAAATTCAATTTTTTCAAAAATTGCATTTTTTTGTAAAAATGCCAACGAAGTTACCTCCCTTTATTCGTTAAAAATAGAAAAATTTTTCTTTTGAAAAAAATTTTTTTTTTTTTTTTTGGGGGGGCGTTAGAATGCACCGACTGCACCTCTGCAGAGGGGTAAGACTCCTCCAAATTGGACCACCTGTTGGCGACCTGTGATGTTTAAGGATAGAACCCAGTCGGATGAGCAGTCCATGACTTGCAAAACTCCACTTTGGTCCTTTCTTGGGCGAGACGGACGTGTATATATGCCAGTGCGAATGTATATATTTATGTATGCTGCGCAGCCACCCAAGTTCAATTCCGGAACGAGGCTGTTTGTATTTCATAGAGCGCTAATTATTGGCATTTCAGTCCCGGAAGACTATAAAATAGTTTTTGTGGCCCTGAAGTTACATTGACTCCTGAGATTGTAAAGTCCAATGTTCGAAAAACATTCTCGACCACAGATGTCGCATGTGAAGGCTGTCCCTGAAGATGTTGATGTGCCGGTGTCTTGTTGCCGCTGCTTTCTTCCGGACCTCCTAGCTTCATGGTGTTGCGCCAGGGTGACCTCAGATATGAACAGTCCACTACAGAGAGCCTGTCGCCATCGAAGGCAGTCCTGAGCCAAATTTTCCCAGCTGGAAGAGGCAATGCCAAAGCACCTGCGATCGTTCTTGCAGACATCTTTGAAACGCAGCTGGGGGTGACCAATCTGTCTCTTACCAGACGAAAGCTCTGCATAAAGGGTATCCTTCGGTATCCGTCCATCATCCATTCGGCGGCCATGACCCAGCCATCGAAGACTACGCTGTCTTAGTAGAGAAGACAGTTGCGCTAATGCCCTTAGGAAAAGTATGAATCACTAATCTCCTTATAACTATAACGGTATAGGAGGAGGAAAACTCTGAATTCAAACCAGTTGTAGACTTGGAGAAGGATGGGACCCACTAGGTTATTCCTATCCAAGAGGATAAAAAAACTAAGATTTAAAAAAAAAAACATGTCTGTTAACCAATTGGATTTTTTGCTAATAGATTAATATATTTTTGGAACAAATTATCTAATCAGATTTTTTTTTAAATAGAAAACAAAACAAACAAAACAAAAAAAAACAGAAATAGTGTAACAAATTAAAATTGAATTGAATTATTTCAGAAATATTTTAAAGAAAAAATAATTCTCAGATTAATTACTTTTACAGAATTTGATCTGTAAATAAATATTGTATAAACTAGCAAAAAGAAAACGCCCTCTGGGTTGAGTAAAAATTAATTTCTGAAAGATAGTGCCTGAGCGGGGTAGGAGTTAAAAATTCAATGTTAGAGGGGTTTTATCATAAGAAAGAAAATCATTAAATATATTAACGGAGTAAAAAAATAAAACAATTTTGAATGGAAACTTAGTTCTGTCCCTCTCAAATAAAAAAAATTATTTATTTTATGTATTGACAATTTTACGTATTGTGACATAGACAGTGACATAGTTTTTGTTACAGACAAATCATAACCGAATCTCCATTATTAATAGAGACAGTGTATATCTTCTGTTCAAAGATTCTCTTTTTTTTAAAGGTTGAACTGAAAAAAATAGTAAGAAGGCATAACAAAGACACACTGCATAAGTAGCGCTTCCATGACCAAACCAATTTATGGGATGAGTGTTACAATTATAATTTTATATTTCTCTTCATAACATATTGTTATACACTGGACCCGTAAAAGAACACAAACACTTGTATTTAGGAAAATGTAAGATGAGATGTTTATTCCCTCGGTTGTGTACAGCTGAGAGTCGTTGGTAGGGTTACGCAAACGTGGAGCCTTTGGGAGTTCTCTTCAAGTGATCTCGAACCTGATCGTTGTCTGTCTAATTGATCTCTACGGGCTTCTTTTGTTGTAGTCTGACCCCCGGTGTCACGCCTCTTTGTTCGTGACACCTACGCAGGCTGTTTTCATTGGCTATGGGCTACGTCTACAGATTTCTGCACCTAAATCATGTCAAATATTCACCTGCATTTCCAGGTGCAAAAGGTCAGTCAGGGCCACATCCTGTTTTCGTTTCCAGGCTGCACCTGACCCCCATGCACTTCCTATTCAGCCTGGTCCTTGGTGCACAGATCAGACAATATATTATAATATTTGAAATAACATCAACAGGAGCTTAAAGCTCCACCCACTTCCGCCCAAATCTTTTACCGCTCTTTTTAACGTTCTTTTCAGTTCGTGAATAAATCTTTAGCGAGTTAAAATCGTGTGTTCATCTCTCTCTCTCTCTCTCTCTCTCTCTCTCTCTCTTCCTTATTTAAATTCTTGTTTTTAACACGCTTTATTTATCCATCTAATACGAATATCCAAACTCAACAACGAGTAAGAATAAATATAAATAGAATAAAGATTATTCTTCTATTGAATGTTGGTGGGGGTATCTGAGTTTGATCACCTCTGATAGGGTCAGCACGGCGAGGGAAGTCTGATGTTGGAAGACCTGAAACTTCCCAATGACCCATGCAGATTACATCACTGACGACAACCACCAGCACCCCAAATGTAGGAGCGTATATTTAAAGTAAAAATAAAGATTATTCTTCTATGATTATGTGAATGTTTCAATTTAAATTATTTCTAATTGTTGGATTATTTGATGGATAAGCTATTTACTAAGCTTGGCTTAGATGCGGCACAAAGCCAGACGTATGGAGCACCCATTGAGAATCGAACTCACTAACAATGGTTTGCTAATCCAGCTTGCTAACCATTACACCACATAAGCCATACTTAAACACCACTTAAATTTATAGTATAGCGAAGTCACGTGATTGAAACCTCAGCCAATCAACAGCCCGAATGCGTGGCTGGTTGACTACTTAGTCACTGATACTGAGAGACGTCCATTTGCAACCATTGACGAAGTATTTGAAAGGCTGAGGAGCACCAAGGAACAACCTAAGGATTATTTACCAAGGACCGCACTCTGTTTAACACAAAGGATCTCAGCTGGACAAGCGCTCTTGCTTGAAGACTAAAGGATGGCTACTAAAATTGTAAAACTAATCAAGTTAAAATTTAAATCAATGGTTAAAATCTTTTAAAATTATATACATAACCTTTCTAATAATAAATACAGCTAATATATTATTTAATACTAGCAAGAATATGCAACCTACGGGATCAAGTATTTAAGTTTGAATGAAATAAAATACAGGATGTCCACAAAGTCTATGTGCACTTTGACACCTGTATATTAAATTAGAAATACTAACGAAATTAAAAATGAACCAATAGAAAAAGATTACACTTATTTTAATTATATTTTAATTGGTTTCTATATAAAATCATTCATAGGATTGATTTTAATACGTTGAAGAATGAAACAATTATATTAGAGATCAATAATACCAAGTAATTATTTATGAAACCCGGTTTTGTTAAAACTAGTATGCAAATTAATCATACCATATATCATGTAAATTCTTATTTCTTAGTGATATGTATGACCCATTGCAAGATCTTAAATGCAGTAATATCATGGGCTGTTTTGAGGCAAATCTAACTAATTTTCATAGAGACATCGTTAATAAATAAAATCTATTCTCTGTATTGAGGACTTTGACTATAAATTAACTACTCATTGATAAACTTACGCAATTGCTCCGGGTATTGTGATTATATATATAATATATATATTATATATATACCGAACCCCTCCGCACGAGCAGATTTGAATTCGGCAAGAGGTTTTTTTTTCTAGGACCCCGTTGCCCTAACAAGGTTAAAAGAGACAGTCATCTCC
>CM042150.1:37841072-37923255 GCA_023376005.1 Doryteuthis pealeii | reverse complement strand
CTACTCCACGGTTAGTGTCCAGTCTGCCCTACTATTATCCAAAGCTGGAGGGAGAATTATATGGATTCCTACCATTGTCCCAAGTAAAGGACACTGTGTAAATGCAAACGGAGCCTACATCTCAACATGCTTATGCATGGAGTGCATGACAATGCCTATGTGCATACATACTTGTATAGATAAAAAAAAGTAAAGTCCGTGTCAGCGAGTAGTTCTATCCCTTTGGTTCACTAGCCGCTAGACCAAGGAAATTGTTTTAGTATCTGCAGTGGAGCACCACACCTACCCATCTATCTCTTACTTTACCGACAGGATCCCTGTGCTACGTCATACACTGAGTTGACGAGGGACCGTATCAAACTAGGAACCTTGTTTTTCAGCTGAACGCTTGCACGACTGAGCAACCCGGCCACCTCTGTTATTAGATATGCTTGTCCACCTAAATATATTGCATCCATTGAGTAGAATGCGTTCATGAATACACAAGGATATCCTCTTGTTGGAGCCAAAGCCATTTGACTGAGGACAATTGACTGATACCACTTTTACAATTGAGGCTCAACTTGATGGACAAGTGCATGAATCTTGAGGCTACTAAGTGTACGCCACTTATGCTGTCTCCTCGTGTCACCAGATCACAAAAGGAGGGGGATGCAGAAACTTTTTTTATTGGGTCATTGTACACCATGCCTTGCAGGATGTCATTGTGGACACATATAATGGACGGGCAGGTCTGTGACCTCGGCAAGTCCTGGTTAACTGTTTGTTTTCCAATCGGGTGCTAGGTCAAGCATCTAGCATACCGGACAAGATTTAACGTGAACATTTTTTTTATTTATTTTTATTTTACTCTATTTGCACTCCTGTACCACTCGCTTCAATGTTACTCATTGAAAGAATGTATATGCATAATATTTTAGTATTTGTAACACTCTTTGAAATGGACAATATTCAGATTGTAGATCAGTGTTGGTCATTAAATAACCTATTTGATGGAAGTATATATAAAAAAGAAGGTTACTTGCAATTATTATATTGCCATATCAGTCTTGGCGACTTAATTTAGTTCTTGTGCCCTGAAGTTTCAGCGCCGTCTGTGACTGTAAAGTCCAATGTTAGAAAAACATTATCTCAACCACAGATTTGCAATGGAAGCTGTCCCTGAAGATGTGAGGCCGGGCGCTTTGTGCGGCTGCTTTCTTTTGAGACTTCCTAGCTTCATGTTGTGTCAGGTGAGTTCAGACAATTAGTATACTGCTTTAACCGTATGAGAATAATGAAGAGTTTGATTGATGCTGGTGTTTATGTTCACTTTGGACTAATACTGTTGGGAAAGGTATGAATTCACTTCTCCCTCAAGTTTGTCCTATTCCCAGAAATCTTGACACTGTCCTGTCTCCCCCACCCCCAAAGTGAGTCTTGTTCCAAAGGTTATCCAAATTCTAGCGCTTTATATGCTACAGCAACAGAAAAACTGTCACCCGTCTAATGATCTTGATGGGTCTAAAAAACCTGATGTGCACACTTATTGCATTAGTGAGTGGTCTTGTGCTATCATGAGGGAAAGAGAAGAAAAAAACCAAAGACACAAATTTCCAGTTATAGGCGTGTGTTCAAAAAGTATTGACTGAAAATTGTATTACCAAGACAGAAATAAAACAATGGATTGAGCACTTAATTTCCTTCAAAATAGTCTCCTTATGATTCAACACACTTATTCCAGCAAGTTTTCCATTGGTCAGAGCACCTATGAAATTCCTTAATATGGTCTGGTGCTGTGCAATCATATATCTTTTAGTATCTTCTATGTCTTCAAATTGTAGCAGAAAATAATTATGATAATTAAATCCAATAACATTTTTGTTGCATATACTTTGAGTTTCTAGATTAATACTTTTATGATTATTATCATCATTATTAATGTGATAAGTGACCAATTTTTCCATTTCATTATTCAATGATTTTTCATTTTGATAAAATATTTATGCTTAAGATTGTCAAATGAATAAAGATTTGAAATTTAATTCCAAGGAATGGAGAAAATTTTATTCACAGAAAAATGTTTGTAATATTTAAAAATTATCTTTGATTTCTTTATTAAATGTAAACATGTACAAATTCTGAAACAATTTGTTCAATTTAATTTTTCTTTTTACATTTATTATAGCAACTTTGAAAAAAAAAGATTTTAAATTTACATGATTCAAATTTTCCCCCACTGTTGATTAAAAAGGATAGAGATAAAAAGAACTTTTTAAAAAAAAATCTTCTTTTTTTCCATGAGTTTTTCATACGGAGTGAAAAGAATGTATATATGCGAAAATAATGCAGAACTGTAATACTAAATTTTAAGAATTCCTGAGATTAAGTTCATTTGAGAATGTTTTATTGAATATTTAATTACAAATGCAACCAACCTTCTTTGTCTTTTTTGATTTTGAAATAAAATAAAAAAACTGTTAATGTCAACAGAAATAATGGACATCATAGAAGAAAAAATAACTTGAATTAATTGTTTGGTCTAATTTTATTAGGTCAACTATGGCTATAATTCATATGATATGATAAGAATGATATAGATTGAAATGTGATCTTTTTCTTTTCTCTTTTTTTTTTTTACAAATTACAACATTAGGTTTATCGATGGGCTTCAAACACAGACTGACAGATGTAATTAAGTAAAGTCGTCGTGGCCTAAAGTCGAATGTCAGCGAGGGATCATTCCCCTTTTCAAGTAGCGCTAGACCAAGGATTGTGTTAGCATCTGGAGTTGGAGCCCACACCTACCATCAGCTCCTTACTTTTACCGCACAGATCCCTTGCACTCATACGCTGAGTTGGCGAGGACCCGGGATCGAACTAGGAACTGTGGTTTCTAGCTGAACGCTCTACTGACTAGGCTAACCCGCCCCCTAGAAGTTTGTCCAGCTGTGAACACACTTTAATTTTTAAATTAAATGTTAAAGATTCATCTTTGATACTTCTAATCATACCTCTTGAAATGAAGAGGAGTCTGTCAGTAAAACCAAATTAAATTTTTTTTTTTTTTTTTTTTTTTTTTTTTTTTTTTTCTCCTTACAATCTGGAGTGGGTTGGGGTGGTCATATGAAACTAAACTATTGCATGTTCTTTTCTATCACATTTTAGGTTGAAACTTTTGTTCTTTGATCTTTTAATTGTTTTAATTATGTTTTATTTTCTTTATATTTGCCAAAATTTTGCCTTAAGATCCAAACGAAAAATATCCAATGCTCAAGATGTTCTGTCTGCCTATGCAAGACATGGAGGTGACAATTTCTGGATCCCTTAAAGTTTGTCTGATTGTGAGTATAACTTTGACTTTGTTGAATATTGTTGGTGTAATTGCCATGAATTCACTTTGTCTTGTTGGAGAATAAGTTAGTGATACTTTGATTATATAAATATAGATAGATTAAGTAGCATTCCCAGTTGATTTTTTTTTTATTATTTGAGGCTATTGTTATTTAATCTATAAGCTATAAGAGGCTGTGTAAATGAAGTTTCAAAACTTTGAATTATGCAAATATCCACAATGGTTCAAAAGTTATGAGAATTTAAGCCCAAAATTGGGGTACGAAAGTGGACATGATTTTGTTTAAAAAATGTCAAATGACGGACCAATTCCAACGAACAAGAAATTCAGTAATTTCTTCAGCATTTCTTTATTTTTGGAGAAATTTTGATAAAAATGAAAATGCTGGTAATGCTAATAAGTAACATTAAAAAAAGATTAACTAAAATTCTCTAAAAACTCTGACAAAATAATTATATATAAAAGGTTGAATGCCATTAAACAAAGAATCAAACCAACCTTTTCTGAATGTCAATAAATAAATTTATTAATAATGATAATAATAATATTTCAGACTGTTGTCCTCATCTTTGTGTATAAACACAACGTTCAGGTCACTGTACCTATCTAATACAAATAATTTGCACATCGTTGTATGATTTCAGCATTCCTATCTAATACTTATATGTTTTTAATTATATTTCTATTCAATAATAGTCATTAGTTTGCACATACTTATATAGTTCAGTGTTTAATCCTTAACAATCAATTAAAACTTCAAGTATTATTCTTAATACAAATAATTTTACAGTATATGGATGAAGTATTTCTAGCTAATGCAAGTCATTTTCAGAAATATCTATTTTGGGTGTTTTTTATTCATTTTATTTTTATTTAAAATAAGTCTTCTTCAGACATTAACCATGAATTAATTTTTTTAAATCGTCGGGGTGTGTGTGGGGGCTAATGTAGTATCAGCCAGTGAGGGAGTCTATCCCCTTTCAATAGCGCGAGACCAAGGAGATTATTTTAGCATCTGAAGTGGAGCGCCAGCACCTACCATCAGCTAAAAATACTAGTACAAATATTACAACCTTTTCCTGGCTGAGAATGACCAATGGCTGATCTAGAGTTATTCAGGATGATGGTTGAAGACTGTCGAGCTTCCTTGGGACTCTTAGTCTAGTTTTGAATTTAAGTTGCATATTCTCTTAAATTTTGAGTTAATGTGTAGACTACTTCAAGTTTTTTGGGTTATTTTTACCTTGAGTTAAAAATCTGATATTATTTGATAATAATCTATGGAACCTCCAAATTGAAAACAATATCCCTTTTTTGTATTCTGTAGCATTCCGCGAGAACAACAAGGAAAGAAAGAAGCTTCAGAAGAAAGAAAGAAGCAGCAAAGAAGAAAACGATTGTGATAGATTCGATGATGAACAGAAATGACAATGATGACGACACGATGATGATGACGACGATGACAATGATGATGATGACATAATGATGATAATGATAATGAAGAGAGGAAAATGATGCTGATAGCATTGTGGAAATGAAGGTTACTCAAAGAAGACGAGGATTATGTTGAATCAGATGAAGTAAGTTAGTTGAGAAAAGAAATGATGTCTTGAAATAATCAATGTTAAAAAGTTTTACAGCTGAGAAAAGTTTTTTTTCTTTTCTTTTCTTTTCTTTTCTTCTTTACTTTTTTTTTTTTTTTTTAATGTATCCTTAGAATAACAAATAGTTTAGGACAAAAGAAAATACTTGGTGTTTTTTTTTATTTTTTTATTAAGCTTAAAAACTGGAGAATTGATCCCCATTTATATATATATATATATATATATATATATATATTATATATATATATAATATATAGATGTGTATGGTTGGCACTATTATACTTGAAAAAGCGGTAGTTAATTCAAAGTACAGTGTTATTATTTATATTAGTATATATATATATATATATATATTATATATATATATATGTATAAAATTTAATAATTTGCTGAAGCATTGTGTTTATATTGGTTGGTGGTTGGTTTTGAAGGCATTCACAATGCAAGCGTAAAGAAAAATAAGGTAACAATGATGTTCGTTAACCTTGATTTATCTTAATATTTCTAAGAATAAAGATCTCCTTTACAAACAAGAAGGCACATTCACATAAACATATAACATAGAATACAGTTAAAAAAAAATTATACCATTTGTATAATTTTCAAAAAACAAGTTCGTTTACCTGCTGAATGCTATACAAGACAACAACTTTCAGTTCTGGTGCATCTCTGTAAAGAGATTCTTTATCTTTGAAATATAAGAATAAATCACAGTTAACAAACCAACACCATTGTTACTTCATTTATTCTTTACACTTACATTGTGATAGCCTTTAAAACACCAAACCAAATATAATATTATATATATATATTATATGATTAGTGTGTGGATGTAAGCTAGTGAAAAATTTGGAGAAAAACAGGTTCAAATAAAATGATTGTATTTATTCAGCACATGCTGCAGTGTTCAAGCTGTTTAGGAGATCTTCTCAGGGCTTTTGTTGATTGTAAGAAAAAAGGTAAATTATCACAGAAATTATAAGGACTGTGATAAATTTTACTTTTCCTATCTACTAAACAGATTGAAAACACCATGCCAGTGTTGCTGAAAAATACCACGATCATTTATTTGAACCTGTTGTCATTTGTTACAAATTTTGTGCGTGTGGGCTTTCCACACACACACACACCACCACACATATATATATTATATATATATATATATATATATATATAGTATATATATACACACAGCACACACACACATCCTCTCCGAGTGGCTTAGACAGGTAGTGTTTAAAAAATGTCGCAGCCGCACTGAATGAGACATAAACGTTGAACACGTGGTCGTGGGATACTATTTAATATGGGTTAGATAATATGTTAATTCTCAACTTCAGTACTTAGACCATGGAGATTTTGTTTTGCATACTGGGTGTGGATACTATCCTACCATCATCTCCCAACCCTTACCACGACCTCATGGCCTTACTGCATGCACTAAGGGCAAAGGCTTGTATCGACTCTAGGAACCTGTGCGTTCTGAGGACGAATTGCTCTACCATAAGAAGGTTAAAGAACCCAGTCTGCCCTATTATATACCTAACTCACACTCATATTATGTATATATACATAGGCCAGTTTAGCTCAGTTGGTAGAGCATTCGCCTCAGAACCACAAGGTTCCTAGATTCGATACAAGCCTTTGCCAACTTAGTGCATGAGTAAAACGGCATGAGTGTGTGGTAAAGTTGGGAGATGATGGTAGGTGTGGCACTCCACCCCAGATGCAAAAACAATCTCCATGGTCTAGTACTAGTGAGATATATATATATCTACACACACATTATATATCAGTCATCCACAGACACGTGTTTCAACGTTTATGTCTCATCAGTGCGGCTCGAATTTTTTTAAACAGCTACCTCTAGCTGGGAGGTGTGTGTGTGTGTGTGTTTATATATATATATATATATATATATATATATATATATATGTGTGTGTGTGTGTGTGTGTGAAGAGAAAATTTGGAAAAACACATTAAATGGCCAACACTGCAGTGTTTAATCTGTTATATAAAATTTATCACAGTCTCCTTATAATTCTGTGATAAATTTAACTTTTCCTTACATCAACAAAAGCCCTGAAGAAGATCTACTAAACAGATTGAAACACTGCAGCATTGGCTGAATAAATAGCACTCATTTTATTTGAACTGTTTTTTTCTCCAAATTTTTCACTACATTACACACACACACTAATATATATATTATATATATATATATATATTGGTTTGGTGTTTTAAGGCTATCACAATGTAAGTGTAAAGAAAAATGAAGTAACAATGGTGTTGTTTGTTAACCTGTGATTTATTCTTAATATTTCAAGATAAAAATCTCTTTTACAGAAGATCACCAGAACTGAAGTTGTTGTCTTGATATAGCATTCAGCAGGTAAACGAAATTGTTTTTTGAAAATTATACAAATGGTATATTTTTTTTTAACTGTATTCTCATGTTATATGTTTATGTGAATGTGCCTTCTTGTTTGTAAAAGAGATCTTTATCTCGAAATATTAAGAATAAATCACAGGTTAACAAACATCATTGTTACCTTATTTTTCTTTACGCTTGCATTGTGATAGCCTTCAAAACCAACCACCAAACCAATATAAACACAATGCTTCAAGCAAATTATTAAATTTTATACATATATATATATATATATATATATATATATATATATATAATATAAATAAATAACACTGTACGTTGAATTACTACCGCTTTTTCAAGTATAATAGTGCCAACCATACACATCTATATATATATATATATATATATATATATATATATATATATATATATATATATATATATGGGATCATATTCTCCAGTTTTTAAGCTTAAATAAAAAAATTAAAAAAAACAACCAAGTATTTTTCTTTTCCTAAACTACTTTTGTTATTCTAAGGCATACATTAAAAAAAAAAAAAAAAGAAAAGAAAGAAAAGAAAAAAGAAAAGAAAAAAAAACTTTTCTACAGCTGTTAAAACTTTTTTAACATTGATATTTCAAGACATCATTTTTCCTTTTCTCAAATAACTTACTTCATCTGATTCAACATAATCCTCGTCTTCTTTTGAGTAACCTTCATTTCCATCAATGCTATCAGCATCATTTTCCTCTTCTTCATTATCATTATCATCATTATCGTCATCATCATCATTGTCATCGTCGTCATCATCATCGTCGTCGTCATCATTGTCATTTTCTTCATCATCGCAATCTATCACAATCGTTTCTTCTTTTGCTGCTTTCTTTCTTTTCTCTGAAGCTTCTTTCTTTCCTTGTTGTTCTCGGCGGAATGCTACAAGAATACAAAAAAGGGATATTGTTTCAATTTGGAGGTTCCATAGATTATTATCAAATAATATCAGATTTTAAACTCAAGGTATAAAAAAAACCCCCAAAAAACTAAGTAGTCTACACATTTAACTCAAAAGTTTAAGAGAATAGCAACTAAATTCAAAACTAGGACTCAAGAGTCCCCAAGGAAGCTCGACAGTCTTCACCATCATCCTGATAACTCTAGATCAGCCATTGGCATTCTCAGCCAGAAAAGGTTGTATATTTGTACTAGTATTTTTAGCTGATGGTAGGTGTGGTGCTCCACTTCAGATGCTAAAATAATCTCCTTGGTCTCGCGCTATTGAAAAGGGGATAGACTCTCTCACTGGCTGATACCTACATTAGCCCCCCACACACACCCGACGATTTAAAAAAAATTTTAATTCATGGTTAATTGTCTGAAGAAGACTTATTTTAAATAAAAATAAAATGAATAAAAAACACCCAAAATAGATATTTCTGAAAATGACTTGCATTAGCTAGAAATACTTCATACCATATAACTGTAAATTATTTGTATTAAGAATAATTACTTGAAGTTTTAATTGATTGTTAAGGATTAAACACTGGAAACTATATAAGTATGTGCAAACTAATGACTATTATTGAATAGAAATATATATTTAAAACCATATAAGTATTAGATAGGAATGCTTGAAATCATACAACGATGTGCAAATTATTTGTATTAGATAGGTTACAGTGACCTGAACGTTGTGTTTATACACAAAGATGAGGACAACAGTCTGAAATATTATTATTATCATTATTAATAAATTTATTTATTGACATTCAGAAAAGGTTGGTTTGATTTCTTTGTTTAATGGCATATCAACCTTTTATATATAATTATTTGTCAGAGTTTTTAGAGAATTTTAGTTAATCCTTTTTTTAATGTTACTTATTAGCATTACCAGCATTTTCATTTTTATCAAAATTTCTCCAAAAATAAAGAAATGCTGAAGAAATTACTGAATTTCTTGTTTGGAATTGGTCCGTCATTTGACATCTTTTTAACAAAATCATGTCCACTTTCGTACCCCCAATTTTGGGGCTTAAATTCTCATAACTTTTGAACCATTGTGGATATTTGCATAATTCAAAGTTTTGAACTTCATTTACACAGCTCTATATAGCTTACGTGATTAAATAACAATAGCCTCAAATAAAAAAAAAAAAAATCAACTGGGAATGCTACTTATATATCTATATTTACATAATCAAAGTATCACTAATTTATTCTCCAACAAGACAAAAGTGAATTTCATGGCAATTACACCAACAATATTCAACAAAGTCAAAGTTATACTCACAATCAAGACAAAACTTTAAGGGATCCAGAAATTGGTCAAACTCCATGTCTTGCATAGCAGACAGAACATCTTGAGCATTGATAGTTTTTCGTTTGGATCTTAAGGCAAAATTATTGGAACTATAAAGAAAATAAAACATAATTAAAAACAATTAAAAGATCAAAGAAAAACAAAAGTTTCAACCTAAATGTGATAGAAAAGAACATGCAATAGTTTAGTTCATATGACCACCCCAACCCACTCCAGATTGTAAGGAGAAAAAAAAAAAAAAAAAAAAAAAAAAAAAAAAAAAATTTAATTTGGTTTTACTGACAGACTCCTCATTCATTTCAAGAGGTATGATTAGAAAGTATCAAGAATGAATCAACATTTTAATTTTAAAAATTAAAGTGTGTTCACAGCTGAACAACTTCTTAGGGGGCAGGTTAGCTCAGTCAGTAGAGCGTTCAGCTAGAAACCACAAGGTTCCTAGTTCGATCCCGGTCCTCGCCAACTCAGCGTATGAGTAGCACAGGGATCTGTGCGGTAAAGTAAGGAGCTGATGGTAGGTGTGGCGCTCCACCTCAGATGCTAACACAATCTCCTTGGTCTAGCGCTATTGAAAAGGGGATAGACTCCCTCGCTGACACTGACTTTAGGCCACGACGACTTTACTTAATTACATCTGTCAGTCTGTGTTTGAAGCCCATCTAAACCTAATAGTTGTAATTTTGTAAAAAAAAAAAAGAAAAAAGAAAAAAGATCACATTTCAATCTATATCATTCTTATCATATCATATGAATTTATAGCCATAGTTGACCTAATAAAATTAGACCAAACAAATTATTCCAAGTTACTTTTTTTTTCTTATGATGTCCATTTATTTCTGTTTGACATTAACAGTTTTTTTATTTTATTTCAAAAATCAAAAAAGACAAAGAAGGTTGGTTGCATTTGTAATTAAATTATTCAATAAAACATTCTCAAATGAAACTTAATCTCAGGAGATTCTTAAAATTTAGTATTACAGTTCTGCATTATTTTCGCATATATACATTCTTTTCACTCCGTATGAAAAACTTCATGGAAAAAAAAGAAGATTTTTTTTAAAAAGTTCTTTTTATCTCTATCCTTTTTAATCAACAGTGGGGGAAAATTTGAATCATGTAAAATTTAAAATCTTTTTTTTTCAAAAAGTTGCAATAATAAATTGTAAAAAGAAAAATTAAATTGCAAATATTGTTTCAGAATTTGTACATCATTGTTTACATTTAATAAAGAAATCAAAAGAATAATTTTTAAATATTACAAACATTTTTCTGTGAAATAAAAATCTTTCTCCATTCCTTGGAATTAAATTTCAAATGTTTATTCATTTGAACAATCTTAAGCATAAAATACTTTTATCAAAATGAAAAATCATTGAATAATTGAAATGGAAAAAATTGGTGCATTATCACATTAATAATGATGATGATAATAATAATAAAAGTTATTAATCTAAGAAACTAAAAAGTATAGCAAACAAAAAAATGTTATTGATTTAATTATCATAATTATTTTCTGAATAATAAAAAAAACTTGAGGGAGAAGTGAATTCATACCTTTCCCAAGGGTATTAGTCCAAAGTGAACATAAACACCAGCATCAATCAAACTCTTCATTATTCTCATACGGTTAAAGCAGTATACTATTGTCTGAAGTCACCTGACGCAACACCATGAAGCTAGGAAGTCCAAAAGAAAGCAGCGGCAACAAAGCGCCGGCACATCAACATCTTCAGGGACAGCCTTCACATGCAACATCTGTGGTTGAGAATGTTTTTCTAACATTGGACTTTACAGTCACAGGAGGCGCTGAAACTTCAGGGGCACAAGAACTAAATTATAGTTGCCCAAGACTGATATGCCAATAATAATAATTGCTGTACCTTTCTTTTTTATAATACTTCATAAAAATAGGATTATTTAATAAACTCACAACTGTCTACAATCCGAATATCTGTCCACTGCAAAAAGAGTGTTACAATATATAAAATTATTATGCATATTACATTCTTTCAAAATGAGTAATATTGAGAGAGTGGTACAGGAGTGCAAATAGAGTAAAATAAAAATAAATAAAAAAATGTTCAAGTTCAAAATCTTGTCTGGTATGCTAGATGCTTGACCTAGCACCTGATTGAAAACAACAGTTAACCAGGACTTGCCGAGGTCACCAGACCTGACCGTCCATATATGTGTCCAGACAATGACATCCATGCAAGGCATGTGTACAATGAACCCAAATAAAAAAAAAGTTTCTCATCCCCCTCCTTTTGTGACTGGTGACACGAGGAGACCAGCAATAGTGTACACTTAGTAGCCCTCAAGATTCAAGCACTTGTCCCATCAGTGAGCCTCATTGAAGAAAGTGGTATCAAGTCAATTGTCCTTCAGTCAATGGCTTTGGCATCCAACAAGAGGATATCCTTGTGATATTATGAGCTATTCTACTCCTGGATGCATATATTTAGGTGCAAGCATATCTATACAGAGGGGCCGGGTTAGCTCAGTCGGTAGAGCGTTCAGCTAGAAACAACAAGGTTCCTAGTTTGATACCGGTCCTCGCCAACTCAGTGTATGAGTAGCACAGGGATCTGTGCGGTAAAGTAAGGAGATGATGGTAGGTGTGGTGCTCCACCTCAGATACTAAAACAATTTCCTTGGTCTAGCGCTAGTGAAAAAGGGATAGACTCCCTCGCTGACACCGACTTTACTTTTTTATATCTATACAAGTATGTATGCACATAGGCATTGTATGCATGCATGCAGAAGCATGTTGAGATGAGGCTGTTTGCATTTCACACAGTGTCCTTATACTTGGGAAAGGTAGGAATCCATATATTCTCCCTCCAGCTTTGGATAAATAGTAGGGCAGACTGGACACTAACCGTGAGTAGGCAACCCGTCTAGGAGAAGGAAACCCTGAATCCAAACTCCACTTACAAAATAGACCACATGTACTACTTGTACGAAGGGATTGGTAAAGCATATATCTGTGCCACCTCATACAAAAAACAAGAAAATTGCTGATATAGATAATGCCTTTCATTAAAAAAAAGCTGATGATACAAGGGTAAGTCAAAAAGTAATGCCATTTCGTTAAGGACAGGTATAATTACCAACACAGGAACATGTATCGTACATCAAAATGAAGCTGGCCCTCTGTGGATCACATCCCTACTTCTCCGCACAGTCAAATTTTCTCTTAATAGCAATATTCCACTTCGAATGAGAGCATGTATCCCTGCCTGGTCAAATTCTTTTGACTGTTCTTTGAGCCACTTCTTCCCTACAGATTTGCCTTCATCGTAACTGGAATAATGTTTGTCTCTCAAACCCTCTTTCATGAGGCCGAAAAGATGATAGTCTGAAGGCGCTAAATCTGGTGAGTATGGAGGATGTGGTAAAGTTGTCCACCCGAATGAGGTGATTTTCTCCCTTGAACTGATGCTTATGTGTGGTTGAACATTGCCATGCAGAAGAAGGACATTGTTGATTGGCAAGTTGGTCTTACTCATCAGGTTCTTGCTCTGAGTCTTGTTAGGGTCTCAATGTAGGCCTTAATTTTATAAAAAAAACACTTCCCATGAAAAAGAAAATGGCATTACTTTTTGACTCGCCAGCATTATATATATATATATCAATCATTTTTTAAATCAGAGATTGAATAAAATTTACTTACCAAGAAGTAGCATACAGCACAAAGACACTGGCTGCTTTTGAAATTGCTAAACGGGCTTCTTTTGAAACATTAACTCCTTCAGGAATCTACAAGGTAAAATAAAAGAATCCATAATCCTCATTTTTAGGTCCAAGCTAGACAAGTTTCTTAGTCTCATTTTATTATTTCACATGTAAATCTGTAGCAATACATGCTCAGGATCAGAATATGCACCCTCACAATCTCTTGTAAAATGCTATCTCAAAAACTCGGTAAAGTTATTTTTTTCATTTCTTTTAAATAGTCTAAGTCAAATTTGGGCAGTTTTTAACTAGAGTGAACTTTACATTTTGTAGGTTGATTTTGTTTTATGGTAGATAAACCCTTTTGGGCTCATTTATTACCGAATCAAGTTGCTTATAGTACCTGTTGTGGATTAGATGGTCACCCATCTAAGTACTGAACAGGCTCATCACTGCTTAACTTTGGCAATCAATATTTTCAATGTGACTTGACCTTAAGCTTAGATACATGTTATGGTATCGAATCAAACTGAAAGTTATATTGAACAGCATTATATATATATATATAAAATTTAGAAAAAAAAGAGGGGGGGGGGCTTATAACCAGATTTATTTTAATGAATATGAAAAATTTTATACAGCGGTTGCTCATTTAAGTGGGAGTAGAAAATTTATTTTTAATGTCAAGTTTTACAAGGTAGGATTTTAAAAAATAAAATAAGAAAGCGATGTCATTGGATTTATATAAAAAAAATATACGGGGCATTCCAAAAATATCTTCAATTGAAAATGGTCTTAGAATTGTTAACATTTTAGCTGGCTCATTTCTCAATGCCAATCTCTTGTTCACAAAAAAAAAACAACTTATAAATGTACCTGGAGTTGTGATAACAGATTTGTTCATTGAAATAATCTAAGTGCAGAGATGCTGATAAGTATGTGTCGTACATTCATGATGTATAAAAATATAAAAGGACTCAGAAAAATCTTATCCATGCATCCCAGCGTTTTCTTTTTTCTTACCCCACCATTTCAAGCTAACTGTAAATGCATTTCAATATTTTCTTAGAAATGATTTACACTGTATGGGGTACAAGTGGTAGACAGCTTTAGTTGTTTCATTAAAGAAAATGTGCCGTCCACATTTCCCCAATTCATAAATAAAAACCCTATAATTTATGAAGAAACTTTAGTTGGGACCTATCAAATTTCCCAGGGACTCATTCGAATCAAATATTTGTATCCAAGGATGCACTAAATTAACACATTAGCCACAATTGTTAATGCAATATTTATTCCCACCCGGCATCATGTTCAAACTTGTATGATTTTGGTATCAAGCCAGATATTGGAGTGAACGGTTGTGTGCCGATTTGCAGAGCTAAGTCTGAAAGGACTTACCTCTGCAAAATACTTTGATGATTGTTGTGAATAATTTGAAGGCATCAAACTAGGATTCATTGAAATGCAATGATGTGAGTCTTTTTTCTAATTATTTTGTCATTTGCAGTAAGAAATAAAGAATTTCTGTTATATTGTTTACTTTAAACACTCCTTACCAGTATTAATATTTTGTATTCTAAAATTTGATAATTAAAACTGATTTATGGCCATTTTAAGAATATATATACTTTTATAGGTGTGTAGAGAATGTAGAACAAACATGGGATGTTACAATGGATAGAAATTTATTAGTTATGTTTAAACATTTCAGTTTCTAAAGAAACCTTCTTCAGGACACTATGAAACTTGTCGAGGAGAAAAGATTTATGTAGTTAAAAAGGCAATGGAGGTTTTGAATGTGTTGAGTTTGGAAAATGTGTAGAAAAGGTTTGGTACCGTTTATTGATTAGTGTTCATAATTGAATGTTAATGACATGATTGGTACAAGTGAAAGTAAAAATCAAAATTATTGTATAGGTATGTACCAGGGTTTTGGACAGTTCTTTGTGTACCATAAGTAGTCACATTGTGGTCATGTAGAAAAAAAAATCAGCATCACTGTAAGTGCAATCAAATCTGCATTCACAAATCAACCTGTAAACAAACCCTAAATTTATGCTTTTCAAGATGTCATATAGTACCTAAATAATGACAATGAAACAGTCTTTCCTATAAATGATGTCTGATAAAACCTCAGGAGAGAAACAATGAAATCTCAAGGGACTTGTTAATTCAACTTAGCTAGTGGTAATTGCTGTTTACTTTGTATCTTTGCTTAATAAAGCTTTTTCCCTATCTTTAATACTCATTGTGTTTCTTCTATTATTTGTTAACTCTGATTATCAAGTCACAACAGAAGCTCAAAGAGATTTTATCCAGTGGCTAAAATTTCTGCCAGGAAAACACGTAAAAGAGCTTTGCTAATGCTAAAATTTAGCAAAGGAATAAAACAAAAGAAGCCAATTTATGTTGGCAAATAGAATGCTGCAATACCTTTGGTATTTTAACTCTTTGCCTACTTTAAGCCACTCCGGGCAGCTCACCCACCACACCGAAGCAAAGTACAAAAACTGATGGTTAATTCATTATAATTGACAGAGGGACTCAGATTACAATAATAGAATTTTATTTGAATAGAATGAGTTCAGAGATGAATAGATAGTGAAATTTGAAATTACCCCATCATACAGGTAAAAAATACCAAGAGAATTTGGTACAGCCGTAGGGGAAATTTGGTAGGCAAAGAGTTAAGTATTTATGTGGCAATCCACTTCAGATACAAAAACAATCTCCCTGGCCTAGCACTAGTGAAAAGAGGATAGTCCCCCTTGCCATCCAGCTGATACTGACAATAGGCCACCATGCTGACTGGACTTACAACTAAAACACTTACTTTACAAATTAACCCCTTTTCAAACCGATGTCACAAAAGAAAAAGATAGCTAGCCATAAAAATCAACCTTTCAGGAAATAAATTATGAATAAAGAGAAAAGTTAATTGCAGTCATTTTTGTTTAATTATTAATTACTGTTAAATATCTTATTCCAGTCATTTTGACAGCTAAGTAACATTTTCTCTCTCTTATCTAAAACATAAAACTAATTGACATCTATTATAGAGATTATCATATGAATATTTAATAAGTATATCTATCAATATAATTTCATGAGATTCACATTGTTTCTATAATATACAACCAAATTATACAGAGTTGGGTGTAAATACTACAAGTTTTATTGCTGTTCAAATATACTAGACATCTTGTGAAATTGTTGGGATTTTGTTGTAACATCGGTCCATTATGGTATTGAAGTTTCTTGTTATGAAGGTGTGGCGGATTCTAATTGGTATTTCATAGTTATCTCCATTTTATCAAGAATAAGGATGATGATTATTATTGATGTTCAGCAAAACCCACAAACTTATCGTTCAGTTGTAAATTGGCCTGGAAATTGCTTAATTCTTAAAAAAAAAACCTTTTAAGTGTATTGCTATGTGTTGTTTTTGTGAGTAATAATCACATACCAGTATAATGTAAGTTTTAGTAATATTATATTCTTAAAAAAGAATTGAAGAAAAAATGTTTTATATATATATATATATATATATATATATATATTTTTTTTTTTTTTAATAGGAATTGGTTTTTAGTAGATTTTTTAAGGTATGAGTATTTGGTATTGGAAATAATTATGAAAAAAAAAAAAAAAAAAAAAAAAAAAATCTTAATTTCTAAATAACTTAAGAAAATACAATGGTACTTTGATTTACTAGTTTAATTTGTTCTGCTCATAACTCAATATGCTTGTATATCAATTTTCCCCATTGAAATAAACTGAAATGCTATTAATCCGTTCTAGCCACATAAAAACATCCCTGTAATGTATAAAATAGAAATGCCATGAAGTATTTTTTTTTAAAAATATTTTTCTTTGGCATAATAAATTTGGAAACAAATGTTTTTAGTCAACTTAAAACTTGTAAGTCAAGGTACCATTGTAATTTAAAAAACAAATTATTTTTCTTCTCTCCAATTCTTGTTCATTTTAAAAATATAAATCTTATGAATATTGCTTAACCCAATAGCTGCTATTTCTGGGAGGTTTATAAAATACTATACATACAACTCTGCTTAAGACATTGACCTGGTGTCAAACCCTACCCGTGCAGAGGAGTCTTGTGTGTGTGTGTGTGTGTGTGCGTATATACATACATACATACATATGGAATTTTTACATATAAATATTTGTACCAATCTTAAACCAGGTATAAATTATTTTTTGGAAGCACCCCTACTCAAATAATTCTGGCAAGTATTGGTTAAAAAGTTAGCTGGTTGGATTATTTTATGCTGATGATGTTTTGTTGTCTTAATTCATGATGGGTATTCAAAATTTTAAATTTAAACAAGTTTGTGTGATGATGAGGTAATAGGGGGAGAATGTAATTTGTGTGTGATGATGATGTGGGGGTATCTAAGTTGATGAATTTGGTTATCCTTTATATTGTGAAGGGAGAAAATTTAAAAAAAAATGTTTTTTTATAGAGTGGGATGCTTATGTCATGCTTGGACTGCTAGCTCGGCTTAAAGATATTAATGATTATTTTTTCTAAAAATGGTGAAATGCTGAAAGAGCCGGGTCTACTGTTTATATTTTGTGAAGCGGTTATGGCACTTGCTTTGAAAATTTGTCTTAACATTTTCATGTGGATGGGGGCTAATATCGAGGCGCTGTTGAAATTAAAATTATGGTTAGTTTCAGATATGTGTTAGAACAGACAATTATTGGGATTACCTAATCTAATGTTTCGTTTATGTTCATAGTGAAAAAAAAAAAAAAAAAGTACAATATTTTGTTTTTAATTTTTATTGATTAAATGATATAATTCAATAATTAAAAAAAATTTGATTTGTGGAACTTTTCAGTTCTTTATAAGTACAAAAAGCATGTTCTACTTGGTATATTTAAATATCAGATTCCATAGGCAAAATTTTAATTTAATGCTTTTTCAAAAATTGTTGTTTTGTAATTTAATACGAAATTATAAAATTCTTATTTTTTTGGAGTAACTAACGCAATCATGGAAATGTTTAAAACCCAAGGAATACCTTTATTAAAATACTTTTATAAATATAAATGAAAAACTAATATAAAAACTTTTACATTTTTAATTCTTAGCTTTTTTAAAATCTACCTCAACCCCAAAACAAAGTGCAGTATCTCCCCCTTAAGAATCAGAAAAAAAAATATTAACCTTCAATTAATATAGAAATTAAAAATTGAAAAGAAAAAAGAAAAATTAGTATTTAGTTAATAACACACAAGTAAAACAGAAGACATCAAATTCTTAAATAAAATTGTATTCACCATGAAAACATAAAAAATATCTGAGTTCAGTGGAAAAATGTATTTAGAGAGAAGAAAATTTAGCTCGACAAGGAAAGAGTGTGCGTGCATGGGGTGACAGGAGCAAAAAGCAGTTGCCGAATTCTTTTAAAAAAATTTACAGAATAATAAATCATCCTCGAAAGGCACAAAAGGCTTTGTTTATATTTACAAACAGGATTAATAGTAACTTGAATTTGGAGATTAAATGAAGCATTATCAACTATTTATTATTGACTTATATTTTTCCCTCTTAATTTCAGTTGCTTTTCATTGCAACCATCCAGTCATTACATGGCATTTAGTCTGCAGATTTTCAGAGTGGCATTGCAAGTCATATACTGCCCTCCTTAAAAAAATTTTTTTTAAAATAAAAAAAAATGTTGGTAAAAAGTACTTAAGAGATTGCAGACCATATGACCTTTAGGCACCCCTTTTGTGATCTCGTTTCATAAGGACATTTTTTCATTTACACTGTCAAAATCCAGTTGTTTAACAGACGATTTTGAGATTTTTTTTTCAAAAATTATAAAAAACTAACCCCTAACAACCGGATTTTGACGGTGTAAATGAAAAAAAAAATGTCCTTATGAAACGAGATCGCAAAAAGGGTGCCTAAAGGTAATATGGTCCAAGATTGCTTCTAAATTGCATGGGCAGTTTAGCCATCCAAGTGGAAAAGATGTAGATTAAAAGACAAAGAATTTGTGGAAATCTTAGATGCCATTCCAATATCTTGCAAGTACAAGATACAAAATAACCAAAGCCAGATTTGGGTACCACAATTCTACATATTCTTGATCACAGTAAAAAGGTAAAATATAACTAAGTACAAAAGACAGTTTTGAAACAATCACCGAATTATTCAATCACAGGGCAGCACATTTTGGAGCACCTTTACCCATACTTACAAACAATGGGAAAGAATTTGGCAATCAGTATTTTTGCGGTATGGACCAAAATTTGAACACAGTTGTGGCCTGATATCAATGAGAGGTAGGTTGTTGGCATGCCAACCCTTTTCAAGTCATTTAATGCCGAATCAAAGTCATTTTGATATTCGGTTTCTTACAGTACCTGCTATTGCTTAAATGATCACCCATCTAAGTACAGGTTCAATGCTTAACTTTAAGGATCTAGTGCTTTCGACATGACTTGAATGTAAGCTTGGTGCCAACGAGGCACAATGGAATACTTGGAGATATGATACAGCAACCATAGGATTTAACTGTATATTGGATGTGAGAATATTTAATAATCAGTTCCATGAAAGGTAGATTAACGTGTATTATTTTGATTGATCTGACGTGTCTCATCTTTATTGTGAAATAAGCATTCACAACATTTCGGCTGATGTGCTCTCAGGCCTTCATTGGGGTAGATAGAATTATACAAGAAACATAAATAAACAATTTTTTTTTAATGATCTTGACGCTTCTCAAATTGATAGGCATGCAAAAACAATGTTATAATTCAAATTAGACCATGAATTCTTCAATGCTTTGTTTGCGAAACAGTCATATTCAAAATAATTTCCCTAGTTGAATTGTTACTTAACACTTATAATGGAATGAGAAGGATCAACAAAGAACACTTAAAGGCTAGTGGACACAGACGAAACATTGTGCATGTGTATTTCACGACAAAGATGAGGCCAACAGTCCAAAAAAAAAAAAAAAACCAAAATAATACAAGGGGGAGTCAAAATATAGTGCCATTTTGTTTAGGACAGGTATAATTACCAATACAGGAACATGTATTATACATCAAAATGAAGCTGGATCACATCCCTACTTCTCCACTGTCATCGTTTCTTTCAATAGCAATATTTCACCTTCGAATGAGAGCATGTATCCCTGCCCGGTAAAATCGGTTGACTGTTCTTTGAGCCACTTCTTCACTACAGATTTCACTTCCTCGTCACTGGAATATTTGCCTCTCAAACCCTCTTTCATAGGGCTGAAGAGATGATAGTCTGAGGCAAACATTCCAGTAATGAGGAAGTGAAATCTGTAGGTAAGAAGTGGCTCAAAGAACAGTCAACAGAATTTTACGGGCAGGGATACCTACTATCATACAAAGGAACATTACTATTGAGAGAAAAGGTGTCTATGTGGAGAAGTAGGGATGTGATCCACAGAGAACCAACTTTATTTTGATGTATGATAAATGTTCTGGTGTTGGTAATTATACCTGTCCTAAACGAAATGGTATTACTTTTTGACACACCCTCATACATCAAAGGTTTCATAAAATTTTTTTTAGATAAGTAGATTAACTTAATTATTATATTAGCAATATCTTCTTTTAGTTGCTGTTTAGTTGCTTTATATTGTATTAAAACTCAACCGAAAAGATATTGTAGATAACTCCGTCAAACAAATCCAAACCTTTTTTTAGCTCTCATGTAACTAGAAAAAGGCAAATTTGTAACATTTTTCTTCTCTACGGTTTTTTTATGCTCAAATTCCAAAGATTTTCCCCCCATCTCCATAAAATTTGTCAAATTTAGTTTTGCACTTATTACAAATTCCTCAATTATAGATAGAGCTTTAGACCTCACGCTCAAATCAAAAGCACACCTTTCCCTTGACTTCAATTTAGTCGTGTATACAGGGCGTTGTACGGCAGAGGCCAACATCAAAGAATTCATAGTCTGCTCAAGAGCAGATACATTTTCACCAGGCATAGTTGTAGACTTTATCTTTTGTTCCAGAGCATAAGGGGTGATCGACTTTACCCCGTAACCGGGTCTGGATGGAGATCTTACAAATTGACTAAACACTGAAAGGACTCTAGCCCATTCAGTTTGTGGATGCACCGATACGTTCTTTTTAAGAATTCTCTCAAGAGAAGATACAGTTACAGACTTTATCTCTCCTTTAAGGGTCATTATGAACATCATCCTTTCACTTGTTCTTGCAATTGCCATTGTTTTTATCACAGCCAGACAACGTGTCAAAACTGCAGCATCTTTCACAAGCGGTAACAAAACTCTTGCCTTTATATCTTTCACAATGGCCTGTGTAAACTTATTAATTGTAGCTGGATCTATCATCGGTACACCTTGGGTGTTCAGAATTTGCTCTAAGACTAACAAATCTCGCAGCCTTGAATCCTTCTCCAGGAAATAGAACTTGATAACGGTCCTATGTTTCTCTGTTAATAAATCGGAATGATTTGATAGAACGGTTGCAAGATCAGAGAATAAGAGATTCTTTTGCAGGAAGGTAAAAAGAAAATTGATTTCTTTTTCCGACATGGTAAACAAAAGTTCAGCCCTTCTGTATAGTTCATCAGATAGTGAAATTTTATGCCTTGTGTTTTGCAACAGGGACAATAAGACTGTATCCTTGATATTTTGCAACGTGCTGTTTTGTTGCTTGTAATTCTCAAACACATTTTCCAAACCATCAGATTTCGGAAATATACATTCTGAATATTTATCAATGATTTCTGTTGAAAATTCTAAAAGTATTTTTACTTTTATCATTAAATCTTTTTCATTTATCTCTGGGACAGAAAAAGTAGGCGAACAGCTTCTGAACTGGATCGGTTCCTTGACAGTGGCTTCCTCGAGATGTTCCTCCATTGCCGCTTCTGGGGTTTTCCTATTTTCTTCCATTGGTGTTTCATGTGGACTTCTATTTTCCTCTGTTAGGCTTTCACGTTCTCTTCCATTTTGCAGGTCTTTCTTAAGACGACAATTAAAGAACACAATTTTAATAAACTAAATTTGTAGAAAGCAATTGAAGAAAAATTAAATGCTGTAACGGAGAGAATTAAACATTTATTTTTCACTTAGACAAATTGGTGACAATTTGATCAACAAAGAAAAACAAAATTTAACAAAAAGATGGAGATGAATTTGTGCAATACTATATTGACTAGAGTGCTTATGAAAGTGGTTAAGCAGGAAGCATGGCTCACTGGAATGGGTGATTTTTATTTTTAAATAGATGCAGGAAGGAAGGAGAGAAGAAAGAAAAGAGAATTAAGGCTGTTTGGTCTCAATTTTATAAAAGAGAGAAAGTGAATTATTTCTAACTAGCAGAGCTACCTGGCATTGCCCAGGATTTTTAAAATTTTTAAAATAAATCAATCTATGTATAGATCAATAAAAATCATTTTTCTATATTTGCTTTTATTTTTATATATATATATATATATATATATATATATATATATATATATTATTTTTAATTGTTTATTATTCATCAGGTTTGTATTTTTTCTTTGTTTTTTTTTTTTTAATCATGTTTTATTCTTAGTTAATTTGCTTTTATTTTTTTTAAATTAACTTTTTAATATACCAATCATTTATAGTTATATTTTTTTTTTTAGCTATAATGAAAAACGAGGAGTAAAAAGTTTTTTTTTTACCCCACCCCCTCCTGGACAAAAATAGGGTGCAGATTTTATTGCACGTTGGTCTTTGCTGGTCTCCACTAATTTTTATTAAAAGTCATGTGCTCAGTAATTTTACAAACAAACAAACATACAGAATCTTTCTTATATAAATTACCAACTGACCGAAAATCTTTATAACTGCAATAACAATTTCACTAGAAATCTGAATTGAAAGTAACAAATATCTTGCTTTATTTTTCTTGAGTATTTGTGAATTACTTCAGTGGTTGTCTCAACTGTTGCTAAGTGTTAGTTATTAATAAAGTTATTGAAAAATGGTTAAAATCAGCTACATTTTTTTTTATTTCCAGTTAATTCTATTGTTAAAAATGTTTTATATATTCATTCAAAATCCAATTATCAAAAATGCAACTAAGAATCTAGAACAAATTATTAATGAGGATAAAACTTTTTTTAAGTGACTAGATTTTTATCTATAGTAGATCTGATGAACTGCTTAAAAAAAATCTAGCTGAAAATTGGTTGGTAGGTTGGTTTAATGGTATATCAACCATTGTGGGTTATTCAATGCCAAATCGGTTTTTATTCTTTTTATATGATTTGTTAATTTTCATTAATTTCATGTGTATTAATATATTGGTAGAAATAATTTTCATTAACTTCAGGTTTATTAATATTGGTGGTTGACCCTCAGCCATTGTCTTCTAGCATCTATAATAAAAAAGGTGGGTATTTACCATAAGAGCAATTTGAAGAATACAATCGGAACAGTCATTAGTTGCCAGGACTTGACATAACCCTCCGACCACACATCTAGCCAAAGTAAGGGCTGTGGTGGAGTGTTGCATGCCATGGGACCACTTAGTACCTGGGGTCACAGACCTCTAAAAAGTGGTTAAGTTAGCCATCCTATTAGCAAAACAGTTTTATATATTCAAGTCTGCTATGTTTAAAAAAAACCAAAAAAACAAAAAACTTCAGGAATGGTTAATTTTTGATAAAAGTCGACTTTAACAGTGGGACTAAGTGAAGTGGAGACAGTTTACAAAATATTCATAATTGGACATTGAATTTATGTTCAATTTACAAAGCAAATCAGTAAGGCAGGGTTCACTTTACATAAAATTTGCAAATACCTAACATGTGACAAACAATTGAAAGGAAAAATAAAAATTAAATGAATAAATGGCCAAAATATTCAATTAAAATAAACAGACACTTATTCTAAAGTTGGGAATTAAAGACAACATCATCAGGTCAGGTTGACAGCACGGATTACCACGACTCAACACCCGTCCCTATTGCTCTGGGCAAGGTCTTCTACACAGCATCCAGAATTCACAAAGCTGACTGATGTAGGTTTTTGTAAATTGGCCTACACTGGTGTGTAGAAAAGAGAATGAATTTATGATTTTGTCATTGGTTCTCCAGCATGTCTTGTTTGCCTGACTTGGATGGTTTTGTGTGATGGGAGGTAAGTGGCCATACAGTTACTTTTTTGTAGGATGCCGCATACAAGACCTTTTTCACGACAGCACACAGCATCCTTGCGCAATTCCCATCTAGCTTATTCGCTAAGCATAGAGTCCAAGTGACACAGCCTTACAGTAGGACCAGCATGGCTACAGATTGGAAAAATTCACACTTTATCTTAGAGATATTATTTTTTCATATGATCAATAATCTGTATACAGCAGTCCATGCCTTTCCTATGGGAATATTGACATTGCTCTCTGTAGATGAGATATTGCTAAGCTGCCTGAGTCCGTTGTGGGCTGCCAAAACACTACATCTTTCAAAGCCTCCATGCTTCCTTTAGTCTGCCAACACTATACCCCCAGCGCACACATACATGTATATTATTACTGTACACCGTTCATGTTCCTGACACTAATACATTATTCTGTGTACTATACATGAGACTTTGATGAGTTGTGGTGCACCTGAGCACTGTACACAATAAATTTCATTATTATTAAATGTGCAACAATATATTTTCAAATCTCATGTATCATCTAGATGGATATTTACCAGAGTTGTTGATTTCAACTATTTTCCCAGGACCTTCAATTCCACATTCATTTTTTATAAACACAAAGTCAGAGCCTAGTTATGCATTATTTTCATGTTGCAAACTGATCCTCCACTTTATGATTAAATCGCCCCATTTTTAAAGTTAATTCTTCTCAAATATGAAAAGTCCCTTAAGAAAATAAAAGTAATTTTCAAACATAGCAGACTCCTATATAAAAATAATTCCTAAAGAAATTACAATATATACAATTATCCAAATCTCTAACTAGAATAATTCATTATATAAAATTGAACTAAATTCACTATCAAATTATCAGTAGCATTTAATAACTGCTTGTTTTCAGCACTTAAATATATACACAAGATAATCTGAGAAACTGCTTGCAGCTGGCTTATGAGGCCAAGACTGCCATATTTTTTAGTATCAAATATTTATTATCTTCCATCTTAAATTTCCATTTTCAATAATTCTAAAGTCATCAAAGAGGTCAATATTTCTCTAAGGGAAAGGAAACAAAACATTTCAATTTAAGTTTGTAATTCACTGAAATAAAATAAACCAGGAGATTTATTAAGGATACCTTTGGAAGGTTTCTAAAAACTGATTTTGTAAATTGACAAAAAAAAAAAAAAAAAATCACAGCAATATATATTTACCAACCCCTCTGCACGAGTAGGACGCAACACAAGGTCAATTTCTTGAGCTGAGTTTAACAGGTTTCAATTCAGAGTTTTCCTTCTCCTAGATTGGTTGCCTAATCAAGGTTAAAGAGCCCAGTCTGCCCTACTATTTAC
Organism: Doryteuthis pealeii; assembly: GCA_023376005.1. Lineage (NCBI taxonomy): Eukaryota > Metazoa > Mollusca > Cephalopoda > Myopsida > Loliginidae > Doryteuthis > Doryteuthis pealeii. The sequence goes on along the minus strand of CM042150.1, from coordinate 37,897,416 downwards.
CCATAACTAGAGGGGGAATAGTTGGAGGCATACCTTTCCCAAGGGTACTAGTGCTATGTGAAATGCAAAGAGCCTCATCCAGGAATTGAACTCGGATCAACAAATCCATTTCCTATGACGATAATCATTACACTATGAGTGCCTCTTATCTTTATAGCAACAAGGCAGATCTTAGTTACATAACTGAAAAATTGACATGTAACCTTTGGATAAATAAAAAAAAAAAAAAAAATCCAATGCTAATTTTTAAAATTAGGATGATGAGTTATTAATTTGAACCAAAACAATTTAAACATTTTTTTTAATACTCTTATGCAGGATGTCTACAAAAAAATAGTTTCAAAAATGTATAAGAAAATATTCAAGATATTGAAACACTTATTAACTCTTAACATCCCGTTGAGAATTTTCTAAGCTGCATTCCTATAAGGATTTATCAAAAAATGGCTAAAAATGGCCTTTTCATTTAAAGTTACCAGAGATATTTCCCTTTAATATAAGACTTGTAAATGTTTAATATTACATTTAAACAAAGGCTATCGTTTGGGGCAGATTAGGAAAACGAATGTGACTTCCATCCAGGTGGAATGAGGTGGTATAGAATGTTAAGAGTTAAAGCTTTCAGCTGCACCTGGTGCTCTATTGTCAGTTGCAGTTTTGTTGTCACATTCCTCCACTGCAACTATTCAATTTTAAAATGCACTAATGCAGAGATGCTGGTAGGTATGCGTCCTGTATCCCTGACGCACAAAAATCTAAAAAGATGCAGTAAAATCATATCCATGCATTTCAGCGTTTTTTTTTTCTTCCCTCACCATTTCAAGCAAACTATAAATACATTTCAATAGTTTCTTGGAAACGAATTACACAGGATAGGTTACAAGGTAGGAATTAGACGGCTTTAGTTGGGACCTATAAATTTTCCCAGGACTCATTCAAAGCAAGTATGTGCGTCCCAGGATCATTGCTAATGGTTGGTTGGTTTAATGGCATATTAAACCTTGTGGGTTATTTAATGCCAAATCCTGAAGTCAATGAAAATTATTTCCTAAACAAATCACCCACATATGTGTTTGGGGTGATTTGTTTTGGAAATAATTTTTATCAACTTCATGTATATCAATAAATTGGTAGAAATAATTTTCATTAACTTCATGTGTATTAATACTGGTGAAAAAAGGGTGGATGCTTGCCATAAGAGCAATTTGAAGAATTTGGTTGGGACAATCATATAGTTGGTAGGGCTTGACATAACCCTCTGACCACCTTTCTAGCTCAAGTAAGGGCCGAAGCTGAGTGGTGCATGTCAGAGGACCACATAGTATCCGCGTTACAGATAGCGCAGCCACCACAATCCTGTCCGCAAGCATAGGTTGCAAACCACAGTCAACAGGTGATGCCATTATTTTTATTTTTAAAGTCCTCTGCAGAAGTGTAGTTGGCATATTTTACAACCCCAGCTGACAGAGCGAATTTACTTAGGATTGAATATCTCTCTACAAAGATGTAGAGGCTATAAAAACCAATGGCCACATTTGCTACTGGAAGACATGTTGCCACTTGACCTCTACTCTTGTTACACAGACACCACTAATTAAGAAGACTATATAACAGGAGTGGCTAAACCGCAGTTTGTGAGCCTCATGCAGCTCTTTGAACTTTAATATACAGCTTGTGAAAAATTCAACATATCTATCAATATCAATCTATCTATCTGTCTGTCTGTCTGTCAATCTCCTGCTTTGTTCAGTACAGTTAGATCAACTTATCAACAATGATGGATACCAGCAAGAATACAACTAGCAGTAAATAGCATCTTTAATAGCCTGATATTTGTAGCATTATATTTTTGTCATAGAAATATAAGACTAATTTTGAAAGGTGGGAATCTTATTAAAATATCTAATGTTTTGGTTTGCCCCCCCCCCCCACATATTTTGTGTTTTGTTATTACTGAAAATACAAATTAACTGTTTAAAAACTGCAGACATTAATAAATGTCCTGCACCTCTGACCTTTATCCTCTGTAGCTTTTACATTAAGCAAGTATGCCCACCCCCGAAAACTCTGAATTCAAACCTGTTAAAACTCCTTAAAAAATAGTGTCACACCCTACCCGTGCAGAGTTGGTGTGTGTATATATATTATATAAAACATTGAATTTTATTCTTATATCTTTGAAACCAGCTCTCACTTGCATTAAATACCTTTTTAATATTAGTTTCTTTACCATTTTTTCCCCTAGCTGTAAATATACTCAAAACTTCAAAAAGAGAAATATTTTGTTTACAAACCTCCACCCACACAATTACAAGACATATATTTCAAGCATTGCATGGCTTTTGATTATTTGTTTGTAAAACACATAAAAAGTTGAAATAAAACCAGTTCATGTGTCAATTTTCAAATTGCTATCACTGCATCTATAAACATCAAGTTTCTGCTTCAAGCTAAAAGTATCTGCATTTTTTTTTCTTTTAGTAGAAGCATTTACATTACAAATATTTTCAATATGGATAGCCTAAAAACAGTTTAGAGATGCTGATAGGTCCCAGAGACTCATTCAAAGCAAATATGTGTGTCCCAGGACGTATTAAATCAAAAAGCTACCAGCATCACTGCCAGTTGTATTTGAAGATGTATAAAGAAACTTGAGTAAGTTATCACATGATGACAGTCAAAAGCAAACTGACTAATGAGTCATCAAGAAGGAGCCACAGTAAATTTCACTTAACGAGCTGTGAACCTACTTTAGTTTGTTAGTTTTGTTTTACGGTATATTGACCAGGGTGGGTCATTTAATGCCGACAAAGTTTTAAAAAGATTCGTAGCGAGATTGGAATTTTTTTTTTTGTAAACACATTTTCTATTTAACCCATAGATGGAGCCCTTACAGGTACTACCACTCCAGGTCAGAGTGGACATGGGAGCAATGGTGATGAAGGAGTGCTCCACATTCCCCAGAACTGGAACCTCACCATCAGAGTTTAACGTCATACCCAGGACATGAAGACCCTCAGCCACCACCTTCTAGCACCCATATGATAAAAATGGTTGGGGTTTGCCATAAGGGCAATAGAGTCAGGACAATCATATAGGTGCTAAGGCTTGACATGACCAGCCAATTGATCGGAAGGGACCTCTCTGACCACCCACCTAGCCCAAGTAAGGGCCAAAGTGGGGTGTTGAATATCATGGCAGACCATAATTATATTGATGCTTCTATTGAGTAAGGAGAGTAAAATTCCAATAAGTATTTCATAGTCAGCTCTGTTATATAGAGAATTTGGAAAACTGTAAAAAGAAATGCTGGAAAGTTATTTGCAATATCTAACAATAACCTTTCCTAGAAAATGAGGTGCATAAAATTCTCTGAGATTAAGATACAAACAAATCACCTAATCCCAACCAAATCTAGTGTCAATTAATAAGAAAACCTATCAATTAGAATTAAAATGAAAAATGCAAAAACATATACACAGAGTTGCTGATAGGTACACATCCTGCGTCCCTGATGCACCAATATGTTACAGGGGCGCAGTAAAATCGTATCTCTGTGTCCCAGTGTTTTCCTTTCCCCACCTTTTCAAGCTAACTGTAAATACATTTCAATAGTTTCTTAGAAATGAATTACACAGGATAGGTTACAACGTAGGAGTTAAACGGCTTTAGTTGGGACCCATAAATTTTCTTGGGGACTAATTCAAAGCAAATATGTGTGCCCCAGGATGCAATAAATCAAAAAGCTATCAGCATCACTGTATACAGAAAATTGGATCTAGTCAGAGAGCTGCAAAAACTGTGGAACATGAACAGTAATGCCAATTGTAGTTGGTGCACTTGGAACAGTCTCCAAAGGACTTTGAGAACTGGAGATTAAAAAAAGCAAGACAATTTGAGAAGATTCCTTTTCAGATTTCAGTGAAAAACCAACAGTTAAAACTGGTGTGAAAAACAAATTGATTTTAATGGCATGTCAACGTGTCTTGGCTTATTTCATATCTAGGGGTTAGGGAATTGTGTTCATATTTACACTGTGTTTTTTTCTTTGCCACAATATGAATAATTTTTAAACAGCTCTATTTGACCCATAGATGGGACCCCAATAGGTACCACTACTCAGAGTGTCACCGGGAGTAATAGCAATGAAGAGGTACTGCATAGATGCAGTCAAGTGTCATACCCAGCCCCCCACCCTCTTCGAGGCGGAGGGAGAGAGTACTTAATTCTGTTGGAGATACAGTAAGTGTATTCTCAGTCCTGCCAACAGGGCAGAAACTTGCACAGAATGAAAATACCTAATAATATCCATTTTGATTATTTAATGTTCCACAAGAAATAATAAAATTCTATTATCTTCGGTTCAGAAGAAAAATTAAAAATTAGGGTATACTTATTTATAAGTGATTTTATAAGTGATACTGTAAGTGGCTTCATCTTATATACAGCGATGCTGATAGCTTTTTGATTTAGTGCAACCTGGGATGTACATATTTGCTTTGAATGAATCCCCGGGAAAAATTAATGGGTCCCAACTAGAGTTTCTTAATAGATTGTAGGGTTTTTATTTATAATCTGGGGAAACAACTAAAGCCGTTTAACTACCACCTTGTAATTTTTCCTGTGTAATTAATTTCTAAGAAACTATTGAAATGTATTCAGTTAGCTTGAAATGGTGAGGGAAGAAAAAAGAAAAACACTCGGACACAGGGATATGATTTTACTGCATCCTTTTAGATTTGGATGTGTACCTATCAGCATCTCTTTATATACATGTAAATAACAGTGCAGTAAATGCATATCTCACATAAAATACAGGAAAATGAGTAGAGTGGAGAATCTGTTTGATACCAGGTAATCTGAATATTAGCTACATAAATGAGAGTAACCTCCCCTTGTTTCTTTCACTTTGAGGAAGCATTATGTTTTGGTCGGCCATTTTCATTTCACTGTAAATCTACATTGAAAATATGAATTTGTTTGAATCAATACAACTGCATGCTTTAACACGAAAATATCATAAAATGTGTTCTTAATAACAATTAAGTTAATTTCAAATGCACAAGCACAATTAAGAACACATTTTATGATATTTTTGTGTTAAAACATGCAGTTGTATTGATTCAAACAAATTCGTATTTTCAGTGTAGATTTATGGTGAAATGAAAAAGGCCGGCCAAAACATAAGGATTCTCCAAATTTAAAGAAACAAGGGGAGGTTACTCTCATTTATGTAGCTAATGTTCAGATTACCGATATCATTTAGTAAGAGGAGGGTAATCAGTGCACAGGGCTAAATATTGACCACTTTGATGATTATGGATTTAAATAAAAGAAAATAAACAATTCACCTTAAACTACATGTAAGAATCTAAAAGAGAATAATGATAATAGTAATAATAATGAAAGAAAGAAGTTACATAGTGATGAAAAGAAAATGTCAATGTTCCATGCCAAAGAATTTAAGAAATTACTTACTGCCTCTTTGATAATTCTTGTGATGACTGCATTGGGCAAATTTAGATCTTCAGGTCTTTCAGCCATCGTAGAAGAGATGATCAATGGTACATCTACAAAAAGAGAAAGAAATATCTTTTAAGCACAACATTTAAAATTCATTAAAAGAACAATTTCAAAACAATGGGAATGAGAGTAAATCTGAAAAATTAACAAAAATTTGCATCCCTGAAAAAAAAAAAAAAAAAAAAAAAAAAAAATTTCCCACTGTTCACAAGGAACCTCTTTGGGAAGTAATGGCGAGCAAGTTTGGCTATCTCAGTGCATAAAAATTTATTTAAAATTTGTGAAGAAAAAAAGGTGAGATGTAGGGGTTCAAATGGTGTTTGCCAGACAAACTTGATCATATCCATTAGGGACATCCATCTGAGGGAATATCTTATTGCAGTGTCTAATATTTCAACAACGTCCTATACTGCCTCATTCTGCCTGCAGAAGTCACATTTGTTTTCCTAATCTACCCCAAACGATAGCCTTTGTTTAAATGTAATATTAAAAATATTTGGAAGTCTTAGATTTAAGGGAAATAACAGGTAACTTTAAATGAAAAGGCCATTTTTAGCCATTTATTGATAACTTATAAGAACTAGCAAAGGCCCTTCTGCTAAAGAAAATTCTAAATTTCAAGATTCATTGAAGAGATTTTTGCTTAAGAGTAGTTTTGCAATTGCACAACAGTTTAATGATGTACACCATTGTGACTTGAGCATGAACTCTGGACTTAGAAGGATTTAAGAGTTAGACTTGAACAATTATGATGATCAATTGAGTGGAAGGAAAGTGAGAAATGACATCTTTTTTCTTCTAACACTTTAAAGTTAAAAAAATCTTAGTGATTTTTTTTTTTTTTTTAAGTGCAACATTATATATGAAGATTTAATGACTTGGTTGCTTTAGCAAATTGTCTTTTGTGCATTATATATATATATATATATATATATATATATATATATATATCATCAAACAGTTGCTACCACATTTTCATTGTAGTAGCATTAGTAGTTAATCCAAAAGGGCTCAATATATTTGTAAAATATCGAGCATTTATAGTTGTCGAAAAAAGTTTTCTCTCTACCAGTTTTGGTGTTTAAGGTCTACCTTCCTCAGGAGAACTAAAAAAAATAATAAAGTAGCTAATTTAATATACCTTGCCTGGTTTAGAATTATTTTTATTTCTGTCTTTTTATTAGTATGAACTTTTAGTCTTTAAATCTAAACAGTTTCCCTTTGAAATTAAAGATCAGTTTTCAGGCAAAAGTAATTTGTAATTTTGTCATCTATCTTCAACTCGCATTCCTTTCCTCCTTTATTCATTTTGTTTATAAATTTACGAGAAGACTAACTCCAGCAGTACATATATATATATATATATATATATATTATATATATATATATATATATATAAATGAATAATAGGTACTACCACTCCAGGTCAGAGTGGACCAGAGAGCAATGGTGATGAAGGGGTGCTCCAAATTGCCCAGACCTCCAGAACTGGAACCTCACCATCAGATAGAATTCAATGTCATTCCCAGGACATGAAAACCCTCAGCCACCGCCTTCAAGCACATACATTATAAAAAGGGTTGGGTGTTTGTCATAAAAGCAATAGGGTTGGGACAATCATATAGATTCTAGGGCTTGGCATGACCAGCCATTGATTGGAGGGGGTATCACCAAATACCTATCTAGCCTATGTAAGGGCCAAAGTGGAATGCTACATGTCATGGACTGCTCAGCCACCAGGTTCCTTATGCAACACGGGTGGCCACCCACAGCCCTATTAGGATGATTTTACCCCTCTGTAGAGGTGCATTCAGTGTATTCTACAACCCCAGCCAACATGGTGGAGTAATTGTGGCTTATGATAAAACATGTGGACAAAACACATCTCTAAAATTGTCAAAAAGGCAGAGGGTGTCCTGGCATCACTCAGCAAGACCTTTGTCAGCCACTCACCGGCTATTTAAACCTGTTCAAAGCTATGGTGCAGCCACACTTGGAATTTGCATCACCAGTCTGTAACCCCTATCTTGCTTAGAATATTAACCTCCTAGAGACGTGCAACCAAACAAATACCCTCCATCATACTCTGAACGTCTCGCTGCTCTGGGAATGGATTCGTTGAAACTTTGGCGTCTGGCAACTGACCTGGTAAACGCTCATACGGTCATTAATTATCTTAACAACAGCAACCTTGAGCACCTTTTTGATCTCCATCTTTCTAACACACGTGGGCATGCCTACAAAGTCAGAAAACAGCACTGCTCACATGATTTTCGGAAACATTTTTTCACGCTCAGAATTGCGGAGGCATGGAATAAGCTGCATGCGCCTGTTGTAGGCTGCCGAAACACTGAATCTTTCAAAGCCTCCATGCTTCCTGTAGTCCGCCGACACTATACCTGATGACTCTCTCCACACACATACATGCATATTACTACTGTAAACTGTTCATGTTCCTGACACTAATACATTATTCAGTGTACTTGACATGAGGCTTTGATGCGTTGTGGTGCACCTGAGCACTGTACACAATAAATTTCATTATTTTTTTTAAGGGAGTTCATGAATTAGTAGTTTTATTAATTTGTTATGCATTCTTTTGAAATAAACTACTATACATAATATAGTAGCTTGTTCATAAATCCCACAAAAAGCACACCTTAAAAGCCTGTTTCACTGATTGGGGATTGAGACTAATTTTTACAATAGAGATGCTGATAGGTATGCATCCTGTGTACCCGACACATAAAAATCTGAAAGGACGCAGTAAAATCATATCTATGCATCCCAGTGTCTTTCTTTTTTCTCCCCTCATCATTTTAAGCTAACTGTAAATACATTTCAATAGTTCCTTAGAAATGAATTACACAGGATAGGTTACAAAGTAGGAGTTAGACGACTTTAGTGGTTTCCCCAGATCATAAATAAAACCCTATAATTTATTGAAACTTTAGTTGGGACCCATTAATTTTCCCGGGGACTCATTCAAAGCAAATATGTGCATCCCAGGATGCACAAATCCAAAAGCTATCAGCATCATTGCAACAAAAAGTTACTATGCCACATAAGCCGTTCTCAAAGTTCGGTTTACAACAGTAACTGACCAATGGAAACTCCTAATAGACTATGTTAAATGGCATCCTTCATTATATATTTTCTGCCAAATTTGACCAGATTCACATAACTGAGTTTTTGTAAATAAGCGAAATATATAAGCACCATTTGAGGTGAGTGAATTACCTGCAAAAGAACAGGTGTCCGAATATTCATTTTTTCTGTATTATTGTCAAAAAGTGATAAAAACAAGATAAATTTGATAAACATAGATAAATTGATTTTCCTTTTTGATGTTTGACAGGATTTTTATAAGCTATAAATGATTTTATCAACACTTTTCACACATATATATATATATATATATATACACACATAATATATATATTTACCAACCCCTCCACATGGGCAGGATGTGACACAAGGTCAATTTCTTAAGTGGAGTTTAACAGGTTTGAATTCAGAGTTTTCCTCCAAGACTGGCTACCTAGACAAGGTTACCCATAGCTGGAGGGAGAATAGTAGGATTCATACCTTTCCCAAGGGTATTAGGGCTATGTGAAATTCAAACAGCTTCGTCTAGGATTTGAACTCGGGCCGACGAGCCCATTTCCTACGACTCTAACCATTAGTCCATGCACCTTCACTTTTTAGATAGAACCCATGAAAAATGCAAAAGTTCACAGCATTTTAAGGTCTCATGAGCATTGTTATTATGAACAGAGGTGGCCAATGTTTGACAGCAGCAAAAGAAATGTGAGGGAGATGGAGGGGAGAGAGGGAGGGAAACAAACCTTTCAATTCATCTGGTGAATGCATATTTGTATAAGCAACTTTTATTAAAAACTGAAAGTCAGAAAATTACAAATCGGCCATAATACCCTCAGTGGTCAGTGAAGGAAAGACTAAAACATGGCTGATGTCTGAATTATAGCTAATTGAAGACGTACTTATGGGATTCTTGGGATTGATGTTTTTGGTTTGGCTTGTTTTAACGTTTATACCGCCTCTTTCCACCAGGACAGAAATCATTCGTTTTACTAATCTACCCTAAACGATAGCCTTTGTTTAAATGTAATAATTAACATATTTAGAAGTCTTTATTTTTAGGGAAATAACAGGTAACTTTAAATGAAAAGGCCATTTTTAGCCATTTATTGATAAATCCTTGTAGGAATGGGGCTCTGGATGTAGAAAATTCTCAACAGGATGTTAAGAGTTAATGGCATATCAACCATTGTGAATTATTTAATGCTAAAGCCATCTGTGTAGAAAAACAGTAGTGATGAAGGGATTCATATCTTTCCCATGTGAATTTCCTATTCTGTTGTTACTCCTTAGTTGGATGGAGCGAGATAAACCAACCCAGGGTGAATGTGTAAGAGAATGACTGAATTGCAGCTAGTTAAATATATATTTCTGAGACTTAACTATTCAGTCGAGAGAGAGAGAGAGAGAGAGAGAGAAGATGAATAACTTAAATAAAACTAGAGGTAAAATAGATATTTAATGGGGTGAGATAAAATAGCCCTCTCATGAAAATATACATTAATTTTGGTTTAATGTATGGGATTTTTTTTTAAAAAGATAAAGGTAATACAATTAACCATCCAAGTGCTTCACTCTTTTTTAACTGAAAGTCAGAAAATTACTAATCGGACATAATTGGTGGTGGAGGGAAAAACTAAACAAACATGGCTGATGACCGAATTATGGCTAATTGAAGAGGTACTTATGGACTTAACTATTAAGCAAAAAAAAAAAAAAACAAAAACACAAAAGATCGAAACGTACTTATCAAGACAATAAAACAAAATTAACGTAAATGTTCATGGGTGGGCTATTCTGTACAACCACTCATAACAGTAAAAAGAGATGGAGGGGGGGGGATTATCAAATATTCATAAATAAAAGCAGGAACCTAAAAAGCGGCCAGTCGCTTCGGGGAAAAAAAATGCAATAAAAAATAAATGAAGAGGAATATCTGGAAACAAGCACAGCACACCCTTTCTCCTAGATTTTTTTTTCGGGGGGTATTGATTATGAATCTGAATCATGAAGATTCGGATTATGCATTCTTCTTCAAGTTTTAAGAGGGGTTTAAATTTGCAATTGTACGCAGCTAACCAAGTCAGACTTTAGTATTCGCCTTTCAAATATAACCACCACCACCACCACCACCACACACGTGACTGCGTAATTGTTTAGTGATTTTTAATAATTTCTTATTTCGCGCCGGCTTAGTCAGAGGGGATTCATAAAGAATACTGAACCCTGAAATCAAAGCCAGGGTCCCTTTTTGGATTTTTTTGCATCAACTTTGAAACTCTTCCAAACTTAAAATAATTTCATTTTTTTTTAAATTAATAATCTGAATTTCCGTTGCTTAAAAAAATAAATAATCCGACGAGAAATTTACGAAAAAAAAAAAAAAAAAAAAAGTTGGGAGTGCCTAAACCGAAACTATATGTAAAAAAACAGAAAATTTGACAAAAAAATAAAAAAAAAAAAAAGAGGAAGGGGGCTGCTTATATCGAAACTATTAGAAACAAAATATTTGAGAAAAATTGTATAAAAATAAATAAATAAATAACCCAATTATATAGAGAAGTGCTCAAAAGCAAACAGTGTTACTAATTCTAAGGTTTAACCTAATTTAAAATTAATTCAAATTTATGGTTTTAAAATTACTTATCTTCCGTCTTTAAATTTCCCACCAAAATCACGTGGCAAAATTTATTTTTGAAAGTAGGCAGCTCAATTTAAAAAAAAAATATTACATAACAAATGATTCCAAATTTATCACCGATGGACGATATCTTCATTAAAATATTAATTCATCAAAGCTTTTAAAAAAGTGAATGATACAGTTTCTTCCTATTCAAGAAATGTCTATAAAACTCCACGTGTTTGTTTTAATGTTTATATCTTAATTTAAATTTATATTTTTTATTAGGTAAATCATTTTGACAATCCTTAGAAAAATATTCAAATATATCTCAATCTATAATTATATATATGAAATTTTAAAAATAAGAAAAGACTTAAAAAAACGTTTAGTGCACGTTGAACGATTTTTAGGTGAAGTGTAAAATTCGCAACTAAGTTTTCCGATCATTGTTTTTATGAAGCGAAGATTTTATTTTTTTTTCATTTAAGAAAAAGAAAAGAAAAGAAATAAGGTCCGAAATCATGTTAGAATTTAATGTAGGAAGATGAATTTTTAACATGCCGGAAACAAAAATTAAAATTTGAATAAAAAAAAAAAAAATACAATGTGTACGGGTTCTTAAAACTAACAACAACATAGAGAAAAAAAATGCATCGCTATCATTTATTCATAAATAAATTTGTAAATGCCAAAGAAAGAGCAGTATGAGAGAGAGCAGACTGATAAAAAGCCTCTCATATTCCTGGCTAATGTATAAAGTATTTTAAAATGAAGGGAAAGGCCATTTGTGTGATTAGTGATGACTGAGGCAACAACAAAGAAAGTCTGGAAACTAAAAAGAGAGAAAGGAAGAAAGAACACCGGCGACTTGTTAAAAAAGAAGAGAGAACACGATTTACTTAGCAATAAAATAGGTTAAGGAAATGAAATATACAACTCAAAAATCCTTGTAAAAAGTTACACATAAAAATACCAATTTTAAACTTACCTAGAAATCCAGGAAACTGTACGTTGATAAGCCAAAAGATAACGAAGAGATCACAAACACAGCTCTACGCGTCTTCTCCCGATTATGCATCAGCCGGAAGTGACGGTTGGCGGGAAATAAAATTCCAATGATTGAATGTCGGTTATCGCAAAAAAACTTAATGAAAGTCCAAATTATGATTTTTAAAAAATATGATAAAATTTTTACAATATTTTATTTTATGAAAAAATTGGTATAAACTAACGAAAACGAAAAGTAAAAGAAGAAAAAAAGCGGAAGTAGCAATTCTGCACTTGCGCATGCGTTACTATCTAAGTATAGGCGAAGAGGACATTTCTTTTTCAATTTTATTGTTGACTGTTCCAGCGTTTGGCTCTGGGGGAACGGTAAGAAACACATTTAAACTTAATTATTTCGAATTTTTGTAAAAAAATTGTTTGTCTTTTAATTTGGTATATATTTGTAACTGTTTTTCCTTTATCATTTCCGTTTGTCTCTTGTCTGTCCGTATGTGTAATCCGAATCGTAATCGTGTCATTTCTTTGATCAACTGGAATTGTTGTCTTAAACATTTCTTGGGTATTGTCTCTTATTTTGCCAATTTCTTTCTAATCAATTTAAAAAATTTATAAATCTCCCGTTTAATAATTTTGTTGATAATAATTTGCAAGAGTTACCTGTAAATATTGTTCCATTTCGTATACTTTTCCGAACAATTATGATGTCATTGTTCACAGAGTTGAGTAAAAATTATTGAATTTATCGGGGAATTCATTGATAAAAAAGAACGTCTGATTTAAAAAAATTTATTTTGTTTTTTTATCCACGTTTTTTGCTTCGTTTCTTATTAATACCTGAAAAGCACCAGAACAAACTAGAATCACCCACATCTTTTATCAGATTTATGTACTCCCAAATGTTAATTTATAGATAGTAATTCAAGTTAAACTTTCTTAAAGATTTTTTTTACCGCTATTTATTCGATTAAAAAAATCCCACATTCTTGGAAATGTTACGGTTATATTTTAGTCTTTAAGTTTTCCTTGCCCTTTAAAAGAAAAAGTGTTAACTTACTGCTATTTTTGGTGGAGCCTTATTGGGAAGAAATAGTTAATGCTAACATTTTTCCATAATGGTTCAGAATTTAAAGTGTTTTTATTCCGATAAAGTGGTGTAATGGTCAGGAATTAAAGCTTGCAGTTTATTTTCACTGGGTGCTCCATATTTCTGGACTTGTACCAAACTTGAGATAATTCTAGTGAAAATTAATAATACTATGTTTTATTTTTTATTTTATTTATTTATTTATTTTAACCCCGGCACATTAACTTTACCACTTCTAAAACGTGCAATCCCTTTTTTGGTATAAAATGACTTCGTATTATCCCTATCGTAAAAACTAAATATATATATATTATATATTCACGAATAATTTTGTTTTCTTTTCAGGACTTTCTTTGCTCAGGTAATCTGTCAAATTAGAAATTCATTCATTAATTTTTTCTTAATACCTCGTGTACGTGCATGACGGAAATTCGGATTATTCGCCATTGTATTTAGACCCCCTTTCCCGTCTAAATCCTTTTTGTTTTTTGTTTTTTTTAAATGATTGATTTGACAAATCTCTTGAACTTTTTCTGAATGAAAGCAAGCAAAATTTATTTGCGAAATTAAAAATAAATTACGATATGAAGTCACGTGTGCCGCCCTTTTTTCTTTTCTTTTTTTTTAACTATTGTTTTCTTTGTGAGGTGGGAAAAACATTAAGAGGAGTATTAATGTTTAACCGGTAAGAGTTATCGCACATTATTTTATTAGTATTATTTATTTCAAAGAAAAATTATTTAGCTATAATTAAACCAATTAATGCTACAGTTTTATAAAAAGAATAATAAGCATTTTAAGTAGGTGTATGTAGTAAATAATGCATACTAAATTCATGTTTTATGTAGTCCACTTTGGAGGTGTTAAAACGGGTTTTTATTTTCCTTTTAAGTTATTCTTGGAATTATTTATTAAAATGCCTTTATGGTTACTTTTAAATAAGTATAAAATAAATGATGAGATTGAATGACCAAATCAATTATTCTTTACAATAGTTCTATTAAAGTATTTTGGTATTATTCATTCATTATTTTTATAAAATAATCTAAATTTCAAATTAGACATACCTGTATTTTATTTGTTGGAATCAATACAAACCTATGAATAGTGAAGAAAAATCTAATTTGATATTCACTGGGTGCTCCTTATTTCTGGCCTTGTGCTAAGGTCAGTGAAAATAATACTGTATAAAGCTTTTTATTTTAAATACCCATCTCCAGTACAAATAAACTTTACAATCAATTGTATTCTCTCATTTAAAATGTGCACCCCCCCCCCACACACACACATTTTTGTACAAGTAACAATGATCCTGTTAAAAAAATGTTAAAAGATAAGTTTCCTTTTCATTCAGTAATACTTTCTCTGCTCAGTGTCAAATTTGAAATTGGTTTTGTTTTTGTTTAATTCCTTGAAGATAACCTGATATTTAGATAAAGAGAAATAAATGTTAAACTAAAATTATAAGGATTAATTTCACAGCATCTATGTTTAGCTATGTACAAAACTAAACACATAGGCTTGTACTAACTTTTGACAGATTTTTTAATATATATATATATATATATATATATATATATATGTTGGGGATATGAAGTTTCCTTGATAGGATTCAACTAAAATTGATAACTCTAATGTAGATATAAAGATTTGTGTATATATTTTTACATATATGGAGTATTGTGAATAGATGAATACCTTAGTTAAGATATAAATTTATGAAATCTTCAAATTATTAAAAAATCTGAAAGAGGCAAAAAAATCCGGAAATAAATTCATATCTGAACTATGGTGTATATATGGTCATCCACACACGTGTTTCGACTTATCAAGTCTCTTCAGTGGGACTAGACATTTTGTAAGCTACCTACAGCTGAAATTGAAATCCGATGCGGTTGGGTGTCAGTCCAGCACCTTAACCATTAGGCTGTCATCACTTACAGAATGGGAAGGGGATTTTAACTGTTTTAATACGCACATCGCTTTGTGTGTAAAGGCAGTCACAGAGTGCTCCATTCCTTATATAGAAGAGCGTTGCATTTACGCTTGAGTTGGCGGCCGGCAGCGAGATCCCCCCTAGGGGATGGGGAACATATATAGGGTCATCCACAGACACGTGTTTCGATATGCATGCTAGAAAGGGAGAAAAATACAAATTTGTCTAAGAAAATACCTAATTTTATTAGAACATAAATTAGGCTGTTAATAATTCTATTACTGAGTAATACATTGTATAACAACAGTTGTGGGAATACTTTTTTCTATTACCCCGATGTAACTCTATCCAGAAATGCCATGACCCAAGGGTTTTGGAAACCCTTTTACCTTGGAATACAAGATTAAATTTAGGAACATTTTGTTTCTTAAAAGAATTGAAGATAGAATTTTAAAGAACCCTTACACTACTGTATAAGAATGAGTCCCTGTGATGTAGTGACTAAGATACTTGACTGCAACATCGCAGTGAGTTTGAACACCAATCACACTATTATATTCACTTTCAGATTTATACCCTTGGAGAAAGATACGAACCCCCTCATATGGGTTAAACAGTACCATTACCGTTCTTCTTTAAGGATGACTTTGGAATTAAATGATATGCCATTAACTGCTGTATAACAGTGATTTAATTACCAACTTTATTTGTAACTAGCAAATATATGCACCCTCCGGGTGCAAGTATTTAAGTTTTAATATAATAAAATATCATCTTAAATTAGAAAGGGTAATAAAACTGAATAAGAATGCAGATAAAAAGATTTGGAACAGAGGGAGTATAATCTAAAAATAGAACAACTTTAAAACAAACTCTTCCATCATTTTTCCTCACTCCCGTCTTTCATTGGTAAATTTTCCTAATTTAACTATTTAATTAAAATAGGAAGTAAAGAATAAAATTAGTTATTTCTTCTTGTTAATGGATTTCTTTTAAGATTTATATCCGAGATTTTTGCTTATATTCATTAAGATAAAACCAAACGATTAGAAATCAATAATACTAAACATATATTTATTAAAATCAATTTTTTAAGATCAGTATGCAAATTAGCCTTCCCATTCACACTGTAAACCGCTATTTTGTTGTATATATAAATAAAAGTGCGTGTTATTAGTATGTAGGTATGGTCAACAGTGTAAGTAATGTAAAACAATTTTATTAATCATTGAGGTTTAAATAAAAATAAAATCATGGAGAATGTGATGTAAATAACAAAGGGAATTGTAACTTGTATACAAATATAGTTTCGGTTACAGACAGACAAACCCACAATCTCCATTATAATAAGATGTATGCTTTTGTCATAAAATATCCTCACCAGTTTCTATATAGATTTATTGAAGTTTTTAGGTATATCTTTCTCAAGAGGTATTAGCAAAGTTGAATCAAACCCTTTTCCCTATTTAATCGAAAAAGAATTGCAAGATTGTATAGCAGCTAAATATTTATTGTAAAATGATTACATTTTTCTGTTATAGTCAATCTTAATTGTAAATTTTCAATGTCTGGTACACTTGTGAACATTAGTCTACAAAAACTAATATATTATCCTATCATGGTAAGGGTTCAAAATAAGTATTTACTAGGCTTAGATTAATCTGAAGCGATGCTTTAAGTGTGGAGCATATTGTGAGGATTGAACTCGGTTAAATAGTAGTTTATCTGATAGATTGACTTGTATTATTATTTCATAGCAAAGTACTAAAAAACATTTTCATTCTATTTTAGCATTAATTTATTTTTGTTTGCATTCATTACATTTCTATCATGATTTTCTCTAGACTTACACAAATGTCATTTAAGAATCTTTGCTTGGAATGGCACAAGGTCATGAAGTATAGGGCATTCAGTGTGAATTAACACATTTGCAATGATCTGTTAGACTATTTTACTAACCATTACATCACTCAATATGTCTGTATAGAATTATACAAATGATTTATTTATAAACTATTTCAATTATGAATGACCATGTTCCTGTTTGTTTGAATAGTATCATATATACTAGGGTATCATCCACTTGTGTATCATGCAATCTCTCAAATTATATCTTCAAAAGATTTAATCCTATATTCTGTGTATAGTGTGAGTTCCATTTTTGGTAGGCTAAGCTAAAACATATATTGAGGGAATATATTTTCTTTTCAGCTTCCTTAGTTTTCCCTAATTTTTTTGAATGTTTTTAAAATTCCACTGTATATGTTGGAATCGGAGGACAATGGTTTTGTCTACTTTTAGTTTGGTCAATGACTATCGGTTTGTTTTGTTTAAACTGATAGCTCTTTGAAACTCTTACTAATACGATTAGAAAATAAGATAACCTAAGGATACTCTAAGTAAAATAATATTTGTAATAACAGTATCTCTGTTTTACATAAAACGGGACTATTTGACTTTTGCAGCTGAAAATTGTAGGCATGATGACTGGTCTGTATCATGTATGGTGCAACCCTTTGATATTAGGCTGAAGTTTGTCTTGGAAAGTCACTTGGTACATGAGTATATAAGGTACTTGAATATTGGAGTTTAAAAAAGTTGAATAATGCAAATTTGGCATAAGGCTATATTTAAAGTGAGGTATATACAATACTTGCATATTGGAATGGGAAAAAAAAATTAGTTTAAATAATGCAAATTTGTTATAAGGCTATATTTTAAGGGAGTGTAAGAGTATATATGGTACCTGAATATTGGAGTAAAAAAATGAATTTAAATAATGCATATTTGACAGTTTATATTTTATGGGAGTTTGAGTGTATACAGTTCTAGAGATTTGGAGTAAAAACAAATGATTTTAAATACAAATTTGACATGAGGTTATATTTTAAGGGATATCAAGGATCATTGAGAACCAAAGATATGCAAGAACAGCACATAAACCATTGTATTCCTATTATATATTCTTGAATGCTTGTCTTAAGTATAGGAGACTAATTAATAGAATGGACTTGAAGAATTAACTACCAAAAGTACTATTGCTCTTCTCATTCCTTAAACCTATTTTAGGAATTGAATATAATTTGTTTTCTTACTGGTAAAGGCATCTTAGTTTATATGATTGTGCACAGTCACATTCTTCCTATAATAAAGGCATCTTATTTTGTGATTATGCATTGTCACATTGTTCCTATAATAAATGTATTGAATTATAATGGTCAATAGTCTGGGTTAATGAGTGCAAACTGTTTCAAGGATAACCTTGTTGCATTATCAGATATTTACCTTAGAAATAATGTTTGATATAGGAGGAGCATTCATTTAATTAATCTATTATGGATAATTAAATGGAAGGTTTTATTGGCAATTTTCCTACTTGATGCTCTGCTTTTCTCATCTCTTTTCTTTTTGCTTTGTTTAGAGCAGCAGGTCATGTTGAACTTTTCATTGTTTTATTTTCCTATCAGATTAAAATATTTAAACATTCTAAAAGATTTTTTTTCTGGAAAGAGTTGTGGCTAAGGTTGTTGCCAGATAAGAAAAAATGATCATTACTGACTTCTTTCAGAATTGTTCTTTTTTTTTTTTTTTTTTCTAAATTCTGATATAGTGGTACCTTGACTTGCAGGTGCTCCAACTTACAAGTTTTTAGAGTTATGAGCTCCCACTCGGTTGATTTTTCTCCCCCCCCCTTTTTTTTTTTTTTTTTTTTTTTTGGCTTTGTGCTGCGAGCAAGCTTCAGATACACCTAAAGTTTCCAAATGTATCATGCAAAAAAATTCAAATTAAGATATATTACAGCATATAATTAATTACATTCTATTTTATATTTTAATACAATACAGTGCTATTTTTCTTATTAAAAAAAAAAATTTTTAAAATTATGGTGTTTTTTGGGGGGTGAGGGTGGCCTGGAATGGATTAATGGCATTTCAGTTTATTTCAATGGGGAAAATTGATTTGATATGAGGAAATTAAGTTATGATCAGAAAGAATGAAACTTGTAAGTAAAGGTACCATTATATACTTTTGTATCATGTGACATTCTGAGTACTAAATTTTAGCCTAATGTTAGGTCTCACCATACTTAAGATACAAACTTTGTGTAAATATTTGGCTATGGTTAGGCCTAGGCCAACTGGTATTTCTAGCTGCAAAAATCAACAAATACAAGAGTATATATAGTAATCTCTTTATTCCAAGAACAATGTAATCTATCTTCCATAACATTTCTGATCTGAGAAGGTCTTATGTATTTAACCCACCCTTCCGCATGAGCAAGATGCAACACAATTTTAAATTTGGATTTCAGTTTTCCTTTTACACCAGTTGTTATACCATGGTTAAAGAGTCCAGTGTACTCTATTTACTCATAGCTGGAGGGAAAATAATTGGATTCATATCTTTCCCAAGGTTATTAGGGCTATGTAAACTTCAAGCAGCCTAGTTTAGGATTTTGAACATGTTAAGTCCATTTCCTACAATGATAACCATTAAACTCTGCACCTCCCATTATATCATTGAATAGCGATAGTTTAAATCTTTGTTTTTGGTTGTAAAATATATTTTTGTATCCTACTACTTGTCAAATCTCCCAATAACATGAAAGCATTTTGTTAAAGAAATGGTCTCAATGCTGCTGGAGACTGTAAATCTTCAAATATCAACATTGCTTTTTTTTTTTTTTTTTTTTTTTTTTGTACATTGAAAGTTGTGATTTTTGTTTTTCACAAATCTTTACAATTAAAATTTTTTTAAGAGTGAAAACTGACCATAAGTAACTTTTTTCTTTAAAATTTTGGCAGACTACTTGGGTTAGATAATGCTAACCATTTAAAGACTAGAAGTGTCTACCCAGCATCGCCTGGGTAGAGTGGGGATAAAAATGTTAGTCTCGCAGATCCATTATTACTGAATCACAAGTTGGATCCTCGCAGAATGCCTCATTAAAATTCCCATGTAAAAAAGATCTTGCGTTGATTCGACCTGGTAACCTGTCTGTAAAAAAAAATGCGGTGACACTCTGAAAAGAAAAATTAATGTCTCCTATTTAAAATATTAAATGCAACAAAAAATTCATGCTGTTACTATTCAAATTTTATTTTTTAATTATCTTCATGGATATTAATTAAATTTTCAATATTTTTGCTCAAAGCAAGATCTGGTGATAGTGAATGTGTACATACTTTGTCGTTAATTGTTTTATTTTCATAGTTTCCTCCGGACATGCATACACACAACTGACCTTTATATATGTATAGATTATTAAATCAAATGAATGTCATAAAATGCTAAGGCAACAATTACTTACTGTTTGATCAATCTGTTAGAAGGAATATTTATAGGCAAAATATACAGATTTACATTCAAAAGATTGTGAGTGAAGCATATTTCAGAATTGATATTTTGTTCTTTTTGCAGGCTGAAAGATGAGTAGTTCTGAAGAGGTATCCTGGATTTCTTGGTTTTGTGGTCTGAGAGGAAATGAGTTCTTTTGTGAGGTAAGTATGATGTTCAAAATTGATCAGTTATTTGTTTATGCCTCCTTGAGCATCTCCCCATTTTTATCTTTTCTCATCAACCTTTAACAAAAAATTATTCATTTTTCAATTTGACATCAAATTGATCTAAAACAAAAAATTCAATATAATCCAAATTAAAAATGTGAGAGTAACCTGAAGATCTTCTTTTTTTTTATGCAGGTATCATTGGGAATGAATGCAGTATTGGTAAATTGGCAAAAATTTGGTCTATTTACCAAAACTGTACTCATTCCCCAATGATACCTGCATCAGAAAAAAATGGTCTTAAAAAGGTTGGGCTTTAGGTTACTCTTACTGTGCTTTTAATCTGGACTAATATATGCAACTAAAAAGGATTTTTCTCAAATTAAGATGTTTATCATGGTTATATTTTTTATACAGGTAACTTTGAAAATAACTAATTTTGAAAAGTAAAGGGTAATTTCTGTATTTGATGGCATCCTTTAAATATAAGAATATTTTTAAATTAGTTCAAAACATTTAAGTATACATGAGCTTACCCTATACCTTAATTTCATGCATATCAAACTCCTTAGAAATGGTTTGTTAGGCTATTTTGCTAACTATTATACCAAATGAGATACCCTAAAAAGAACGTAAGTATAGCTTAGATCTGGTACAAATGATTTTCCATTTCTGTAAAATTTATAATTTTCATAAACTATTCAATATTTGCAGTTTTAATGCCTCTTTTTTTCTCATAGCATTTCTGCACAATGCTAATTTTAACTATCGTAACGGTCATTTTGTCTTTGTGACAAAATTAATTTGTACAGTGCTAATTTATTTTAGTTTATGAATCTATTTGCATGATGCTAATATCAAATTAGCTTTTTATCATTGATATACAAATTTTACAGTAAATATCAAACTCGCTACCTAGGAATGATTGATTTTAAAGACTAACTTGTTAACTCTTCTATGATGTACCTGTTCCATAGTTGCTAGTAACTGACATTTTTAATTGAGAAATAGCTGAAGGTAAAAACAAAATTGATTGGAATAAAAAAAAATGTTTATTGTCAATTCTAGTTTTATTATAGTATTATTTCAAAAGTACATTTTTTAAATTTAATTTTTTTATTTTTAACTCTAGGTTGATGAAGATTACATTCAAGACAAATTTAATTTGACTGGTCTCAATGAACAAGTTCCACACTACAGACAAGCACTTGATATGATTTTAGACCTTGAACCAGGTAAAATTTGCATTTTATTATCTTTGTGACAAAACTGATTTGTATAAGATAGTTTGCTCAATTTTAATTTAGATTTTTTTATTATTGATATACAACAGCTTTTTAATTTTAAGTTTGGCTTCAAGGGATTGGAATTGAAAAATTTCTTATTTTCATTTTATTTTTTTATTCAGTTTTATGAAATTGGAATTTTTCACAAACTGTATTTAATATTTTTACTCGCTGTTTTATCTAATTTTTCTGCTTATTAGATAAAATGTTTAAACATTGTATTGGTAATGATAGACTGTTTCTTATATCTAACACAATTTATAATGTAAACTGCCTATTTGTTTTATAGCTTTTGTCTAGTTCATTTTCTTTTTTCTTATTAGAATGTAGCTTTCAATTGCTTCAAAGGGCTTTTTTCATTTCTAGCCCAAATAATTTGGTTATGCAATCAAGATTTCCATTTGAATTAACAATCTTTACTTGCCTGACATATCTTATAGCCTCCTTGGTCAATTGCTATTCCATCAGTTATGGGTTAAAATAGTACAATTACAGATCTTCAACAAAGATGCTTTTGCCATTAAATAAAGAAACCAAACCATTGATGCTGTTAAACACCAACCAACTGACCTTGGGAGATTTCTTCCTTTCAGCTGTTCTTAGTAACTCTGATTCCAATGTTTTATTTCAGTAGACAATTTGAAGAAAATGTTAATACATTACAAGATTAATTTCAAAATATTAAAAAAAAAAAATGAAAGAATACACCAGCAAATTAACATTTTAGAATGAAATCAAGATGAGTTTGTATTCGGAAAATTTTATGGAAACCAGAACATTATAAAGTAAATGTTAAGGGTTGTATGTGAAGCTTGTAACTATAAATTAGAACACTTGTATGTATTAGACATTTAAACTTCTTTTTTATTTGTAAATATTATCTTGAATTTCATTATATGAAGCATTTTCAACCCATATTTTTACTAGTGGGTATTTATCCGACCCATTTGCCATGGGTAGGAAATGATACAAGGTTGTAAATATGGGATGTCCAGAAAGGGTTAAATTCACTATTCAATAATAGATTTGCGAGACTAGATTGCTAACCATTATACCATGATGGGTGTCTAATTTTTGTCTCTTTTAAATATTCTTGAAAATAATGTTTATGGTTATAACCATTAACCCTCATAGTTCAAAGGCTAAAACAGTTATCACAGTAAGGTAGGCTTCCCAGGGAAAAAAAGATTAGTTAAAATCCGGCTAACAGCTTATTCTTGATCAATGTTGTTCATTACCACTCATGTAGTAATTTGAGTAGTTGTGATGAAAAGCAACTGAAATTAAATACGGTAAATAAAAGTTAAAAATGATTAATGGTTGGATATTTATTTTTTCAATTTTTTTTTTTTTTTTTTTTTTTTTTTTCAAAGTTTAATATTTGGACTTTAAATGCAGTATGACACCTGAACTCCTCAGTTAAAATTTAATATTGGTTTAATTTCTATTAAACTAATGTCAGTTTTATATAAAAACTAATGTATATACACATACACAATTAAAATTTAATGGTCAAAGACATTTCCAATCCATAAAATTTTCATAGTGCTTAATGCACACACAAATGCTGAGTATGATTTCAATTATTAAAAAGGATAAAAACTTAAAACTCCATTTGCTGTTGCTCTTGAATACTAGCTCACATGAGGATCAATAACATGAAACTGATTGGTGGGTTTTTATCCTGTTTTATAATTGAAATATATATAGTGTGTGTGTGTAATATAAGTGTTATGGGTCTACCACAGTTTCGATCTATACAATCTCTTCTGGATCCTACCTTTATATTTAACTAAGTTGAAGTCATTACTTAAACTGAGATACCTATATTTTCTAATAGTGACGGTTGAACGCTATGTCAACTAATATTCTTTTATAATTTTTATTGCCGTGTACATCTTATTCTGTTTGTAGATTCTATAGAGATTGTATAAATGAAAACCGTGATAGTCCATAACTCTTTTCTATTATTATAACTGTTTAGGATATATTGAGCACTCTTGGATAAATTACTAATGCCATTGCAACGGAAAGGTTAAAGCAACAATTGGGCACTAATAAATATATATATATATAAGTGGGCTCAATATTAGTGATAGAATATGCATATCATACATGTTGGGATGGAGTAGACATAGGGTCAACAGTGTTTGGTAACCAGAGATGCTGATAGGTATGTGTCCTGCATCCCTGAAGCATAAGAATATAAAAGGACGCAAGAAAACCCTATCTCTGCTTTCCAGTGTTTTTCATTTTTCTTCCCTCACCATTTCAAGCTAAATGTAAATACATTTCAATATTTCTTAGAAATGAATTACATGGGATAGGTTACAAGGTAGGAGTTAGTCGGCTTTAGTTGTTTCCCCAGATCATAAAGGAAAATCCTTTGATTTAAGAAACTTTAGCTGGGACCCATCAAATTTCCCGGGGACTCATTTAAAGCAAATATGTGCATCCCAGGATGCACTAAATCAAAAAGCTATCAGAATTACTAGGTAACTATTAGTTTCTTGCCTATACAATCTTCAGACCAATATATAATTTTTTACTGACCAGATTTGTGACTTATTGTAAATTAGTAGCGGATTCAACGCCATTGGTTGATGTCTTGAAATAATGCATCTTAAATTATACACAAACTTTGCATGCAAGGAATGAATGTAGAAATATTTATCACAATAATTGAATATCTATCACTTCTTTCAGTCTATAAAGATCTACCAGTCTATAAAGATCTACCAGTTTAATTGCTTTTTGTTTTTGTTTTTTTGCTTTTTCTTCAAATAATCCTTACACTAAAAAGTTGATAATACTGTAGAATTTACAGCTGGCATTTTTTTCAAGGAATCCATCTACTTAAAATGCTAACTTTGAAACCACTTTGCATTTTTATCAGTTAGTGGGGGAGTGGTTGTGCCATGTTTAGTATTTGTTTCTTTGTATCAGACTTTGAATTTGGTGAGCATCCTGGCTCTGATCTGCTTGAACAAGCTGCTGAGATGTTGTATGGGCTGATACATGTTAGGTTTATTCTAACTGCACCAGGTCTCTATACTATGGTAAGCATTGTGTGTGTGCGCTTGCATGCTTCCCATTTGCTCTCAGCAGGCTTCTTAGACCTTTTTTTTTACTTACCTTTGCTACTCTTAAGAAACATCATTTGATAAACACGGCCAAATTAGTTTTTAAGCCTCTTCAGTGCACCAGAGATTATGGGTACTACCCTTAATTTCAGGTGCTACGGAATTTGCAATCTCAAACAATATCCAAATTATTATTACTAGCAGAAAACCTACCCTATGGGTGATTTTAAGTCGGTAACATGGAAGTTTAAAGTCAAGACGGCCTAATGCGAGTCTATCCCCTTTTCACTAGCACTAGACAAGGAGATTATTTTTGCGTCTGGGGTGGAGTGCCATACCTACCATCAGCTCCTCACTTTACCGCACATATCTGTGCTACTCATTCGCTGAGTTGGCCAGATCCGGTATCGAACCAAGAAACTTGTGATTCCTAACCGAACACTCTACTGACTGAGCTATGCCAGCCCTACTGGCCCTCTGTTGGACATTTCTTTTACTATGAATGTAAACAGAACAATTTTAAGTTTTTTTTTTTTCTTCAATGACTGAAATATTATAAACAAAAGGATAACTTTGGATCCTGGCTAGGAAATTTCCAACTTTATATGGTTGACCAAAAAGATACAGTCAGTTTAGCTAAACTGGTGGACAATGAAAAGTTAGCAAAAGATTGAAAATAGGGAACTAGTTGAAGAAAAATACTAAGAAAATTTTGTACAGACGTTGGGTAAACTCAATATCTGATAGAGCATTTATATTAGGATAGCATAGACACAGTCAATGGTACTTGGTGACTCTCACCAAGTGCTGTTGACTCTGTATCTGCACTATCCTAACTTTTATATAATATATATATATATATATATATATATATATATATATATATATTAATAAGGAAATTATTCTTCAGCTTATTTTTTGTAAACTAAATGTAATTTGGTATTGGAGTAAGGCAAAACATGCTATATACTATTTAGTTGTAAGTTGTTTGATAACATCTAAACAAATTAGTTTTTAATTGGTTTTCTTTCTGTATCGTTTGAAATATTTAAAAGTTATATAAAAATTTAAAAAGCTTTTTTCAATAAACTTCAATCAGAAAATTATTTATTCACTAGATTCGATGAACTGATTTTATTTTTGAATATTCTTGGCTGATTTTTTAATCTTTGTTTTATGATAAAATATAAAGATAAGAGACAATGATTTTGCAAAACTGATTAATGAGAGTAGCAGTGGATGGATAGTAAAAAGCATGTTTCTTCACAATGCTTTGGGTTTTTGGGTTTTTTTTTTAATGAAATTGATACTTAGATACCTTACTGATTTTTAAAAGTTCTCATTGTGTCCTGCTTTTTTTTTTTTTTTATAACCACATAACTTTATACACTACATAATTATATATTACTAAAGTTTTCATTGTGTGTGTATATATATATATATATATATTCTAACCCGGCAAAAATAGCACGTAATAAGATTTTTATTAGAGCAATGCACTTAAAATGCTCATACAGAATAAAGTAATTTCCAGTCCAATTGGGTTCTGTTCACACTGGATGTAATTTTTTTAAATTATTTGAGTTCTTCACTCTTTGCTAAATAGAAGCATCAGCATCATCAAGGACCACCATAATATCAAAATCTTATATATTCAGTTATGTGTTTTGATTTAATTTTCCTAATGTTTACATTTTTAGGTTAGTGTGATCCTTAGATATTTGTCCATTCAAATCTCTCATTGTGTTATGGTTAGCAGGCTAGTTTCACAGATCCATTACTACTGAATAGCAAGTTCACTACTTGCTTGATGCCCCATACTCACTTTTTTTTTTTTTTTTTTTTTTTTTCTTTTAACACTCTCCATAGAGCTCATTTTATATTTCTGGCTTCTTTGTTTCGTACTTTTCAGATTAAACTTCAAAACCTTTTATCAAGTCAGTGAGTTTTTTGTTTTTTTTCTCTAACTCTATTTTCTATAGGAATGATAATATGCATCTCTTCTACATGGTCATAAAAAAATTCAGGGTTTGATTAGTGAATCGTTAGTTTACTGGGTAAGGTATGGGGGTTTGCTTTGTTTAATAGTCATAGGAATTGCATTCGATTAAGTTAAAATTCTGGACAACTATAGTTTTCATTTTGTGCTAATGCTGTTTGAAAATTCATTTGATCTCCATCTTCAATTATGGATAAATAGTAGGGCAGACTGAGTTCTTTAGCCTTGATAAGGCAACCAGTGTAGGTGACTAAAAACTGAATTTAAATACTATACTCTGCTTAAAAATTGAGCTCGAGTTGCATTCTGCTTGTGACGGAGGGGTTGGGTAGATCCATACTTTGTGCAAGTAACTTATCCAGTGGTCAGAAATAATTATGTAGCTCATCTTTTGGGTATGGAATGTCCACTCGGGTATCATTACTTCACTTAATACCTGTTCAGGTTCCATTTATGGATTGAATAGATCAAGACATGTTTAAAAAAAATGTGTAAAATAAAAAAAAATTTACTACCCAACAGGAATGAATAAAACACAACCTCTTCAGCATTAAATAATCCACAAGGTTTAATATGCCATAAAACCAAACAACCAACTTCACTAAAAGATAAATTAAAGATTAATCGCTCTGTCCTTGAAGCTCACCAAAACATGGTACTACTCACTTGTATTAAAATATAAGTGTCACACTTGTTTATATATAGTTAGGCATTTAAATATAGATATTTAAAAAAAAAAAATTTATATTGAAAATAAGATTTAGAAATGCTAATATTGAAAATGCTGGGATACCCAAAAATCGTCTGCTAATGTTTTTTAAAAACGAGTTTAAATTAATTAAATCAATTATTTAAGGTCAAACTTTTGTCTAAATCGATAAGTAATAACATAATGAGCATTAAAAAAAATAAAAAAAAAATTTATTACATATGCAACTTATTTTTAATACATTTTTAACATTAAAATTTGTTCAAATTGTGGTGAAAAGTTGCGTTGAATTTTTGAATTATCATGTTCAATAATTAAAAAAATATTTTAAATACTCAAACATTTCTTTTTAAAAATAAGTAAAACGTTACTTTAAATACATATTTATTAGATATTACTGAAATTTTACTCACTCGTTTTTAACTTTTTAACGAAGTAAAATCCGTATTTTGCATAAGAAAAATAAAACTAATATTAGTTTTAATTCAAATATTAACTTCCACTTTCTGTATGGAGTCCATTAATGTAAGTAATAATATACTTTTTTTCTTCTTTGGAAAAGGGATATTATTTGGGACCAATATTTGTTCTTATATTAAATTACTTATGATTAATTTAATTTAATTTATTAATTAAATTACATTTAATTTATTCAATTTATTTTATCAATTAATTGAAAAAAAATGTAAATTCCATTTTAATTATTTTATATCTTGAGCTAGTAAAAATTTATGTATACATAATTGCCTCTCTAATACAAAACTATATTTTTCCCCCCATAAATTACCTTTTCTTTTCTATTTTGTTCATTGACATTTAGTTATCTCTTTATTTATATATTATTTATACTAGCAAATATATGCACCCTCCGGGTGCAAGTGTTAAGGTTTTAATATAATAAAATGTCATATTAAATTAGAAAGGCTAATGAAACTGAATAAAAAAGCAGATAAAAAGATTTGGAACAGAGGGGGTATAATCAGAAAATAGAACAACCTTGAAACTAACTCTTCCATCAGTTGCCATTACTCCCCTCTTTCATTGGTAAATTTTCCTAATATAACTATTTAGTTAAAATAGGAAGTAAATAATAATATTACAGTTATTTCTTCTTGTTAATGGATTTCTTTTAAGATTTATCCCTGAGATTTTTGCTTATATCCATTAAGATAAAGCCAAACAATTAGAAATCAATAATACTAAGCACTTATTTATTAAAATCAAATTTTTAAGATCAATATGCAAATTAGCCTTCCCATTCACACTGTAATCCGCTATTTTGTTGAATATATAAATACAATTGCATGTTATTAGCATGTAGATATGGTCAACAGTCTTAATGATGTAAAACAATTTTATTAATAATTGAGGTTTATATAAAAATAAAATCATGGAGAATGTGATGTAAATAACAAAGGGAATTTTGACTTGTATAGTAATATAGTTTCGGTTACAGATAAACAAACACACAATCTCCATTATAATAAGATATTATTTATATATTAACTTTTGTATTCTTTACCCTGAAATTTATTTAATGGTTTTTCTATAATCTATGGTAGGGACTGCCAATTTTGTTCTATTGTTTTTTTCCATACAAATAATCAGATATCGTTACGTAAATAACATTGAAAATCAATTTAATTTATCTAAAATATGAAAATACTGAGTTTAAAATGTTATATTTTTAGATTCTAGAAATAAATATCTATTTAATGCAAACCTTATTTTAGTTGAACTAAGTAATAAGTTTTGAAGAAAAACTCTATTGAAAATTTAGGCACTCCCTTTTTTTTTTTTTTTTTTAAGCAGAAAAAATATTGATGTACAATTTTTTCTTTTATAAGATAATAGCAATTAAATAATTATCAAAATGAGTAAAAAAAAATTCCAAAAATGTAAAAAAATTTACATTTTATTTTCCGATTTTTGGTACTTATTTTCTCATAGAATATCCCCCTTAAAAAGTTTTTTTATTCACAACTTTGGTCTTTTATCTTTTTATTTAAACTGTAATTAGAATCAAACACTGACCAACCACAGAGATTTTACACCCCAAAAATAAGAGGAGGGTCAAAATTAAGTGACCTGAAAAAAAATCAAAGTTTTGAAATAAAATAATGCATTATTGATAAATCAACACTGAAAATTTCTTTAAAATCTGATAAGTCCTTAATTTTTGGTAAATTATTTTCGGGGGAAGTGGGGGATAAATTCATTTTGTCAAAAACGGATTTTACATCAATTTTGGGACTACCTAGAAAATGCTGATGAAAACCTTTTTAAAAAGTGTGAACAATTCTTCATTGTACAAAAAGATAAAGGAATTTTTGCCAATGCAAAACTTTTTTTGGTAAAGGTAGGACACACTGAGATTTCTACATATTTGTTTTTTTGTATTTGTTTTCCTTTTTGTTTTCTTAATGAATCAACCTTTTTATTTTTTTTACCTGTCCTCCTTCCCCGTGTGGCTAACAGGAGAGAGAGATACCTTGCATCAAATCTGTGGCCTACTTATTAAAAAGTTTTGACAGCACCTGGAGGCTACTAGGGAAGGCAGGTGCCCTTATTTATGGAAGTATCAAATGTTTGTTTATTTTTGTACAGATGATGAACTGGAAGACAATCCAAATCAGAGTGATCTGATAGAACAAGCTGCTGAGATGCTCTATGGCTTAATACATGCTCGGTATATAATGACTAACAGGGGCATAGCTCAAATGGTAAGGCTAGGCACCAGCCATCTTTTGTATCCACTGGTTTTGTCAACTTTGATGCATTCCTTTAGTTGCTCATTTCCTCATCCATTTTTTTTATCATTGAGTATGAAATCTGGCAACTTATTTTCAAAGTAGTGTTTTTCTTAGTTCCTTTATATTAAAATTTTTAAAAAGCAAACTAAATGTGATCCTTAGATTTAACTTTTCCCTTACAATTCCTACTTTAAAGCCTTTTTCAGATGAAAAATAACTGTACAGTTTGGACTTGTAGAAAATAAAATTTTGTTTTAAATAACGAAATTGACAACTTTACTAATAGAGAAATTGTTTGACTATATGCAATTTTTTTTTTGTTTTTTTTTTTTTTTTTTTTTTTTTTTTTGTCATAAAAACCTTAGTGTAAGGAGACAAAATCTTGCACAGTAAAAACTTTTTACATCATCTAAGAAGTTAAGATCTATTTCCTAAGATATCATTTTGAAACAAAAAAAAATGTAATCTGTATCTAAAGATTTCAAAGTTTTTAATTCAGTGTGCAGCAGAAATATCTCTTCCACATTTTAAACTGTCAATGTGTGGTACAAGTGAACTTAGGCAAGTAGTAGTGGTAGCTCCATCTAGCTAATGTCAAGTTATGATCATGGCTTGAACACACACACACATCTGTAATTGCTCTGCAGTTTTTCATACTCATTTCATATATCGAAATGATGTTCTGGATAGAATTTTCAATCCATTGCAGTATCGATTTAAAAAATTTTTTTTTTTTTTTTTTTTTTTTTTCATCAGCAAACACAGTAACCATCATTTCAAGCTTTCTTTGTACCTGAAGAAAATATGGTAAGACAATAACTAGATGGAGCTACTACTATTAGCTTTCAGTTTACTTGCACCACAATAGTGACAGTTTAAAATGTGGGAGGTAATTCTGCCACATCCTGTATTTCCTTTATGTTTCATTCTATATTTTGAAACTTGAACTCATGAATAAGAAATTAACATTTTATATGTGAATGTTAAGACACTTGGTGGTAGAAGACTGTTTACTATAAGGGAGTCAAAAATTATCTGCACTTTTCCATAACATATCTTTATTATTGTCACACTATGTTCTGTGTTGGCATTGCTGTGATCGAAGTTTGAGCCTGATAGTGCCATTTTGCTTGCTGTCTTTACAATTTAAACATGGCCGCTCCACTAGCAGTATGCACCAAGGATTGTGGCTCGATTTCTCTGGTCAGTGTCAGAGGCTGAAATTCATTGGAGGCTTTTAGCACAATACAGTGACCGTGCACTACTGCATCGAAGTGTGTATGAGTGGGTAGAGAAGTTTAATTGGCCAGACAAGCTCTAAAGACAGTAATGGCAAACCACCAATGAGGTAGCTTGTTCTCTGCAGATTAATCATGGTTTTGCCTATCAAATCATCCATGATGAACTCAGCTTCTATAAAACAAGTGCAGATAATTTTTGAATCTCCCTCATAGATTTTTGACATGTTCTATGGAATAGAAAATATAAGATTTTAATAAAAGTTCCTAAATAAGAATTTTATCTTGAACCACCTTTTATTTATTTATTTATTTTTGGTTATTATGCATTTGAATCTGTTGCCTTAAATTATTAATAAATTGAATCCTATAATATTATGTCTATTTAACATGCTCATTCTTGAATTATTTCATACCAATTTTAAATGTTGAAAGGAATGTATTAACTTTTGAAAAACTACTTAAATACCTCCAAATTTTATTTTATAGATAGAAAAATGGCAACAAGGAGATTTTGGTTATTGTCCAAGAGTATATTGTGAGAACCAGCCAATGCTGCCTATTGGTAAGAACTATTGCAATCTTTTCTCACTTCTAAAATTTTCTTCATTTTATTTATTTTTCATCCTTAACCAGTGTTCTTTTTTTCTTTTATTATACGCATTATCTTAAAATAATGTTGATACCAGAATAAATACAGCTGTCTACTTCATAGAATATTCTGTGTAAATGAACCCTCAATTTATCATCGGAATAGTTGGTACCATATAACTGGTGCAAATTACTGTAAATTAAAAGTAGCAAGGCTCGGTTTATTGCCAGTGCCTGAGCTGCCCCATAAATGGAATGCCAACAGAACCTTTTTTTCACTGGCCATTGCATGAGCTTTGGTTTGTGTGGGGCTCCACATTCTAGTGATTTTGTTAATCCAGCCTGGATGAGAGGTCACGAAAATAAATACTTGAAATCATATAATTGCTTGCAAATTATTGATGTTAGTTAAGAATACTTGAAACTATATTGGGTTAACATGATTATTAATAGGAATAGTTACTTTAAATCATTGTGTATAAATTATCAGTATTAGACCTACTCCAATGTGACCACCTGTTGGTTGTGGGTGGCGACCCTTAATGCCTGAGGACAGGATTGCGATGGTTGAGCAGCCTGTGACACAGATACTAAAATGACACTCCATTTCAGTCTTATTTTGGTCTAGATGGGTGGTCGGAGAGGACCAATCTGATCAATCAGCTGGTCAGATCTAGCACCAAGTATAATTGTCCCAACTGTATTCTTCAAATTGCTCTAATGGCAACCAAACACTTTTCATCATATAGGTACTAGAAAGGGTGACTGAAGGTCAACCACCAGTTTATTAATACTTACAAAGTTATTTCTTCTAATTCATTGATATACATTAATGAAAATTATTTCTACAAGTTTGTTTATAAAACATCTTGTTATAAAATAATCCAACAAGGGAAGACATGCCATAAACTCCAACCAACATAGCAGAAAATGTTAACTTATTGGAAGCATTTTATCTTTTGGAGATTGTAAAAATTCTGATATAGATATACAGAAGTATTTTCAATTGATTTGCTGTAAAGAATTTTTCTTTTTAATATAAAGTATATAAAAGTTAGTCTTTAAGTATTCTGAACTATTTAGCATCTTATTGTGTTGTGATTTTTCTTTTTTAGGTTTATCAGATGTTCCCGGTGAAGCTATGGTGAAACTCTATTGTCCAAAATGTCAAGATGTTTACTCACCAAAGTCGACACGGCATCATCATACTGATGGAGCATACTTTGGAACAGGTTTTCCTCATATGCTTTTCATGGTGCACCCAGAATATAGACCGAAGCGTCCTGCCAACCAATTTATCCCTAGGTAAAAAAATTTCTCTCTCTCTATCTCTCTACTTTTCCCTAACACCTATAGGATTGCCTTTATGGCAACCCTCAGCCCTTTTATCATATGTGCTAGAGGGCTGTGACTTGAGGGTCTTAATGTCTTGGATATGATGTTAAACTGCTTCTAGTGGTGAAGTTCCAATTCTCATGCTCTGGGGAGTGTGGAGTACTCCTTTATCACCATTACTCCCAGATCCACTCTGACCCAGTGTGGTAGTACCTGCTAAGGTCCCATCTATGGGTTAGATAGATCAAAAGATGATTTTAAATGTTTTTAAAATTTGACTTTAAAAAGCAAAAGAATTGAATACTCTACAAGAATGAATAAAACAAAACATCTTCGGCATAAAATAACCCAAGGGTTGACATGCTGTAAAATCTAACATTATCCGTTTTGTGCATTTGGTACAAATCTGAATTTGTGGTCCGTTTCGGAATGTTTGGTAAATTGACAGAAGTGAGCAAATGAATTCCAATCTCATTTACATTCCTTTTGTATTAACTTGTATCCTACCTCTGTTCTTTATATGGAACACAATTTTCCAACACTAAACTTTTTCATTCATAGCTTAATGTCTAATTGTATTAAGTATTTAATAATTAAAATTTTATTTATTTCTTTGTGCTCAGCAGTCCCCCCCCCCCCCCAGAACAAATGTACTCAAATGATCCTGCATGTTGACAGTTATAGAATCTGTCTATTGCAAGGATGTAATTTTTGTTAGCAGTGCTAGTGTCCGTGACAAGTTGAATGCAAATATTGGCGAGAGATCCTGGCTCAGGCATTTTCTTTACTATTTTTAGTGTATATTTCTACATTTAACAAGTGTTCAGTTTGATTCACATAACAGATGATTTGATATCTTAATTCATTGGTTTTGTCTTATGGTAATTATTCCTTAATCAAGGCTCAGATACTGATGTGGACTGTTGTAGTAGCAAGAATTAGACAAAAGAAAAAGTACAGATTGACTGTATAGTAAGGCGAAGATAGTACAAGAAAGTAGAGTTAATGTTGGTTAAGATGCTAAAAATTTTAGTTAGCTGCGTAGATCAGAATGACTGCTGAGATCACCGTAGCATGAGTTATCACTTGTCTGCTTTAACGGTGACAACACCAAAAGATTTTTTACATTAGAGTTTGAATGCTGAGCCTTTATGCAAGCAAAAAAAAAAACAGCATACAGGAGTGCATTCATAGCCTAACGTTAAATTTCAATTGATTTAACGGTGAAAAAATGTAAACAATAATTTGCATTATTTTTGTAAGCCGACAGTGAAGCCACTTTTTAATATGTGCAACATGCATTAGCAGGAGTGCATTCAAGAACCAGAAAGCAAGAATTAGACACAGATTGACCAAGAATTAGACAAAAGAAAAAGTACAGATTGACTGTAGTACTACAGATTGACTGTAGTACAAGAATTAGACAAAAGAAAAAGTACAGATTGACTGTAGTAGCAAGAATTAGACAAAAAAAAGTACAGATTGACTGTAGTAGCAAGAATTAGACAAAAGAAAAGTACAGATTGACTGTAGTAGCAAGAATTAGACAAAAGAAAATACAGATTGACTGTAGTAGCAAGAATTAGACAAAAGAAAAAGTACAGATTGACTGTAGTATCAAGAATTAGACAAAAGAAAAAGTACAGATTGACTGTAGTAGCAAGAATTAGACAAAAGAAAAACTACAGATTGACTGTAGTAGCAAGAATTAGACAAAAGAAAAAGTACAGATTGACTGTAGTAGCAAGAATTAGACAAAAGAAAAAACAGATTGACTGTAGTAGCAAGAATTAGACAAAAGAAAAAGTACAGATTGACTGTAGTAAAGAATAGACAAAAGAAAAAGTACAGATTGCATTCAAACATTCAAACTTTGGTCCAAGTTATGAAAAATTTTAATAAAATCCCATAATTCCATAAAAATTAAACTTTGATATATTAAAGCTTTAATTATTAGTATCTCGTGTAATCTTGAGCCTGAGATGCCAGGTTTCTAAGGTATTTTAGAACAGTGCTTTGCCCAAATTTTCAAGCTTATGTTTTATAGCAAAATAACTCTTGTCCTGAAATGTCTTATGAATTCAGAAGGTCAAACATCCAAATAATCCTTTTTTTTTTTTTTTTTTTTTTTTTTTTTTTTTTTTTTTAGGTTGTATGGTTTCAAGATCCACCCATTGGCTTACCAGCTGCAATATCAAGCAGCTGCCAATTTTAAAATGCCAATGCGTGGAATGGGACACAGCAACAGTAAGAGGTGAAGATTATGATAACTGTCAGGGCTATTGCCAAACATGTTGTCAACATGCCAGCCGCCAGAACGTCAAACAGTAAAGAAAGGAAAAAGAAAATTGATAAAAATAAATAAATCAACATGGATACCTGAAAAATACTGACAATAAAAACACTAAAAAAAAAAAAAAAAAAAAATGAATACCACAGAATTCAGTGTCACATCTCAAGCCAACTGTTCAATTCTCATCTAGTTGACCCGACCTTTCTTAATAAGGAAACATGCGGTCCCTTGACTAACACTCACCGTTCAGAGATGAACAGTGGGCACCCCTAAAAAAAATCAATTTTATCTAGGAAATTAGGACTGCTTTTCTTTCTCAGTCCCAATCCTTCAACATCATTTTTTTTTTTCCTCTCTTAGTAAAATATCTTTACTTTTTAATTTTATTTTTCCACTCTTAAAAAAAAAAAAAAAAAAAAAAAAAAAAAAAAATTAGTTCTTTCAGGTGGATGATGATTATGCTGAGTCGGATTTTATTCATTAATTTAAAAAAAGGGGGGAATAAACATTAACATCTATCTAATAATGATAATAAAAAAAAAGGATATACTTTGTGAATGTGTTAAAATTAAACTTTTTCTCTTGATTTTATTTCCTACTTCCATTGCCTTTCTCTCTCTCTCTCTCTCTCTCTCAACAATTTCATTTTTTTTTTTTTTTTTTTTTTTTTTTATTGCTCTTGCATGCCTGGACTCATTTCTCTTATGTTTCTAGCTCATGCACGAATTTATTTAAAAAAAAAAAAAATAGATAAAAAAATAACTAGGTTCTGTGTCCATTTCTCTCTGGAGAACAATTTTTTTTTCTCTCTTCTCTCTATCTACCACCTGCTCCTTTTCATTTCTCTCCAGTTTTCCCCTGATGGTCAAGAACTGCACCCCCAGGTTAAAGGTAAAGACTTTTTTGCCACTCAATGTCTGACTATTGTAAACAGTGGCATTTACTGGAGAATACTTACCTCCCCAATTCATGTTTGACTCAGTATATCTTGTGTGAATAAAGGCAACGTTATTGATCCCAATGCAAAGATTTTTCAGTTTGCAGATATTTTTTTTTTTTTTTTTTCCCTTTTGTCATCTGCAGAAATAATAACACGAAAAAGATTCCTTTTCATGAATAAATCTTTTTTTTCCTTTACTTCAGGTTTATGTTCAGTATTTCAGCAAATGGGATCAGGTTAGCTCAATCGGTAAAGTATTTGCCTAAGAATCCACATAGTTCCAGCTTTGATATTGTTCCTTGCCAGCTCACTGCATGAGTTGCACAGTTAGTGTTGTAAGGCATCTGGGAGCTGGTGATAGGTGTGGTCCTCCATCTCAGCAAAAAATCTCCCTGGTGGATAGATTCCCTTGCTGTTTGGCTGATACCGACAGTAGGCCACTCTGCAGACTTCTTTTTCTTTTTCAGATGACAACTTGTATTTCTGCTTTAGTATACAAAGTCTATCCAGAAAGGAATGAGACCCTGATTTGATAATAATCAGCTGATCAATATTGACTTATCTGAAAACAGTTATTGTATGCCTATCAGAATTCATATTTGCGGAGTCATCTTAAATTACTACATGTTTAGTCAAGTGTCTACAAAAATGTAAGATCAAACTGATAATGTGACATAATATTTAACAAGTTAATACAGGCTTGTATTTTAAACACTGAATGGCAAGCCACTCAAGTTAGTAGACCAATTCACCTGCCTAGGTAGTAATGTGTCAGTGCTACTGTATGGCTGCACTACTTGGACACTAATTAAAGACCTTAGAGAAAAAGGTAAATGGAAACTACACAAGTGTGCTGTCTTGAATAAATCTTGGAAGCAGCACCCCCACAAGAAAGTAGCC
The DNA here is from genome assembly GCA_023376005.1 of Doryteuthis pealeii. NCBI lineage: Eukaryota > Metazoa > Mollusca > Cephalopoda > Myopsida > Loliginidae > Doryteuthis > Doryteuthis pealeii. The sequence goes on along the minus strand of CM042150.1, from coordinate 37,859,506 downwards.
ATATGGTTACTTATGTCCTATCACACAAACCATCCAAATAAGAAAAAGCTGGACAAACTAGGATGAACTACTCTTGTGGCCGTTTACAAATGTATACATCAATGTTGGCTGTGGAGTGGTAGTACCTGTTAGGGTCCCATCTATAGGTTAAATAGAAAAGTGTTTATAATAATTTAAAAAATTGAGTATACATTAAGAATTTATTTCAACTTTGTCAGCATTAAATGAGCCACTAAGGTTGATAGGCCGTAAACCAAACCAGTGTTGGTTGTGCAGATACTGGGTGCTGTGTGGAGGACCTAAGTTTGATGAATTATAGGGATGGTTGTCAAGAGTCATGGGTATCTGTACTGTCAGCATGACTTGATTATGATAAAGTGAATCGGCAAAAAATGGAACAAAATCAAATTCTGTCAAACCTCGGGACAATGTGATAACATTTAACAAGTTAACACAGATTTATGGAGATGAAGTTCTTTCCTGGGCACAGATTTTTAGGTGACCAACCATTTTCCTATAGAAACTTCATTCTGGTTAACCACAAAATGAGGATGGTGATTAACATTTTGGGTTTGCTTTAGCTCATTCGGTAGAGCATCCACCTAGGAACCACAAGGTTCTGGATTCGATACCAGTCCTCGCCAACTCAGCATATGAGTAGTGCAGTGGGGAGCAGATAGTAGGTGTAGTGCTCCACCTCAGATACAAATACAATCTTGGTCTAGCGCTAGTGAAAAGGGGATGAACTACCTCATTGGCTGATACAATAAGCAAACTGTCAATTTTACTTTGCAATCAACATTGCTCAGCTGATTTTTCAATTAGGGTTGCCAATCTGAAAAATAAATCTTTTATATATTATTTTCTAGACACATTCTGAATGAGGTTTTGGCCAAAAAGATTATTTCTCTGGTATCGCATCTTCCTTCCCCTGACCAGTCCTTGTGATTCTTTTCCTTTTCTAAAAAATTAAAACCCAGCTCCATGGTAGCCATTTGGAAGCTGATTAGAGCCCTCCAATTTCTTGAACTAACTGAAGGTAGTGTTAATGGAAGGTTTTTTGTGTTTTTTTTCTTGTGTGTGGGTAGAGTGGAGGATTGGATTTTGCTCCTCCAAATACTATTTTCTTCTCAAACCTTGAATAAGTGAAATAGTGGAGAATAATTTTCAGACCATGTAACCTTTAAACACCCCATCTGCGATATCGATTCAGGACATGATTTTCATTTACACCGTCAAAATCCTGTTTGTTAACAGACAATTTTTAGGCGTTTTTTTATTTATTTATTATAAAATGCTAACCCTAGCAATATATTTTTTAAAATAAATACTTTTTAATAAAACTATAAACGAAAGACATGTTTTATATTAAAATAGTTTTTATTTAATCAGAAGAGAAATGCATGCAGATATGTTTATTTCAATATTTTTTTTTAGTTTTTTTATTATGAATAAAAAAAGTTTTTTCTATTTACAAAAACTTTAAACAAAAAACAAGTTTACACGGGAATAGTTAAGTTTTATGACACAATCCTAAATCACACTCAATTGCCGCTCTGGCACCAGAGCATTACTTTTAATAAATCGGAAGTTGATGAATATTTTTCAACACTAACAATTTTTTTTTTTTTTTTTTTAAATTAGGAAAAATATTAATTTTTAATTCTTCATCTGATAAAATAGTTTTCGATTTTAAATAAAAAAATTAGCTATTTCATGTTGCCGTTAGCTTATATGAAAAAATTAATTTTGCACTAAAGATAAACTAATATTGTTATTTAAAAAAAAACTTAAAACAAAAGACATGTTTATTTATTTTCCATGTGCCTCTACAGATAGTTAATATTAAAAAGTATTTATTTATAAAAATATTTTCCTTGGGTTAAATTTTATAATATAAAAAAAAAATCGTCTGTTAACAAATGGTGTAAATGAAAAACATGACCTTTTGAATCGAGATAGCAGATGAGGTGCTTAAAGGTTACATGGTCCTAATTTTCTTCTCAACTGACCACTTAGCTATACTACAGTTTCTTTCTTGTAGCCCTTGCTTAGTTTTGCTGGATTCAAGGACCAGTGCTGGTCTGGTCTGGTCTGGTCTGGTGGTGGAGCATCCAGATTAGTGTTACTGCGGTAGCATTACTAGGTGAAAGTGCACCATTAGCTGTCTTGTTTAGCCCAGTGCTTAGCCATGACGAGGGGATATTTTTATTTTGAGTGACGTCCCCTCAGCATTTATGTTATGTAGTTGTTTTTACATGCAAATAAAATACGGAGCACTTAATAAAAATGTTGGAAATTAACAAGGTTTTATTTAACAGTGTAGAGAAATGCTTTTACCCAGATAGTGACTTAAGAGCTCAGCTTGTTTATGACCAGCTATCTTATGTGCCAATCCATGTCATCTATTTCCGGTCCTACCTCCCACAATGCATCTGACATTTGAGGCAACTGTCCTCTACTGATCAAGGGGAGCAACTCTATATTTTTCTTTATGTATGTCCTTATATTGTTATTGCAATATTCGGTCAGGGTTTACAACCTAGGGAAAGTATGCTGGTAATCCTTAATTTGTTCCTTGTAAATTCCTACCATATAATAAACTGAACCTTCATTTTATGTCCGTGTTTTTGCAATGTTTTATTTTTCTTGCACCCGATATTTTACAATACTGAATATATTCTCTTTATTTAAAAATTTATTTATTTATTGCAAAAATACGGACATAAAATGAGGGTTCAGTTTATTTTATAGTAGGAATTTACGAGGAACATGTTGAATACTGTTACGATTTTTGGGGCCATCCTTAGGCTTCAAGCAAGAGCACTCTCCAGCAGAGATCCCTTGTGTTAAGCAGAGCGCGATCCTGAGTGAAGAAACCTTTGATTGTTCCTTGGATCCTTTGGTTTTGGGTCCGTTTGTCAATGTCGATTAACATGCAAATGAACGGCTGTCAATATTGGTGATTAAATGGTTAACTAACCACGTATTCGGGCTATTAATTTGCTGGAGTTTAAACCATGTGACCTCGATGAGTCTTTAACAATGATTCCCAATTGCTGGGAGGCAATTCAATAATAATAATAATGGCAATATGAAAAATATAGTAATATCAACATTTTTTTAATTTCACCCTTTATGGGTAAAAATTATAAATTTATAGGGTAAAATTGTAATTACAACCTAGCTGAGCACAACAGCTTGTGCAATCTAGACAAGTGTTCACCCACTAATGTTATTGTGCATCTGGCACCAGCTATATGCGTGGCTCTGACTTGTTTAACTTTGCAGTTCTTCATCTGTTACCCTCCCCTGCAATTATACGCATTATAAAATGGATTTCTTTGATTACATTTGAAGTTAAACCCTTTAGTTTTATTTGAAAGATACAATTTTTTATGTTATACTTCTTCAAAACTGATATTGTTAGATCATACTAAACAATTAATGTCTGAGGGACATGAAGAAATTTGTGATATAAAAGAAGGTGGGAAATGGTACTAAAATGACTGGGAACCACTGGTTTAAGTAGTGGATTACAGCATGCCTTAGATCCAACAACCCCCCCCACACACACACACATACACACACACTCAAAATGGTGTGTGTGGCATGCCAAAGAGACTTTTGAATGGAGATAGTGTTGTAAAATTGATTAAGTGGTGTAAACATTATTGTTGTAGGAAATCCTGGATGAGGCTGCTTGCATTTCAATTTGTGCTAATGCCCTTAGGAAAGGCATGAATCCATTTTTTTTTTCCCCTCCCTCCCCTCAGCTATGATTAAATGTAAAACTATGATCTTTAACCTTGATAGGTCAACCAGTCTAGAAGAAAACCTGAATTCAAAATTGCTGTACTCTGCTGGAAAATTGACCTTGAGTCAGATTCTGGTCTTGGCAGAGGGGTTGGGTAAATACCTACATGATAAACCAATCTTGTATACCCTAAAACAGTATTATACAAAATATGCAACAGACAATTCTAGCCAATAAGACATTTTATAACAATGGACTGTTTGTAACCAAAACTAGGTCACCACCGACGTTACAATTCCCTTCATTATTTATATAATATTCTCAATGATTATTTGATTTTAATTAGCATCCTATTAATTAACAATGTCTAAAGTTTGCCTAGTTAGATTTGCCTCAAAACAGCCCATGTTATTAATGTGTTTAAAAAAAAAAAAAAATTGATAAATAATTACTTGGTGTTATTGATTTCTGATATTGTTTTATTCTCAAACGTATCCGATGTGTAATTTAATACAAAAATCAATTAAAATAAAAATTGAAATCTTTTTATATGCTTTCTTATTTAGTTTCATTAGTCTTTGTAATTTAATATACTTTTTATTATATTAAAACGTGAATACTTGCGCTTGGTTGAAGCTGTAAATATTTGCTAGTTTTTTGTATTTATTTTTTTTATTTTTATAAAGAAAGCAAAAACAATTTGATAAGCATAGCATTAATGTCATGAAAACATAAAAAAAATCACTATCTATATCTCTCATTATTTTTTTTTTCTTTCTTTTATGCTGGGACAATTTATAAAAGCCTAAATGTGAAAAAAAATTCCATCTGCAAAAATTTAATTACAGGTAATTAAGGTAACTCTAATCTACCATAGATGAAAAACAATTTGTAATTTTTGAATATATAAAAATCTCAAACATGTGCAAAATTGTGCATTGTAAACATACATTTTTAGATTGATTAAATGAATCTTGATTTAATCGTAAAAATAATGTGTACAACATGCTACCTCCACTCATTTAAAATTCACTATTAAATCAAGTGAATAAAAATAGGCCAATTGAATCGGAGAAAAGCCCCCCCCCCCTCCTCCTCTCTTCTATTGCTTGCATCAATCCAAAGAAACTTTTTCTGATGTTGAAATTTTTATTCATTTTTCCTCTCAATGTGGTTTTCTGGATTTGATCTTTCTAGAGTGTAAAAATGAGTGACTGGGATTTTTCTGTTATTCAAATGACGAAAAGTTGAAACCCCATCTACAATTGTTATTGATAAAAAAAGAATTAGGTTGAGTTTTTAATAAAATAAGCATTTTTTTTTTTTTTTTTTTTTTTTTTTTTTTTTTTTTTTTTAGTTATTAATGAGTAAAGTGCTGAAAATTATTAAAATTTGACAATTCCCTGATTTTTGCTAACTGTTTTAAAAGTAAAAAAATTATCTCCCTTCATCGAAATTTCCCATACCTAATACTAGTAATTTTTACCTGGGAGTAATGTTGATGAAGGGATACTCCACATTCCCCAGAGGTACAGAATTGGAACTTCAGTGTCAGATAGAATTTAAGGTCATACCCAGGCCACTAAGGCCCTCACCTAGTGCTTTCTTGTACATATATGATAATAAAGATTGGGGTTTTGCTATAAAGGTTATAGAATTGGGACAATCCTATAAGTGCTAGGGCTTGATGTGACCAGCTGATTGATCAGAGGGGGCATCTCTGACTCTGAGTCGTAGTACCTGTTAGGGTCCCATCTATGGGTTAATTAGAGTATGAGTTTAAATAGATATGTTAAATTGAATTTGAAAAGAAAAAAAAAGGATGCTCATCAAGGTTGAATAAAAAAAAAACGTCTTCAGCATAAAATAACCCAACAAGTCTTGACATGCCGTAAAATCTAACCAACAAACTATCCTTAAGCATACTCCCTAGAAACTCTCAGATGTTGATCAATGCACCTGTAGTGCTGGTTTCAATCCCTGAGGTGTTTTTGCAGGAAGCATGGTTTGGTTAGTTCCTAGTTAGCTCAGACTGTTAAGGCATTTGTGCTAATTTAGCAAGTTTACAAGATGAGACTGCGTCTGATTGTCAGTCCGTAATAATGTGGGCTATGCCAGTTGCAAAATATTGAAACTGGAACCTCGATAATTATGGTGATTCACGCCACGAGTGTAGGCAGTCAGGAGTTAAAAGGAGAAAAACCTGAACACGACATACAAACGACTTGTATTATCATACATAAACATAAATTAATTACTTCCAAACGAAGGTTTTTCTGCAGGAATGATTATTATATGAATAACACAGTCCACTTAACTGAGTTCCTGAGGTAGGTGAATTATCAGAGTCCCTTGCTATGGCTATCTGTTCTCACTGACAGATGTAAGGGGCGCCCTTTTTGTCGTCCAACTCCGGTACTGTTGAATCAGAAAAGCGAAGAATTTGTCTCTTTGATTTTGCCGCTAAAGAATGCTGGTTTGTGATTGGTTGGTTGAAAGCAAGGCTCGTAGAACAAGACGATAATCCTACCTCAGATTTTTATATAATTAAAAAATTTTTTTTTTCACGAAAATAAGAGAATTCAGGATTTTACATTTCCTAAAAGAAGTGGGGGAAAAAGAGTAATTGAACAAGTTAAAATCTATTTGTTTTTAACCAAACTAATGCTACGAATCCAAAACTTAGTTGGCATTAAATGACCCACCGAGGTTGATATGCCGTAAAACAAACCAAGCAAGTAGTTCAGACTTTTCTCAATTTGGCCCTGATTTGTATCATTTGTGTTATATAGGTTTGGTTGAATACCACAGTATATTTTCTTCTTTATAATGTTTACGTTTAAGCTTTCACATACTTTTTCTTATATTGGGGTCTGAGTAAAACGAAATTTGAAATGAAAAATTTGTCGTTCCTTCATTTTATATCCCACTTACAATTATACACGTTGTGGGGGCCTTGTGTTCGGATATTTTGTGAGTGAAGAAAATCGGAGTTTTCTATCCCACAATTTAAATGTATAAGACTACAGAAATATAGTTTCCGTAGAAAACAAGAGAAGACAAAATTGATACAATAAACAACTTTATATACATTAATTTACAATTGGTACATCCAATTGTTCTTTTAGCGATGTTGCCGCCTGTATGTGTCTGTACATAGTTGTGTGTGACAAGTGCGTATGTATTGTTTATATTTGTTCTTTTGAATGTGTCAACATTGTAGCAGTTTTGTTAAAACAATGTCTGTGATTAAAACTTGTGTCGTATTGAGAGAGAAAAAATTATGAAACAAAAACAGGAGACGGACCTGATTAATCATTAGTGTCTTCGGATAGCGACCCCTCCCCATTGTGTCGAGTTGGGGAGAGTTTCTGCGCCAACTGTGTCCAGTTGGGAGCATCCGCTCCAACTGTAGCCTTTCAGCTAAAAGGGCCTTTTTATAATTTTCTTTTGTCATTGTCTACGTGATCATTAAGTTAAATTTAATATCGGAATTTTTAAATATCAGCTGTTTTCTAATGACGTAAATATCGGATGATTTTGTTACAATGCAAATATTGTCATTGAAATTTAAACCATTGTTTCTATTTTTGCTAAAATATTTCCAAACTAATTTTCATTCGATTCTCTTTTGTTTACATAATTCAAAATTTAACTCATATAATTGTAAAACTAATTATTTAAGAAAATTTAATTATTTTAATTCATTCAATTCCACATGCCGTAAAAATATAGGGGCCAATCCCTATAACGTATCCAATTTTGATGAAAGGAAATAGTAAATTGTATAATTAGCAGAAATGGCGCCTTACTCCCCCATATAACTTTTAGCCTGCTGTCTTCTTCCCCAGGACGTACTGACTCTTTTGAATCTTCAAATTTAAAATCATTTAATTAATATAAAGTAATTCAGTATTCAAGGGAAGTAAATCTATTTAAATTTAAAGAGTTATTTCCCTTTGATGATGCGAACTGACGAGAGTGGGATATGATCATAGTTTTCTGGCACAGGGTTTTTTTTGTCTCATCCACTGGCCTTTAAGCCTGTGGGTAAGCATGATACCAGGGGATCGTCTCCACGGGTAGCACCTGCCACCTTCTCTAAGGGGAGAAGCTGTCGGAAACCACGTATTTTTTGCTCTGGCCATCTCATGAATTTCAGTTTGTGCATTGGTCCGCACATAAAAAATGGCTTTAAGCTAATTCTAGCAGGGGGAAGGTCCATGAAATAAAATAATATAATACATAGCATGTAGGTATTCACCCAACACGTTTACCATGGACAGGATGTGACACGAGGTCGTGAGTAATTATGGAGATTCGGTCTCTATTTGTCTGTAACAAAAACTACGCCACTGCTTATTAATATTGATAAAATAAATAAAAGCTGTTCTTTATAATTCAACGTTTGAACCATTTTCATTGTAATAAATCAACTATATATTATTTTAAAAAATAAACTACGAAATTAATTAAAAAGTTGTATTACTGTAAATGGAAAAAAAACTATTTGAAAAATTTGTTATCAATTTAAAAAATTATTTTTTACTCTCGACCCTTTTTTTCAGTAACAAGAAGTTAATTAAAAGTTTATAAATAGATAAATAAATAATTTGTGTAAAATTTACGTGTAAAATATTCAAATAATTATTTAATTGATAAGTAACAAATGTACGCAACATTTTATTAGGGGGGGGGGATGTAGAACTATCTTTAACTTCAAATTGTTTTTCTCTCTCCTTTAATAAATTTTGATTATTTTACATAGGATAAACCACTCTCTGACATTAGATGTTTTAACTCCACGCCACCCAGGCAATATCTTTCAAGGATGAATTTTTACACCGCCCAGAAGGCGTTTTCTTTTTTGCTAGTAGTATTAATAGTTTGCTAACATTACACCACGATGAGATTTATGCTCAAAGGTAAATCACATTTCTTTTCTGATTAACCAGAAAATTTACCACGATGAAGTGTATCGTTGAAAGAAAAACAAAATCAAACTTCTTACAGCTACCATCGGCCTGTCTTTCCAAGAGGATGTGTACCCAGTCCAACCCCTTCTGTCAATTGTTCTTTATCGCTGAAACTGACTTCCGCAAGGGAATCGATGTCGACCCCATTTCGAGACGCTCCCCTGTCACGACACTAGTTTGTCGTTTGGGGTTTCCCGATTTGTCAAGATCGAGAAGTGTCCAGACATTCCAGGTGGCTATTCTTAGCGTTGTTTTTGTTGTATATATATATATATAATATATATATATATATTTAATGAGAGAGAGAAATAGCTTGTATGAGTAAACAGTGCTTAATATCATTGATAAAGCATATCTAATTTAAACTGCATCTAGTGGTGAAGTTCTAATTCTGGAGCTCTGGGGAGTGTGGAGTACCCCTTCATCACCATTACTCCCAAGTCCACTCTGACCTGGAACGGTAGTACCTGTTAGGGTCCCATCTGTGGGTTAATACACCTGCAAAGGTGTCGTAATCCGGAGCCATCACGGAACTTCGAACCTAACCCTTTATTCGGTCCTCGGGGGTATCCGTGATTGCTTCCGATTACGACAAGCAGGTTCCCGACTACGACAAGAAGGTTCCCGAGTCCGAAAAGAAGGTGCCCGAGTCCGAGAAGGTGCCCGAGTCCGACAAGAAATACCTGAAGAAGGCCGGAGGGCATATCGACCGAAACGTTGTATAAATAACAATAAAGATGAGGACAATAGTCCGAATAACGCAGATAATACTAATTATCAAGCCTGATCTCAAACATTCAGAGAAATAGATGGTAATCAATTTTGCTTTACAGGTGTATTTTTGTAGAACTCGTTTTTAAAAAAACTATTTAACCCATAGATGGGACCCTAACAGGTACTACCATTCCGGGTCAGAGTGGACCTGGGAGTAATGGTGATGAAGTGGTACTCCACATTCTCCAGAGCTCCAGAATTGGAACTTCACCACTAGATACCGTTTAAAGTCATAAAGTTTAAAATCATACCCAGGGCAATAAGCCCCTCAAACACCGCATTCTAGCACACATATGGTTAAAAGGGTTGGAAGTTTACCTCAAGGCAATAGGGTCAGGACAATCATATAGGTGCTAGGGCTTCACGTGACCAGCCGATTGATCGAAGAGGGGCCTCTGCGTTCGCCCATCTAGCCTTAATAAGGGCCAAAGTAGTGGACTGCTTAGCCATCAAGGTTCCATACTTAAGCATTACGGGTCGTTCTCCACACATGGCCAACATGTGGTCTCGTTGGGTGGATTTTACCCCCCCCCCCCTGTAGAGGTGCAGTCGGTGTATTCTTTTGTCGCAGCCGACAAAATGGGCTCAGCGGCTGCACAAAACTTGGGATATTTTGCCACAGTGCTTGATGTAGCAAACTAGTCTACATGATACAGATATTTTATTATTCTGCTAGTAAATCCCCCTTGTCGACCCCTATATTTTTTTATTCACCATTCCAAAATTGTGTTCACCTCAGAGATTTTGGTTTGGTTTGTTTTGTTTTACGGCATATTAACCTCAGTGGGTCATTTAATGCCGATAAAGTTTTGAAATAAATCAATTCTTAATGGATAATACAATTTTTTATAAATACATTTTTCTATTTAACCCATAGATGGGACCCTAACAGGTACTACCACTCCGGGTCAGAGTGGACCAGTGAGCAATGGTGATGAATGGGGTGCTCCACATTCCCCAAACCTCCAAAACTGGAACCTCACGATCCCCAGGACATGTAGACCCGCAGCCACCGCCTTTTAGCACCCATATGATAAAAAGGGGTTGGGGCTTGCCATAAGGGCAATAGGATTGGGAAAATCATATAGGTGCTAGGGCTTGACGTGACCAGCCGATTGGTCGGAGGGGGCCTCTCCAACCGCCCGTCTAGCCCAAGATAGGGCCATAGTGGAGTATTGCATGTCATGAACTGCTCATCCACCTGGGCTATATCCTTAAGGATCACGGGTCGCCACCCACGGCCAACAGGTGGCTCCATTGGGGGAGTCTTACCCCTCTGCAGAGGTGCAGTCGGTGCATTCTAACGCCCCCAGCCGACAGGGCGGACCTCAGAGATACTATATGAAACACTTTTTAAAATCCAGCTCTAAAGGTTGATTGATATGTGTGTATTGCAAGTGTAATGTTTACATCCCTTACTTGCTGTTTCTCCTATTTCACACAAGGACACACAAAAGGTAATTAACTCGCGTGTCTGCCAATGGCCACTAGGTGGCGTGGTATAGAAAAAACGCGCCAAAAGTCAAACCGTCTTTCTCCTTTGATAATGCCTTGAGACAGACACAAAAAGATTTATAGCTTATTTCAAAATAATTTCTGTTTAACTTGAACAAATCTTGGAAGCAGCACCCCCAGAAAATCATCTATATGGTCACTTACTTCTTATCACACAAACCTTCCAAGTAAAACCAGTAAGACATGCTGGGCACTGCTGGAGAAGTAATGCCTTGCATTAATGATTAATGAGTTCTATCCTCACCGGGTGCCCATACTTGTGGCCCTGAGTAAAATCTAAGCTATCCGTATTCTATTAGGGTGTCGTGGTTTGCGAGCTGTTCTCGCAGACCAAGTGAGTTCGATTCTCACTCGTTGCTTTATAAAGAGCGACGACCGATACGGTCAAATAAGAGAGAGAGAGAGAGAGAGAGAGAGAGAGAGAGAGAGAGAGAGAGAGAACGAACGACAACCGCGCGATTGACAAATAAAACAGTTAAGAATTATCTCCTGCTTGAATCGTTTGCCTAATTTGTTGAACTCCAGCTTGAATGAAGTCTATTGAAATAATTTAAAACCAGTGACATCGAACAAACTTTCTGGGGGGGGGGAAGAAGAAGAAGAAGAAGAGAGAGAGAGAGAGAGAGAGAGAGAAAGTTACGTGAACCCCGTGCTGTCATGGCCTAATCTTATTATAATGGAGATTGTGGGTTTGTCTGTCTGTAACCGAAACTATATTACTATACAAGTCACAATTCCCTTTGTTATTTACACACATTCTCCATGATTTTATTTTTTATTTAAACCTCAGTTATTAGTAAAATTGTTTTACATCATTAAGACTGTTAACAATACCTACATACTAATAACATGCAATTATATTTATATATTCAACAAAATAGCGGTTTACAGTGTGAATGGGAAGGCTAATTTGCATATTGATCTTAAAAAAATTGATTTTAATAAATATATGCTTAGTATTATTGATTTCTAATTGTTTGGTTTTATCTTAATAAATATGAGCAAAAATCTCAGGGATAAATCTTAACAGAAATCTATTAACATAAAGAAATAACTGTAATTTTATTCTTTTCTTCCTATTTTAACTAAATAGTTAAATTAGGGAAATTTACCACTGAAAGACGGGAGTAAGGGAAAATGGTGGAACAGTTAGTTTCAAAGTTGTTCTATTTTCAGATTATACCCCCTCTGTTCCAAATATTTTTATCTGAATTCTTATTCAGTTTCATTAGCCTTTCTAATTTAACATGATATTTTATTATATTAAAACTTAAATACTTGCACCCGGAGGGTGCATATATTTGCTAATAACCATAATAAACAATAGAAACAATTAATTACATATTTTCAAGGGAGGTGAATCTAAAATTATTTTACAGAGTTATCTTCCTTGCATTATCACATTTAGCGATTTATGTTTTATGTAATAAATTAAACGAGACATGATTAATGCAAAAAAAAAAAAAAAGAATCGAGATCAAGTGACAACAAGCCTTTTTCACTAAATCCCCTCCCCCTCAACACTCAAGTATTCTTACTGATTTTAGTAACGCTATTGTCAGAACTCTTTTAATTCTCCCTGAGATTTACAATTAGGATTTTTGGCAGAACTCATCGAACGTTACTTTTGTTCATCCGAAGAGTCCTGGTATCATATTTAGCAATCTAGTCCATCAGATTCATTGCTAATGATTAATGAGTTCGATCCTCACCGAGTGCCCATACTTGTGGCCCTGAGTAAAATCTAAGCTATCCGTAGTCTATTAGGGTGTCGTGGTTTGCGAGCTGTTCACGCAGACCAATTACTATTGAGAAGTGAGTTCGATTCTCACTCGTTGCTTTATATAAAAAGATGTATGACCCTCTAATATAAGACTGGGGATGATGGACCTCTAGAATAACTTAAAACTTTTGTCGAGGACAGGGATCACCAAACTTTTTTCACGTTGGGCCTGATAATTGAAAAAATAACGTGCGTGGGCCACATTATTATTGTAACAAGTCGTAACAAGTGAAAATCCGGGAACGCGTAAGTAACAATTGAAATGCTCACACGCACGAAATATTGTAACCTACCTATAGTAGTCAAGTCCATGAAGATTTAGTAAGCTTAACATGATATTTAAATTTAAATGGTAGCAGAAGATCTCGCGTTCTGTACCTTTTAACAAACAAATTCAAGTACCGTCGGCAGGTCTGATAAAATGCCTTGGCGGACCGGATCCGGCCCGCGGACCGTAGTTTGATGACCCCTGGTCTAGGAGAAGGACGTTCTGATATAAAACCTACAGCTTCGATAGCATCCAATTATATCTGCTGGCAATTATTTTAAGATAATACCCTATCGGTGAGGCTAAGAATATGCTGATTGTACCCTTGCAGAGAGGGAAGACCCTCCTCCAAAGTATGGGTATGAAACTTAAGTGCATCTGATGACGAGGCTCCATTTATATAAATTTGGGGAATGTGGAGGACCCATTCATTGCAATTAACCCCAAGTCCACTCTGAATCGAAGTGGTAATATCTATAGGGGCCCCATCTATAGGTTAAATAGATGTTTAAAATTATTCGTATTCGATTAGATATTATATAACTATAAATTATTTGTTTAGCTCAGTCGGTAGAGTGTTCGGCTAGGAATCACAAGGTTCTTGGTTCGATACCGGTCCTCGCCAACTCAGCGTATGAGTAGCACAGGGATCTGTGCGGTAAAGTAAGGAGCTGATTGTAGGTGTGGTGCTCCACCCCAGACGCAAAACAGTCTTCTTGGTCTAGCGCTAGCGAAAAGGGAATAGACTCCGTCGCTGACTGGTTGATACTGACATTAAGCCGCCCGACGTCTGTACTTACTTAGGAATACTTGATGTTTTATCACTGTAAATTATTTGTACAAGAATAGTAGCTTGATACTATAATTGTTTACAAATGATTATTGTTATTAGTTACTTGAAACCATATACTTACTTGAAACACTTGAAATCACAGCATTGTGTGCAATGTATTCGTATTCGATTGGTGTCGCTGATGTTATACGACTTGTATCTGCTTCCTTCTCTAACACGCTTCTATGTCCTGCTGGAAGGATTCTTCCGGGTTGTCTCGCAACTCCGTTATTACAAACCTCTTGATGACCTCTACACATTCAAAACGGGTCTCCTTGATGAGCCCTTTCAGCTTGGGAAAAAAGAAGAAAGTCACAATTTGTCCTGCTACAACCCTCGTCCCTCCTCGCGCTCTGAGTGAATCATAAGCCGCAGGATATCCTTATAGAGTTGCTGATTGATCGTCTAACCCTGTAGCAAAAGATGAGCAAATATCATAACAACGGAGTTGAGGAACATCCCAGAAGAATCCTTCCAGAAGCGTGTCAGAGAAGAGCGGGAAAGTGCATTCGATTCAAGAGGGTACTACTTTGGAGGAGAACGCCTTTAGTTTGTTGTTTTGATTTTAAATGAATTCTTTGTGACAACAGTCTTATTACTTTTTAGACACACCTCGTATATATACGATATGAAAATTTGATGCCATATAACTGTAAATTATTTGTATAAAAAGCTACTTGAAGCGGTAGAGGTAAGTAATCATATGCTTACTTCATATATCAGCTTTAATTATTTCCTGTGTGCCTATATGTATATATCCATCCCTCCATCCCTCCACAAGCAGGATGCAACACAAGGACAATTTGATCATTTCTATTGCACTCTGACAGTTATTTTGGTCCATATAGACCTTATTCAATGGCTGAACGGAAACATTTAAAACATAAAAGTGCAAAATTTTAACTGATATTGTAGCCTCGGTTCTGATCCAAAACCAAACTATCTTTTTGATACAAATAATGTTCAATATATGTAAAATAATAATAGAAAAACATTTTTGTCATAGATGCATGCCACATCGGGATATTGTTCTTGCTATGAAAAAAATCAGAAATCATCAATAACTTAAAATTGGTTAACGTTAAGACTTTTTTGGTTGCATTTTTTAGATTGCTTTTATAAACCAATTTTTAGGAGTAGAGAAGCTTTAGAACTCATTTTACAAACAGAAATAGATTACAAAAAGTCGCCATTTTTTAACCCCCCCCCCCCAAAAAAAAAAATATTGAGAGATAAACAACGACATTACTCCGTCAATTTTTGGAAATGGAAGCTCAAATTTTAGGGATTGTGTAACTTTAACATTATCCACATTTGGACAAAATTTCAGAAAAATCGAAGTTGGTGGGTGACAATTTTACTTTTTTCTGGATAATTTGACATGGAGTTACCCCTAAGGTAAAATATATTTACTTTTATGAAATTGTATATTGGCATTTCAGTCTCGGAAGACTATAATATAATTTTTGTGTCCCTGAAGTTACAGCGCCTCCTGTGACTGTAAAGTCCGATGTTTGAAAAATATTCTCGACCACAGATGTCGCATTTGAAGGCTGTTCCTGAAGATGTTGATGTTCTGATGCTTTGTTGTCGCTGCTTTCTACTAGACCTCTTAGCTTCATGGTGTTGTGTCAGAGTGACTTCTAACACGAACAATCCTCTACGAAGATTCTGTCGCCACCAAGAGCGGTCCTGAGCCAAATTTTCCCAGCTGGAAGGGGAAAAGCACCTGAGATCATTCTTAGGTGTTTGACATGGAATTACCCCCAAGGTAAAGTATATTCACTTTTCTGAAATGGTATACTTCAGTTTAAACAAATTATTTCTCTTAAATTTTAAATGTGATTGAAATTGAAATTTCTTCCCAAGTCTCACACATAACTTATGCATTTAGGGTAAATAAGTTAGACATTATTTTTAATGTACGTTTTATTATTACATTTCGTAAATGAAGAATAACCTTAAATGATCTAAATGTAAGGATTTGTTAACCGTGTTAAGCGTAAATGTTTCTTGTTGGTTTTTAGATAACCATATGGTGAATAGAAGTTTGTAAGAAGTTTATTTGATCTTTGTTATATTGTCACTGAATTCATGTAAAATTTGTTTGTCTCCTTTGTGAATGTTTTGCTTCGGACCTTTACGCATATCTTCCCCATTATCTTATGCACATATTAGTTTCAATTGCAGTTTTCACAGCTGCATATGCATGAATGGAATAAATATAATTTTACATAATTCGGCCGTTGTCAGTTTTCTCAAGCGAACTAAAAGTTCGCGGCTACGATATTCACATCCGGTTTTTATAATTCTATTTAGTGACTTGTTCCTTTGTTGTGTTTGTTGTTTGAAATAAGCCAGTGCATTTAGGGCACTGGATGGCGTCATCAATAATGTTATTGACGGCTTCTTTAAGGGATTCCGGGTCTTTCAACATAATACCCCCGTCACCAGCTAGACCCTATCAAAGACGATCATTTCCGGGTACGCCATCCATCTGTCACAACGCTAACAACTAAACTGGTTTATATTAAGTTTTGTCTACATGGGCCATCATTTCCGCGCACAAGTCTATGTGAGGTTAACACTTTTGTTGTCATTGGCGCACAGAGATGCTGATAGGTACGCGTCCTGCGTCCCTGACGCATAAAAAAAAGACGCTGTAATATCATATCCATGCCCCCCCCCCAACCTCAAGCTAACTGTAAATACATTTCAATAGTTTCTTGGAAATTAATTACACAGGATAGGTTACAAGGTAGGAGTTAGGCGGCTTTAGTTGTTTCCCCAGATCATAAATAAAAACTTTACAATGTATTAAGAAACTTCAGCAGGGACCCATCAAATTTCCCAGGGACTGGTTATATTTGGTTATTTTCTCTGTAAGTTGGAGGTATTGACGCACCACACACTACGCATTATTTAAAAGCTTGGACCCTTCTTCATTCATATACGTGATGACAGATATAATGGATGAGTGGAACCCACCTGAATCATGAAAGAGAATAACTTATATCATGATGATCTGCGCCGGCCATCAATTATGCTTGCTGCCCAATGCTCCCTGAACACTATAGAAAGAAACAGTCATGAACTGGAAAATTGCAATGAAGACTACGAGGCTGTGACTAGCTGATTGCGTTCCTACAGCAGAATTCCTCGAAAATCTGCAGAAAAAAGTGTTGGGGAACCCTGGTATTGGAATTCGGGCTTTGTCACATGAATTGAATGTTTCAGCCTCTACCATGAAGATTGAACTCAATGAAGACCCTCGCTACTCCTCATACAAGTGTCGCAGAGGTCAACTGCTCCCAGAAAAGGCCCGTGAAAATCGTCTGAAACTTCTGAGCAGTGAAACATCCTGCTGAACCACAAATAATCTGGTTCTTTTCCGATGAGAAAAACTTTTGCCTGGATAACAATGGTAGCCAATATGTATGACAACAGGATTCGGCCCCCTGCCACACCTCTGGGAAAAGTCAAAAATGGTTGTCGGCCAATTTTTACGACTACACCAGTCCCAACGTTTGGCCTCCAAACTCCCCAGATCTTAACCCCATGGATTATTAGGAATGGGTGCTGTTGAGAAAGACACCAATCGCCGTGCCAGTACTACAAAAGCCCAGTTAATCGACAGAATTAAGGTAGATTTTCAGACCCTTTCCATGGAAACTGTTACATCAGCTCGCTCTAGGTTCCGGAGCAGGATTGAGGCTGTGATCGACGCTAATGGCGGTTATTTTGAGCGAAACTTGTTGACAGTAGTGTAATTTCCATGCCCGTTGAATTTCTTTACAATCCATTAAATTTTGTAGTTACCAAGATTTTTTTTCTTTTTCCTTATAAAACTGTCAAATTGATCCCGAACACAATATATATATATATATATATATATATATATATATATATATATATATATATATCCTAAAACTTTTCATAGAGAGCACAGATACTACACTCAGACCTTTGACAGATGTGACGAGATGCGATATTTGATATTAGACAGTGCACAGATATTCCTATCCTTGACAATATATATATATATATATATATATATATATATATATATATATATATATATATAGGGAGAAATAAGAGGAAATTAATCCGTCAATATGCGGAGAAATGGAGACAAATACGGGATGTTGTACAAAATGAATGTTTATTGTTGGTAGGCATATCGACGTTATAACATTTCGGTCTGTAAGACCTTCTTCAGGACGTTGGATTGAGTTCTTGCTTCAGCAGTGAACATTTTCATACTGGAAAGTTGGGGAGGTCGTGAATAGGGGTGGGGTGGTCAGTTATTGGTGTGAATTTGCCTGAACCCAGAGTCATCATCTGGTGAAGGCTCTGTTGGTTGCAATGCTACTGTGTAAATAGCAGTCATTGTATGAAGATTATTAGGAACTTTGTACAGAAAATTCTAAACCTCACACAGAAAGAAGAGTGCGTTAGAAACATGTAGATCAAAAAGGTGCTCAAGCTTTGTAAACTTGATTTAAAAAAAAATTGAAAACGTTAGTTTA
>CM042150.1:37808572-37836072 GCA_023376005.1 Doryteuthis pealeii | reverse complement strand
CCTTTGGGACTGTTCCAAGTGCAACAACCACAATTGGTATCACTTTCACTTTCATATTCCATAACTTTTTCAGTTCTCTCGCAAGGTCCAGATATTTGTCTATTTTTTCATTTTCCTTTAACTTCCCCCTGTGATCTGCTGGCACTGCAAAATCCACCAGTTGACAAGTTCTTTCTTTTTTGTTTATTAACACTAGGTCTGGTCTTCTTGCTGGGATAAGGTGATGCGTTTTTATCTCAAAGTCACAGAGAATTTTGTGCGTTTTGTTCTCAAGAACAGATTCTGGTTTATGCATATACCATTTTGTTGTGTGGTCAAAATTTAATTTTTTGCATAATTCCCAGTGGATCACCTTCCCAATTATTATTATTATTATTATTATTATTTACTCCTTTTGAGTTTTCACATCAGTGTTAGCTTATGGTCTTTCACTGGAATCTGAGTGACAGCAAGTCTCCTCAGGTCTCCAGGACTCTTCTGAGTATTCTGGCGGATTACAGCAGTGCAGTGTTCTGGATGGTATCAATCCTTCCTCTGATTTTCAGACTTTCCAGACCCTTTTCCAATCCTTTTGGGACTGTTCCAAGTGCACCAACTACAATTGGTATCACCTTAACTTTCATATTCCATAACTTTTTTAGTTCTCTGGCAAGGTCCAGATATTTATCCATTTTTTCATTTTCCTTTAGCTTCACCCTAAAGATTCTGGTTTATGCATATACCATTTTTTTGCATGGTCAAAATTAAATTTTTTGCATAATTCCCAGTGGACCACCTTCCCAACCCAGTCGTTTATTATTATTATTATTATTATTATTATTATTATTATTATTATTATTATTATTCCTTTTGAGTTTTTCTCATCAGCGTTAGCTGATGGTATTTCACTGGAGGCTGAGTGACAACAAGTCTCTTCAGGTCTGTAGGACTTTTCTAAGTATTCTAGCCGATTGTAGCAATGCAGTTGTCTGGGTAGTCTCAATTCTTCCTCTGATTTCTAGATCCTCCACTCTTTTTCCAACTTTATTATTATTATTATTATTTACTCCTTTTGAGTTTTCACATCAGCATTAGCTGATGGTCTTTCACTGGAGTCTGAGTGACAGCAAGTCTCCTCAGGTGTCCAGGACTCTTCTGAGTATTCTGGTAGATTGCAACTGTGCAGTGTTCTGAATGGTTTCAATCCTTCCTTTGATGTCCAAACTTTCCAAACCCTTTTCTAATCCTTTTGGGACCGTTCCAAGTGCACCAACTACAGTTGGTATCACTTTGACTTTCATATTCCATAACTTTTTCAGTTCTCTGGCAAGGTCCAGGTATTTGTCCAGTTTTTCATTTTCCTTTAGCTTCATTCTGTAATCTGCTGGCACTGCAAAATCCACCAGTTGACAAGTTCTTTCTTTTTTGTTAATCAACACTAGGTCTGGTCTTCTTGCTGGGATAAGGTGATCCGTTTTTATTTCAAAGTCCCAGAGAATTTTATGCGTTTCGTTCTCAAGAACAGATTCTGGTTTATGCATATACCATTTTGTTGTGTGGTCAAAATTAAATTTTTTTCATATTTCCCAGTGGATCACCTTCCCAACCCATTCGTGTCTAGTTTTGTACTCCCGTTGTGCTAGTTTGCTACATTCGCAGAGTACATGGTTTACAGTCTCATCTCTATTACTGCATAGTATACATTTAATATTTTGTTGGGTCTTATCAATTTTTGCTTTGATATAGTTTGTCCTGATAGCATTATTTTGTGGAGAAATTATTAGTGATTCAATTTCTCTTTTGAGGTTTCCTTTTCTTAACCATGTCCAAGTCTTTTCACGTGCAACCTCTTCGATTTGTCGTTTGAAGTGTCCATATAATTGTTTTTCTTCCCATTTTTGTTAGAAACATGTAGATCCAAAAGGTGCTCAAGGTTTGTAAACTTGATTTTAAAAAAATTGAAAATGCGAGTTTATATTCTTTTGTTCTAATGTAAAAATGTAAAAATATACATGTAAATATGTCATCGTCATTAGCAAGAGAAAAACAACTTTTTTTAAAAGTAAGTTAACAATTCATCATTACTTTGGAAAGATATCATGTCATTCACTTAAACGAGAGAAATATAATAGTCAGTTTCGTTAATTTAAAATCCCGCATGTATGGCAAATTTTAAGCTAATAATTATAATGAATTAGTGAATACTATTATCTCTTTACTAACTGCAACCAGAAAGATTAACGACAATTTTGAATAGAAACAAACGAAAGAAAATTTCAAAAAGAAAATGAAGATGACGTACGGTGCTCGTTCTGCGAAAATGTAGCAGAACGACAATTAAAATAAAGGAACGCGTAAACTTTTTTCGCGCCAAAAGTGTGACAGCGATGTTTCGCGAGAACTGAAAACTCGGAAATTGGTAGCCATTTTTGGAAGCGTGCTAAAACTAACAACACTAAAATTTAATTGGCAAAGCAAAGCTGTCAGTATGAAGTTACGTCAAGATTTTATTGTTTAAGTGGTTCGCGACTGAATGCGTTCTGGTGCCGTCGATTAGAAACGCACACACCTGTGTTTATTGCACAATATACAAAGGTTGAACTTATGACTGTAGTCTGACACAGTCACTGACTGGATTCTGATCTGAAATCTTCGCTGTTTAGAAAGTGACAAATAATTGAGAACAAAGACCTAAGTGTTGAAGAACGATAGTTGACAGGCTGGTTGGTTGGATTTTACGGTAGGTCAACCTTGTTGGGTTATTTTATGCCGTTATGTTTTATTCATTCTTGTCGGGGTATTTATTTTTGATACATTTTAAATACATTTTTAAAACACATTTTGTATCTATTTAACCTATAGATGGGGATCCAATAGGTGATACTACTCTGGGTTAGAGTGGATCCGAGAGTAATGGCGAAATGCATAAATAATAATTATAATAAATAATATATGCATAATTGTTGTGCTACTTTGCTGCATAATGATAAATATAATAAATAATAAGTAAGTGCATACATAATATACATACAAGAAGTATTAACAAGTATGCATAAACGTCAAAGGATCATGCCCAACACTAAGTGACACCAAAGAAAACAACCAAAGGATCATACCCAACACCAAGAGACACCAAGGAACAACCAAAGGTTTCTTCACTAAAGATCGCGCTCTACTTAACGCAAGAGAAATCCACTATAAAGGGCTCACACTTGAAGCCTATAGATGGCCACAAAAATTGTAACACGAGTTAAATAGATAAAAAATGTGTTTTAAAATATATTTTTAAAAACTGAGTCTGAAGAAAAAATTAAATGCCAGACGAGAATAAATAAAAGAAATCGTGTTTTGCATAAAATAACCCAACAGGGGTTGACATACCGTAAAATCAACCCAATCAAACCAACCAACAATCTTGCAATGTTATCGAACAGAATTCAAATTTCAAAACTTCAAAGGAATTTTTTTTAAATCGTTGGAAAGCGAATACCTCAGCTAGTATATATTGAGTATGTTTGGCTTTTTGCTTTTGGCCGTGTGTGTTTGTTTATAAATTCAGCTATATTCTATGAAATAGATGAATGCGGTATGTCTTACTTTATGATTAAAAAAAGTGTTAATTACTTTTAACAGGATTTCAGCTGTCATCGATATTTCTTATCTTTTGGAGCGTTAAAAAAAGAGTTGAAGAATTTTAGCTCATTAATTAAAGCCCAACATTTGCTGCTGCTGCTGCTGTTTTTTTCTTTTGCTGCTGCTGCTGCTGCTGATAATAATAATAATAATAATAATAATAATAATAATGGTTAAATCCTACTTAACGGACATAAATTCCACCGTTGTATGTCACCCGACCAAAAGAACAAAAATACTAAAAATCAAGGAGATAACCGAATTTAATGAGATTCTCAGTGTTGATACATTAATGAATAAAATATATAATGCACCAGTTTTTTTAATCTAAAAACCTTTACATTTTTTCAGGTCAATTAACTTTGAACCATGTATGTTTGTGAATTTGTGTTACGCCTCAATGATATGTGGTTCAAAGTTAACTGAGCTGAAAAAATGTAAGAGCTTTCAAATAGAATAACTAGTGCATTGTATTGTTTATTCATTAATATATCAACACTGAAAATTTCATTAAATTCGGTTAATTCCTTGATTTTTAGTATTTTGTTCTTTTGATGGGGTGACATACACTGGTGGAATTTATGTCCGTTAAGTAGGATTTAACCATAATAATAATATTAGTAGTAGAAGTAGTAGTAGTAGTATTCAATGGAAAATATGCAAATACTATGGAATACTGAAAAATGGTAAAAAAAGAACCAATTACAGAAGTAAAAAAAGATCCAATTCTCAGGGACTTTGATATCCAAACTGATAGAAAAAAATAAAGGGCAAGATAAAGCAGATATTGCGGTTAAGGAATATAAAAGAAAACTTTGCAATGTCAATTCCAACAGATAATCAAATATCAACCAAAGGGTTTTGATAAAATAAGTGAATACAAGTAAACACATGGAAATAGGAATTTAAAAAATGCGTTACCTTAAAACTACCACGGTGCCAGTAATATAGAGAGCTCTGGGTATGACCAAGAAACAGACAAATAAACACTTTCACAAGATGCCTGACAATCCCAGCCTATATGAAATATTTATTAAAAAAAATGAACTTTGTGGATCTGCATATTCTCTTTAGGAGAGTACTATCAATGTGTTTGGAAAAATACCATGCAACAGAGGAAGCAGAAAATTTTTTTTAAATATGAAAAAATAAGCATACAGAATACATATGATCACTATCTGCCCTCAGCCTAGGTCTTGGGTAAAGACTCGGTGAATAATTGTAAGAAACCGAATGCAAAGCTAAAACATCGAAATAAAGACGGATCACCTTATCCCAGGCAGGAGACCAGACCGAGTATTGATTAAGAAAAAATAATTTTTTTAAGTGGTAGATTTTGCATTCTAGAATATGTGGATTATGAGTGTGAAAGTGATACCAATTGAAGTTAGAGCACTTGGAACGGCACCCAAAAGTTTCGAAAACAGACTGGAGGAATTGGAAATTAGAGGAAGAATAGAGACCATCCAGAGAACAGCATTGTTAAAATCATTTAGAATACTCAGAATGTTAAAATTTGGCGAATTCCGTGTATTGTTACAACAGGTCGGCTTCCATTTATGGCTAGCTAAAGGTATGTTCCGACACAACTAGTTCGTCACTACACTATTTACCTATAGCTGGACTCGGGTCGTAGGAAATGGACCCGAGTTCAAATCCTGGACGAAGCCACAGTTCACATAGCGCTAATACCCTTGGGAAAGCTATGAATCCAACTATTCTCCCTACAGCTATGGGTAAATATTAGGGCAGACTGGGCTCTTTAACCTTGATTTGGCAATCAATTTAGGAGAAGGAAAACTCTGAATTCAAACCTCTTAAATCTCTGTTTGAAGTGGTCACTACTAGTGATCTATTTCAATTTATATATATATATATATATATATATATATATATATATATAGTCCTACTTAGTGATCTATGAAGATCTACAAGAACAATGCGTCAGAAATGGGTAGATAACTTGGACTTTCTCCACCAGACAAGAGGAAATACATAAAAAAAGATCCAGGATAAAGCTCTAACCGCATCAGCGTGGATATGGCAATCCTACAATGTGACAAAGTCTGGTGGTATCGTGAGATACTGCTGGGGCGCTCTGGGCTAGTGGTAATGATGCTTCGGCCCCGAAACAGTGCCTGTGACCAGAGTTATCGTCTGATCAAGGCTTTGTTGATTGCAATGCTACTGTGTAAATAGCAGTCATTGTATGAAGATTATTAGTGATCTATTTCAATTTATATATATATATATATATATATATATATATACTGAAATGAACAACATAAACAGCATGCCCGTCATCATCTGCGAGAGACGCCTGCGTTGGCTTGGTTACGTCAGGAGGATGGACAAAGGCTGCATCCCCAAAGACCTACTATATGGTGAATTAGTAGAGGGCACACGACCGGTAGGGAGACCACGCCTGCGCTTTAAAGATGTCTGCAAGAGGGACATGAAGACATGCTACATCGTTACTAATACATGGAGGCTTATGCAGAAGACCTACAACCTTGCGGCTCCTCGTCAAACAAGGAACGAAAAGGAGTGAAAAAGAGAGGAAAGAGGCCGCCGAAGAAAAGAGAGTCATAAGGAAGGAAAGACAACAGCATCTCCAGCAAGCATCACTGTTTGTTTGCAATCACTGCACCAGAGATTTCCATTCAAAAATTGGTCTGTTCAGCCCCTCGCGCAGTTGCAGATAAAAAAAGTGGAGACTACGCCATCGTATTTAGTAGACGGAAGGATGCCAATATATATATATATATTTTTTAAAATTTTAAACCTAAAAATGCCATAACAAGATGACAACTACTTCAGTACCAGTGTTCTTCTGAAAAAGAGATTTTATCTCGAAATATCAAGAATAAATTACAGGTTAACAAACAACACCATTGTTACCTTATTATTTTTTCTTTACACTAGCATTGTGATAACCTTCAAAATCAACCTCCAAACCAATATATACACAATGCTACAAGCAAATTATAAAACTCTCATATATATATATATATATATATATATATATTATATATATATAATTAATAGTAATAATAAATATTTAATTCATAATATTTAATCTATTTGAAATTTTTAAAAAATACTCATAAAATATAGTTTTCTAAAATTATTAATCAATCTTTCTAATATATAATTAAAGATAATCTTTCTATTTATTTACTGATCTATCTAATTAATACATTTTTTTTTACAACTGAAAAAAAAAAGCTAAGTAAATAAATTCTTCTATTTAACCGTTTTTATTTTTAATTCGAGATAGTTACAATGTAGCAATATTCACCGGAAGTTAACCAAACAAGATTAGATATATACATATAAAAATTCAAACCCATTCTCAACAGATATTTCAAAGGTAAGAGACCGATTTTATCTACTCTAATAACTTATAAAATAATTATATTAACTTGATGCTTCAAAGGAGTCTAATAATAGATGAGAAAAACTTTCTATCAGGGACCCCACTCTCCAAAAGTGTTTTAATACTTTTGAGAGGGGTCCCTTGGAAAGGATTTTTCATTTATTCCCCTCATTTCATTCATTCTTGTTTCATAAATTCATTAATTTTGCCATTGATTTTTAACTATATATATATATATATATATATATATATATATATATATATATATATATATATATATATATTCCTACTTAGTGATCTATTTTAATTTATATAATTTACACTGATCCTTGCTACACTTTCATGAATATTTTTTAAGTAAGGAAGTAGAGCTTGTTTAATAGTTGTGGTCGTGTTTTTATTTATTTATTTTAGTTTTAATTTAGTTTCACTCACCTTTTATTAGATTTTTTTTCACTCTTCTCCATACAACATTCCGAATGAAGCCACTTGCTTGCATAACAAGGGGCAGATAACCATCAACATGTATACAACCGAGATAAGACAGTACATGGCCGCCATCTTAAAAAACCCTTTACCTTTAGGCTATCACCACTTTCTCTTGGTATTACTGAAACCCTTTAAAATCCCCCCCCCTCTCTCTCTCTCTCTTGCTCAGACACACACACACACACACACACACACACACACAAACACGCATGCGCATATATACGGTCATAGTCCCCCACACAAACTAGCTCGATTATTATTATTTTTCCAAAAATTAAAAAAATACCATTTCTTTTTTTATTTTTGAAAAGAAAGAATCGAACTAATTTGTGGTGGGGGAGCCTGGTTGAGGATTACAAAAAAAAAATGAATTCTTTCTTTTTTTCTTTCTTTCTTTCTTTTTTTCTTTCTTTTTTTTCTTTTTTTCTTTTTCTTTCTTTCTTTCTTTTCTTTCTTCTTTTTCTAGATTGTGGTGGGGAGCCTGGTTCAGGATTGCAAAAACGTAATTCTTTCTTTCTTTCTTTCTTTCTTTCTTTCTTTCTTTCTCCTAGATTGTGGTGGGAGATTGAAAAAAAAAAAACGAATTCTTTCTTTCTTCCTTTCTCCTTTCTTTCTTTTTTTTCTTTTTTTTCTTTTCTTCTTTCTTTCTTTCTTTCTTTCTTTCTTTCTTTCTAGATTGTGGTGGGGGAGCCTGGTTCAGGATTGCAAAAACTTAATTCTTTCTTTCTTTCTTTCTTTCTTTCTTTCTTTCTTTTTTCGTTCTTTCTTTTGTTTTTCTAGATTGTGGTGGAGGATCCAAGTTGAACATTGAAAAAAAACGGGTTCTTTCTTTCTTTCTTTCTTTCTTCTCTTTTGATTTATTATTTATCTATCTTCTATTTGCCACGTATTATTATTATTATTATTATTATTATTATTATTATTATTATATATTATTTATTTGTTTATCTATTTATTTATTTTTATCTATTTATTTATTTTCATTTCTTCTTATTTTTATTTTCTTTGGAGTTAACCAGATTAGATGTCACGTCACAAAGTTTAATCAGATCAGGCGTCACAGTGACGTCGTCGTCAAGAGGAGGAGGGACGCAATTAACGATTGTCGTAATTAGTTAGCCTCGTTGAGCCTGGTCACGTGATTCAATTTTTGCTGCCCGCTTCCTAATCGGTCTTAAACTGATTACCGGGCGCAGATAATTTCAAAATTTCGCTTGTTTCGAGATGTTGTTCAAATGACGAAGCATATTGTTTCAGTTTCTCGAGGCACACACCCCACAACCCAGCGTCCCCGTACACCAGCACCCACTCCCCGCCAGCACCACCACAGCCACTTTTCAGCCACAATTCGCAATCAACGCCAACAACTACACGTTTTCTTATTAACTAGCTTACCAGTTCTGTCAACCCTCCTCCCCCCCACCAAAAAAAAAAAATGAAAAAAAAATGAAAAAAAAAAAAAATGAAAGAAATATTTAAGTCATTTCGACACTGCAATTCAGTGAGTATTACGGTTAAGTCAAGCTGAAAGCACCAGTTCCCGCGAGATTACCGAAGTTAAGCAGCGATGAGCCTGTTCAATACTTACTTGGGTGACCCC
This sequence comes from Doryteuthis pealeii, assembly GCA_023376005.1. Taxonomy (NCBI): domain Eukaryota; kingdom Metazoa; phylum Mollusca; class Cephalopoda; order Myopsida; family Loliginidae; genus Doryteuthis; species Doryteuthis pealeii. Next base: position 37,826,992 of record CM042150.1, on the reverse strand, counting down.
TTAAGCAACAGCAGGCACTGTAAACCACCTGAGTCCTTTATTAAAATGACGTCATCAAATGACTAGAAAAGGCCTGATAAGCCATGAAACAAAACATCTATCTATCTATCTATCTATCTATCTATCTATCTATCTATCTCAGCATGCTTCTACATATCTCAGTCTGTTCCTTTCTGTCTATAACCGCCAAGTCTCGCTGAAAGCACCGGTTCCCGCGAGATTACCGAAGTTAAGCAGCGATGAGCCTGTTCAATACTTATTTGGGTGACCCCGTAAGCAACTGCAGGTACTGTAAGCAACCTGAGTCCTTTATCAAAATGACGGCGTTAAATGACTAGAAAAGGCTTGATAAGCCATGAAACAAAAACATCTATCTATCTATCTATCTATCTATCTATCTATCTATCTATATATCTATCTATCTCAGTTTGTTTCTACATATCTCAGTCTGTTCCTTTCTGTCTATAACCGCCAAGTCACGTTTAAAGCACCGGTTCCTGTTAGATTACTGAAGTTAAGCAGCGATAAGCCTATTCAATACTTATTTGGGTGACCCCTTAAGCAACAGCAGGTACTGTAAGCAACCTGAGTCCTTTATCAAAATGACAGCGTTAAATGACTAGAAAAGGCTTGATAAGCCATGAAGCAAAACATCTATCTATCTATCTATCTATCTATCTATCTCAGTTTGTTTCTACATATCTCAGTCTGTTCCTTTCTGTCTATAACTGCCAAGTCACGTTTAAAGCACCGGTTCCTGCTAGATTACCGAAGTTAAGCAGCGATGAGCCTGTTCAATACTTATTTGGGTGACCCCTTAAGCAACAGCAGGTGCTGTAAACCACCTGAGTCCTTTATCAAAATGACGGCGTTAAATGACTAGAAAAGGCTTGATAAGCCATGAAACAAAAACATCTATCTATCTATCTATCTATCTATCTATCTATCACATATTTTCCAAACTCAACGCATTCAAACATCCATTATCTTTTAACTACATAAATCATTTTTTCTCCTTGACTAATTTCATTGCCCTGAAGAAGGTTTCCTTTATAAACCGAAATGTTCAAACATCAATACTACGACTAAAAAATTTCCATCCAATGTAACATCCCATGTTTGTTCTACATTTTCTCCACTTACTGTCAGATTAATTTCCTCATTTTACTCCCTCCCTATCTATCTATCTATCTATCTATCTCAGTTTTTTCCTACATATCTCAGTCTGTTCCTCTCTATCTATAACGGCCAAGTCACGTTTAAAGTACCGGAGTATTATCCTCGTACCCCACTTGTGCTAGGTTAGGCACAAGGCCCTATTAACGTGGGACCACTTACAAGCCGAGACTCATTGGTGGCGGGGTTAAAATTGCGTCTATCCCCTCGGCATTCCCCCTCAGGGAGGGGGGCATCAGACACTGGGCAATAAACCCAGCCCTGCCCCTTTAAATGGAGGGGGCAGTGTTACCTGGGGGGATGGCCCCCTGGGATCGACGCTCGTGATTTTGACCCGGGGCGGGCGCGTACACCCGACCCCGGAGGGTCAGTACCGGTTCCTGCTAGATCATCGAAGTTAAGCATCGATGAATTGTTCAATACTTAACTGGATGACCACTTAAACAACAGCTGGTAGGGTAGGCTATCTGAATCCCTTGTTTACCAAAATGAATTGATTCGAAATTAAATGACCCGGAAAGGGTTGATATGCCATAAAAATATCTATCTATCTATCTATCTTCTATCTCAGTTTTTTCCCAGATATCTAAGTCTTTTCTTCTGTATCTATCTATTATGGTCAAATCACGCTTAAAGCACCGGTTCCTGCTATATCACCGAAGTAAAGCAGCGATGAACTTGTTCAATACTTAATTTACAAACAAAAATAGGTTACAAAAAGTCGCCAATTTTCGCATCCCCCCATTAAATGCGGTGAGCTAAAATCAACATAACTCCGTAAATTTTTGGGATTGTCTAACTTCATCATTGGACAGAATTTCAGAAAAATTGTGTGTGACATGGCCTGGATGATTTGACATGGAATTACCCCATTGTTAGTGATTTCAATTCTCAGTTGGTGCCTAATGTTTCTAGCTCAGTAAATTACTCTATTCATATGATGATAGTGTGATCACGTGAAACTTTAAGTAACGGACATAATTTTGATATTGTAATTACTCTTAAAATGTTCTTTATAAGATTGAGTTAGATGAATATATATATATATATATATATATATATATATATATATATATATATATATATAAAGTAATTCGTAATTTGCTTGAAGCATTGTAAGTATATAATATATAGCATATACATTATAATATAGTAATAATTTGAAGGCAATTACAATGCGTATAAAAAATAAAAACAAAAAGATGTTGTTTTTTGTCTTATCGATTTCAAAGAAAACTTTATCTTCGGAGACGAATAATCAGAAATGAACGTGCTTATTTTTTTTTTTTGCGTGGTGATACTTTTTTTTTCTTTTTATTCTTCTTTTTTCCCTCTTCTTTTTTTCTTTCTCCTCCTTCCCCTTAAAAAAAGAAGAAAAAAGAAAAAAAGTATCACCACGCAAAAAAAAACAAAACAAAACTTAAGCACGTTCATTTCTGATTTTTGTCTCTGAAGATAAAGTTTCTTTGAAATCGATAAGACAAAAAAAACAACATCTTTTTGTTTTTATTTTTTATACGCATTGTAATTGCCTTCAAATTATTAATATATTATAATACATATATATATATATATATATTATTTATATTTTGCTTGAAGGCAATTACAATGCACACAGACACACATACACACACACACACACACACACACACACACACACACACACAAACAAACAAACAAACAAACAATCACACACAATATTACAATTCTCATTAGGCTTGCAAACAGCACACACACACACACACACACACACACACACACACACACATGCACATTACCTATAAAAATGACAGTAATATCTTTATAATCTTATTACAACGTACTTATAAAATATTAAGAACTGTTATTTTGCCTTTCATTTTCTTGTTTGTGTTGAATACTTTCTGAAGATTAAAGCAAAAGTAAAATTAAGGGGAGATAACAATTGATCCTCGGCCATGACTTCTATCTATCTATCAGCCAGTGAAAAATAGTCTGGAAGCTAAAAATAATTTAGGGCGTAAATAAATTATGGCATTTTATTGTTAAGCTCCTCCCAAGCCACCAACTCCCCAAACAAGTTCTATTTCTAATACGTTACTGGGATATTCCATGTTCACCATTGTATAATTATGTAGTTTTATTTGCCATGACAAATTTCTATTTTTTGTATACCATGAGAAGTGTCCTTTATACAGGGAGGGGCAATTTCGAAAAATAATATAGAAAAGTGTTAGACAGATTTACGCAAATACATACACACGCAATACTAAAATTTTCATTATGTTTACACACACACACACACACACACACACACACCACACACACACATATATATAATATATATATATATATATATATATATATATATTTGAGGGGATACAGAATTTATAAAAAGCCTTGAACAATATAATTTAATTTACTCAAAAATTTAAAGAAATAAAACAAATTATGTTATTTAAGGCTTATATATATATATATATATATATATATATATATATATATATATATATATAGATATATTGGATATAAGTTAAGAGAAAGGAAATGAATCTGACAGTATAAGTATAGATAAAAGGATATGAAAACACACAATATGCTGTTAAAATGAAAATATTTTAACAGCATATTGTGTGTTTTCATATCATTTTATCTCTCTATCTCTATATATATATATATATATATATATAATAAAAATATTCTAAATGTATTCCAAAATGATGACATTATTCTTGATGGCGAAATCGACGTTAAAACGTTTCGCTTTTTTTAATAAACCTTCATCAGGACATTAAAATAGAAGACTTGTTGTCTGAACAGTGATGGATTTTTTTCTAAATAACGGGAGTTGGAAATTATATACATGATACCTGATAAAGGTTTATTAAAAAACCGAAACGTTTTAAAGTCGACTTCACAAACAAGAATTAATTATTCTATTCGGAATACTTTGTTTTTAACGCTTTTCTATAAAAGGGATGGGGCACTCTATGGTGGCCTTTACATACATACAAATGCGTGTATTAAAAAAACAGTTAAAATCCGCTTCGCATTCTGTCGGAGTTCTATCCCGGCTGTAGGTAGCTTACAAATTGTTTATCCACACTGAAGAGATTTGATAAGTCGGAACACGTGTCTGTGAATGACTATGTAGCGATTAAATATTCTCCGATATTTGACAGCTGCCTCTGGCCGTACGGGTTAAAGGTTTGGCGATCGAAAGTTCATTCGGGTCTCGAACCCGGCCAGGGGTAGCTGTTACGGTATAGCCACACTGATGAAAGGTGAAACCTTGAAACACGTGTCTGTGGATTACTTATTTAATATATATATACTCCCATTAATGGTTGAGTTCTCTGAATAGGAATTTAATTGCAGATTCACCGTTCTGGCGTCTAGCTAACCCTCGCGTTTGTTTAAAAACGTTGAGGACTCTAGTGAAGTCATTTCCGCTTAGAAATGTAGCGATTAAATATTCTTCTATATTTGACAGCTGCCTCTGGCCGTACGGGTGAAATGTTTGGCGAACGAAAGTTTATTCGGGTCTCGAACCCGGCTAGGGGTAGCTGTTACGGTATATAGCCACACTGATGAAAGGTGAAACCTATAAACACGTGTCTGTGGATTACTTATTATATATATATATATATATATATATATATATATATAGCTTGTTACATTTATATGTAAATAGTGCTCAATATAATTATAGAGCATGCATATCTAAGTTCGTGTAACAAAGTCAAAGGCGCTTGGTAACTGACAGTTTCACGCCTATGTAATTATCAAACCAAGTGAATTATGTTCACGTTTTCCCTTATATGCTTTTGTATGGTGTATTATGGGAAGGGTCGTGGCATAATCGTTAGAGTCGTAGGAAATGGACTAGTCGACCCGAGTTCAAATCCTCGACAAGGCTGTTTGCATTTCACATGCGCTAATACCCTTGGGAAAGGTAAGAACCATATCTTCTCCCTCCAGCTATGGGTAAATTAGTAGGGTAGATTGGATCTTTAACCTTGGATAGGTAACCTGTCTAAAAGAAGGAAAACTCTGAATTTGGAAACCTGAGGTCAGTCGTTGATTGGGTTTGTGGCATTCGTTGTGCAACAATTCCTTCCAAAAAGTGCAGATGGTCCAACACAAGCCTTCACCACTATAAACAAAACATTGTGTGGGTTGTTCATTAGATGAATCCTCATACGTCGAAATCGACGAGAGAGTCCATTTTTCATTTTATGGGAAGGGTCAAACACTTGATTCTAGTTTAGTTTGTTTGATTCAAACGTAGTTTGTGGGGCGTGGTCGGAAAGCTGGTTTTTCTTTGTGTAGTGCATTATGGTAAGGGTCAATCACATGAGTCATGGATGTAAGGCTAGTTTTCTTTCCAGGGGCATGGTGGGAATGCTGGTTTTCCTTGTATAGGATTTAATGGAGGGCGCTTTTATCCACTGTTTAGCGACTTGCTGCCTTATTTTTCCTTTCTTGCGTTTGATCTACTACTTTATTTGTCTTTTATCGCATTTAATTTATTTTGGTGTTTATTATTATTTCCCTCCATTCGAGTTTTTCACACCTGCCGTAGCCAGTGGTTTACTGGAGGCTGAGTGACAACAAGTCTCCTCAGGTCTCCAGGACTCTTCTGAATTTTCAAGCCGATCTCAATAATACTGTAGTCTGGATGGTCTCGATCCTTCCTCTGATTTCCAATTCATCCAGACTCTTTTCCAACCCCCTGGGGATTGTTCCAAGGGCCCCAATTACAACTGGTACGACCTTCACCTTCATGTTCCACTGCTTTCTCAGTTCTCTGGCAAGGTCCCATATTTGTCGATCTTTTTGCTCTCTTTATTTTCACTCTGTGATCAGCCGGGAGGGCAAAATCCACGAGATGACAAGTCTCCCTCTTCTTATCAATCAAAACTGGATCTGGTCTCCTAGCTGGGATTAGGTGATCCGTCTGTACCTGAAAGCCCCAGAGAATTTTGTGCGTCTCATTCTCCAGGACAGATTCAGGCTTGTGCATATGCCATTTAGTTGAACGGTGGAAATTAAATTTATTGCACAGTTCCCAGTGAATCACCTTTCCCACCCAGTCATGTCTAGTCTTGTACTCTCTTTGTGCGAGTTTACTACATTCGCTTATTATGTGATTGACAGTTTCGTCTCTTTCCCCACACATTCTACATTTGCTATTCTTGTGTCTTATCTATTTTTGCTTTTACATAAATTGTCCTTATAGCATTATCTTGTGCTGCAATTATAAAAGATTATGTTTCTCGCTTGAGTTTCCTCTTCTTAGTCATATGCATGTCTTCTGATGTGCGTATCTCCTGTATTTCGCTTGAAGTGTCCATGTAGCTGTTTTTCTTCCCATTTCTGCTTCCTTGTTTTATTATTATTATTATATATTATTATTATTATTATTATTATTATTATTATTATTATTATTATATTACCCCTTTTGAGTTTTCACATCAGTGTTAGCTGATGGTCTTTTCACTGGAGTCTGAGTGACAGCAAGTCTCCTCAGGTCTCCAGGACTCTTCTGAGTATTCTGGCAGATTGCAGCAGTGCAGTGTTCTGAATGGTTTCAATCCTTCCTCTGATTTCCAAACTTTCCAAACCCTTTTCCAATCCTTTTGGGACCGTTCCAAGTGCACCAACTACAATTGGTATAACTTTCACTTTCATATTCCATAACTTTTCAGTTCTCTGGCAAGGTCCAGATATTTGTCCATTTTTTCATTTTCCTTTAGCTTTACCCTGTGATCTGCTGACACTGCAAAATCCACCAGTTGACAAGTTATTTCTTTTTTGTTTATCAACACTAGGTCTGGTCTTCTTGCTGGGATAAGGTGATAATTATTATTATTATTCTAGCTGGGAAAATTTGGCTCAGGACTGCCCTCGGCGGCGACAGGCTCCCCGTAACTGACTGTTCATGTCTGAAGTCACCCTGGCGCTACACCATGAAGCCAAGAGGCCCAGAAGAAAGCGGTGGCATCAAAGCATCGGCACACCCACATCTGCAGGGACAGACTTCACATGAGACATCTGTTGTCGAGGCTGTTGTTCGAACATTGGACTACACAGTCACAGGAGGCGCTATAACTTCAGGGGTACAACGATTTTTCCTTCTCCTATACCGGTCGCCACATAAAGGTTAAAGAGTCCAATCTGATATACTATTTACCTATAGTTGGAGGGAGAATAGTTGGATTTGTACCTTTCCTTCTTGCTACATGCAATGCAAACAATCTCTTTCAGAATTTGAACACGGGTAGCTGTGTACACGTCTTACAACGATAACCATTACAAAACGAGCGCCAACCTGCGCACAGGTCAATAAATGAAAATAATCTGAATGACATTCTATTTGCAGTTACTTTTAGTATTCAAAGATTATACGATTGACAACTTAAAGTTCAAGCGTTGACAATACCTGTCATCATATGTTCACCTCAAAAAAACAAAAAAAAAACAAAAAATAAAAAAAAGAAAAAAGAAAGAAAGAAAGAAATTCAAAGTTCGACAGAATGAATCATTTTTTAAACCAATTACATTCACACAATTAAAATCCAATGCAATCTTTTCTTTTTTCAGAGTTATGTTTTAGCCATTTTAAAGTGTTTATTTTTTTGTTTCCCTCCCTCCTCCTTGGAATCTGAGTTTCAGATGTCTCACTGATGTTGCAATATTAATAACACTTGCGTGTTCGTCATCGGTCAATTGTCTGCTAGGAAAATTCCATTGATTCTCTGTCTAATTAAAATGAAATAATCGTCAATGTCTTGAAGAAGGAGTAAAAAGAAAAAAAAGAGAAAAAAAAGGTAACTTGTGAGGCAGATCACACAATTAAATCCTTTTTACTTTTTTTCACATTAAAATCGTCCTAAAATTTGCACTCGGTGTTTGTGTGTGGGGGCGGTTAAAGCCTCATATCTACGCTAATTCGTCGAATTCACCACTTTCTATGGGCTTATTGTAATCTACACTGCATCGAAATCTACCAGAAAAGACAATAAAATCCACTCCTAATATTTGCCCAAAAATATGTACTTTTTAAGTAGCTCAGTCGGTAGAGCATCCGACTAGGAACCACAGACCAAGAGGTACAGAAGAAAGCAGCGGGAACAAAGCATCGGCACACCAACATCTTCAGGGACATACTTCATATGCGACATCTGTGGTCGAAAATGTTTTTCGAACATTGGACTTCACAATCACAGGAGGCGCTGTAACTTCAGGGGCACAATTTTCGTCATACAACGTGTGATAGCACGTGCGATACCCTGCCCTCATCAGCTGCCAACTAGGAGTGATAACACAGTTTCGGTAGCTAAGGCAGGACTGCCACTTCCTAGCGCTACCAAGCAGCTTTCGCCACCGGACAGGGTATTAAAAAAATGTACTACTACAGAGAAGAGATTATATGATCCGTTCATCGGAGATGTTTTGTTATCAGTGCAGTTTGTTATTTGAAAACGCGTTTGTTTTCGGCCGTTGAGTTGATTACGCGATTGCAGATGTTACGTAACAACACGGGAATGATGATTCCGCGCGCGTATCATTCGTGCTGAAGACTTTTAAACCTCGACCAGATCCAGCTAGATGCATTTTGCACCGTGAATTTAAGACGATGTGAGGCGATTTTCAAACAGCGGCCAGTAATTCCTATTTTTGACAGAAACGAAATGACTGAGTGTCCTAGAAATCCACGACACCCAACCTCAATAGGAATAACATGGCATGTCCAACCCTTTTCCACGCAGTCGGCACGCAATGACTCGTACCGGTTCTTTTTCCGCTCGTGTTCTTCCTCCTGGTTTTCTTCCCACGGTACGGTTAATTCGACGAGGAGGACACTCTTTTTTGTGTCTGTTGGATTTTTGTAATATAAGGCATGGGGCAAATGGTCACTCCTAAATATAGACTCGTTGACTACCACGTGACCACCGAGGATTCCTATTGTCCAATCACTGGCAGTGCTGCTGCTGCTGTTGTTATATTAATAGATGCCTGATTCTAATCTTAACTCATTGACACCTGGATTCTCTTGGACGTCGGACTTACAAAGAATACTATAACAACGGATTCTTATTGGCTTGCTTACTTATTTACTACAACTGGAACTAAGGATGCCGGCCAGATACTTAACAGTGTCAGACCACGCTACAATGTCTGGGCGCTTATTCGTTTGAAGTATGTGAACTGGAAATTTTAGGGATGTCTATATTATAGTCTTCCGAGACTGAAATGCCAATTAATTATTGCTATTCTTTGTTAGGAAGTTTCTTCAGATGTTTCTTGTCGAACGGGAACCTTCTTGTCAAACCCAGGAGCCTTCACGGAACTTTTAACTGAACCCTTTATTTAATCAATTGGAGTAGATTGTTATAATTCCGTTAACTATGACTGATTACAAATGTTAAACCTTGTTAAGTATTCTTTGTTTTTTGGGGGGATTTTTTTTTGCATTTGTTAGGGGAGATAACTCTCGGCAACCAAGGATTCTGTTCATCCAAAGGATTCTACCCAACACTAAAGGATACCAAGGAACAACCAAAGGTTTCTTTACTAAGGATAAGCCTCTGCTTAACACAAGGGATCCCCACTGTAAAGTGCTCTCACTTGAAGCCTAAAAATGGCCACAAAAATCGTAATAATCGTATGACAATATCGTTGGAGCTGGCGGTACTTCTAACCATAGTAAGTTACACAAAGGATTTAGCCAAACGCCTGTAAGAAGACTAGCATAATTTAGTCTAGCATGGTTACATCTGAGAGCCCTAATAAAGAGACCTATAGTGTGACCCCCCACAAAAAACAAAAAACAAAAAAAAAAAAAAAAACCAACCCAAATAAATTTTATTTAATCTTATCAACGTCTACAAAATTTCAAGAAACTTGATAGACTTAAACTTCAGTCTTCGTACTATTGTTGAATACCCTTTTCATTACTTCTTACTTTCTTCTATTCTTCTTCTGTCGTCTTTGACATCTTACGTCTTCTTCTAACATCTCTTCTAGCGTCTTGACTTCGTCTTGGTGGTCGGTCGCACTTAACATCATTTCTTCTATATCAGTCTTGTTACCAAGACATCCATTAATCACATAACCGTGTTATTTTTCTTAAACTTTTATTTCCTTAACTAAACATTTCATGTAACTAAATATCTGACAAACATAGCGCGCGTATGCAGAGTGAGTTACAGTAAGCAGGACATATCCACTGCCTGACGTCCAACTGAAAACTGAGGACTCAACCAGGTCCCACGTGACTTCACGTAATTTGGGGGCTTTCTGTACTATTCCATGGAAAGTCCCGCCGTGATATGAAAAGGGCCATCCCTCTAGAAATACAGGGGATTGACAATAATCTCATGCAACCGCATAGATTAGTAACACTATCATTTCTCAAAGTTTCAGTTAAGCACGAAGTTGACTAATATTGTGAAAGAAAAAAAAAAGAAGAAAAATTAACAGTTTTATTACAGAATTTGTGGGTTCTGTTTTTTTTTTGTTTTTTTTTTTTTTTTTTTTTGGTTACTCTGCATTTAGGGAAGAAATATAATTACTGTATTAACTGAGAGTTTTGTGATAAGAGAGAACGGAATTAAAAAAAATACATTCTTCCTACAGGAGTAGACTCTAGATTTAAGGGAACAAACGTTCTTACGAGGAGAGTGGTCACTACGTGCTACGGAGAAAAATACTTATCTAAAATTCTACGTGAAAAGGGATAGCCGAAAATTATGAGACAATTGTAATGATTCTAACATAAAAGAAACTTAAATTAAGGCTCTTACCATTTTTCTCTAGAATCAAGACAAAAATGGTAAGAGTCTTAATATCACCAAACTTTTTTCACGGTGGGCCAGATAATTCAAAAAATAACGAGCACGGGCCATATTATTATGTTCAATACTTGCTAGCCAGAAAGAAAGCTCTGAGAAAAAGATGTAAAACAAAATTTATCTTTCCATTTTATATTCATGGACGAGTGGCGTAAGATGCACAAAAACAAATTTAATCAACATATTTATTTTCAAAATATTATCAAAGAACGCAAGATTAGTAGAAAGGTTTAATGAGATTTGTGAAACTGAAGTTTGCCTTTCAAGATATCATCAATGTTTGGTTTGGAATTGCTACATCCATTCAAGAGAATGGCTTTCAAATGTTTATCAATTTCGTTTGATGGGTTGATTCCGTAATTATGTCCATGAAAACTTAATAAGCTTAACATGATTTAAAAATTTAAATAGTATCAGAACGTGTTGCGTTCTATACGTTTTAACAAACAAATTCAAGTACCGTCGGCGGGTTTGATAAAATGCCTTCAAGGGCCAGATCCGACCCACGGGCCGTAGTTTGGTGACCCCTGGTCTAGATTATAAGTTAATATCAAGCGTATATTGGGGTTGGTTTAGTTTCTTTGTCTGATGACATACCAACCTTCGTGGGTGTCCCACCGTGGTGTAATGGTTAGTAGGTTAATTTCATAGCTCTATTACAACTAAATAGCGAGTTCGATCCTCGCTGGATACCCCATGCATGTGAAATTTTATCGAATCCTACCCGACTGCGTGAGATGAGATGTGTATGTTATCTTGGACATGCCTGAGACGAAAAGAAAGGGAGGCGGAAGTCCCCGAACCGGTGACAATTTAAAGATTAGATTTGTACGCTACGTAAAAAAGGCCACTGAGAGGTAATTTAAGGCATCTAATGCTGTTGTTTGTCACACGACAGTAACTCTGTGTCCTTTCAAAATCTTTACTATCCAACATAATAAGTTGGTTTATATATAATAATAGACACCTTGCATAATTAGTATTATTTGGACTATTCGGATTATTTTCCTCATCTTTATTGTTATCTGTACAACGTTATGGCCGATGTGCCCTCCGGCCATCTTCAGGTATTTTTTGTCGGACTCGGAAACCTTCTTTTCGAACTCGGGAACCTTCATGTCGTAATCGGGAGCCATCACGGAACTTTGAACCTAACCCTTTAATCAATCTACGGGGGTATCCTCTTCTCATTCCGCTAACCATAGCTGGGGTACTGGTGTTAAGCTAATTATTATTCTATGTTACTGTCTCCCTTGACCAGGATTGAACCTGCACTCTAGAGATAACTATCACTTAAAACTATCTTAACCCAACGCTTTTATCCACTACGCTATGTATCCAATGCGAGAAGATAACTTTAATGGAACTTCACTCTAGTGCAGTGGTTCCCAACAGGGGTCCACATGGGCCCTGGGGGACCTGCAAGGTGTGTCAAAAAAGTATCGAGATTTTTTGTACTTTTTGACACACCTTGTATTCTGAAAAAAAAATACTAATTATCAAGCCTCATCTAAAAAATTCAGAGAAATACCTTTCATATTAACGGATTAATTATTACTATTCTTTGTAATAAGTTTATAATATATATATTCAGTTTATAAAATTATATAGTTTATAAATAATATAATAAGTAAATTATTGTTTATTACCATTTTGTAGACAAAGAGCCAAAAATTCGTACTTCTGAAATAAGATCGTATTGTCTAATAGAACCAATCAAATGCTTTATGGTCGGAAGTGCATAAAATTGTATTTTTTCTTACATTTTCTATGGTTTTTCAATGAACACTTCCTCTAGAATGACCAACTAATTATGGGTAATATAGTTAGTATAAAGAAAGTAAGTATTAAATTGAGTTGCCATCTAAATGAAAGAGAAGAACTAATTAAGTCTTTTTTTTTCCTCCTGCAAAAATGTGCGAATCTTTTATTCCCAGATTAACAAGTGCAGTCGTCTGGCTCATCTCTAAAGATTCTGATTAAAGGATAAGAGACTGCTACTACTCGGTGTAGCTCAGTCGCTGGAGCGTCGGACTAGGAACCACAAGGTTCCGGGTTCGATACAGGCCCTCGCCAACTCAGCGCATGAGTAGCACAGGCATCTGTGCGGTAAAGTGAGGGGCTGGTGGTAGGTGTGGCGCTCCATCTCAGACGTCAAAAACAATCTCCTTGGTCTAGCGCTAGTGAAAAGGGGATAGACTCCCTCGTTGTGTGGCTAATACCGACTTTAGGCCACCCCGTCGACTTTACTTAATTACTTACTTACTTACTTACTACTACTACTAAACTAAACACAAACAACACCAAAATAATAATAATAATAATAATAATAATAATAATAATAATAATAATTAAGCAATCAAGCGTATAGAGGTATGGTTTAGTCTGTTGGTTTTACGGCATATCAACCTCGGTGGTTATTTGATGCCCACAAGTTGTGAAATAAATTCATTCTTAATGGATACTCCATTTTTTTATAAAAACATTTTAATATTTAACCCATAAATGAGACCCTAACAGGTACTACCACTCCGAATGAGAGTGGACCAGAGAGCAATGGTGATGAAGGGGTGCTCCACATTCCCCAAATCACCAGAACTGAAACCTCACCATCTGATAAAGTTTAACATCATTCCCAGGACATGAAGACCCTCAGCCACCGCCATCTAGCACATATATGATGAAAAGGGTTTGGGGCAGCGTATATTGGGTTTGGTTTGATTTCTTTGTCAGATGACATACAAACCTTCCAGCGGAGGTGTCCTATCGTGGTGTAATGGTTAGCAAACTCACGCTGGATGCCCCATACATGCGTCACATCCTACCCATGGTAATTGGTTTGGATAGATATCTATCAACCTTCGTGAATAGGCGTCCCATCGTATTGTAATGGTTATCAAACTAGTTTCGGAGCTCCATTACAATTGAATAGCGATTTCGACCCTCGCTGGATGCCCCATGCTTGCGATCTTGTGTTATATCCTACCTGTAGCGAACGGTTTGGATAAATAAATACCAATCTTCGTTTGTGGGCGCCTCATCGTGGTGTAATGGTAAGCAGGTTACACTCGATGATCTATAAGTATTGAATAGCGAGTTCGATCCCCGCTGGATGCCCCATATTTGCGACCTTATGTCGCATCCAACCTGTGGCGAATGGGTTTGATAAATACCTCTCAACGTTCATGAATAGGCGTCCCATCGTGGTGTAATGGCAGTAGGCTATTCTTGCAGCTCCATTACTTCTGAATAGCGGGTTTGCTCCTTGCCGAATTCTCCATGCGTTCGACATTGTGTCACATTCTTCTCGTAGTGAAAGGGTTGGGTAAAGAGATCGTATATGTTTATATAACAAGAAAGATAATAAATACACAATAATTTATGGAGGCGCGTGGTCTAATGGTTAGCGTCTTAGGAAATGGACTCGTCGGTCCGAGTTCAATTCCTGGACAAAGCTGTTTGCATTTCACCTGGCGCTAATACCCTTGGGAAAGGTATGAATCCAATTCTCCCTCCAGCTATAGGTAAATAGCAGGGAAAACTGGGCTCTTTAACTATGGCTTGGTAACCAGTCTAGGAGAAGGAAAACTATGAATTCAAAACTGTTAAACTCCGCTTAAGAAATTGACCTTATGTTGCATCCTGCTCGTGCGGAGGGGTTTATAAATATATATATATATATATTATATATATATATATATATATATATATATATATCAAAATAAAGATGAGGGCAACAGTTAAAAAAATCAAATATACAAAAAACAACGAACAAAAAGAAAGCCCCCCCCAAAAAAAAAAAACAAAAAAAACAAGTTAATCATAAAGAAAACAAAAAAACAGTTTTATTGAAATAAAATAAAAAAATATATAATGATATACTAATAAAAATAAAAGGGGTTTTGAATCTTGAAAGTTAATGAATGAAATCCATAAATTGAAAGGAGATAAAATATTATTATCTCTAATAAAGTTACTGAATATCTATAAGAATTCATATGAATAAAAACAATATGGGTAATACCGTGTCAAATCCTTCAGAAAAAAGTAAAATTGTCACCCACCCCACTTCAATTTTTCTGAAATTTTGAACAGGCGTGGATTATATTAAAGTTAGACAATCCTCGAAAGCATTTTTTGGTTTCTTGAACAAAAAGGCTTTTATGAACCAATTTTTACTTGTAGGGAAGCTCTAGAACTTATTTTACAGACAAAAAATTTAGAGAGCTAAAATTCGACATAACTCGGCCAATCTTTGGATTTAGAAGCTCAGATTTTGGGGGTTTTAACATAATCCACACATGTACAAAATTGAAAGGGGTGGTTGACATGGCCTGGATATTGACATGGAATTACCCATATAAGTATAAAGGTTGGTTGTTTTTTTACGGCATATTCAACTCTTTTGGTCATTTATTGGCGGATGCAATTCATTTAATAACAGTTGGCTTACAGTACCAGCTGTTGCTTAAATGTCACCCATCTAAGATACTAAATAGGCTTATCGCGCTTTAACTTCAGTTAACTGGAGCCTTTAATGTACTTGACAGTAAGCTTTTATTATGTGGTCACCCATCTAAGTGCCAAAGTTACAAACCCTACCCTAACCCTAACCCTAAACCCTAAGCCTAACCTAATCCTAAATCTCACCTAACCCTAATCCAACCCTAACCATACTCCTAACCCAAACCCAACCCTAAACCAAACCCTAACCTAACCCTAAACCAATTCTAACCCTAACATAACTCTGACTACAACCCTAACCCTGACCCTACTAAAAGTAACTAAATACGAGGAGCTGGTTATAAAAAGATCAAAACAGAAAAAAGATAGTTCCAATTGTTTTTGAAAATACCTTACCTGCCGAATATTCTTAAAAATCAGAATTCTTTTTCCATGAAGAACCAAGAAACAAGGAATTTCTTTGAAAAATGTCTTAACGAAATACCAAAAGATTATCATTACCAAAATAATTATCTAAACTGCGATTTGAATGCAAAGATTAACCGAGAAGTTCTTTATCAGCAAGATGTGCTTCGCATTTCTACTGTCTCAGAAGGACAAATGAATTCTTCTTGAGTTGATGATTCCGATTTCAAGACAAAATGGTAAACTTTGACAGTATGATTGAAAGAATGGAGTAATTAAAGCCTTTTCAGAGCTGATAACAGCAGGAAGATAAAAAAGAGAAGAGGATATCTAATCTGTTTTAATAAGTAAATTTCCATTAATTTTTATTAAACTGGTCGATAACGGCCCAAGTGTAAAGAAAAGTGTTAAACACGGCAGTATGGTTAAAACTTTGTTACGACATCATCTTTTCCATTATTTGAAAACTTTTATAAAAAGAAAGGGCCGTTTAGCTCAGTCGGTAGAGCACTTGCCTAGGAATCGCAAGGTTCCTGGTTTCATACCGACCCTCGCCAACTCAGCTTGATGAGTAGTACAGGGCTACTTAACTAAGGCACTTAACTAAGTATTAAATAGGCTTATCGATACTTAACTTTGATGAGCTATGGAAAACGGTGCTTTCAGGCAGATTTTGGCAAAATTAATCTGGCCTGGTAGTTTTTACCACACACATCACACACACACACACTCATATATATAATATATATATATATATATATATATATATATATAATTATGGAGCACCTATGACGGCTTTACATACATACAGATGTGTATATTAAACAGTTAAAAATCCCCTCATATTCTGTGGGTGATGATAGCGAGAGGGTAAGCTGTCCCGACTGCTGCAGAAACGATCGGATTTCTAACCTGGCTGTAATAGCTCACAAAATGTCTAGCCACACTGAAGAGACTTGATGTCGAAACACGTGTCTGTGGATGACTATATGTAGTATATATATTATATATATATATATATCGTCTGAACTTTTATAAAAGAAATAACGTTCATCATTGTTCTCAGATCGGCTGAGAAAGTCTGTGCATACAGACGAAACGTACCACCCTGTGACTTTGTTTTGAGTTGATCATTCTTGACCACTTTCCTTCTATCTACAGCATATAATATATATATATTATATATGTATATATATAGCCTCAATGTTCCTGGTTCGATACCATCTCGTCGCCAACTCAGCGTATGAGTAGCACAGGGTTCTGTATGGTAAGCGAGGAGCTGATGGGGTGTGGCGCTCAACCTCAGACGCAAAAAACAATCTCCTTGGTCTAGCGCTAAGTGAAAAGGGGATAGTCTCCCTCACTGTCGCTGATACGCGACATTAGACACTCGTCGTCTGAACTTATAAAAGAAATAACTTTACATTCATTGTTAATTTCTGTCTTTGTTTAATACAACTTCAGTCACAAAACTTTAACTTATCTATATTTCACCTGGTTTGGGCACTTTAATTGGTTTAATGATTAGCATAGATAGATACGCAGTCAATTTGTTAGTAAGTTCGATTCTCATTGGACGCCCTATACTTCTGGCCTTGTACCACATCTAAACTAAGCGTGTAAATAAACTGAGTTATGAAGACATGACTCACAGGTGTAAGTAGGTTAGCAATCTAGATTTGTAGGACCATTTGTTGTGAGATCGATCTCATTTACGCTTCTATACTTTCTGGCCTGTGCCCATATCTAGAAGCTAAGCAAGTAAAATTAACTATCATGGCACCACACATGTGTTAATTGTTAGCCAGCTAGATTTGCAGACCCATGTTGAGTGAGAGTGTGATTTTCATTGGGCGCTCAATACTTTGCGCCTTTGCCATATTCTAAGCTTAAGTTTAGTAAATAACTATTATGGGCACCTCACGTGGTTGTAATGGTTAGCAAGCCTAGATTTACAGACCTCGCGTAATAGTTCGGATTCTCATTGGGCACCCCATACTTCTGGCCTATGTGCCACATCTAAGCTAAGCTAGTAAATTAAGTATTATGAAGTTTACCTCATGTGGTTAAGCGTTAGCAAGCTAGATTTTCAGACCATGGTAGTGGAAGTTCGATTCTCATGAGCGCCCCATACTTTCTAGCCTTGGAAATTCACATACTAGCTAAGTTGAATACCTCCTGAGTATAGTTAAAATTAATCGCTGTGATGCCTAAGCCGCCAACCCCAGACCCCCCGCGCAAGCAACACATAACCCCTGCGTTAAAAATGGGGTTATCATTCTCTACGTGAAACATGAATTTATTAATGTCCACAGATGTGATGAAGAATTCTATGGTATCGACGATTTTACTCGATGACTGACGTCCGCCAAGATCTAAAAAATTCTGTTAAAAATACATAGCCAGTCGGTAGCTGAGATGTGGAAAAATAGGGATTTATAGCTGAAAGATGCGCGCAAATCCGACAGTGCATTATTTTGATCCATGTATTTGTTGTAGTTTACATAGAATAATACGAGTTTTACTTTGTGTAACA
>CM042150.1:37776806-37808472 GCA_023376005.1 Doryteuthis pealeii | reverse complement strand
ATTTCTAAATACAGGTTTACTGGGATATGTCCTATGTTCACCATGTATAATATATGTAGCTTTTACTTATGACACATGCACAAATCTTCATTTTTTTGACACAAACAACATACAAAGACCATTAATAACCATGAGACACGCTGTCCTTTTATACAGGGAGGCGGCAATTCGGAAACAATCAATATTTAGAACAAGTGTTAGACAGATTACGAAAAATACATACACACGCCATACTAAAATTTTCATTATGTTTACACACACACACACACACACACACACCACACACAACACACATATACGCTATAATATATATATATCTATATATAATATAGTATGATATTTGAGCGGATACAGAATTATTTAAAAAAGCCATTGCCAACAAATATAATTTAATGTATACTCAAAAATTTAAAGAAATAAAACAAATTATTTGTATATTAAGGCTTTGTATATATATGTAGTCTATACATATATCATACATCATATATATATATATATTATATATACTATATAAATATATATGGATATAAGTTAAAGAGAAAGGACATGAATCTGACAGATATAAGCTATAGATAAAAAGGATATGAAAACACACAATATGCCTGTCTTAAAAATGAAAATATTTTAACAGCGATATGCGTGTGTTTTCATATCTATTTATCTCCTCTCCTCTCATCCTCTCTCTCTCTCTAATATATCATCATACACTACTTGCATACCATCATCATATATCAATAACACTATATTCCTAAATGTAAATTCCCTCAAAATGCATGACATTATTACTATGATGGCGAAATCGAACGTTATAAACGTTTCGGCTTTTTTAACTAAACCTTCTCATCAGGACAGATTTAAAATAGAAGACTTGTTCGTTCTGAACAGTGATATGATTTTTTTCTTACAAAAACGGGAGTTGGAAGTCTACAGACAAGTGATACCTATAAAGTTTATAAAAAACCCGAAAAGCTTTTAATAGTCGGGACTCACAAACAAGACATTAAAATTATTCTATTCGCGAATTACTGTTTTAAACGCTTTTCTTATTAAATAGGGATGGGGCACTCTATGGTGGCCTTTACATACATACAAATGCTGTATTAAAAAAAACAGTTAAAATCCGCTTCGCATTCTTGTCGGAAGTTCTATCCCGGCTGTAGGGTAGCTTACAAATTGTTTATCCACACTGAAAGAGATTTGATAAGTCTGAGGAACACGTGTCTGTGAATGACTATGTAGCGATTAAATATTCTCCGATATTTGACAGCTGCCTCTGGCCGTACGCGTTAAAGGTTTGCGCAACGAAAGTTCATTCGGGTCTCGAACCGGCCAGGAGTAGCTGTTACGGTTATAGCCACACTGATGAAAAGTGAAAACCTTGAAAACAACGTGTCTGTGGATTACTATTTAATAATATATATACTCCCATTAATGGTTGAGCTTCTCTCTGAATAGGGAATTTAACTTGCCAGATCACCGTTCTGGCGTCTAGCAACCCTCGCGTTTGTTTAAAAACGTTTGAAGGACTCTAGTGAAGTCATTTCCGCTTAGAAATGTAGCGATTAAATATTCTTCTATATTTGACAGCTGCCTCTGGCCGTACGGGTTAAATGTTGGCGAACGAAAGTTATTCGGGTCTCGAACCCGGCTAGGGGTAGCTGTTACGGTATATAGCCACACTGATGAAAGGTGAAACCTATAAACACGTGTCTGTGGATTACTTATATATATATATATATATATATATATATATATATATATAGCTTGTTACATTTATATGTAAATAGTGCTCAATATAATTAATAGAGCATGCATATCTAAGTTAGTGTAACAAAGTCAAAGGCGCTTGGTAACTGACAGTTTCCCGCCTATGTAATTATCAAACCAAGTGAATTATGTTCACGTTTTCCCTTATATGCTTTTGTATGGTGTATTATGGGAAGGGTCGTGGCATAATCGTTAGAGTCGTAGGAAATGGACTAGTCGACCCGAGTTCAAATCCTCGACAAGGCTGTTTGCATTTCACATGGCGCTAATACCCTTGGGAAAGGTAAGAACCCATATCTTCTCCCTCCAGCTATGGGTAAATTAGTAGGGTAGATTTGGATCTTTAACCTTGGATAGGTAACCTGTCTAAAAGAAGGAAAACTCTGAATTTGGAAACCTGAGGTCAGTCGCTGATTGGGTTTGTGGCATTCGTTGTGCAACAATTCCTTCCAAAAAGTGCGGATGGTCCAACACAAGCCTTCACCACTATAAACAAAACCTTGTGTGGGTTGTTCATTAGATGAATCCACATACGTCGAAATCGACGAGCGAGTCCATTTTTCATTTTATGGGAAGGGTCAAACACTTGATTCTAGTTTAGTTTGTTTGATTCAAACGTAGTTTGTGGGGCGTGGTCGGAAAGCTGGTTTTTCTTTGTGTAGTGCATTATGGTAAGGGTCAATCACATGAGTCCTGGATGTAAGGCTAGTTTTCTTTCCAGGGGCATGGTGGGAATGCTGGTTTTCCTTGTATAGGATTTAATGGAGGGCGCTTTTATCCACTGTTTAGCGACTTGCTGCCTTATTTTTCCTTTCTTGCGTTTGATCTACTACTTTATTTGTCTTTTATCGCATTTAATTTATTTTGGTGTTTATTATTATTTCACTCCATTCGAGTTTTTCACACCTGCCGTAGCCAGTGGTTTACTGGAGGCTGAGTGACAACAAGTCTCCTCAGGTCTCCAGGACTCTTCTGAATTTTCAAGCCGATCTCAATAATACTGTAGTCTGGATGGTCTCGATCCTTCCTCTGATTTCCAATTCATCCAGACTCTTTTCCAACCCCCTGGGGATTGTTCCAAGGGCCCCAATTACAACTGGTACGACCTTCACCTTCATGTTCCACTGCTTTCTCAGTTCTCTGGCAAGGTCCCATATTTGTCGATCTTTTTGCTCTCTTTTATTTTCACTCTGTGATCAGCCGGGAGGGCAAAATCCACGAGATGACAAGTCTCCCTCTTCTTATCAATCAAAACTGGATCTGGTCTCCTAGCCGGGATTAGGTGATCCGTCTGTACCTGAAAGCCCCAGAGAATTTTGTGCGTCTCATTCTCCAGGACAGATTCAGGCTTGTGCATATGCCATTTAGTTGAACGGTGGAAATTAAATTTATTGCACAGTTCCCAGTGAATCACCTTTCCCACCCAGTCATGTCTAGTCTTGTACTCTCTTTGTGCGAGTTTACTACATTCGCTTATTATGTGATTGACAGTTTCGTCTCTTTCCCCACACATTCTACATTTGCTATTCTTGTGTCTTATCTATTTTTGCTTTTACATAAATTGTCCTTATAGCATTATCTTGTGCTGCAATTATAAAAGATTATGTTTCTCGCTTGAGTTTTCCTCTTCTTAGTCATATGCATGTCTTCTGATGTGCGTTATCTCCTGTATTTCGCTTGAAGTGTCCATGTAGCTGTTTTTCTTCCCATTTCTGCTTCCTTGTTTTATTATTATTATTATTATTATTATTATTATTATTATTATTATTATTATTATTATTTACCCCTTTTGAGTTTTCACATCAGTGTTAGCTGATGGTATTTCACTGGAGTCTGAGTGACAGCAAGTCTCCTCAGGTCTCCAGGACTCTTCTGAGTATTCTGGCAGATTGCAGCAGTGCAGTGTTCTGAATGGTTTCAATCCTTCCTCTGATTTCCAAACTTTCCAAACCCTTTTCCAATCCTTTTGGGACCGTTCCAAGTGCACCAACTACAATTGGTATAACTTTCACTTTCATATTCCATAACTTTTCAGTTCTCTGGCAAGGTCCAGATATTTGTCCATTTTTTCATTTTCCTTTAGCTTTACCCTGTGATCTGCTGACACTGCAAAATCCACCAGTTGACAAGTTATTTCTTTTTTGTTTATCAACACTAGGTCTGGTCTTCTTGCTGGGATAAGGTGATAATTATTATTATTATTCTAGCTGGGAAAATTTGGCTCAGGACTGCCCTCGGCGGCGACAGGCTCCCCGTAACTGACTGTTCATGTCTGAAGTCACCCTGGCGCTACACCATGAAGCCAAGAGGCCCAGAAGAAAGCGGTGGCATCAAAGCATCGGCACACCCACATCTGCAGGGACAGACTTCACATGAGACATCTGTTGTCGAGGCTGTTGTTCGAACATTGGACTACACAGTCACAGGAGGCGCTATAACTTCAGGGGTACAACGATTTTTCCTTCTCCTATACCGGTCGCCACATAAAGGTTAAAGAGTCCAATCTGATATACTATTTACCTATAGTTGGAGGGAGAATAGTTGGATTTGTACCTTTCCTTCTTGCTACATGCAATGCAAACAATCTCTTTCAGAATTTGAACACGGGTAGCTGTGTACACGTCTTACAACGATAACCATTACAAAACGAGCGCCAACCTGCGCACAGGTCAATAAATGAAAATAATCTGAATGACATTCTATTTGCAGTTACTTTTTAGTATTCAAAGATTATAAGATTGACAACTAAAAGTTCAAGCGTTGACAATACCTGTCATCATATGTTCACCTCAAAAAAAAAAAAAAAAAAAAAGGTAAAGAAAAAAAGGTAAAGAAAGAAAGAAAGAAAGAAATTCAAAGTTCGACAGAATGAATCATTTTTTAAACCAATTACATTCACACAATTAAAATATCCAATGCAATCTTTTCTTTTTTCAGAGTTATGTTTTAGCCATTTTAAAGTGTTTATTTTTTTGTTTCCCCTCCCTCTTTTCTCCTTGGAATCTGAGTTTCAGATGTCTCACTGATGTTGCAATATTAATAACACTTGCGTGTTCGTCATCGGTCAATTGTCTGCTAGGAAAATTCCATTGATTCTCTGTCTAATTAAAATTGAAATAATCATTGTCAATGTCTTGAATAGAAGGAGTAAAAAGAAAAAAAAGAGAAAAAAAAGGTAACTTGTGAGGCAGATCACACAATTAAATCCTTTTTACTTTTTTTCACATTAAAATCGTCCCCTAAAATTTGCACTCGGTGTTTGTGTGTGGGGGGCGGTTAAAGCCTCATATCTACGCTAATTCGTCGAATTCACCCCTTTCTATGGGCTTATTGTAATCCACGCTGCATCGAAATCTACCAGAAAAGACAATAAAATCCACTCCTAATATTTGCCCAAAAATATGTTCTTTTTAAGTAGCTCAGTCGGTAGAGCATCCGACTAGGAACCACAAACCAAGAGGCACAGAAGAAAGCAGCGGGAACAAAGCACCGGCACACCAACATCTTCAGGGACATACTTCACATGCGTCATCTGTGGTCGAGAATGTTTTTCGAACATTGGACTTCACAATCACAGGAGGCGATGTAACTTCAGGGGCACAATTTTCGTCATACAACGTGTGATAGCACGTGCGATACCTTGCCCTCATCAGCTGTCAACTAGGAGTGATAACACAGTTTCGGTAGCTAAGGCAGGACTGCCACTTCCTAGCGCTACCAAGCAGCTTTCGCCACCGGACAGGGTATTAAAAGAAATGTAATACTACAGAGAAGAGATTATATGATCCGTTCATCGGAGATGTTTTGTTATCAGTGCAGTTTGTTATTTGAAAACGCGTTTGTTTTCGGCCGTTGAGTTGATTACGCGATTTCAGATGTTACGTAACAACACGGGAATGATGATTCCGCGCGCGTATCATTCGTGCTGAAGACTTTTAAACCTCGACCAGATCCAGCTAGATGCATTTTGCACCGTGGTTTGAAGACGATGTGAGGCGATTTTCCAACAGCGGCCAGTAATTCCTATTTTGGACAGAAACGAAAGGACTGAGTGTCCTAGAAATCCACGACACCCAACCTCAATAGGAATAACATGGCATGTCCAACCCTTTTCCACGCAGTCGGCACGCAGTGACTCGTACCGGTTCTTTTTCCGCTCGTGTTCTTCCTCCTGGTTTTCTTCCCACGGTACGGTTAATTCGACGAGGGGGACACTCTTTTTTGTGTCTGTTGGATTTTTGTAATATAAGGCATGGGGAAAATGGTCACTCCTAAATATAGACTCGTTGACTACCACGTGACCACCGAGGATTCCTATTGTCCAATCACTGGCAGTGCTGCTGCTGCTGCTGTTGTTGTATTAATAGAAGCCTGATTCTAATCTTAACTCATTGACACTTGGATTCTCTTGGACGTCGGACTTACAAAGAATACTATAACAACGGATTCTTATTGGCTTGCTTACTTATTTACTACAACTGGAACTAAGGATGCCGGCCAGATACTTAACAGTGTCAGACCACGCTACAATGTCTGGGCGCTTATTCGTTTGAAGTATATGAACTGGAAATTTTAGGCATGTTTATATTATAGTCTTCCGAGACTGAAATGCCAATTAATTATTGCTATTCTTTGTTAGGAAGTTTCTTCAGATGTTTCTTGTCGAACGGGAACCTTCTTGTCGAACCCGGGAGCCTTCACGGAATTTTTAACTGAACCCTTTATTTAATCAGTTGGGGTAGATTGTTATAATTCCGTTAACTATGACTGATTACAAATGTTAAACCTTGTTAAGTATTCTTTGGTTTTTTTAAAAATTTTTTTTTTGCATTTGTTAGGGGAGATAACTCTCTGCAATCAAGGATTCTGTTCAACCAAAGGATTCTACCCAACACTAAAAGACACCCCCCCCCAAAAAAAAACCCCAACCCAAATAAATTTTATTTAATCTTATCAGCGTCAATAAAATTTCAAGAAACTTGATAGACTTAAACTTCAGTCTTCGTACTATTGTTGTATACCCTTTTCATTACTTCTTACTTTCTCCTATTCTTCTTCTGTCGTCTTTGACATCTTACGTCTTCTTCTAACATCTCTTCTAGCGTCTTGACTTCGTCTTGGTTGTCGGTCGCACTTAACTCGTTTCTTCTTCTATATCAGTCTTGTTACCAAGGCATTGATTAATCACAAGACCGTGTTATTTTTCTTAAACTTTTATTTCCTTAACTAAACATTTCATGTAACTAAATATCTGACAAACATAGCGCGCGTATGCAGAGTGAGTTACAGTTAAGGCAGGACATATCCACTGCCTGACGTCCAACTGAAAACCGAGGACTCAACCAGGTCCCACGTGACTTCACGTAATTTGGCGGGCTTTCTGTACTATTCCATGGAAAGTCCCGCCCGTGATATGAAAAGGGCCATCCCTCTAGAAATACAGGGGATTGACAATAATCTTATGCAACCGCATAGATTATGTAACACTATCATTTCTCAAAGTTTCAGTTAAGCACGAAGTTGACTAATATTGTGAAAGAAAAAAAAAGAAGAAAAATTAACAGTTTTATTACAGAATTTGTGGGTTCTGTTTTTTTTTTTTTTTTTTTGTTACTCTGCATTTAGTGAAGAAATATAATTACTGTATTAACTGAGAGTTTTGTGATAAGAGAGAACGGAATTAAAAAAAGACATTCTTCCTACAGGAGTAGACTCTAGATTTAAGGGAACAAACGTTCTTACGAGGAGAGTGGTCACTACGTGCTACGGAGAAAAATACTTATCTAAAATTCTACGTGAAAAGGGATAGCCGAAAATTATGAGACAATTGTAATGATTCTAACATAAAAGAAACTTAAATTAAGGCTCTTACCATTTTTCTCTAGAATCAAGACAAAAATGGTAAGAGTCTTAATTTCACCAAACTTTTTTCACGGTGGGCCAGATAATTGAAAAAATAACATGCACGGGCCATATTATTATGTTCAATACTTGCTAGCCAGAAAGAAAGCTCTGAGAAAAAGATGTAAAACAAAATTAATCTTTCCATGTTATATTCATGGATGGGTGGCGTAAGATGCACAAAAACAAATTTAATCAACATATCTATTTTCAAAATATTATCAAAGAACGCAAGATTAGTAGAAAGGTTTAATGAGATTTGTGAAACTGAAGTTTGCCTTTCAAGATATCATCAATGTTTGGTTTGGAATTGCTACATCCATTCAAGAGAATTGCTTTCAAATGTTTATCAATTTCGTTTGATGGGTTGATTCCGTAATTATGTCCATGAAGACTTAGCAAGCTTAACATGATTTAAAAATTTAAATAGTATCAGAACGTGTTGCGTTCTATACGTTTTAACAAACAAATTCAAGTACCGTCGGCGGGTTTGATAAAATGCCTTCAAGGGCCAGATCCGGCCCGCGGGCCGTAGTTTGGTGACCCCTGGTCTAGACTATAAGTTAATATCAAGCGTATATTGGGGTTGGTTTAGTTTCTTTGTCTGATGACATACCAACCTTCGTGGGTGTCCCACCGTGGTGTAATGGTTAGTAGGTTAATTTCATAGCTCTATTACAACTAAATAGCGAGTTCGATCCTCGCTGGATACCCCATGCAGGTGACATTTTGTCGAATCATACCCAACTGCGTGAGATGAGATGTGTATGTTATCTTGGCCATGTCTGGGACGAAAAGAAAGGGGGGCGGAAGTCCCCGAACCGGTGACAATTTAAGGATTAGTACGCTAAGTAAAAAAGGCCACTGAGAGGTAACTTAAGGCATCTAATGCTATTGTTTGTAACACGACAGTAACTCTGTTTGCTTTCAAAAACTTTACTATTCAACATAATAAGTTAGTTTATATATAATAATAGACACCTTGCATAATTAGTATTATTTGGACTATTCGGATTATTTTCCTCATCTTTAGTGTTATCTGTACAACGTTATGGCCGATGTGCCCTCCGGCCATCTTCAGGTATTTTTTGTTGGACTCGGAAACCTTCTTTTCGAACTCGGGAACCTTCATGTCGTAATCAGGAGCCACCACGGAACTTTGAACCCAACCGTTTATTCAATCCACGGGGATATCCTGTTCTCATTCCGCTAACCATAGCTGGGGTACAGGTGTTAAACTAATTATTATTCTATGTTACTGTCTCCCTTGACCAGGATTGAACCTGCAGTCTAGAAATAACTACCACTTAGAACTGTCTTAATCCAACGCCTTTATCCACTACGCTATGTATCCAATGAGAGAAGGTAACTTTAATGGAACTTCACTCTAGTGAAGTGGTTCTCAACTGGGTTCCACATGGACTCTAAGGGGTCTGCAAGGTGTGTCAAAAAGGTCTCGAGATTTTTTGTACTTTTTGACACATCTTGTATTCTGAAAAAAAAAAATACTAATTATCAAGCCTCATCTAAAAAATTCAGAGAAATACCTTTCATATTAACGGATTAATTATTACCATTCTTTGTAATAAGATTATAATATATATTCAGTTTATAAAATTATATAGTTTATAAATAATATAATAAGTAAATTATTGTTTATTACCATTTTGTAGACAAAGAGCCAAAATTCGTACTTCTGAAATAAGATCGTATTGTCTAATAGAACCAATCAAATGCTTTATGGTCGGAAGTGCATAAAATTGTATTTTTTCTTACATTTTCTATGGTTTTTCAATGAACACTTCCTCTAGAATGACCAACTAATTATGGGTAATATAGTTAGTATAAAGAAAGTAAGTCTTAAATTGAGTTGCCATCTAAATGAAAGAGAAGAACTAATTAAGTCTTTTTTTTTTCCTCCTGCAAAAATGTGCGAATCTTTTATTCCCAGATTAACAAGTGCAGTCGTCTGGCTCATCTCTAAAGATTCTGATTAAAGGATAAGAGACTGCTACTACTCGGTGTAGCTCAGTCGCTGGAGCGTCGGACTAGGAACCACAAGGTTCCGGGTTCGATACCGGCCCTCGCCAACTCAGCGCATGAGTAGCACAGGCATCTGTGCGGTAATGTGAGGGATTGGTGGTAGGTGTGGCGCTCCACATCAGACGTCAAAAACAATCTCCTTGGTCTAGTGCTAGTGAAAAGGGGATATACTCCCTCGTTGTATGGCTAATACCGACTTTAGGCCACCCCGTCGACTTTACTTAATTACTTACTTACTTACTTACTACTACTACTACTACTACTACAAAACAACAACAACAACAACAATAATAATAATAATAATAATAATAATAATAATAATAAAGCAATCAAGCGTATAGAGGTATGGTTTAGTCTGTTTGGTTTTACGGCATATCAACCTCGGTGTGTTATTTGATGCCGACAAAGTTGTGAAATAAATTCATTCTTAATGGATACTCCATTTTTTTATAAAAATATTTTAATATTTAACCCATAATTGGGACCCTAACAGATACTAGCACTCCGAGTGAAAGTGGACCAGAGAGCAATGGTGATGAAGGGGAGCTCCACATTCCCCAAATCACCAGAACTGAAACCTCACCATCAGATAAAGTTTAACATCATCCCCAGGACATGAAGACC
This sequence comes from Doryteuthis pealeii, assembly GCA_023376005.1. Classification (NCBI taxonomy): domain Eukaryota; kingdom Metazoa; phylum Mollusca; class Cephalopoda; order Myopsida; family Loliginidae; genus Doryteuthis; species Doryteuthis pealeii. The sequence goes on along the minus strand of CM042150.1, from coordinate 37,798,137 downwards.
CTCAGCCACCGCCATCTAGCACATATATCATGAAAAGGGTTGAGGCAGCGTATATTGGGTTTGGTTTGATTTCTTTGTCAGATGACATACAAACCTTCCTGCGAAGGTGTCCCATCGTGGTGTGATGGTTAGCAAACTAGTCTCACTGATACATTACAACTGAATAGTGAGTTCGACCCACGCTGGATGCCCCATACATGCGTCACATCCTACCCGTGGTAATTGGTTTGGATAGATATCTATCAACCTTCGTGAATAGGCGTCCCATCGTATTGTAATGGTTAGCAAACTAGTCTCAGAGCTCCATTACAATTGAATAGCGATTTCGACCCTCGCTGGATGCCCCATGCTTGCGATTTTGTGTTATATCTTACCTGTAGCGAACGGTTTGGATAAATAAATACCAAGCTTTGTTTGTGGGCGCCTCATCGTGGTGTAATGGTAAGCAAGTTACACTCGATGATCTATAAGTATTGAATAGCGAGTTCGATTCCCGCTGGATGCCCAATATTTGCGACCTTATGTCGCATCTAACATGTGACGAATGGGTTTGATAAATACCTACCAACCTTCATGAATGGGCGTGATATTTTCCACGTACCCCACTTGTACGGGTCAGGCACAAAGGCCCTATTTATGTGGGACCACCCACAAGCCGAGACTCATGGGGTGGCGGGTGAAAAATTGCGTCGATCCCGTCGGCATTCCCCCTCAAGGGGGGCGCCTCAGGCACTGGGCAATAAACCCAGCCCTGCCCCTTTAAATCGAGGGGACAGGTGTTGCCTGTGGGGATGGCCCCCTGGGATCGACGCTATTATTATAACAAAACCGGTCTAGCGGCCGAAGCTCACCGGACCCCCGGTCGAAACCGGGCGGGGGCTGCATGAATGGGCGTCCCATCGTGGTGTAGTGGCAGTAGGCTATTCTTGCAGCTCCATTACTTCTGAATAGCGGGTTTGATCCTTGCTGAATTCTCCATGCGTTCGACATTGTGTCACATTCTTCTCGTAGTGAAAGGGTTGGGTAAAGAGATCGTATATGTTTATATAACAAGAAAGATAATAAATAAACAATAATTTATGGAGGCGCGTGGTCTAATGGTTAGAGTCTTAGGAAATGGACTCGTCGGTCCGAGTTCAATTCCTGGACAAAGTTGTTTGCATTTCAAATGGTGCTAATACCCTTGGGAAAGGTATGAAACCAATTCTCCGTCCAGCTATGGGTAAATATCAGGGAAGACTGGGCTCTTTAACTATGGCTAGGTAACCAGTCTAGGAGAAGGAAAACTATGAATTCAAAACTGTTAAACTCCGCTTAAGAAATTGACCTAGTGTTGCATCCTGCTCATGCGGAGGGGTTTATATATATATATATATATATATATATATATATATATATTATTATTATTTATATTTTTGCTTGAAGGCAATTACAATGCGTATATCGCATAAAATTCGATAATTATAGAAAATAATCTTGACAAGTGAATATCGGCAAAGGATCGCCCGGTGTGTAGAACATCGTACAGACTGTTTCGACTTTATTAAGTCTCATCAGCGATGTATACTAACAATTTCCCTCCGACAGAAATCCAAACCGGGACTTCAGCAGGCATAGTCAGAAACCATACTGCCTCGGCCTCGATACACAACAGACAATCCCTACGAAATTAACCCGTCAATGATACTAGTATGCCTCTACCATAATAAGTACGGGGACGTTGAGTGAACAATAACAAACCACAAGCCTATGCTCTTCGGCGAAGGGAAATAAGATTTTTGGAGGTTTGTTTTTTAGAAGCATTGTTGAATAACGTATATATTATTATTTATATTTTTGCTTGAAGGCAATTACAATGCGTATATCGCATAAAATTCGAGAATTATAGAAAATAATCTTGACAAGTGCATATCAACAATATATATATATATATATATATATATATATATATATATATATATATATATATATATATAACAATAAAGATGAGGCGCCAAAAATCCAAAATATACAAAAAACAAACGAACAAAATGAAGCCCCTAAAAAAACCCAAAAAAAACAAGCTTATCATAAAAAAACAACAATTTTATTGAAAATAAAATAAAAAACTCTATGATGTTATACTAATAAAAATAAAAGGGGTTTTAAATCTTGAAAGTTAATGAATGAAATCCATAAATTGAAAGGAGATAAAAAATACTATTACCTCTAATAAAGTTACTGAATATCTATAAGAATTCATATCAATAAAAACAATATGGGTAATACCGTGTCAAATCATTCAGAAAAAAGTAAAATTGTCACCCACCCCACTTCATTTTTTCCGAAATTTTGTACAAGCGTGGACTATATTAAAGTTAGACAATCCCCGAAAGCATTTTTCGGTTTCTTGAACAAAAAGGCTTTTATAAACCAATTTTTACTTGTAGGGAAGCTCTAGAACTCATTCTACAAACAAAAAATAGATTTTTCGCGAATCCACACCAAATTTAGAAAGCTAAAAATCGACATAACTCGGCCAATTTTTGGATTTAGAAGCTCAGATTTCGGGGTATGTCTAACTTTAACATAATCCATACATGTACAAAATTTCAGAAAATTTGAAGGGGGTGGGTGACATGGCCTGGATGATTTGACATGGAATTACCCATATATATATAAAGGTTCGCTGTTTTTTTTTACGGCATATCAACTCTTTTCGGGTCATTTAATGCGGATGCAATTTATTTTAATAACAGTTGGCTTACAGTACCTGACGTTGCATAAATGGTCACCCATCTAAGTACTAAATAGGCTTATCGCTGCTTAACTTCAGTTAACTGGAGCCTTCAATGTGACAGTAAGCTTGTTATTATGTGATCACCCATCTAAGTGCCAAAGTTTCTAAACCCTAACCCTAACCCTAAATCCTAAGCCTAACCTAAGTCAAATCCAACCCTAACCCTAACCCTAACCTAATTCTAAATCTCACCTAGCCCTACATCCAACCCTAACCATACTCCTAACCCAAAACCAATCCTAAACCTAACCCTAACCTAACCCTAACCCAATTCTAACCCTAAACATAACTCTGACTACAACCCTAACCCTGACCCTAACTAAAACTAACTAAATACGAGGAAGCTGGTTATAGAATAAGATCAAAACAGAAAAAGATAGTTCCAATTGTTTTTGAAATACCTTACCTGCCGAATATTCTTAAAATCAGAATTCTTTTTCCATGAAGAATCCAAGAAAGCAAGGAATTCTTTTAAATGTCTTAACGAAATACCAAAAGATTATCATACCAAAATAATTATCTAACTGCGATTGAATGCAAAGATTTTAACCGAGGAATTCTTTATCAGCAGAGATGTGCTTCGCATTTCCTACTGTCTCAGAAGACAAAGTGAATTCTTTTCTTGATGATGATTCCGATTTCGAGACAAAATGGTAAACTTTGACAGATGATTGAAAGAATGGAGTAATTAAAGCCTTTTCAGAGCTGATAACAGCAGGGAAGATAAAAAAGAGAATGAGGATATAATCTGTTTTTAATTAAGTAAATTTCCCATTAATTTTTATTTAAACTGGTCGATAACGGTCCCAAGTGTAAAGAAAAGTGTTAAACACGGCAGGTATGGTTAAAACTTTGTTACGACATCATCTTTTCCATTATTTGAACTTTTATAAAAAGAAAGGACCGGTTTAGCTCAGTCGGTAGAGCACTTGCCTAGGAATCGCGAGGTTCCTGGTTTCATACCGACCCTCGCCAACTCAGCATATAAGTAGCACAGGGCTACTTAACTAATGTCACTTAACTAAGTATTGAATAGGCTTATCGATACTTAACTTTAGTGAGCTAATGGAAAACGGTGCTTTCAGCATGAATTTGGCAATAATTAATCTGGCCTGGTAGTTTTACACACACACACACCACACACACATATATATATATATATATATATATATATATATATATATATATATATATATATATATATGGAACACTCTATGACGGCTTACATACACACAGATGTGTGTATTAAAACAGTTAAAATCCCCTTCATATTCTTTGGGTGATGATAGCCGAGAGGGTAAGCTGTCCGACTGCTGCTGAAACGATCGGATTTCTAGCCTGGCTGTAAGTAGCTCACAAAATGTCTAGCCTCACTGAAGAGACTTGATGTCGAAGCACGTGTCTGTGGATGACTATATATACATATAACCTCAAGGTTCCTGGTTCGATACCGGTCCTCGCCAACTCAGCGTATGAGTAGCACAAGGCTCTGTATGGTAAAGCGAGGAGCTGATGGAGGGTGTGGCGCTCAACCTCAGACGCAAAAACAATCTCCTAGGTCTAGCGCTAGTGAAAAGGGGGTAGTCTCCCTCACTGTCTGGTTGATACCGACATTAGACCACTCCGTCGACTGGACTTCATAAAAGAAATAACGTTACATTCATTGTTAATTTCTGTCTTGGTTAATACAACTTCAGTCACAATACTTTTTAACTTATCTATATTTACCTGGTTTGGGCACTTTAATGTGGTTTAATGATTAGCAAGATAGATACGCAGTCCATTGTTAGTAAGTTCGATTCTCGTTGGACGCCCCATACTTCTGGCCTTGTACCACGTCTAAACTAAGCTTGGTAAATAACTATTATGGACATCTCATCTCGTGTAATGGTTAGCAAGCTACATTTGTAGAACATTGTTAGTGAGATCGATTCTCATTTGGCGCTCTATACTTCTGGCCTTGTGCCATATCTAAGCTAAGCTTAGTAAATAACTATTATGGGTACCTCACATGGTGTAATGGTTAGCAAGCTAGATTTGCAGACCATTGTTAGTGAGTTCGATTTTCATTGGGCGCTCAATACTTTTGGCCTTGTGCCATATCTAAGCTAAGTTTAGTAAATAACTATTATGGAAACGTCCCGTGGTGTAATGGTTAGCAAGCTAGATTTGCAGACCTCGGTTAGTGAGATCGATTCTATTTGGCGCTCTATACTTCTGGCCTTGTGCCATATCTAAGCTAAGCTTAGTAAATAACTATTATGGGCACCTCACATGGTGTAATGGTTAGCAAGCTAGATTTGCAAACCATTGTTAGTGAGTTTGATTTTCATTGGGCGCTCAATACTTCTGGCCTTGTATCACATCTGAGCTAAGCTTAGTACCTCTGAGTAGTGTAAAATTAATCGCTTGATCCTAGGGGGCCGTCCCCCCGGGCAGCAACACATACCCCCTTGTTTAAAATGGGGTTATCTATTCTCTACGTGAAACATGAATTTATCTAAATGTCCACAGATGTGATGAAGAATTCTATGAGTATCTGCGGGATTTTTCCTCGATGGCTGACGTCCGCCAAGATTTTAAAAATCTGTCGAAAATACATAGCCAATGGTAGCGAGGATGTTGTAAAAATATGGATTTGTAGCTGAAATATTGCCCTATCCGACAGTCATATTGTGATGCATGTATTTGTTGTATTTTACATAAAAATAAATACGAGGTTTTACTTTTTTCCAAATAAAAGTTTTACCCAATAATATTATTCTTTGATTTACAACTGGAGTTAGTCTTTTGATGATGTTGCGATTGTCTTCCCTTGTTGGGATGGAGTTGAGTGGAACAGGGTTATCCTCCATTACCACCAGGACTTGCCACTAGATAGTATTACTACCTGGCTTTATAAACTCAGCCCGGGAAGCTATCTCTCCCTCTTTTTTTCTGGCATCCACAAAGATGTACTAGACAAGTTGTGTCTGTCCATTAAGTCTTGGGGGTCTTATCTTCCAATTATACAGTAAGTGACTATTCTACTCTCCATTTTAGCAGCTTCAAGATTAACTCTATGAGAACTCTTTCGCATCGTCCTTCTTACCAGCGTGGGATTTCAATCGTTTGTTCATCGCCGGTAAATGAAAAAAAAAAAAAAGACAAAAAAAAGACCCCCCCCCCAAAAAAAAAACCAAAAGAAAACAACTCATAGTTACTGGTAGTGACTATATGGAAAAATAGTGAAATAGTAGCTGAAATCTTACTCTATCCAACGATGTTATGTTACTCCCTGGGTAATTTGCATATGTACCGTTCTCTGCCTATAAGACAACGGGCGATTCCTTCCTCGCCATCTTTTGTTTCTGTTTCGAATATAGTCTACAGATCGTTCAGTATTTGGCTCAGATAGTTAGTATACTACTTCTTAAATTCTTCGTATAGGGTTGCACACTGTAACTGGACTTGAGAATGATCGACGAACACTTGTATAAAAATATATCTTATATCTTTATTCTTCGAATAGCAACGACTGTAGAGAATAAGAGAGAATCAAGGAAATTAGGACAGAACACACGGAGTTCGAAAGGAATTATGTTCGGTTCACCTTTTAGCCAGACTCTGTCTCCAATAAGCATTCTTACACTTTATATAATATTATAAAACTTCCATGTGACCATGCCTCATCCCGCCCGACATCAACGCACAGTTCGTGACCACGCCTCCACCTGGCCAGAACGCTCACGCCTGCATATTTGGCGAATTGCCAGTTCACTTGGGAGAGGATACAAATAAAGACCTCCTGGTCAGGTTTAAACAGGGAAAAAGCTTGCAACAAACCTTGTTGCGACCCTGCAAGTGGGTAAAAAGGAATCGTAACCTTAGGTCTTGTAGAATTAGTCCAGAAAAAAGTCCCTTCTTCGTGAGTGGTGACAAGGTATTTATTTACCAATTCGACCAATCAAAAGGAAAGTAGACACCAACCACATTGCATAAATTACTACGCAATTTTTATTCCTGCTTTCTTCCCTCAGAAGATTGCAGGTGAGCAGTTTTCATTTTTTTCCCGACACATAATCCCACCTTTCGTTCCGACAGATTACACCGTATTGTTATCCTTCCATTTCCGGACCCTTTTTGTTAAAATTCCTTAGATTTTATCTAAAAATAATCTTCAATGCGTAAAAAATCGTCGCTGACTTCGTCTGGGTTTTTTACTAGACTTCCACTTATCCGTGTGCGGGTTCCATTTATGTATATCTTTGTTGACAACGCTTTAAGATTTTTTGTTGTTGCTTGGTCATTAAAACAAATACCTTTTTATTGCCCTCTTCCAATAATGCAACAGTAGTACCTCCTCATTACTGGAGACGTGGCAGCGGTGGAACCCGAAGAAACTGGTGCCTCATACCAGAGCCCTAGTTGTAGTTTCCGTAAAAATAAATACGAGACCCGCGTATTTTTCGCACGAATATTTTTTTCTTTTGTTTCTTTTTCCTTTTGCCGCCATTTTGAAAATCTCTTTACAATTCATGGTGTTAATTCCTTTAAAGAATTTCTTTAATGCAATATTAGATATAAAACCAAAAATTCCTCTTTTTTTTTTAAAGCGGGAAAAATATCAATATCAATTATAGTTTAAATCGTTTGACATCTGACGATTTTTTTTTGTTGATGTTTTTTTTTTTTGTGAGGAGAGGAAAGGTGGGAGGTGAGGGTGGAATTTTGGGAAACATTTCGAATTCTGCTTTCCAAAATGGCGTTTTATCTCTGGAAGCCGGAGAAAATTCCTGTTGATAACAAATGCTTACAGTGTTAATTCTGAGGCTTTTCAACAGTCGACTCGGTCGATCAAAGATTCTGGGTGATACACAGATTTCAAATAATTGACTAATCATTGTTTTGCACTTCTGTTTTGCGAGTCAAACGCGTCAAGGTGATTGCCAATTATACGAGACGTGTATTTCATTTTTAGAATTCTTTTATTACCTTTTGTAACCCCCCCTTTAAAAAAAAGAATTGAATTGCTGACTCAACCTTTCATTAAAGAGATTAATAGCATATTTCATTTTATTCGTTTATGTAAAGACTAGCAGCGGCTACCCGGCGTCGCCTGGGTAAAGTTTTTTTTATTTAGTTAGTCCCGCATATTTCTGAATCATGAGCTGAATCCTCGTGGGATGCCCCATTTAAATCCTTATGTAAAAAAATAGACCTTGCATTGATCCAGCTACTCTGAAAGGAAATGTTAATGTCTACTGTCTAAAATATTAAATGAAAAAAAAAAACCATGCTGTTATCATTTAAACTCTATTTTTTAATTATCTTTACGAATATAAATCAAATCTCTATTATTTTTGCTCAAAAACCAAACCCTGGTGATATTTAATGTGTATATACATTTACTTTGTCGTTAATTGTATTATTTTTTAAGTTTCCTCCGGACATACACATACACACAACTGCCCTCTATATATATATAGATTGTCAATTATTGATTTTAACTAAAATTAATTTAGTATTATTTATATTATTCGGACTATTATCCTCATCTTCATTGTTATCTGTATAACGTTTCGGTCAATGTGCCCTCCAGATAGCATAGTAGATAAAGGAGTTAGGTTAAGACAGTTCAAAGTGACAGTTATCTCTAGTTTGCTGGTTCAATCCTGGTCAGGGGCAGCAGTAACATAGAATAATAATTAACATAACTTAACACCTGTACCCCAGCTATGGTTAGCGGAATGAGAACAGGATGCCCCCGTAAACAGAATAAAGGGTTAGGTTCAAAGTTCCGTGATGGCTCTCGATTACGACAACAAGGTTCCCGATTACGACAACAAGGATCCCAAGTCTGAGAAAGTTCCCGACTCCGAGAAGGTTCCCGAGTCCGACAAAAAATACCTAAAGATGGCCAGAGGGTACATAGGCCGAAACATTGTACACATAACTAGGAAGATGAGGACAATAGTCCAAATAATACAAATAATACTAATTATCAAGCCTCATCTAAAAAAATTCCGAGAAATAATATTAACTTATATTAATCAACTAGCTTAAAAGCCGCTCTATCGAGCAGCAATTAAGATAGCTCATGAGGGCGGGGGGATTCTTGATTATGCTCTTTGCCCAGCAATGACACTTCAATTATTTAATACAGGTTAAATTTTATCAAACTTAAACAATATTTTTCAAACAACAGTTTTCATTAAAAAAATGATATAATTTGTATATTTGCAACTTATTGCAAAGCTGCATGATAAAGAACATTTTTGGTTTTCCTATACTGCTTCCGTATGTGTAGGTAACAAACTACAGCAGAAGTATTGCTTTAATATCTAAGTATGATAATTCGCCAGGAGGGTTGAAGAAAAATAGTTTCAGAATTCATATATCAGTTTATTTGAATACAAAACATGATAAAATAAGTAAATTATTGAAACTAGAAAATATATGCACCCTAGAAAATATATGCGCAAGTATTTAAGTTTTAATTTAATGAAATATCATATTAAATTAGAAAGGCTAATGAAACTAAATAAGAATGCAGATAAAAAAGATTTGAAACAGAGGAGGGTATAATAAAAAAATAGAACAATTGAAACTTACTCTTCCTTCACTTCCGTTTTTCATTGCTAAATTTTCCTAATTTAACTATTTAGTTAAATTAGGAAGTAAAGAATAAAATTACAGTTATTTCTTCTTGTTAATGGATTTTTTAAAGATTATACCCCCGAGATTTTTGCTCAAATTGATTAAGATAAAACCAAACAATTAGAAATCAATAATACTAAGCACATATTTATTCAAATCAAATTTTTAATATCAATATGCAAATTAGCCTTTCCGTTCTCACTATAAAGCGCTATTTTGTTGTATATATAACTACAATTGCATGTTATTTGCTTGTAGATATGTTCAACAGTATTAATTATGTAAAATTACTTTTATTAATAATTGATGTTTAAATATAAATAAGATCCTGGAGAATGTAACGTAAATAACTAAGGGAATTGTGACTTGAGTAGTGATATGGTTTTGGTTACAGACAGACATACACACATGTAATATTTGTAATAAGATTGTATCTTAAAAGTAAACAGAAAATTGAAGAGATTGATTTGTGGCGTGTACCAAGAAGTTCAACGATAACTATTCTGCTACTATTTAATTTAAAGACAGTTTGATGTACAAACAATTATGTCTATTTCATAGATGAGTTTTGATGGATTTCGCAATTAATTTTGATTATTCTCAAATTTATTTCCAAGTTATAAAAATTGTTATCGTATAAATAAATTCGTTGCAATCGCATAAAATATTGCCGAAAACAATGGTAGTAATCCAGAATTCCGGATTATATAGATAATACTGGATAAATTGGAAATCAGAGGACGAACCGAGATCATCAAAACAACAGCATTGTTAAGATCGGCTAGAATACTCAGAAGAGTCCTGGAGACCTGACGAGACTTGCTGTCACCCAGACCCAGTGAAAGGCCTCTAGCTAACGTTGGTATAAAAGAAAAAACTCTCAAGGAGTGATTTAACTATAATAATAGTCAAAATCATCATATAAGAAAACGATTCTGTCTGTCTGTATGTTTGTTTGTACAACGATTGAGCATACGTCCTTTTATAAAGGAATATTGGTGGAGATCAGCAAAGACGAAACTTCAATCAAATCCACACCCTATTTTTGTCTGAGAGAGAGAGGGTTAAAAACTTTTTATCTCTTATTTTCCACAAGAAAAACTAAATAAAAATATAATAACGGTATAAATCAATGAAATATTAAAAAGATCCACTACAAAATGGAAAGGACCGCCTCGCTGATAAGAAAGCAACCGGGAGTGACGGCATACCAGCAAATATCTTGAAGGCATGGGGCAGCACTGTTTCAACCACTACACTAGCGACTCTGCAGTTGCTGTGAACATGGACACATCCCCCAGGTCAAGCGAGTCGCTACCATCGTCCCCTTTTACAGGAACAAAGGAACAAAGGAGATCGCAGCGACTTCAGCATAGTTTGAGAAGTCTTGCGCGTGTTACACTAACGCGTCTGTAGACTTTGCATCTTGCACCTATCCAGGAACACAGTGTGTCTTCCGAGCAACCGTGGATATGATCTCACTATGCCAGCTGCAGGAGAGATCCCGGGAGAGCAAATGCCACTCTGCACCGCATTGAGGGACCTAACGAAGGCATCCGACGTGGCCACCCGAAATGTTCGCAGTCACTGCACCAGAGATTGCCATTCAAAAATTAAGTGGACTCTACGACCCCCCCCCTCAAATTTGGAGAGCTAAAAACCGACACAACTCAGTCATTTTTTTTGAATTGGAAGCTCAAATTTTGGGGATTTGCTAACTTTATCATAATCCACACTTGGACAAAATTTCAGAAAAATTGAAGCGGGTAGGTGACGTGGCCTGGATAATTTGACATGGAATTACCCATAGCAAAATATTCCAACAGCTAATGCCCTTGTGAAAGGCGTGGATCGATCTGTTCAACCTCCAAATTATGGGCAAATAGGTGGGCAGTGGGTTCTTTAGCCTTGGTTACTGATAAAGTAAAGCAAAAATTCTTCTAAGCTGTAGCTGTGTCAGTACTATTGTACGGTTACACCACTTGGACTCTAGCGAAACGCTTTGAGAAAAAGTTTGATATGAGCTCCACAAGGATTCTGCGTGATGTCTGAAATCTTGGAAGTAGCACCCCGCAAGAAATCGGCTGTATGGCCACTTGTCTCCTATCACACAAATCATCCGAATAAGACGAACAAGATATGCTGGAGAAGCAAGGACGAACTCATAAGTGACGTTCTCATGTGGGCACTTGCATATTGGACATACTAGTGTAGGCCGACCAGTAAACACCTACATCAAATCAATGTGTGGATTCTGGATGCTGCACCGAATACGATAGGGACGGATGTTTGTGTGTGTGTGTGTGCGTGTGTGTGTGTGTGTGTGTGTGTGTGAGAGAGAGAGAGAGAGAGAGAGAGAGAGAGAGAGTCATATGCGTGTCTCTGTGTAATAGAAACAGAGACTTTTGGTGCGTTAGTGTGTGTGCATGAGAGAGAAGAGAGAGAGAGAGAGAGAGAGAGAGAGAGAGAGAGAGAGAGAGAGAGAGAGCATGGATATCCGTCGTGCTGCCAGCGTGACCTGATAATGGCGTGGCAACGAGTCTAGAGAAAGTAAAATTCAGAAATCAAACCAGTTTTACTCCGCTTAAAATGAACCTCGTATCACACCTTGTCTGTGGCGGAGGGTTGGGTAAATGCATTCAATGAACTACGCGTTTTGTTGTTGTTGTTGTTGTTGTTTCCGTTATGTGCTGTTCCTCGCTTTTGTAGAGATAACGACGACCGAGTGAGCCGCAAATTAGAAGCAACCAACACGAAGAAGAAGAAGAAGAAAAAAGAAGAAAGAAGAAGAAGAAAGAAGAAAAGAAAAAGAAAAAGAAAAAGAAGAAGAAGAAAAGAAGAATTAGGGGAGACGACGACGACAACGAAGAAGAAGAAGAAGAAGAAGAAGAAGAAGAATTAAGGGAATGACGAAGAAGAAGAAGAAGAAGAAGAAGAAGAAGAAGAAGAAGAAGAAGAATTAAGGGAATGACGAAGAAGAAGAAGAAGAAGAAGAAGAAGAAGAAGAAGAAGAAGAAGAAGAAGAAGAATTAATGAATGACGACGAAGAAGAAGAAGAAGAATTAATGGAATGACGACGAAGAAGAATAAGAAGAATTAGGGGAATGACGATGAAGAAGAAGAAGAAGAAGAAGAATTAATGGAATGACGAACAAGAAGAAGAAGAAGAAGAAGAAGAAGAAGAAGAAGAAGAAGAAGAAGAAGAAGAGTTAAAATTAATAATAAACAGATTAATGTTGATTAATCTATTCAAAACTGAGCGGCTAACACATGAGATCCAAATCAACAGAAATGAAAAAGTGAAAAAATAAAACAGACACAAATGTTGAAAATCGTATTAAATCTTTACACCTCACATGAATCCAAAGAAGGCATTTCAGTTGCGATCAATGAACAGATAATGTTGTCACGTTTTTCACTGATCGAATTTAATATGGAGTTGGGGTTTGAAGTAAATCACAAAAAGCAATTGTGTGTAATTCACACTTTGTTGTTTGTTTTTATACAAGGTGCTCCAAAAGTCATCATACTCAGGAGAGGAAACTAGCAGATCAAACCCGGTGTTATCCAGAAAGAAAAACAAAAAACAAAAAAACAAAACAACACCCCCCCCCCCAACAAAATAAAAAAATCGATATCCGAGACAAATATTTTTGATGATACCGAGTTAGTCTGGCAGATCCATTAATACTGAATAGCGAGTTCGATATACGTGGATGCTCCATAATCGCGACCTATATGCCGTCAATAAGTAAGATTTTCAAAAAAACAAAAAACAAAAAAAAAAAAAAAAACTATAAAAAATATTTATTCGTGTACGAACAACATTTCTAAGATTATAACTAACCACAACAAAAAGTTGGTTGAGAAATCAATGGAGAGCAAAAAAAAAAAAAAATCGATAAAATATTTTGATGATACCGAGTTAGTCTGGCAGATCCATTAATACTGAATAGCGAGTTCGATATACGTGGATGCTCCATAATCGCGACCTATATGCCGTCAATAAGTAAGATTTTCAAAAAAACAAAAACAAAAAAAAAAAAAAACTATAAAAAATATTTATTCGTGTACGAACAACATTTCTAAAATTATAACTAACCACAACAAAAAGTTAGTTGAGGAATCAATGGAGATAAAAAAAAAATCGATAAAATATTTTGATGATACCGAGTTAGTCTGGCAGATCCATTAATACTGAATAGCGAGTTCGATATACGTGGATGCTCCATAATTGCGACCTATATTAGTTATTCGTGTACGAACAACATTTCTAAGATTATAACTAACCACAACAAAAAGTTGGTAGAGGTATCAATGGAGAGCACTCAAAACATAGATACTGTTGACTGTGATTGTAGAATTAAAAGACGAGAGCCCCGTAGAAGGATATTGCAACTCAGTGAAGGTTGTATACCAGGCAATTCATCTCCCCAATAGAAAACAAAAAAAGAAGTAAAAGTTTATATAGGTATCTCTGCTGGTAATTGGAAACAGAGATAGTATAACCATAAACATTCATTTTCCAACCATACGCTTAAAAATTAAACAGCACTATCAAGTTACTATTGGAATCTGAAAGATAGAGGCCTAACACCTATTATCAAATGGGAATTTATTAAAAAATCTTCCACCCCAAATGGTTTTAAGGGTAGGTGTAACCTCTGCCTTGATGAGAAAATATGTATAATGAAATACAGACCCATTAGCTAATTGCTTAATAAAAGGAATGAGTTAATTTTCAAATGTAGACATAAAAATAAATTCAAATTAATATAATTTTATGAGATTGTAAGTTAGAATTATGAAATTAATTTATACGGTTATATTTGTTTTAAATGTGATATGAGGATGGAACTAATAATAGTTTTGATTTACGAAGAAGTTTTCTTCATTTCAATTATTGTTTTTAGGGTTAATTAGTAATATGTTTCTTAAATATAATTTATAGTACCTTAATACTGGATTAAATCTGCAATATGCCTTTTAAGTTATATCTATATATAATAATCAATTGATCAATGATATATAATAATTAATTAATATTTAATGAATATAGTAGTGCAAACAGTATTGATTTAATTGGTAATAATTATCAATATGAAAATAGGTTTTATAATGATACTTAAATTCTTAAGTACCCATTAGTATTTCAACTCTATTGTATTTAACTGTGTTTGGGATTAGTAATGAAATGAATGATATTGATACATATATATTGGATATTTACCAGACCAATATATGTATGTTTGAGATAATATTAGATATTAACTTACTACTAAAATTTGAAATCTGAAATCTGATTTTGATTTAATTTTTTAAGATTTTTATTTTTATGTGGAATGTGAGTAGAACTGATAGTATGTTTATAAAAGGGTTTTCTCCCTTTCATTTATTGACATTCACGGAATTATTTGCTTTTATTGGGGGTAATTAATAATATATTCCTTGGATATAGTTTATATAGTACTTTAATACTGGAATAATTTTGTAGTGTGTCTGTTTTTATACGGTTCTATTAATTTAGCTTAATCAACCAATAAATGATGATTGATACCTAATAAATACAATAATGTTTATAGTATTGATATAATTAGTAATAATTATTTATATGATGAAAATGTTTTTAAGGAGATAATTTATTAAAACTACGATAATAGTACTTTGATCTCTGAAATACACATTAATCTTATTTAAACTATATTACTTGACTATATTTAAAATTAGTAATAGAATGAATAATATCGATACCATCTATATTTACTATTTATCTGACTCATGTATATATATATATATATATATATATAATATATATATGTCAGGGAAATATATATATGCTCACCGTCCCCTAGGGTTGAGCACTCGGGGGGATCTCACTGACGGCCGCAACTCAAGCGTAAACACAATGCTCTTCTATATAAGGAATGGAGCACTCTGTGACGCCTTTACACACAAAGTGATGTGTGTATTAAAACAGTTAAAATCCCCTTCCCATTCTGTAAGTGAAGATAGCCTAATGGTTAAGGTGCCGGACACCCAACCGATCGGATTTCAATTCCGGCTGTAGATAGCTTACAAAATGTCTAGCCACACTGAAGAGACTTGATAAGTCGAAACACGTGTCTGTGGATGACCGTATAATATATATATATATATATATATATATATATATATTATATATATATATTGAGATAATGAACAATAACTTATTTAAAAAAAAAATGTTTAGATAAGAAATCTGATTTTGACTTAATAGATAATTTTAGAGGAATGATAATTGTGAAAATGGTGGTGCTTCGATGATTATTGATGTTTGGTTGTTGACTACGGTGATTGGTAGGATGATAGAATAATTGATTAATATTGTTGTATGCACTACGTTATTAACATTAATATCATTTAGATTGTTTAATATAGGTATAAAAAATTATTAATGAAAATTAATTGTAGAGTGGATGGAGACTATGGCTTAAATTGTTATATGATGTAATATCATAGTAGCATTGTAAACTTGATATAAATGCAACAGTAATGATTATCAATGATAATATAATTATAATTATAGCAATAATAATAATAATAATGTTTACTGTAATAATTTATAATGGTAACATTGATGTTATAATAATTGTGGTGTTAGCAATGTAATATGAATCTAATATTTCTATAATTTTGTCTGTGCTGTAATTATTTTGACTTAATGTAATTGATTGTGTTACTTTGCACTTGTGTTATATACATATATTCCTTAATTTCATTTATGTATGTATGGGTGTGTGTATGTGTGTGTATGTGTATGTATGTATGTGTATGTGTATGTATGTATGTGTATGTATGTATATATAAAATGAAGACGGCCAGTGACCATTATCTGAATTTGTCTCTCAAAGATAAGTTATTTTTATTTTAAATTGTAAATATTGTATTAACATTATGTCAAAATGCAGTTAACTTTCTACCCTAATACATTTCATTTTACAGGAACGTATAATAAGTCACTTATTTAATAGAAAACAACCCCTATGGACTTATAATAAGTCAGAACTTAGAATTTTTTCCCTCTGTGTGGTGGACCCGTAGATCTCGTCAGATCATCCAGCTGTGTTCTCCAAAGTCTCCCAGTCATCTTGCCTCGGCTTGTCACTGATACTTGACTTTGGGGAAGGAGAGCATGCGGTGCTTGTCACACAAGCGTGCAACATGTAAAACAAAAAAAAACATGTGCAGATATTTCTACAAGTCTCAGAGTGATGGAGGAACGGTGAGGTGTGCAGGCCTGACGGACTGGAAGCACACAGATGTGAATCTACATACCGCGTAATTCGTGACCTACTTAACGTCACCGCCTTGCTGATTGAACAGCAACATGCCTCGGCGAGCTTGTGGGTGAATGAGCAGCCCCCTGGTTAACACTGTTCACCCAGCCATTTGGGAAGTGTCTAGAAAAGGTGACCTAAACAAATGCCGGTTCAGCTATCAAGCTGGCCAGAAACCAGCGCTTCGACGGATGTCCACATTAGCTGGGCGAAAACAAGAAAATACTACAACACAAAACAAGGCTAAGAATAGCCACCTGGAATGTCTGGATACTTTCCGATCTTTAGAGATTGGGAAACCCCAAACTACGTACTGGTATCGTGACAGGGGAGCATCTCGATATGTGGCCGACATCGATGTCCTTGCGGAAGTCAGTTTCAGCGATAAGGACAAATTGACAGAAGGGGGTGGGCTGGATACACATCCTGATGGAAAGACAGGCCGATGGTAGCTGTAAGAACTTTGAGGAAAGGTGACTCAAGCCCTCCATTCTGAAGCGACACATGACGGACGCCATGGAAACATTTCCTACATTGAAGTCTGACCTGTGTGGCAGGGCCTGTATGTCGAGGGTTTCATATGTGTGACAGGGTACATGAAAACAAGCTGGATCCGGGCCATCTGCGTACTCACAACTGCTCACAACTGAAACTATATATATATATGTGTGTGTGTGTGTGTGTGTGTGTGTGTGTGTATGTATGTATGTGTGTGTGTATGTATATGTATATATGTGTGTAATTTTTGTGTAATGGAATAATATTAATTTTACTATTTATATTATGGATTACAATATATATATATATATATATATATATATAATATATATGTGTGTGTGTGTGTGTGTTTGTGTGTGTGTGTATGTATATGTATTTATTTATTCATTTATATATTTATATATTTCATCAATCTATATTTATTTATCATATTTTATTGTTTTATTATGTTTTATTATTTATTATTTATTATCTATTTATTTGGTTGGTTTTCTTATTCAAATTTATTCAAATTTATTAAGTTGATTATGTTTTTGAATTACACTTAGACTAGATAGATGTTAATACTACTCCTCCTTGATAATTTTAAACATTTTATATAGTCTAGACATTTTGTTCTATTTTGTGCTATCTTAGATATTAAATCAAACATATACCTTTTGAATATATCCGGTTTCAAAAGATACATTGTAACTTCTAAATTGAATTGTAAACTCGTGTTTGCTGTTTAACACATTTTTGAGGGGTTTTGGTAATTTAGTTTTTTTTTTCATTTACTGAAAAGTTTTGTGGTTATTTCCTAAAAATCTAACATGATCAAAGGGGAACCACTCTTGACTGATAAATTATTTATTTATTGATCTACAAAGAAAAAAGAAGACTGGGTTAGGGTTAGGGTTTAGGATCAGGGTGAGGGTTAAGGGTTAGTTTAATAGGAAAATAAATAAATAATTTATCAGTCAAAAGTGGTTCCCCTTTGATCATGTTAGACTTATAGGAAATTACCAGTTTTGTTTTGTTTCTTTTTTCTTTCTTTTTCATTTTACAGTTCCTAAAAACAATGTATGTGCGTGTATGTGTTCGTACTTACATATTTCTTTCTTTTTTTATTCTCTTCTCTCTTTAGTCTTCTTTTCTTTCTCTGTGTAGTGAATTTGTTGTGGGCGAATTCTTTTCTCTCTTTCTATCTTTTTTGTATTTTAACTGGCTCTTCTTTCTTTTTTCTTCTTTTCTAGTTTTTTTCCTCTTTTTTTCTTTTCTTCCAAATGTGCCGTGGTCAATTTCTTTGCTTCTTTTTCTTACTGATGCTGTTCTACCTTTCTGTCTTAGCGAATTATTTTTATATATATATATATGTATATATATATTTATATATATCAGTATGTTTCTATCTATCAATCAAAGTATCTATTTATGTTTGTTCCTGTTTCAGTTTATTCCTATCTCAGACTGTTCCTATCTATCTATCTATCTATCTATCTATCTCTACCCCAGTCTCTGTCGATCTCTCTCTCTGTTTGTCTCTGTCTCTCTGCTGTCTGTCTGTCTCTGTCCCCCTGTCTCTGTCTCTGTCTCTGCCTGTCTGTCTGTCTCTCTCTCTATATATATATTTATATATATATATTCCTATCTATAAATCAAAGTATCTATTCCAGTTTGTTCATATTTATCTCAGTCCGTTCAAAAATTTTTCTTCTTTTTCTTTTTCTTCATGCTGTTCTTTTCTCTCTCTCTGTCTAGTGGTGCTGTGGGTACATTTCTTTTTTTCTTTTTCTTCTTTTTCTTCTTTTTTCTTTTTTTCTTTCTACTTTTCATGTTTCGTTTTTCTATCTTTTCTTTTTTCTTTCTGGTAACTTCCCCCCTCTCTAGGGTTAGAACCTGTTGTGTCATATAAATGTGTGTTATGCCGTGCTACTATTGTAACGATTAATAAAATGGCGGTTGCCGATTGTCTGAAAAAGGGGGGGGGGGTTAAGAATTCCAAAAATGCAATAACGGAACTAACAGACGCTGAATTCAAAATTGAGCGCCAAAAAGAAGAAGCGGGAATTCTTGGAAGAAGCGGGAATTCTTGGAAGAAGTAGGAGAATTGAGTTTTTGAGGATGATAGACAAGTAGTCATCACGCAAACAAGTCAGCTCCATTATCGGGAAGTGAAAGAAGACAAAATATGAAATTTTAAAACAAGAACAATGAAAAGGGACTTTGCCCGGTATCCTGTACTACATTTTTGTAACTTTATTTAATACAGGTTGTTTATTTTAAATACGACTTCGTTATTTCTCCACTTTCTTGAATCATGTTTAATGCTATTAAGATGTGTACAACATATATATAAATATATATATATAACACACGACTTACTACACTCTAATATACCCACGTTGACATTGGGTATATAATATTACCACAGAACATATTTGTATGAGGTCAAGTATTCCTATCTAATATTAATAACTGTATGGTTTCAAGTAATTATTTACATTTGATAACAGTGATTTGTTTTCACATAGTTATCTGGTTTCAAGTAATTAATAATAATCCTTAGTAAACGATTATAACATCAAGGAACTTGAATACTCATACTAATAATTTACAATTATATGTCATCAAGTATTCCTATCGAATACTAATAATATTCTCTCTCCGGCTATGGGTAAATAGTAGGGAAGACTAGGCTTATTAGCCTTGGTTAGGTAATCTGTCAAAGAGAAGGAAAACTCTGAATTCAAACCTGTTAAACTCCGCTTTATACATAATACATACATACATTCAAGAAGATTTATTTGATCCATAGATAGTACCCTAACAGGTAATACCGCTCTGGGTCAAAGTAGACCCATGTTTAATGGCAACAATGAGATATTTCACACTTCCTATATCTCCATAACTGAAACCATCAGATTCAGTTTGTGCCATACCCAGGAGACACCTTTTTTGGTGGGTGGATTGGGTCTTATCCCTCTGTTGGGGATACAGTTAAGGTATAATAATCCCAACCAACAGGGCGTCCATAGAAATAGATAACTTGCAAAATAATCGGTGCTGAAACCATCTACTAAAGCTGGTTGGATTGTACGGCATGTCAACCCTTCTTGGGTTATCTTATGCCGAAGACATTTTGTTTTATTCATTATTGTTGGGTATTCAATTTAAAAAAAAAAATCATTTATTTTTCTAAACACATTTTAAAACTCATTTTTTATTTATTTAACCTATAGATGTGACAATAACAAGTACTACCGCTCCGGGTCAGAGTGATCAGGGAGTAATGGTAATGAAGATATACTCTACATTCCCTTGGGCTCCAAAATTGAAACCTCAGCAATGCATTTTAACGTTATACCCGGGACATTAAGACCCTCAGCCACCGATTTCTAGCACATATGATAAATGGTTTGCGGTTCGCCATAAGAGCAATATGTTTGGGACAATCTTATAGGTGCTTGACGTGACCATCAGATTAATCGGATGGAGGGCCTTTCCGGCCGCCCCATCTAGCCTAAGAGGCAACGTGGAGTGTTGCATGTCATGTACTGCTCAGCCAGGATTCCGTCCTTAAGAATCGCGAGTCTCCACTACGGTTAACATGCCCCAATTGGTTCGGGTGTCTTACTCCTCTGCAGAGGTGCAGTTGGCATATTCCACAGCCCCAGGCAACAGGGCAGTCTAACTCCTCTGTAGGGGTGCAATCGGCGTATTAGCCGACAGGGCAGTCTTACTCTCTGTAGGGGTGCAATCGGCGGTCTTACTCCTCTGTAGGGTGCAATCGGCGTATTCCACAGCCCCAGGTGACAGGGCAGTCTTACTCCTCTGTAGGGGTGCAATCGGCGTGTTCCACAGCCCTAGCCAACAGGGCAGTCTTACTCCTCTGTAGTGGTGCAATCGGCGTATTCCACAGCCCCAGCTGACAGGGCAGTCTTACTCCTCTGTAGGGGTGCAATCGGCGTATTCCACAACCCCAACTGACAGGATAGTCTTACTCCTCTGTAGGGCTGCAATCGGCGTATTCCACAGCCCAACCGACAGGACAGTCTTACTCCTCTGTAGGGGTGCAATCGGCGTGTTCCACAGCCGCAGCCGACAGGGCAGTCTTACT
>CM042150.1:37759306-37771806 GCA_023376005.1 Doryteuthis pealeii | reverse complement strand
TATATATATATATTGGGTTGAACATGAGGATGTTTATTGAGTTACTGTCAGAAATAGATAGATATGATCATACTTACATAGATAGATAAATACATAAGAAAAGACTGTAATATATCTTAATAGACTGAGATAGATAGATAGGTTGACTGATAGATTGATAGATAAGAGACGACTGGTAAATTTGAACAGACTGGTATATATATATATATATATATATATATATATATATATGAAAGTACGTAAATAAACACTGTGTTTATTTGATATGGCTTTTAGCCGACAATTTTTGGAGGATATGTGCTTAATTGAAGTCATATCTAATTTTTGAAAATCAATTAGTTAATAATTAATGAATTTAGGCGAAATGTACATTCAGGGATTGACATTTTCTCGATCTGTTTAGCCTTACATTTGAACATATATGCCCACCTAAATTCATTAATTATTAACTAATTAATTTTCAAAAATTAGGTATGGCTTCAATTAAGCACATATCCTCCAAAAATATATATTATATAATATGAACAAAAAGTGATAAGACAAACAGGAATATTTCTTTTATGTTTATTATTCTCAAATAGTTTCAAACTTAGGTCATCGCCAAGACAAAATTTCTTGTTCGAGGAAATTGTTTTTAGAGAGTATTTAAAAAAAGATATTATTAAGAAAATTAAAAGATTTTTTGAGGGTTTGACAGGCCACTATAATCTGGGTATAGAAGTGTGGTAGAAGTAGCGAGTCCATCTGTTCCGTGAAAGAAACTTCTTTGAATTGAATTCTTTTGAAATACTCTTATATCACCAATATAAAAAAATATGTGAGTGATTTTTTTAGAAGTTGTGGGTATATCCATATATGTACATATATATGTATATGTGTGCATACACATATGTGTGTGAGTGTGACTATTATATTTTCAAATAGGTCAAGGAGTGGTTTGTTTGATATGGAGTGGTCGGTGTTTGTTTATTTAGGTGCTACTGACCCCACATTTTTTGTCACCTCGACTTTATTGCCAGGGTAGAGTTTCAAGCTTCTTGTTGAGGTCGAATGGATGAATATATATATATATATATATATATATATATATATATATATATATATATTGACTAAATTGAATATGTATATGTATAGATTAAATTGAATATATATATATTGACTAAATTGAATATACATATATATATATATATATATATATATATATATATATTATATATAATATACATATATACTGACTAAATTATATATATATACATATATATATATATATGTATATATATATATATATATATATATATATATATATATATATATATATGTATATATATATATATGAAGATAGGATGGTTGGAGTAAAATCCGACAGTATGAGGTAGGTAAAAGGATAGGGAACAAAAAATAATAACTCAAAACAAATCTAAGAGTTGAACTATTTCGTCCTATTCATAAGGACATCTTCAGTCAAATAATATTTATTCAAAGCAACAATTACGTACATGTGATTTGATGAGGGAGTGAGTTAGTAGCGGAAATGAGGGATCGGTAGGTTAGGGGTGGCATAAGGGATGAAGAAAACATGAATGAAGTGTAGGGAAAGTTTACAGGAAGCAGGGAGGAGGATAGGAGCTAGATGGGCAAAGGGGTAGATCGAGGGAAGAGGGTAAAGTTCATGGTAGTGGAGTGTTTGATGCCAGGGGAAGATAAGGAGGAGGGGAGAGTTGGGGAGAGTTGAGTGACATTAGGTCACTGGGTCAGTTTTGTGGTAGAGTAGGGGGGGAACGGAAAGAAGCAGGGTAGGTAGTGAGTGTCTATGTATGGGCAGTTATTTGTTTATTTATTTGGTTTATCTATTTCTCTCTCTCTCTCTCTCTCTCTCTCTCTCTCTCTCTCTCTCTCTATATATATATATATATATATATATATATAGATAGATAGATCCGTAGATGGGTTACCAAGTAAGTTAGTATTAGGATGATTCTAATTTGGCCCTTTATTCCAGCGACGGAATGTTAAAGTAGTTAAGCTCAAATTTGAGAGCTCGATGTTCAATATAATTGAACAGAGAAATATAATTGGTAAATAAAAAGACTTAACAATGGGCTATTTTGTGGTTATAGATCTATTTCTATTATCTGTGTATACCTATGAATTTCATCAGACTGTTAACTTTATTGAAAATGGTACACTGATAATTCATGAAGCTTTTTATATATTTTTTCTGGTGGTCCCTGTAAAGATATCGGGTTTCAGTTCATCTCATCTTCTGAGGAGATGGTAGTGTTTTGAGAAGAAAAATAAAGTTAAACATTGACTAAAATGAGCCACCAGAAAAATAAAAAAACATCCAACAGACGAGACAGTAAGGTGCCGATGAGCACACACACACACACACACACACACACACACACACACATATATATATATATATATATATATATATATATATATATATAATCCAAATGTCTAGAGAAGAAATCTTCCTTACGACACAAGAGTTTTATTTTAAAAAAACCTGTCGCAGTTTGAGAGCTCAATGTGTGCTCTTAATGTTAGAGTCACAGAGCAAATATATAAGTAAAGAAATAACAAAAGACTTAGAGATTTAGCATTATAGTCTATTTCAGCTCCCTGAAATAGACTATAAGCTAAATCTCTTAGTCTTTTGTTATTTCTTTACTTTATATATATATATATATATATATATTATATATATATATATATATATATATATATATATATATATATATGTCGGGAAATAACTTCTTCTACGACTATTAATGCTCTATATTCACTATATATTGAGCCCTATTGGATTAACTACTTACGCTATGTTCACATAGTAGTACCCATAAATGAATATATATATATATATATATATATATATATATATATATATATATATATATATGTCGGGAAATAACTTCTTCTACGACTATTAATGCTCTATATTCACTATAATATTGAGCCCTATTGGATTAACTACTTACGCTATGTTCACATAGTAGTACCCATAAATGAATATATATATATATATATATATATATATATATATATATATATATATATCGATCATAAAGCTGGATGGGTACTACATAAGGGTACGTGTGCAGTTATGAATAAATTATGAAAGCAGCGCTCAACAAAACACCAGTTGTACGGTCACTTACTTCCCATCTCACAAACCATCAAAATAAGACGAGCTCTGTTGGAGAAGTAAGGAAGAACTCCAAGGTTAAAGGAATCTGTGCTTCGACATGCCTTGATATATATATATATATATATATATATATATATATATATATATATATATATAAGGGAGTTTTATAATTTGCTTGAAGCATTGTGTATATATTGGTTTGGAGGTTGATTTAGAAGGCTATCACAATGAATGTGTAAAGAGAAAAAAAATAATAATACGGCAACAATGGTGTTGTGTGTTAACCTGTATTTGATTCTTGAATTTTCGAGATAATATCTTTTTTCAAAAGATCACATTACTAAACTGCTTCAGTTCCAGTGATCTTTTGAAAAAGAGATTTTATCTCGAAAATTCAAGAATTAAATACAGGTTAACACACAACACCAATCTTACCGTATTATTATTTTTTCTTTACACCTGCATAGCCTTCTAAATCAACCTCCTAACCAATATATATATATATATATATATATATATATATATATATATATATATATAATATATATAAACACACACGCATGCGCGAGCACACACACACACACACACACACACACACATACCATATATCTCCCAAATGGAAAGTTGTCTTTTTATCAAATGACTGGTCATGCCACTCCACCAGTTCATCTTTCGTGTCTTTCCTTCTAGTTTACCAGAACGATATATGTCGCATAGGCCAACTCAAGTTGTAGAAGTAGTCGCCGTTAATCGTAGTAATAGCCGTTCGTTCAGAAACAACACACGCAGGTTGAATAGTCACAGGGGGCTGTTTATTTCTTCCACGATCGTGGGTTCTTTTTCGGAGAGAAGGAAAGATGGAGAGAAAGAGAGAGAGGGTACGGTCAAATTACTCTGTCGTAAATCATGTTCACTACTACTATATCGAACCCATTGAAGGAACCGGGAAAGCCCCACCTGCTTCCCACGAGGCCCAATTTTCTTCTTTTTCCGTTTCTCATACCGGCGTCACGTTTCCGGAGTCATTTCTCGGTCAATTACTTTAACCCCGTTGTGTGTTTACTCTTCCAAACTTTAACCTTTGTTCTTATTTCTTTTTCCTCTCTTTCTTCTTTTAATCCCCAAATTCTCTGTAGAACATAATAAATACGCTACACTAGCACAGGGGTTCCCGACCAGGGGTGCATCATTCCAGGGGGTGCGAGAAGTGTCTGTTGAAATTTAAATTAACTATTTTCTTTTGTAATTAATATTATCTATATTTTCATTTCTTTATTCCAGATTATTATCATTACTCTTTATCATGTCGAAGAACACATTACATATTATATTAGATTTAGAGAGTGAAATATATAAGATCTTTTGATAAAACTGTAGTATGGATTCACATTCTATGATTTTTAAACAAAAGTATAAATTGTAAGGGCCCAAGGTCAGAGCAAAACTCTTTTAAGGGTGCGGGAATAGAAAAAGGTTGGGAACCACTGTTCTAGCATATAAACTCTTTTAACACTTTGCTTACTTTAAGCCGCCCACAGCAGCTCCCTCACCACTGCGATCCTACCGTAAACCGCTTTCAGCGACTCTCACACGTGTCACTTGTTTACAATGAAAAATCACTACGTGAACACCCCTGCCATCTTTATTTGAATAGAATGTGTTCTGAGTTGAATAGATAGTGAGCTTTGAAATATTCCATTTGAATACCCATAAAGAAGGAATAAAACAAGACATCGTCGGGATAAAATAACCCAACAGGGGATGAGATGCCGTTAAAACCTAACCAACCAATCAACCAACCAACTAATGCAAGTTTAATTCATTAGAATATTATCATAAAAATATAAACACTTTCATTTTCAACGACAACAGCCCAAAGGGAAGATAAAGTTTCGATTCCACATTTTAAAAAATCTGCGGAGGTTCCTCGAAAAAAAAAAATTGTAAGAATATTTTCAATTTCGTTGTTTCTGAATGCTCTACCATCGAAAAAATGAAAATCTCTAAGTGATAAATCTGGTGAGTATGGAGGGCGTGGAAGAACCTCCCATTGAAACGAACTTTACTCCGGTTTGTTGGGCTGCCGTCGTTGAAAATGAATGTGATTACATTTTTATAATAATATTTAGATTATGTTAATTTTTTTAATCTTCTCTGCTAATTACTTTCTGAACGCTTTAATATATATATATATATATATATATATATATATATATATATATATATATATATATATATATATAAACAATCTTTTTGACAACTAATATTTAAACTATTTCGAAAGAGACAAATTAGAAAAATACACACTAATTTTAAGTCACCTGGCACATCAAATTTTGAAATACAATCAACGAAATTAGCAGGCAACTCATATCTCACCTTTCAAAACATTTGGGGGTAGGGTTCATGGCTTGGTGCTTGAGGCGCCACTAAAGAGGAATGTCGACAGGTGTACGTTAGTTGGTGGTCTCTTCAGGTATCCAGGACACTTCTTAGTATTCTAGCCGACCATAACAATGCTTTTGTCTGGTTTTTCTTCTGATTTTCAATTTGTCAAGTACTTTTTAAATCTCTGGAGACCGTTCCACGTGCTCCAATTATAACTAGTATCACCATCACCTGATCTTCCACAGTTTTTAGTTCTCAGTCAAGATTAAAGTTTTTTTTGTATCGTTTCGCTTTCTTTCATTTTCACTCTGTGGTCCATCAGAACGTCAACATCCACTAGATGACAAATTCTTCTTGTTAAGTAACACTAGGTCAGGTCTTCTGGCAGGAATCAGGTGATCCGTTTGTATCTCAAAATCACAGAGAATTTTATGCGTCTCGTTCTCTATGAGGAATTCTGGTTTGTGCATACACCATTTGGTGGTATGGTCAAAATTTAATTTCTTGCACAATTCCCTGTGGATTACCCTTCCCACCAAGTCGTGCCTAGTTTTGTACTCCCTTTATGCTAGTTTGCTACATTCCTTATTATGTAATTAATCGTTTCATCTCTGTCTCCACACCGCCTACAGTCGTTCTTCTGTTGCATATTATCTATTTTCACTTTGATATAATTGGTCCTAATGGCATTATTATGTTCTGATGTTATAAGAGGTTCAGTTTCTTTCTTGAGGTTACCATTTTTTAAAACTATGTCCAGGTCTTTTTCGTGGGCAGTCTTCCTAGTTTGTCACTTGAAGTATCCATACAGTTGTTTTCTTCCCATTTTCGTTTTCTAGTTTTTGTTATTTTCTTGCTTGCCTTTATGTTGCAATTGCTCTTTATAGCTTCTGTAATTGGTTTTTCTTTGCTATTATTATTACTAGCAAATATATGCACCCTCCGGGTGCAAGTATTTAAGTTTTAATGTAATAAAATATTGTATTAAATTAGAAAGGCTAATGAAACTAAATAAGAATACAGATAAAAAGATTTGAAACAGAGGGAGTATAATAAAAGATTTGAAACAGAGGGAGTATAATAAAAAATGGAACAACTGAAACTTACTCTTCCATCACTCCCGTCTTTCATTGTTATTTTTTCTAATTTAAGTATTTAGTTAAAAGAGGAAGTAAAGAATAAAATGACAGTTATTGTATCTTGTTAATGGATTTCATTTAAGATTCATTGAAGAGATTTTTGCTTATATTCATTAAAATAAAACCAAACAGTTAGAAATCAATAATACTAAGCACATATTTATTAAATTCGATTTTTTAATATTAATATGCAAATTAGCCTTCCCATTCACATTGTAAAGCGCTATTTTGTTGTATATATAAATATAATTGCATGTTGTTAGTATGTAGACATAGTTAACAGTATTAATAATATAAGACAATTTTATTAATAATTGAAGTTCAGATAAAAATAAAATCATGGAGAATGTAATGTCAATAACTAAGAGAATTGTGACTTGAGTAGGAATATAGTTTCGGTTACAGACAGAAAAACACACAATCTCCATTATAATAAGATTATTATTATTATTATTATTATTATTATTTTCACTCCTTCGAGCTTTTCATATCAGCTTTAACTGATGGTATTTCACTGGAGTCTGAGAGACAACAAG
Organism: Doryteuthis pealeii; assembly: GCA_023376005.1. Classification (NCBI taxonomy): domain Eukaryota; kingdom Metazoa; phylum Mollusca; class Cephalopoda; order Myopsida; family Loliginidae; genus Doryteuthis; species Doryteuthis pealeii. The sequence continues at coordinate 37,764,586 of CM042150.1, read as the reverse complement.
TCTCCTCAGGCCTCCAGAACTCTTCTAGCCGATTATAGCAGTGCAGTTGTTTGGATGGTCTCAATTCTTCCTCTGATTTCCAGATTCTATTATTATTATTATTATTATTATTATTATTATTATTATTATCTGAACATTTCTTGGTCATACTCAGGGTAGTGGTTTTAAGGTGTCAAATTTATTCAATTTTCATTTCCAGGTGTTTGTATTCACTTACTTTTTGATAGTGACATGTTATTATCTGTTGGCACATATATATCAATCAAAAGACACGTTTTTCTTTTATAGTCCTTAACTCTTTGCCTACTTTCAACCGTTCACAGCGGCTCTCTCACCTCTCCGATCCTACCGTAAGGAAAATACAAAAACTAATAATTATTTCGTTATACTTGGGCAGAAGGTCTTAGATTACAGTAATAATACAAATTTGAATAGAATGAGTTTTGAATTGAAGAGATAGTGAACTTTGAAATTGTTAAGATTTTTGACATATAAGGTGTGTGCTAGATCCTCGCTCTTACTTATAGACTAGGCGAGATCATGTGATCTATTCCTTGGCCAATCACTGGCAGTACTCTGAGGCTGATACAATACTTAAACTACCCTACTGGTTATAATTACTACAGCGTTCATTGACGACGGACATAGGATTAAATTACTGGACCTTTACCAATACGCAGGATATGACTTATACGCTTACCAAAGGATCACCAAAGGATTCCATAACATAGGACTTTCTTTAAGCCCTTTTCAACTGGCCAAGGATGGTACTTAAAAACTTTACATCATACAGGTAAAAAATGTCATGAAATTTTGGTACAGCTGTCGGAGAAGTTTGGTAGGAAAACCACTATTTGTCTCCGCCCTGTGGGCTGGGGCGTTAGAATGCACTGACTGCACCTCTGCAAAGGGGTAAGAATCCCCTAATGGGGCCACCCGTTGGCCGTGGGTGGCGACCCGTGATGCTTAAGGATAGAACCCAGGTGGATGAGCAGTTCATGACTTGCAATACTCAACTTTGGCCCTATCTTGGGCTAGACGGGTGGTTGGAGAGGCCTCCTCCAATCAATCGGCTGGTCACGTCAAGCCCTAGCACGTATATGATTTTCCCAACCCTATTGCCCTTATGACAAGCCCCAACCCCTTTTTATCATATGGGTGCTAGAAGGCGGTGACTGAGGGTCTACATATCCTGGGAATGACGTTAAACTCTATCTGATGGTGACGTTCCAGTTTTGGAGGTTTGGGGAATGTGGATCACCCCTTCATCACCATTGCTCCCTGATCCACTCTGACCCGGAGTGGTAGTACCTGTTAGGGTCCCATCTATGGGTTAAACAGAAAAAACATGAGTTGTTAAACAAAATTGTATTATCCATTAAGAATTGATTTATTTCAAAACTTTATTGGCATTAAATGACCCACTGAGGTTGATATGCCGTAAAACAAAACAAACCAAACCTGGACACTATTTGTCTCTTGTTCTTTATTTTTATATCAGTTTGGATAGCAAAGTCCTAGAGAATCATAGATTCTTTGGATTCTGTTATTGGATCTGGTTAGTGTTTATATCTTTCTCCAGATTTTGGTATTCCACATTACATGCACATATTCAAATGAATAAAATGTCTTATTCTCTCATGACTTTCTTTATATTCTATCGGTGCTAGGATGAGGCAACCGGACACTAAATGGGCAATTGATTCAGTTTTTGGTTCGCACAGTCTACAGTTAGTGAAAGTTAGTGAAATAGATCACTAATTATGGCTGAGTCTATTCTAGTATTGACCACCCAAGCGTAGTTTAATAGTTGTGAATTCCTTCTCCTAGACTGGTTTACCTAGCCAAGGTTAAAAGCCCAGTCTGCCCTACTATTTACCCATAGCTGGAAGGAGAGTAGTTGGATTCATACCTTTCCCAAGGCTATTAGCACTATGTGAACTGTAGCTTCGTCCAGGATTTGAACTCGGATCGACGAGTTTCTACAACTTTAACCATTAGACCACGCACCTCCAACTACATATTGAATTTAATCTGTTTTTTTATAATACTTGCCTGATAGTTTCTAGTTGGTAGGCTCTGGTACTTTTCAGCCATTGATTAAATTTTATTGTTTCTATATCCCCTTTTTACTAGACAAGGGAGATTGTTTTTGCTGAGGTCAGCGAGGATCGGTATCGAACCCGGACCCTTGGGATTAATAGGTAGATGCTATATTGACTGCGGTAAACCGACAAAATTGGTGATAAAATGTATGTAGATCTAAGTTATGATAGCGTAGACATAAGGTCAACGGCATTCGATGACGATATATATATATATATATATATATATATATATATAGAGAGAGAGAGAGAGAGAGATGAGAGGTATCCAAAACTTGGTAGTAAGGGATGATTCTATATGTGATTTCTAAGATACACTGTATTATTATTGTATGATCCAGTATGTATAAATACAATGAATCTTTAAATCACTAAAGAGAGCTCAATGTATAATAAACTTTTTAGATTATATACAGAGCAATATTTATCTTAGAAAGGAAGGAAAAACTCAACACCGTAATTCCATAATACATTTATTTCGACCAAAATTGGGGCCTATATAAATCTAAGTTGATTTAATATAGCTACTCAAAATTTCGTATTATATATATATATATATATATATATATATATATATATATATATCAGTCAGTAAAGAGTTTCTAGTTCGATACCGGCCCTCGTCAACTCAGCGTATGAGTGCGGTAAAGTAAGGAGCTGATGGTAGGTGTGGCGCTCCACCTCAGACGCAAAAACAATCTCCTTAGTCTAGTGCTAGTGAAAAGGAGAAAGACTCCCTCGCTGATTGGCTTGATACCAACTTTAGGCCACCCGACGAATTTACACACACACACACATCACACACACACACACACACACACACACACACACATATATATATATATATATATATATATATATATATATATCTGAAACCATAGCTGTATAATGTTCGACCATGGTTCATATTCACTAAAGAATTACGCACATTGATGTTCAGATGATTTAAAGGGAATGATGTTCAGATGATTTAAAAAAATAATTTTGCGTAAAATGTTTTTTTTAAATCATTAGGATATAGACATTGATTTACTTACTTTTGTCGGGAAAAGTGAAACAGATATATATATATATATATATATATATATAATAATATATATATATAGAGAGAGAGAGAGAGAGAAGAGGGGGGGAGAGTAATAGAGATAGAGAGAGAAATGTGGGGGAACAGAGGTAGATATATAGATTGGTAGAAAGAAAGAGGTGTGTGTGTTTGTGTGTGTAGGTGCAGTTTCACATATACAAAATGGAAGAGTTAAACAGAAATGACTTGAAAGTAGATAAACATGTTGACTTGTAGGACATGTCATTAATCACGTGTATGTCGCCATTATGTGACTTTCTCGTTGGATATGCGAGAATTGAGCTGAAATAAACATGACGCGGGAAAAAACCAGGGAAGAATAAATTTCAGAAGAGAGAGAGAGAGAGAGAGAGAGAGAGAGAGAGAGAGAGAGAGAGAGAGAGAGAGAGAGAGAGAGAGAGAGAGAGAGAGAGAGAGAGAGAGAGAGAGAGAGAGAGAGAGAGAGAGAGAGAGAGAGAGAGAGAGAGGGTGAATGTAGGGAAGTTGAGAAGGCAATAGTTAGTATCCGAGGACTTTGTTTTTATGGACGTTCCATTGACGGAGAAAATGAGGTGAACTGGTGACACTGGCTTTGTCACCTTTTCATGCCAACCGATTTTACGGTCCCTTTTTTAATCTTTTTTTTTTATTCCATCTACCCATCGCTTTGAATTGATCTTTGCTGACAGACGTGTGAAGATATCTCATTCCTTCATGACAATAAACACTTCCGTTTTGTGCGACTCTTGTCTTTCATGCTGATGACTTTTCTTTCGGGAAGAAATTGCCTTCAAGGAAACAAACTTCCCATTTCGCTGCTCTTCTTTGTCAGGTCGGCAAGTCGATATAGTTGTTTGCTTTATGATCTCTGGTCCCCAATTAGGATTCACGACAGAAGTTGACAAAGATGTATAAGCCCTTGTCTTTTTTCGTTTCTTAATCTATGGCAAGATAGGTTAGACAGACATTAACAGAAGATAATAAGAACATTTATATATTTTAAGTAAAGAGTTTGGATAGCAATTTTTAATGGGTATATGCTTCGGGCTGACTCTCTTAGTTCAGTCGAGAAAACAATAAAAACATTTTTTTAAAGAAATTAATAATTCTTTTTTTTTTAAATTCCAAATCATTTTAGTGTAGTAATATTTAATTCATGTTCAACAGGTCTGGTTTGTTTTGTATTACGGTATATCAACCTCAGTGGGCCATTTAATGCCGGCAAAGTTTTGAAATAAATTCATTCTTAATGGATACTCAATTTTTTAAAATAATTTTTTTATAAATGTTTTTCTATTTAACCCTAACAGGTACTACCACTCCGGATCAGAGTGGATCAGGGAGCAATGGTGATGAAGGGCTGATCCACATTCCCCAAACCTCAAAAATTGGAACCTCACCATCAGATAGATTTTAACGCCATTCCCAGGACATAAAGACCCTCAGCCACCGCCTTCTAACACCCATATGAAAAAATGGGTTGGGGCTTGCCATAGGGAAATAGTGTTAAGACAATCATATAGGTGCTAGGGTTTGATATAGCCAGCTGATTGATCGCAGGGGCCTCTCAGACCGCCCGTCTAGCCCAAGTAATGGTCTAAGTGAAGTGTTGCATGTCATGGACTGCTCCTCCACCAGTAGTCTGCCCTCAAGCATCACGGGACGCCACCCAGGGCCAATAGGTGGCCCCATTGGGAGGGGGCTTACTCCTTTGTACAGGTGTTGTCGATGTAGTCTAAAGCCAGCCAACAGGGCTACGTTCAACAGAGTAATTAGTCTTGATAGTTTTTGTACAATTCATATACCAATCAACTGTTATTCAATAATTGTCTAACATTCCAAGTATGACCCCAAGCTATGGGTTAATAACAACACACACACAGTTATTCTACAACGGAGGCTCTTTGATTATAACCCACAAATGTTTGATAATGCCATTAAACAAAGAAACCAAAACCCAATCATAATTCCATGGTATACCACCCCCACCACCCACAAATAGAATATTCTTGCCTTAGAGAATTTAATACCTATAATCCATAGGAGCACAACTTGAACAAGCTTAAATAGATATTGCAAATTATTGTAAAATTAGTCATAGAATAAATAGTA
>CM042150.1:37751391-37753891 GCA_023376005.1 Doryteuthis pealeii | reverse complement strand
TAAAGATAATAACTGATAAAAATCATTTACATAGAAATTCGATTCGAATGGAATCGAATGGAATGGTCGGCAAGATGTTGATGAGTGTTGAGAATGTTCGGGACGGTGAATACGTTGATGAATCTAACATAGTGAGATAGATAGGGATATACTAGGATAGATAGATAGATTGATAGATAGATGGGAATATGCAGATAGATAGATAGATAGATAGATAGGAATATGCTGGTAGATAGATAGATAGATAGATAGATAGATAGATAGGAATATGCTGATAGATAGATAGATAGATAGGAATATGCTGATAGATAGATAGATTGATAGGAATATGCTGATACATAGATACATAGATAGATAGATAATTGATAGATAGGAATATGCTGATAGATAGATAGATAGATAGATAGATAGATATGAATATGCTGATAGATAGATAGATAGATAGATAGATAGATAGATAGATAGATAGAATAGCTGATAGATAGAGATAGATAGAATATGCTGATAGATTGATAGGAATATGCTGATAGATAGATAGATAGATTGATAGATAGATAGATAGGAATATGCTGATAGATAGATAGATTGATAGGAATATGCTGATAGATAGATAGATAGATAGATAGATAGATAGATAGATAGATAGGAATATGCTGATAGATACATAGATTGATAGGAATATGCTGATAGATAGATAGATAGATAGATAGATAGATAGATAGGAATATGCTGATAGATAGATAGATAGATAGATAGATAGATAGATAGGAATATGCTGATAGATAGATAGATAGATTGATAGGAATATGCTGATAGATAGATAGATTGATAGATAGATAGATAGATAGATAGGAATATGCTGATAGATAGATAGATAGATAGATAGATAGATAGATAGATATGAATATGCTGATAGATAGATAGATAGATAGATAGATAGATAGATAGATAGATAGATATGAATATGCTGATAGATAGATAGATAGATAGATAGATAGATAGATAGGAATATGCTGATAGATAGATAGATAGATAGATAGGAATATGCTGATAGATTGATAGGAATATGCTGATAGATAGATAGATAGATTGATAGATAGATAGATAGGATATGCTGATAGATAGATAGATTGATAGGAATAGCTGATAGATAGATAGATAGATAGATAGGAATATGCTGATAGATAGATAGATAGATAGATAGATAGGAATATGCTGATAGATAGATAGATTGATTGATAGGAATATGCTGATAGATAGATAGATAGATAGATAGATAGATAGATAGATAGATAGATATGAATATGCTGATAGATAGATAGATAGAGGAACGGACTGAGATAAATAGGAACATACTGAAATAGATAGGAACAAACTGGAATAGATACTTTGATTGATAGATAGGAATATATATATATATATATATATATATATATATATAGAGAGAGAGAGAGAGAGGGGGGGGGGGAGAGAGAAAGAGAGAGACAGAGACAGAGACAGACAGACAGACAGCAGAGAGACAAAGACAAACAGATAGACAGAGATAGACAGAGACTGGGGTAGAGACAGACAGAGAGACGGACAGATAGATAGATAGATAGATAGATAGATAGATAGATAGGAACAGTCTGAGATAGATAGGAATAGACTGAAACAGGAACAAACATGAATAGATACTTTGATTGATAGATAGAAACATACTGATATATATAAATATATATATATATATATATACATATATATACATAAATATATATGTGTGTGTGTATGTGTGTGTGTGTGTGTGTGTGTGTGTGTGTAAATAGATAGATAGATAGATAGATAGATCTCTCACTTGAAGGTGAAAATACCCCGTGTTTACTTCTTTCTCGGTTATTAACATTGTCTTTGGTCAAAGGCCAATTTTTAGTTTGCCTTACCGTTTATGGTTGGAACTTCTCTTATCTCCAATGATTCTGCTTATGCTAATTCTTTATTCCTCTTTCTTTTTATATTGACAATCTTTTTATTCATATTGCACAAGTTGTTGTTGTTATTGTTGATGGCGCCACAGTTCCCAAGATGGCTGTTTTGTTTATTGCAGCCTCCATTGATTCTAAATTATTCAAAACGTTGTGCCGTGGGGATTTCAAATATTAAATTAATGTAAATGTAAGCGTTGTTATTGTTGTTTGTATCTTTCAATATGTGTCACCTGACCGCTGTTTCTATTGTTCTAATAACAATTGATTTTTTTTATTGCTTCCAGTTCAAAAAATTTCTTTTGAAATATAACATCATACGAGCCGCTTATCTTTTATATTCTTACATCAAGTTGCTGTAGTTCTGTCGGCTGGGGCTGTGGAATACGCCGATTGCCCCCCCCCCCCCCTACAGAGGAGTAAGACTGCCCGAACCAATTGGGGCTGTGGAATATGCCGATTGCACCACTACAGAGGAGTAAGACTTCCCTGTCGGCTGGGGCTGTGGAATACGCCGATTGCACCACTACAGAGGAGTA
>CM042150.1:37726391-37746391 GCA_023376005.1 Doryteuthis pealeii | reverse complement strand
AATAAGAAAACCAAACAAATAAATAAATAATAAATAATAAAACATAATAAAACAATAAAATATGATAAATGAATATAGATTGATAAAAATATATAAATATATAAATGAATGAATAAATACACACACACACACACATATATATATATATATATATATATGTAATCCATAATATAAAATAGTAAAATTAATATTATTCACATTACACAAAAATTACACACATATATACATATACATACACACATACATACACACACACACACACACACACACACACACACATATATATATATATATATATATATATATATATAGTTCAGTTGTGAGCAGTTGTGAGTACGCATATGGCCCACGGATCCAGCTTGTTTTCATGTACCCTGTCACACATATGAAACCCTCGACATACTGGTCCTGCCGCACAGGTCAGACTTCAATGTAGGAAATGTTTCCATGTCCGTCATGTGTCACTTCAGAATGGAGGGCTCGAGTCACCTTACCTCAAACCTCTTACAGCTACCATCGGCCTGTCTTTCCATGAGGATGTGTATCCAGCCCACCCCCTTCTGTCAATTGGTCCGTATCGCTGAAACTGACTTCCGCAATGGCATCGATGTCGGCCCCATATCGAGATGCTCCCCTGTCACGATACCAGTACGTAGTTTGGGGTTTCCCAATCTCTCAAGATCGGGAGGTGTCCAGACATTCCAGGTGGCTATTCTTAACCTTGTTTTGTGTTGTAGTATTTTCTTGTTTTCGCCCAGCTAATGTGGACATCCGTCGAAGCGCTGGTTTCTGGCCAGCTTGATAGCTGAACCGGCATTTGTTTAGGTCACCTTTTTTAGACACTTCCCAAATGGCTGAGTGAACAGTGTTAACCAAGGGGCTGCTCATTCACACACAACCTCGACGGGGCACGTTGCTGTTCAATCAGCAAGGCGATGACGTTAAGTAGGTCACGAATTACGCCGTATGTAGATTCATATCTGCGTGCTTCCAACCCGTCATGCCTGCACACCTCACCGTTCCTCCATCACTCTGAGACTTGTAGAAATATCTGCACAGGTTTTTTTTTACATGTTGCGTGCTTGTGCGACATGCACCGCATGCTCTCCTTCCCCAAAGTCAAGTATCAGTGACAAGCCGAGGCAAGATGACTGGGAGACTTTGGAGAACGCAGCTGAATGATCTGACGAGATCTACGGGTCCACCACACAGAGGAAAACAAATTCTAAGTTCTGACTTAGTATAAGTCCATAGGGGCCGTTTTCTATTAAATAGATGACTTATTATACGTTCCTGTAAAATGAAATGTATTAGGGTAGATAGTTAACTGCATTTGGACATAATTTTAATACAATATTTACTATTTAAAATAAAAATAATTTATCTTTGAGAGCCAAATTCAGATAATGGTCACTGGCCGTCTTCATTTTATATATACATACATACATACATATATACATATACATACACATACATACATACACATACACACACATATACACACACCCATACCTACATACATAAAATTGAGGAATATATGTATATAACACAAGGGCAAACTAACACAATCAATTAAATTAAGTCAAAATAATTACAGCACAGACAAAATTATAGAAATATTAGATTCATATTACATTGCTAACACCACAATTATTATAACATCAATCTTACCATTATAAATTATTACAGTAAATATTATTTTTATCATTATTGCTATAATTATAATTATATTATCATTGATAATCATTACTGTGGCATTTATATCATGTTTACAATGCTACTATGATATTACATCATGTAACAATTTAAGTCCATAGTCTCCATCCACTCTACAATTAATTTTCATTAATACTTTTTTATACCTATATTAAACAATCTAAATGATATTAATGTTAATAACGTAGTGCATACAACAATATTAATCAATTATTCTATCATCATACCAATCACCGTAGTCAACAATCAAACATCAATAATCATCGAAGCACCACCATTTTCACAATTATCATTCCTCTACAATTATCTATTAAGTCAAAATCAGATTTCTTATCTAAAAAAATTTTTTTTAATAAGTTATTGTTCATTATTATCTAATATATATATATATATATATATATATATATATATATATATATACGGTCATCTACAGACACGTGTTTCGACTTATCAAGTCTCTTCAGTGTGGCTAGACATTTTGTAAGCTACCTACAACCGGAATTGAAATCTGATCGGTTGGGTGTCCGGCACCTTAACCATTAGGCTGTCATCACCTACAGAATGGGAAGGGGATTTTAACTGTTTTAATACACACATCGCTTTGTGTGTAAAAGGCGTCACAGAGTGCTCCATTCCTTACATAGAAGAGCGTTGCGTTTACGGTTGAATTGGCGGCCGTCAGCGAGATCCCCCCCGAGTGCTCAACCCTAGCGGATGGAGAGCATATATATATTTACCTGACTCATATATATATATATATATATATATATATATATATATATATGAGTCAGGTAAATAGTAAATATAGATGGTATCGATATTATTCATTCTATTACTAATTTTAAATATAGTCAAGTAATATAGTTGAAATAAAATTAATGTGTATTTCAGAGATCAAAGTACTATTATCGTAGTTTTAATAAATTATCTCCTTAAAAACATTTTCATCATATAAATAATTATTACTAATTATATCAATACTATAAACATTATTGTATTTATTAGGTATCAATCATCATTTATTGGTTGATTAAGCTAAATTAATAGAACCGTATAAAAACAAACACACTACAAAATTATTCCAGTATTAAAGTACTATATAAACTATATCCAAGGAATATATTATTAATTACCCCCAATAAAAGCAAACAATTCAGTGAATATCACTAAATGAAAGGGAGAAAACCCTTTTATAAACATACTATCAGTTCTACTCACATTCCACATAAAAAATTTAAAAATTTAAAAATTAAATCAAAATCAGATTTCAGATTTCAAATTTTAGTAGTAAGTTAATTTCTAATATTATCTCAAACATTCATATATTGGTCTGGTAAATATCCAATATATATGTATCAATATCATTCATTTCATTACTAATCCCAAACAGAGTCAAATACAATAGAGTTAAAATACTAATGGGTACTTAAGAATTTAAGTATCATTATAAAACCTATTTTCATATTGATAATTATTACCAATTAAATCAATACTATTTGCACTACTATAGTCATTAAATATTAATTAATTATTATATATCATTGATCCATTGCTTATTATATATAGATATAACTTAAAAGGCATATTGCAAATTTAATCCAGTATTAAGTTACTATAAGTTATATTTATCAAACATATTACTAATTAACCCTAAAAACAATAATTGAAACGAAGAAAACTTCTTCGTAAATCAAAACTATTATTAGTTCCATCTTCATATCACATTTAAAACAAATATAACCGTATAAATTAATTTCATAATTCTAACTTACAATCTCAAAATTATATTTGAATTTATTTTTATGGCTACATTTAAAAATCAACCCATTCCTTTTATTAAGCAACTAGCTAATGGGTCTGTATTTCATGATACATATTTTCTCATCAAGGCAGAGGTTACACCTACCCTTAAAACCATTTGGGGTGGAAGATTTTTTAATAAATTCCCATTTGATAATAGGTGTTAGGCCTCTATCTTTCAGATTCCAATAGTAACTTGATAGTGCTGTTTAATTTTTAAGCGTATGGTTGGAAAATGAATGTTTATGGTTATACTATCTCTGTTTCCAATTACCAGCAGAGATACCTATATAAACTTTTACTTCTTTTTTTGTTTTCTATTGGGGAGATGATTGCCTGGTATACAACCTTCACTGAGTTGCAATATCCTTCTACGGGGGCTCTCGTCTTTAATTCTACAATCACAGTCAACAGTATCTATGTTTTGAGTGCTCTCCATTGATACCTCTACCAACTTTTTGTTGTGGTTAGTTATAATCTTAGAAATGTTGTTCGTACACGAATAACTAATATAGGTCGCAATTATGGAGCATCCACGTATATCGAACTCGCTATTCAGTATTAATGGATCTGCTAGACTAACTCGTTATCATCAAAATATTTTATCGATTTTTTTTGATTTTTTTGCTCTCTATTGATTCCTCAACCAACTTTTTGTTGTGGTTAGTTATAATCTTAGAAATGTTGTTCGTACACGAATAACTAATTTTTATAGTTTTTTTTTTTTTTTGTTTTTTTGAAAATCTTACTTATTGACGGCATATAGGTCGCAATTATGGAGCATCCACGTATATCGAACTCGCTATTCAGTATTAATGGATCTGCCAGACTAACTCGGTATCATCAAAATATTTTGTGTCGGATATCGATTTTTTTTATTTTGTTGGGTTTGTTTTGTTTTTTTTGTTTTTTGTTTTTTTTCTTTCTGGATAACACCGGGTTGATCTGTTAGTTTCCCCTTCTGTGTATGATGACTTTTGGAGCACCTTGTAATAAAAACAAACAACAAAGTGTGAATTACACACAATTGCTTTTTGTGATTTACTTCAAACCCCCAACTCCATATTAAATTCGATCAGTGAAAAACGTGACAACATTATCTGTTCATTGATCGCAACTGAAATGCCTTCTTTGATTCATGTGAGGTGTAAACGATTTAATACGATTTTCAACATTTGTGTCTGTTTTATTTTTTCACTTTTTCATTTCTGTTGATTTGGATCTCATGTGTTAGCCGCTCAGTTTTGAATAGATTAATCAACATTAATCTGTTTATTATTAATTTTAACTCTTCTTCTTCTTCTTCTTCTTCTTCTTCTTCTTCTTCTTCTTCTTCTTCCTCTTCGTCATCGTCGTCGTCGTCGTCGTCACTCCCCGAATTCTTCTTCTTGTTCTTCTTCTTCTTCGTCATTCCATTAATTCTTCTTCTTCTTCTTCGTCATTCCATTAATTCTTCTTCTTCTTCTTCTTCTTCTTCTTCTTCTTCTTCTTCTTCGTCGTCATTCCATTAATTCTTCTTCTTCTTCTTCGTCATTCCATTAATTCTTCTTCTTCTTCTTCTTCGTCATTCCATTCTTCTTCTTCTTCTTCTTCTTCTTCTTCTTCGTCATTCCTAATTCTTATTCTTCTTCTTCTTCTTCTTCGTTGTTGTCGTCGTCACTCCCTAATTCTTCTTCTTCTTCTTCTTCTTCTTCTTCTTCTTCTTCTTCTTCTTCTTCTTCTTCGTCATTCCATTAATTCTTCTTCTTCTTCTTCTTCTTCTTCTTCTTCTTCTTCTTCTTCTTCTTCTTCTTCTTCGTGTTGGTTGCTTCTAATTTGCGGCTCACTCGGGTCGTTATCTCTACAAAAGCGAGGAACAGCACATAACGGAAACAACAACAACAGCGTAGTTCAGATTGAATGCATTTACCCAACCCCTCCGCCACAGACAAGGTGTGATACGAGGTTCATTTTTAAGCGGAGTAAAACTGGTTTGATTTCTGAATTTTACTTCTCCTAGACTCGTTGCCACGGCATTATCAGGTCACGCTGGCAGCACGACGGATATCCATGCTCTCTCTCTCTCTCTCCTCTCTCTTCTCTCTCTCTCTCTCTCTCTCTCTCTCTCTCTCTCTCTCATGCACACACACTAACGCACACAAAGGTTTCTGTTTCTATTACACACAGAGACACGCATATGACTCTCTCTCTCTCTCTCTCTCTCTCTCTCTCTCTCTCTCTCTCTCTCTCTCTCTCTCTCTCTCACACACACACACACACACACACACACACACACAACATCCGTCCCTGTCGTATTCGGTGCTGCATCCAGAATCCACACATTGATTGATGTAGGTGTTTACTGGTCGACCTACACTAGTATGTCCATATGTAAGTGCCCACAGTAGAACGTCACTTATGAGTTCGTCCTTGCTTCTCCAGCATATCTTGTTCGTCTTATTCGGATGATTTGTGTGATAGGAGACAAGTGGCCATACAGCTGATTTCTTGCGGGGTGCTATTTCCAAGATTTCAGACATCACGCAGAATCCTTGTGGAGCTCATATCAAACTTTTTCTCTAAGCGTTTCGCTAGAGTCCAAGTGGTGCAACCGTACAGTAGTACTGACACAGCTACAGCTTAGAAGAATTTTTGCTTTACCTTATCAGTAACCAAGGCTAAAGAACCCTCTGACCCCCTATTTGCCCATAATTTGGAGGTTGAACAGATCGATCCATGCCTTTCACAAGGGCATTAGCTGTTGGAATATTTTGCTATGGGTAATTCCATGTCAAATTATCCAGGCCACGTCACCTACCCGCTTCAATTTTTCTGAAATTTTGTCCAAGTGTGGATTATGATAAAGTTAGCAAATCCCCAAAATTTGAGCTTCCAATTAAAAAAAAATGACTGAGGTGTCGGTTTTTAGCTCTCCAAATTTGAGGGGGGTCGTAGAGTCCACTTAATTTTTGAATGGCAATCTCTGGTGCAGTGACTGCGAACACTTCGGGTGGCCATGTCGGATGCCTTCGTTAGGTCCCTCAATGTGGTGCAGAGTGGCATTTGCTCTCCCGGGATCTCTCCTGCAGCTGGCATAGTGAGATCATATCCACGGTTGCTCGGAAGACACACTGTCTACAGACGCGCCAGTGTAACACGCGCAAGACTTCTCAAACTATGCTGAAGTCGCTGCGATCTCCTTTGTTCCTTTGTTCCTGTAAAAGGGGACGATGGTAGCGACTCGCTTGTCCTGGGGGATGTGTCCATGTTCACAGCAACTGCAGAGTCGCTAGTGTAGTGGTTGAAACAGTGCTGCTCCATGCCTTCAAGATATTTGCTGGTATGCCATCACTCCCGGTTGCTTTCTTATCAGCGAGGCGGTCCTTTCCATTTTGTAGTGGATCTTTTTAACATTTCATTGATTTATACCGTTATTATATTTTTATTTAGTTTTTCTTGTGGAAAATAAGAGATAAAAAGTTTTTAACCCTCTCTCTCTCTCAGACAAAAATAGGGTGTGGATTTGATTGAAGTTTCGTCTTTGCTGATCTCCACCAATATTCCTTTATAAAAGGACGTATGCTCAATCGTTGTACAAACAAACATACAGACAGACAGACAGAATCGTTTTCTTATATGATGATTTTGGCTATTATTATAGTTAAATCACTCCTTGAGAGTTTTTTCTTTTATACCAACGTTAGCTAGAGGCCTTTCACTGGGTCTGGGTGACACCAAGTCTCGTCGGGTCTCCAGGACTCTTCTGAGTATTCTAGCCGATCTTAACAATGCTGTTGTTTTGATGATCTCGGTTCGTCTTCTGATTTCCAATTTCTCCAGTATTATCTATATAATCCGGAATTCTGGATTACTACCATTGTTTTCAGCAATATTTTATGCGATTGCAACGAATTTATTTATACGATAACAATTTTTATAACTTGGAAATAAATTTGAGAATAATCAAAATTAATTGCGAAATCCATCAAAACTCATCTATGAAATAGACATAATTGTTTGTACATCAAACTGTCTTTAAATTAAATAGTAGCAGAATAGTTATCGTTGAACTTCTTGGTACACGCCACAAATCAATCTCTTCAATTTTCTGTTTACTTTTAAGATACAATCTTATTACAAATATTACATGTGTGTATGTCTGTCTGTAACCAAAACCATATCACTACTCAAGTCACAATTCCCTTAGTTATTTACGTTACATTCTCCAGGATCTTATTTATATTTAAACATCAATTATTAATAAAAGTAATTTTACATAATTAATACTGTTGACCATATCTACAAGCAAATAACATGCAATTGTAGTTATATATACAACAAAATAGCACTTTATAGTGAGAACGGAAAGGCTAATTTGCATATTGATATTAAAAATTTGATTTGAATAAATATGTGCTTAGTATTATTGATTTCTAATTGTTTGGTTTTATCTTAATCAATTTGAGCAAAAATCTCGGGGATATAATCTTTAAAAAATCCATTAACAAGAAGAAATAACTGTAATTTTATTCTTTACTTCCTAATTTAACTAAATAGTTAAATTAGGAAAATTTAGCAATGAAAAACGGAAGTGAAGGAAGAGTAAGTTTCAGTTGTTCTATTTTTTAAATTATACCTCCCTCTGCTTCAAATCTTTTCATCTGCATTCTTATTTAGTTTCATTAGCCTTTCTAATTTAATATAATATTTCATTAAATTAAAACTTAAATACTTGCGCATATATTTTCTAGGGTGCATATATTTTCTAGTTTCAATAATTTATTCATTTTATGTTTTGTATTCAAATAAACTGATATATGAATTCTGAAACTATTTTTCTTCAACCCTCCTGGCGAATTATCATACTTAGATATTAAAGCAATACTTTTGCTGTAGTTTGTTACCTACACATACGGAAGCAGTATAGGAAAACCAAAAATGTTATTTATCATGCAGCTTTGCAATAAGTTGCAAATATACAAATTATATCATTTTTTTAATGAAAACTGTTGTTTGAAAAATATTGTTTAAGTTTAATAAAATTTAACCTGTATCAAATAATTGAAGTGTCATTGCTGGGCAAAGGGCCTAATCAAGAATCCCCCCGCCCTCATGAGCTATCTTAATTGCTGCTCGATAGAGCGGCTTTTAAGCTAGTTGATTAATATAAGTTAATATTATTTCTCGGAATTTTTTTAGATGAGGCTTGATAATTAGTATTATTTGTATTATTCGGACTATTGTCCTCATCTTCCTTGTTATGTGTACAATGTTTCGGCCGATGTACCCTCTGGCCATCTTTAGGTATTTGTTGTCGGACTCGGGAACCTTCTCGGAGTCGGGAACTTTCTCGGACTTGGGATCCTTGTTGTCGTAATCGGGAACCTTGTTGTCGTAATCGAGAGCCATCACGGAACTTTGAACCTAACCCTTTATTCTGTTTACGGGGGCATCCTGTTCTCATTCCGCTAACCATAGCTGGGGTACAGGTGTTAAGTTATGTTAATTATTATTCTATGTTACTGCTGCCCCTGACCAGGATTGAACCAGCAAACTAGAGATAACTGTCACTTTGAACTGTCTTAACCTAACTCCTTTATCTACTATGCTATCTGGAGGGCACATTGACCGAAACGTTATATAGATAACAATGAAGATGAGGATAATAGTCCGAATAATATAAATAATACTAAATTAATTTTAGTTAAAATCAATAATTGACAATCTATATATATATAGAGGGCAGTTGTGTGTATGTGTATGTCCGGAGGAAACTTCAAAAATAATACAATTAACGACAAAGTAAATGTATATACACATTAAATATCACCAGGGTTTGGTTTTTGAGCAAAAATAATAGAGATTTGATTTATATTCGTAAAGATAATTAAAAAATAGAGTTTAAATGATAACAGCATGGATTTTTTTTTTCATTTAATATTTTAGACAGTAGACATTAACATTTCCTTTCAGAGTAGCTGGATCAATGCAAGGTCTATTTTTTTACATAAGGATTTAAATGGGGCATCCCACGAGGATTCAGCTCACGATTCAGAAATATGCGGGACTAACTAAAAAAAAAAAACTTTACCCAGGCGACGCCGGGTAGCCGCTGCTAGTCTTTACATAAACAAATAAAATGAAATATGCTATTAATCTCTTTAACGAAAGGTTGAGTCAGCAATTCAATTCTTTTTTTAAGTGGGGGGAGGTAGAAATTTACAAAAGGTAATAAAAGAATTCTAAAAATGAAATACACGTCTCGTATAATTGGCAATCACCTTGACGCGTTTGACTCGCAAAACAGAAGTGCAAAACAATGATTAGTCAATTATTTGAAATCTGTGTATCACCCAGAATCTTTGATCGACCGAGTCGACTGTTGAAAAGCCTCAGAATTAACACTGTAAGCATTTGTTATCAACAGGAATTTTCTCCGGCTTCCAGAGATAAAACGCCATTTTGGAAAGCAGAATTCGAAATGCTTTCCCAAAAATTCTACCCTCACCTCCCACCTTTCCTCTCCTCACACAAAAAAAAAACATCAACATAAAAAATCGTCAGATGTCAAACGATTTGAACTATAATTGATATTGATA
Organism: Doryteuthis pealeii; assembly: GCA_023376005.1. NCBI lineage: Eukaryota > Metazoa > Mollusca > Cephalopoda > Myopsida > Loliginidae > Doryteuthis > Doryteuthis pealeii. The sequence goes on along the minus strand of CM042150.1, from coordinate 37,736,297 downwards.
TTTTTCCCGCTTTAAAAAAAAAAGAGGAATTTTTGGTTTTATATTTAATATTGCATTAAAGAAATTCTTTAAAGGAATTAACACCATGAATTGTAAAGAGATTTTCAAAATGGCGGCAAAAGGAAAAAGAAATAAAAGAAAAAATATTCGTGCGAAAAATACGTGGGTCTCGTATTTATTTTTACGGAAACTACAACTAGGGCTCTGGTATGAGGCACCAGTTTCTTCGGGTTCCACCGCTGCCGCGTCTCCAGTAATGAGGAGGTACTACTGTTGCATTATTGGAAGAGGGCAATAAAAGGTATTTGTTTTAATGACCAAGCAACAACAAAAAATCCTAAAGCGAGGTCAACAAAGATATACATAAATGGAACCCGCACACGGATAAGTGGAAATCTAGTAAAAACTCCAGACGAAGTCAGCGACGATTTTTTTACGCATTGAAGATAATTTCTAGATAAAATCTAAGGAATTTTAGCAAAAAGGGTCCGGAAATGGAAGGATAACAATACGGTGTAATCCGTCGGAACGAAAGGTGGGATTATGTGTCGGGAAAAAAAATGAAAACTACTCACCTGCAATCTTCTGAGGGAAGAAAGCAGGAATAAAAATTGCGTAGTAATTTATGCATGTGGTTGCTGTCTATTTTCCTTTTGATTGGTCGAATTGGTAAATAAATACCTTGTCACCACTCACGAAGGAACTACGTTTTTTTCTGGACTAATTCTACTAGACCTAAGGTTAAGATTCCTTTTTACCCATTTGCAAGGTCGCAACAAGGTTTGTTGCAAGCTTTCTTCCCCGTTTAAACTTGACCAGGAGGTCTTTATTTGTATCCTCACCCAAGTGAACTGGAAATTCGCCAAATATGCAGGCGTGAGCGTTCTGACCAGGTGGAGGCGTGGTCACAAACTGTGCGTTGATGTCGGGCGAGATGAGGCATGGCCACATGGAAGTTTTATAATATTATATAAAGTGTAAGAATGCTTATTGGAGACAGAGTCTGGCTAAAAGGTGAACCGAACATAATTCCTTTCGAACTCCGTGTGTTCTGTCCTCATCTCCTTGACTCTCTCTTATTCTCTATAGTCGTTGCTATTCAAAGAATAAAGATATCAAATATATTTTTATACAAGTGTTCGTCGATCATTCTCAAGTCCAGTTACAGTGTGCAACCCTATACGAAGAACTTAAGAAGTAGTATACTAACTATCTGAACGAAACACTGAACGATCTGTAGACTATATTCGAAGCAGAAACAAAAGATGGCGAGGAAGGAATCGCCCGTCGTCTTATAGGCAGAGAACGGTACATATGCAAATTACCCAGGGAGCAACATAACACCGTTGGATAGAGTAAGATTTCAGCTACTATTTCACTATTTTTCCATATAGTCACTACCAGTAACTATGAGTTGTTTTCTTTTGGGTTTTTTTTTTTTGGTTTTTTTTTGTCTTTTTTTTTTAATTTTTGCTTTTTTCATTTACCAGCGATGAACAAACGATTGAAATCCCACGCTGGTAAGAAGGACGATGCGAAAGAGTTCTCATAGAGTTAATCTTGAAGCTGCTAAAATGGAGAGTAGAATAGTCACTTACTGTATAATTGGGAGATAAGGCCCCCAAGACTTAATGGACAGACACAACTTGTCTAGTGCATCTTTGAAGATGCCAGAAAAAAAGAGGGAGAGATAGCTGTCCTGGCTGAGTTTATAAAGCCAGGTAGTAATACTATCTAGTGGCAAGTCCTGGTGGTAAGGGAGGATAACCCTGTTCCACTCAACTCCATCCCAACAAGGGAAGACAATCACAACATCATCAAAAGACTAACTCCAGTTGTAAATCAAAGAATAATATTATTGGGTAAAACTTTTATTTGAAAAAAGTAAAACCTCGTATTTATTTTTATGTAAAATACAACAAATACATGGATCAAAATATGACTGTCGGATAGGGCAATATTTCAGCTATAAATCCCTATTTTTCCACATCCTCGCTACCACTGGCTATGTATTTTTTACAGATTTTTTAGATCTTGGCGGACGTCAGTCATCGAGTAAAATCCCGCCGATACTCATAGAATTCTTCATCACATCTGTGGACATTTAAATAAATTCATGTTTCACGTAGAGAATAGATAACCCCATTTTAAACCAGGGGGTATGTGTTGCTGCCCGGGGGGTGGGGTGGCGGCTAGGATCAAGCGATTAATTTTACTATACTCAGAGGTATTAAGCTTAGCTTAGATGTGACACAAGGCTAGAAGTATGGGGCGCTCAATGAGAATCGAACTCACTACCAATGGTCTGAAAATCTAGCTTGCTAACCATTACACCACATGAGGTACCCATAATACTTATTTACTAAGCTTAGCTTAGATGTGGCACAAGGCCAGAAGTATGGGGTGCCCAATGAGAATCGAACTAATTAACCGAGGTCTGTAAATCTAGCTTGCTAACCATTACACCACGTGAGGTGCCCATAATAGTTATTTACTAAACTTAGCTTAGATATGGCACAAGGCCAAAAGTATTGAGCGCCCAATGAAAATCAAACTCACTAACAATGGTCTGCAAATCTAGCTGGCTAACAATTACACCATGTGTGGTGCCCATGATAGTTATTTACTAAGCTTAGCTTAGATATGGCACAAGGCCAGAAGTATAGAGCGTCAAATGAGAATCGATCTCACTAACAATGGTCTACAAATCTAGCTTGCTAACCATTACACCATGTGAGATGTCCATAATAGTTATTTACCAAGCTTAGTTTAGATGTGGTACAAGGCCAGAAGTATAGGGCGTCCAATGAGAATCGAACTTACTAACAATTGACTGCGTATCTATCTTGCTAATCATTAAACCACATTAAAGTGCCCAAACCAGGTAAATATAGATAAGTTAAAAAGTTTTGTGACTGAAGTTGTATTAACAAAGACAGAAATTAACAATGAATGTAAAGTTATTTCTTTTATAAAGTTCAGACGACGGAGTGGTCTAATGTCGGTATCAGCCAGACAGTGAGGGAGACTATCCCCTTTTCATTAGCGCTAGACCAAGGAGATTGTTTTTGCGTCTGAGGTTGAGCGCCACACCCTCCATCAGCTCCTCGCTTTACCATACAGAACCCTGTGCTACTCATACGCTGAGTTGGCGAGGACTGGTATCGAACCAGGAACATTGAGGCTATATATATATATATATATATATATATATATATATGCTGTAGATAGAAGGAAAGTGGTCAAGAAATGATCAACTCAAAACAAGTCACAGGGTGGTACGTTTCGTCTGTATGCACAGACTTTCTCAGCCGATCTGAGAACAATGAATGAAACGTTATTTCTTTTATAAAGTTCAGACGATATATATATATATATATATATATATATATAGTCATCCACAGACACGTGTTTCGACATCAAGTCTCTTCAGTGTGGCTAGACATTTTGTGAGCTACTTACAGCCAGGTTAGAAATCCGATCGTTTCTGCAGCAGTCGGACAGCTTACCCTCTCGGCTATCATCACCCACAGAATATGAAGGGGATTTTTAACTGTTTTAATATACACATCTGTATGTATGTAAAGCCGTCATAGAGTGCTCCATATATATATATTATATATATATATATATATATATATATATATATATATGAGTGTGTGTGTGTTGTGTGTGTGTGTAAAAACTACCAGGCCAGATTAATTATTGCCAAAATCATGCTGAAAGCACCGTTTTCCATTAGCTCATCAAAGTTAAGTATCGATAAGCCTATTTAATACTTAGTTAAGTGACCTTAGTTAAGTAGCCCTGTACTACTCATACGCTGAGTTGGCGAGGGTCGGTATGAAACCAGGAACCTTGCGATTCCTAGGCAAGTGCTCTACCGACTGAGCTAAACCGGCCCTTTCTTTTTTATAAGTTCAATAAATGGAAAAGATGATGTCGTAACAAAGTTTTAACCCATACCTGCCGTGTTTAACACTTTTCTTTAACACTTGGGACCGTTATCGACCAGTTTAAATAAAATTAATGGGAAATTTACTTAATTAAAAACAGATTATATCCTCATTCTCTTTTTATCTTCCCTGCTGTTATCAGCTCTGAAAAGGCTTTAATTACTCCATTCTTTCAATCATCTGTCAAAGTTTACCATTTTGTCTTGAAATCGGAATCATCATCAAGAAAAGAATTCACTTTGTCTTCTGAGACAGTAGGAAATGCGAAGCACATCTCTGCTGATAAAGAATTCCTCGTTAAAATCTTTGCATTCAATCGCAGTTAGATAATTATTTTGGTATGATAATCTTTTGGTATTTCGTTAAAGACATTTAAAAGAATTCCTTGCTTTCTTGGATTCTTCATGGAAAAGAATTCTGATTTTAAGAATATTCGGCAGGTAAGGTATTTTCAAAAACAATTGGAACTATCTTTTTCTGTTTTGATCTTATTTTATAACCAGCTTCCTCGTATTTAGTTACTTTTAGTTAGGGTCAGGGTTAGGGTTGTAGTCAGAGTTATGTTTAGGGTTAGAATTGGTTTAGGGTTAGGTTAGGGTTTGGTTTAGGGTTGGGTTTGGGTTAGGAGTATGGTTAGGGTTGGATGTAGGGTTAGGTGAGATTTAGGATTAGGTTAGGCTTAGGGTTTAGGGTTAGGGTTAGGGTTAGGGTTTAGTAACTTTGGCACTTAGATGGGTGACCACATAATAACAAGCTTACTGTCAAGTCACATTAAAGGCTCCAGTTAACTGAAGTTAAGCAGCGATAAGCCTATTTAGTACTTAGATGGGTGACCATTTAAGCAACAGCTGGTACTGTAAGCCAACTGTTATTAAAATGAATTGCATCCGCAATAAATGACCCAAAAAGAGTTGATATGCCGTAAAAAAACAACCAACCTTTATATATATGGGTAATTCCATGTCAAATCATCCAGGCCATGTCAACCACCCCCTTTCAATTTTGTACATGTGTGGATTATGTTAAAACCCCAAAATCTGAGCTTCTAAATCCAAAGATGGCCGAGTTATGTCGAATTTAGCTCTCTAATTTTTTTTTTGTCTGTAAAATAAGTTCTAGAGCTTCCCTACAAGTAAATTGGTTCATAAAAGCCTTTTTTGTTCAAGAAACCAAAAAATGCTTTCGAGGATTGTCTAACTTTAATATAATCCACGCCTGTTCAAAATTTCAGAAAAATTGAAGTGGGGGTGGGTGACAATTTTACTTTTTTGAAGGATTTGACACGGTATTACCCATATTGGTTTTTATTCATATGAATTCTTATAGATATTCAGTAAACTTTATTAGAGATAATAATATTTTTATCTCCTTTCAATTTTATGGATTTCATTCATTAACTTTCAAGATTCAAAACCCCTTTTATTTTTATTAGTATATCATTATAATATTTTTTTATTTTATTTTCAATAAAACTGTTTTTTTTGTTTCTTTAATGATTAACTTGTTTTTTTGTTTTTTTTTGGGGGGGGCTTCTTTTTGTTCGTTTGTTTTTTGTATATTTGGATTTTTTAACTGTGCCCTCATCTTTATTGATATATATATATTATATATATATATATATATATATATAATATATATATATATAATATATATAAACCCCCGCACGAGCAGGATGCAACATAAGGTCAATTTCTTAAGCGGAGTTTAACAGTTTGAATTCATAGTTTTCCCTTCTCCTAGACTGGTTACCAAGCATAGTTAAAGAGCCGCCAGTTTTCCCCTGCTATTTACCTATAGCTGGAGGGAGAATTGGATTCATACTTTCCCAAGGGTATTAGCGCCAGGTGAAATGCAAACAGCTTTGTCCAGAATTGGAACTCGGACCGACGAGTCCATTTCCTAAGACGCTAACCATTAGACCACGCGCCTCCATAAATTATTGTGTATTTATTATCTTTCTTGTATATAAACATATACGATCTCTTTACCCAACCCTTTCACTACGAGAGAATGTGACACAAATGTCGAACGCATGGAGAGATTCGCAAGGAGCAAACCCGCTATTCAGAAGTAATGGAGCTGGCAAGAATAGCCTACTGCCATTAACCACGATGGGACGCCTATTCAATGAACGTTGAGAGGTATTTATCAAAACCCATTCGCCACAGGTGGATGCGACATAAGGTCGCAAATATGGGGCATCTCAGCGGGGATCGAACTCGCTATTCAATACTTATAGATCATCGAGTGTAACCTGCTTACCATTACACCACGATGAGGGCGCCCACAAACGAAGATTGGTATTATTTATCCAAACGTTCGCTACAGGTAGGATATAACACAAGATCGCAAGCATGGGGCATCCAGCGAGGGTCGAAATCGCTATTCATTGTAATGGAGCTCCGAAACTAGTTTTGATAACCATTACAATACGATGGGACGCCTATTCACGAAGGTTGATAGATATCTATCCAAAACAATTACCATGGGTAGGATGTGACGCATGTATGGGGCATCCAGCGTGAGTTTGCTAACCATTACACCAACGATAGCACTCGCTGGAAGGTTGTTATGTCATCTGACAAAGAAATCAAACCAAACCCAATATACGCGCTGCCCAAACCCTTTTCATCATAATATGTGCTAGATGGCGGTGGCTGAGGGTCTTCATGTCCTGGGAATGATGTTAAAACTTATCAGATGGTGAGGTTTCAGTTCTGGTGATTTGGGGAATGTGGAGCACCCCTTCATCACCATTGGCTCTCTGGTCCACCTCTCATTCGGAGTGGTAGTTGACCTGTTAGGGTCTCATTTATTGGGTTAAATATTAAAATGTTTTATAAAAAAATGGAGTATTCCATTAAGAATGAATTTTTCACAACTTTGTCGGCATCAATAAACACACCGAGGTTGATATCCGTAAAAACCAAACAGAACAAACCATACCTCTATACGCTTGATTTGCTTAATTATTATTATTATTATTTTATTATTATTATTAATTTATTAATATTTTGTGTTGTGTTTTGTTGTAGTTGTAGTATAAGTAAGTAGTAAGTAATTAGTAAAGTCGACGGCGGTGGCCTAAAAGTTCGGTATTAGTCCACAACGAGGGAGTCTATCCCCTTTTCACTAGCGCCTAGACCAAGGAGATTGTTTTTGACGTCCTGAGATGGGCGCCACACCTACCACCAGCTCTCACTTATCCGCACAGTATTCTGTGCTTACTCATGCGCTGAGTTGGCGAGGGCCTGTATCCGAACCCCGGACCTTGTGGTTCCTAGTCCCGACCTCCAGCGACTGAGCTACCAACACCGAGTAGTAGCAGTCTCTTATCCTTTTAATCAGAATCTTTAGAGATGAGCCAGACGACTGCAACTTGTTAATCTGGAAATAAGATTCGCATTTTTGCAGGAGGAAAAAAGACTTAAATTAGTCTTCCTTCTTTCATTTAGATGGCACTCAATTTAATATTACTTTTCTTTAACTAACTATATTAACCCATATTAGTTGGTATTCTATGAGGAGTGTTCATTGAAAACCATAGAAAAGTAAGAAAAAATACAATTTATGCACTTCCCCGACCATAAAGCATTTGATTGGTTCTATTAGACTATACGATCTTATTTCAGAAGTACGATTTTTGGCTCTTTGATCTACAAAAGGTAAAAAAAATAACAATAATTTACTTATTATATATTTATAAACTATATAATTTATAAACTGAATATATATATTATAACTTATTACAAAGAATAGTATAATTATCGTTATATGCAAGGTATTTCTCTGATTTTTTTTAGATGAGGCTTGATAATTAGTATTTTTTTTTAGATAAAAGGTGTGGTCAAAAAGTACAAAAAATCTCGATACTTTTTTGACAACACCTTGAGGTCCCCCAGGGCCCATGTGGCCCCTGTTGGGAAGCCACTGCAACTAGGTGAAGTTCCATTAAAGTTATCTTCTCGCATTGGTACATAGCGTAGTGATAAAGCGTTGGGTTAAGAATAGTTTTTGAAGTGATAGTTATCTGCTTAGAAGTGCAGTTTCAATCCTGGTCAAGGGAGACAGTAAACATAGAATATTATAATTAGCTTAACACCATACCGCCAGCTATGGTTTAGCGGAATGAGAAGAGGATACCCCGTAGATTGATTAAAGGGTTAGGTTCAAAGTCCGTGATGGCTCCCGAATTACGAATGGGTTCCCGAGTAGAAGTTTTCCGAGTATCTGTGAGAGGGCATCTCGGCCATCGTTTTTCAGATAACATAGATGAGGAAATAAATATCCGATAGTCCAAATAATACTAATATATGCAAGGTGTCTATTATAATATATACCTTATAGTTGGATAGTAAAGATTGAAAGGACCACAGAGTTACTGTCGTGTGACTAAACAAACGAGCATTAAGATGCCTTAAATTATCTCAGTGGGCCTTTTTTAAACGTAGCGTACAAATCTAATCTTAAATTTGTCACCGGTTCGGGACTTCCGCCTCCCTTTCTTTTCGTCTGCAGGCATGTCAAGATAACATACACATCTCATCTCAACGCAGTGGTAGGATTCGGATAAATTTCACATGCATGGAGTATCCACAGATCGAACTCGGCTATTTAGTTGTAATAGAGCTATGAAATTAACCTACTAACATTACACCACGGTGGACACCTCACGAAGGTTGGTATGGTCATCAGACAAAGAAACTAAACCACAAATATACGCTTGATATTAACTTATAATGGCTAGACCAGGGTCACCAATACGGGCCCGTGGGTCGGATCTGGCCCTTAGAAGCATTTTTAATCAAAACCGCCGACGGGTCTTGAATTTGTTTTTAAAACGTATAGAACGCAACGACGTTCTGATACTATTAAATTTTTAAAAATCAATTTTAAGCTTATTAATTTTCATGGACATAATTACGGATCCCCATCAAACGAAATTGATAACATTTGAAAGCCATTCTCTTGAATGGATGTAGCAATTCCAAACCAACATTGATGATATCTTGAAAGGCAAACTTCAGTTTCACAAACTCATTACCTTTTTCTACTAATCTTGCGTTCTTTGAATAATTTGAAAATAAATCATGTTGATTAAATTTTGTTTTGTTGTGTTTACGCCAACTCTCCATGAATATAAAGAAGATAAATTTTTGTTTAACATCTTTTCTCGAGAGCTTTCTTTCTGGCTAGCAAGTATTGAACATAATAATATGGCCCGTGCTCGTTATTTTGAAATTATCTGGCCAGCACCGTGAAAAAAGTTCTTGGTGATATTAAGATCTTGACGAATTTTTGTCTGATTCTAGAGAAAATGTAAGAGCCTATTAAGTTTCTTTTATGTTAGAATCATTACAATTGTCTCATATTTCGGCTATCCCTTTTCCACGTAGAATTTTAGACTAAGTATTCTTCCGTAGCACGAGTGCCACTCCTCTCGTAAGAACGTTTGTTCTTAATCTAAGAGTCTACTCCTGTAGGAAGAATGTAATTTTTTTTAATTCCGTCTCTCGTTATCACAAAACTCGCTCGTTAATACAGAATTATATTCTTCCCTAAAATGCAGAGTAACAACAAAAAAAAAACAGACCACAAATTTCTGTAATAAAACTGTTAATTTTCTTCTTTTTTTTCTTTCCATATAGTGCAAATTCGTGCTTAACTGAAACTTTGAGAAATGATAGTGTTACCATAATCACTTCGGTTGCATGAGATTATTGTCTCCTGTATTTCTAGAGGGGATGCCCTCTTTCATATCACGGGCGGGACTTCCATGGAATAAGTAAAAGAAGCCCGCCAAATTAACGTGAAGTCACGTGGGACCCTGGTTGAGTCCTCAGTTTTCACAGTTGGAACTCAGGCAGTATTATTCTGCCTTATACTGTAACTCATCTGCATACGCGCGCTATGTTTTGTCAATATTTATTACAATGAATGTTTAGTTAAG
>CM042150.1:37722499-37726291 GCA_023376005.1 Doryteuthis pealeii | reverse complement strand
GACGTCTCTTTCTCTTTTCCTTTTCCTCAGACACATGGGTTAAACTCTGGTCTACCCCACCTCTTGTTGGGGCTTTTGGCCCCCCTTACATTACTGTAAGTGATTCACACAGCATTGACTATTCCTAGTCTCATGTCTGTGGCTTTTATGTTTATCTTTTTACCTTTCATGAATGTGTCTTTATCTCTACTTTTGTATGTATGTTCATGTTCACCTCTATGTATTATGTGCCCTGTTTATCCATGTGCTGTACCATATTAAATGTCTTGTCTATCAACCTTTGTCGGAGTTTTGCCTTCAAATATTTCACCTTAATCCTTACATGTATATTACTGATGTACGTAGTAATATATATGCGTACCATTGCAAATATTTCACTTGCTTTTTTTTAAAAAACATAATTCAAAATATATGCTTTTATAATAACATAGCAGTATTTAAATATACTACTTAAATGGGATTAAGTACTACTTGAGGAAAACTGCCATTTGAGCAGCTCTGTGAGGATTATGGATGCTGCACAGAAGACTTCTCCGGGTCCGATGGGGATGGGTGGCGAGATTTTCATGGATATCCGTGCTGCTACCGCGACCTGATGATGAGGATTATGATGATGATGATGAGGATGAGGATGATGATGAATGAAATCTCAGTTCATCTCGGTCAAAATCTCGCATTACGAAAATAGAGATTGCACTTTAATCTTTTCTGCCAATCGACTTCATTTTTTGTCCGAAAATAAAGCAATGAATAAGATGATGACTCCGAATGACAATAAGAAGATTAGAAATGGAAAAAAATGAATAGCGTAAAGAAAGAAAAAGAAGAAAAGGTGAAAAGAATTGGAAGAGAAAATGGAAAAAAACAAGGATGAAAAGTAAAAGAAAAAGGCGGAAATAAATAAAAGGATGATAATCAGAAAGAAAGAAAGAAAGACAGAAAGAAAGAAAAAAAGAAAGAAAGAAAGAAAGGAAAGTATAGAAAAATACTGAGAAGAGAAATAGAAAGAAAGAAAGAAAAAGGAAAGAAAGAAAAGTATAGAAAATACTGAAAAGAGAAAATAATAGAAAGAAAGAAAGAAAGAAAAACAGAAAGAAAGACAGAAAATATAGAAAAAATATTGAAAAGAAAAATAAAGAAAGAAGAAAGAAGAAAGAAAGAAAGAAAGTATAGAAAAATACTAAAAAGAGAAATAGAAAGAAAGAAAAGAAAGAAAGAAAGAAAAGAAAGAAAGAAAAGTATAGAAAAATGCTAAAAAGAGAAAGAAAGAAAGAAAAGAAGAAAACAGAAAAGTATAGAAAAATACTAAAAGAGAAATAGATAGAAAGAAAGAAAGAAAAAAGAGAAAGAAAGACAAGAAAAGTATAGAAAAAATACTGAGGAAAGCGAGAAAAGAAAGAAGAAAGAAAAGAAAAAGAAAGACAGAAAAGTTATAGAAAAAATACTTAAAAAAGAGGGAAATAGAAAAAAAGAAAGAAAGAAAAAAGAAAGAAAGAAGAGAAAAGTATAGAAAAATACTGTAAAGAAAATAAGAAAGTAGAAAGAAAGGAAAGAAAGACAAGAAGAAAAGAAAAGAAAAAAATTATAGAAAAAATACTAAAAAAGAGAAATAATAGATAGAAAAGAAAGAAAAAAGAAAGAAAGAAAGAAAAAAGAAAAGAAAAAAGAAAGAAAGAACAGAAAGTATAGAAAATACTGAAAAGAGAAATAGAAAGAAAGAAGAAAAAAGACAGAAAGTATAGAAAAAACTGTAAAGAGAAATAAAAGAAAGAAAATAAGAAAAGAAAGGAAAAAAGAAAGAAAGAGAAGAAAGAAAAAGTATAGAAAAATACTAAAAAAAAAATAGAAGAAAGAAAGAAAGAAAGAAAAAAAAAAAAAAAAAGAAAGAAAACAGAAAAGTATAGAAAAATACTGAAAAAGAGAAATAGAAAGAAAGAAAGAAAAAGAAAAAAGAAAGAAAAGAAAGAAAAGTATAGAAAAATACTAAAAAGAGAAATAGAAAGAAAGAAAGAAAGAAAGAAAGAAAGAAAGAAAGAAAAAAGAAAGAAAAACAGAAAAGTAAGAAAAATACTGAAAAGAAAATAGAAAGAAAGAAAAGAAAGAAAAGTATAGAAAAAATACTAAAAAGAGAAACAGATAGAAAGAAAGAAAGAAAAGAAAAAAAGAAAGAAAGAAAGAAAAGAAAGAAAGAAAGAAAGAAAGAAAGACAGACCAGTATAGAAAAATACTTAAAAGAGAAACAGAAAGAAAGAAAGAAAGAAAGAAAGAGCAACAAAAAAAAAAGGGATGAAGTACAAAAAAGACAAATGGAGAAGTCTCTGGTGTTAGCACATAGGCACCTGAGTGTTGTCGGTTAGTCTCTAATAGAATTGCCGATGAAACTGCACAGGCTACTGGCAAGTAGCATTTTACAAGCCGACACCAGGGATTTGCATAATTGACTAAGCGAGCAAATCAAGGAGCCAACATAAGGTGTGGCTCTTAGATAAGCGGGCAATCTGGATTTCGATGCGGCTGGAGAGCCCCAAAAAAAAAAAAAAAAAAGAGCAAAAAGCAAAAAAAAAAAAAAAAAAGGTTAACATGAACATTATGCTATCGGCTCCACACTATCCATGTCCAATTTAACGACGACAATCACGCTGATTGGCGTGTTTGCGCGCATGCCCATTGCGTACGTTTGTTTTGCTGTACGAAAGTGTGCAAAGGTCAGACAAGAAAGAATGTCATAAGAGGCCCATGTCAGTAGAAGGTATTTATCGGGTCGGTGTGTGCCTTTCATATATACCAGTGGTTCTCAACCGGGGTCCACGTGGACCCACGGGGACCGTATGACATTTGTGGGGATCCGGCTAGCAAAACAAATGTTAAATAGGATTTTAAAATATCAAATAACTATGGTGGTCCAACTGAGTAAAATAAGAATCAAAGGATTCTATAGATTAAAAAGATGTTGATATAAATGCAACTGAACTAGATGCCGTAAAAAGATTTAGTGAGCCTATATATATATATATATATATATATATATATATATATATGTGTGTGTGTGTGTGTGTGTGTGTGTGTGCTTAATTGAAGTCATACCTAATTTTGAAAAATAATTAGTTAATAATTAATGAATTTAGGCGGGCATATATGTTCAAATGTAAGGCTAAACAAATCGAGAAAATGTCAATCCCTGAATGTACATTTCGACGAGACCTAATAGGTTGAAATGTACATTCAGGGATTGACATTTTCTCAATTTGTATAGCCTTACATTTGAACATATATGCCCGCCTAAATTCATTAATTATTAACTAATTAATTTTCAAAATCAGGTATGACTTCAATTAAGCACATATCCTCCAAAAATTGTCGACTAAAAGTCATATCAAATAAACACATTGTTTATTTACTCACTCTCATATATATATATATATATATATATATATATATATATATATATATATATATAACATATGTTTGGTTGAACTCGAGAGACATTTCCTGTCGTACGAGTTTCTGTTCAATCCTTTCAAGGTGTCTGGCTATCTTTTTGGTGTCAGGGTGGAACTGGTGTAGCAATCCACCAAAGGTGTCTCTACGAGCGCTTTCCACATGTCGATCTGCCATCTTCAGGTTGGAAACTGATGGTGTGTTTCGTGGTGTCTCGTTTTTAAAGAAAACTCGTTCCTCCTCCCACAAAATCTCTACTGCATTGTTCGTTCGAACTACTACCAATTCCAACTACCTCCTACTACCAATTCATACGCTACTGCTCGTTTTCTTTAAAAACGAGACACCACGAAA
>CM042150.1:37712499-37717499 GCA_023376005.1 Doryteuthis pealeii | reverse complement strand
CAACTCGGCAAACACCATGTGCGACATCCGGAGCACTGGACAGCTGTTTCGACCTCCTTTGGTCTCATCAGCAGTGCATACCACAATCTCCGCCACCAGTGATTGAACCAGTGGACCACAGAGTGAAGACCGGAGACTCTACACCTGGGCCACCAGCCCACGCCACAAAGGGAGAATGCCAAATCATCTAGTCAATGGTAATGGTAATTCAAGCGCTGCCATTTAACATATATCTGTCGTGTATCCCATCGCAGGATTACAGAGGACAAGGTCTACCTCCAGGACAACGATATATATATATATATATATATATATATATTATTGATTGGGAATTTTATTTTCGAAACGGTTTGACATTGACCTGTACATGAGTAAAAATTATGCAAGGGTGAAATTGTAAGAACCCCTGACATGAAGAAAAATCTTATAGAAATGGATAATTTTATGACCATATATCAAGGGTCAGGCTGTACCCAAAATCAACTTATATACGACCATATATATATATATATATATATATATATATATATATATATATATATATATATATATGAATAAGATATAATGAAAAAACAAAGATGTTTACAACTGAAATAGGCTCATCAGGAGAGAAGTGTGCAAACCGTTTCGGGGCCAAATTTCTCGACGGTTTTAAAAAGCAACACCGGCCCAATCCTCAACTAATATGAGGACCCTATCGCATTATAATGTATCGACCGCACGTGGGTCGGTCATCAACAAAAATAAGACGGGAAAAATGACCGTTAGTAAAAATAAATATATATATATATAACAAATATGTAAAAACAAATTATATATATATATATATATAAGATTTTCATATTATTGATCAAAGCCTGAAAAAGATACCTGAAGATCTGAAACACGTGTTGCATATGTAAAATAAAGATAATAATTTTTTTTATGAAAACATAATACATTTTGCGGACCTTCTTTTTTATAAAATATTTTTAATTTTCTCCCGTTGGAACCAGAACAACATTTTATATATATATATATATATGTATATATGTGTGTGTGTGTGTGTTATGGAGTGCGTGTCGATATATTTAGATACGCCATGTGTAAATCCATCTATCTATCCGTAATAATTGTCTTGGCATATCTACGCAGTTTGCAAATATATCGATTCTTGCATGAATATTTTCCCTACACATACGTGCATGTATTTGTATAGGATACAATTCACGTGACTCGTGTAAAATGTGGAACCTTCCCATATATGTATACATATATATATATGTATATATATCTATGTGTGTGTGTGTGTGTGTGTGTGTGTGTGTGACTACCAGTGAGTATATACGAACTTATCTGCACACGTGCACACACACTGTGAGATTCGCAATATGATTTGCTATTGGCTGACTGACTTCATCAAACTTATTACAGGTCATCGCTTCGGGCGGAGATGTCGAGTTAGTGAGGTTAACTGTGGCGTTTCTTTTGTCGGCTAAGCTGGTGTACGAGACAGAATCAAGCACGGAACCAACATTCTAAATAAAATACAACAATTACCGACCAAATTTGCAAACGAGGAATTTTCTTCTTTTTTTTTTTTTTTCTGTTTCTAATTCTCTCCCCCCTAAAAGCATTTGTTCGCAGATATTGCAAGGAACTCGAAGTTACTTGTTTATTTTTATTTATTTTTGTGTTGTTTGTTTGTTTGTTTGTTTGTTTGTTTTTTTGTTTTTTGGGTTTTTTGTTTTGTTTTTTGGAAGGCGGGTACCGGTTTTATGTTGTTTTTTTCCTCTTTCATTGGCCGTGGAAAGAGAAATCTTATGTAGAAAAGAAAAAAAAGTCATTGGTTGAAAATACGGAGTGAACATTGGAATCTCCCCCTCTCCTCTCTCTCTCTCTCTCTCTCTCTCTCTCTGTGTCTCCCCCCTCTCTCTCTCTCTCTTCTTCTCTCTCTCTTCCTCCCTCTCTCTTTCCTCTCTCTTCTCTTTCTCTCTCTCTCTTCCTCCCTCTCTCTCTTTCTCTTTCTTCTCCCCCCCTCTCTCTCTCTCTCTCTCTCCCCCTCTCTCTCTCTCTCTCTTCCTTCGCTCTATTTTTTCCTCTTTCTTTCATTTTTCCCTTTCTTTTCTCTTACTGATTTTTTTCGGATTCACCTTCACCTTAGTTTCTCTACGTTTTATCTCTCTCTCTCTCTTCTCTCTCTTCTCTCTCTCTCTCTCTCTCTCTCTCTCTCTCTCTCTCTCTCTCTCTCTCTCTCTTCGCTCTATTTTTTTCCTCTTTCTTTGATTTTTCCCTTTCTTTTCTCTTACTAATTTTTTTTCGGATTCCTTAGTTTCTCTACGTTTTATCTCACGTTCTCTCTCTCTCTCTCTCTCTCTCTCTCTCTCTCTCTCTCTCTCTCTTCTCTCTCTCTCTCTCTCTCTCTCTCTCTATTTTTTTCCTCTTTCTTTCATTTTTCCCTTTCTTTTCTTTTTTCGGATTCACCTTAACCTTAGTTTTCTCTACGTTTTATCTCTCTCTCTTCTCTCTCTCTCTCTCTCTCTCTCTCTCTCTCTCTCTCTCTCTCTCTCTCTATGATATATATATATATATATATATTCATACTCACACACTCACATACACCTTAATTTTTCTTTCTTCTTCCCATTTCTTTTACTTTCTATCTCTTTATCTTCTCACTTTATCTTTTTTTCGCATTCTCTTTCCTCACCCTCTTTCTTTCTTTCTTTCTTTTTCTTTCCTTTATTTCTGTAGCATCCTTATTTCTTCTATATCACGTCTTCTTCTTCATATCTCACTTCTTTCTTTCTTTCTTTCTTTCTTTCTTTCTTTCTTTGCTTCATTGTATTTCTTCATTCTCACTTTCTCTTTCTCTTCTTATTTTTCTTTTTCTTTCCCCGTTTCTTTTTCACTTTTACTTTTTTGCACCTTTTTCTTATTCTTCTTCTCTAAATCTAGAGTTTTTTTCACTTTTCCTTCTTGTTTTTCCCCTATATCCTCCCCCCTTTTTCCTTCTTTCCTTTCTTTTTCGATTTTTCTTTTTCTATATCTTTCTTTTCCTTCTCTTTCTCTCTCTTTATTCTGTTTCCTTTTACACTTTTTTTCTTTCCATGTGTTTCTTTTACTGTTTCTTCATTTTTTTTCATTCTCTCTTTTCTCCGCCAAAAAAAATGTTATTTTTCTTCTATCCCTGATTTTTCTTTTTTATTTCTTTCCTTCTTTTTTCTTTCTAACTTCCTTCCTTTCTTTCTATCTTCCATACTTTTTTCTGTTTCTCTTTCTATGACTTCCTTCTCTCTCTTTTCTCTCTTAATGCCTATTTTCTTTCTTTCTTTCTTTTTTCTCTTCATCTTTCTTTCTTTCTTCTTTCTTCCTTCTTTCTTTCTTCTTTTCTTTCTTTCTTTCTTTCTTCTTTCACTTTCTTCTTTCCTTCTTTCTTTCCTTCTTTCTTCTTTCCTCCTTCTTTCTTTCTTTTTTCTTTCTTCACTCCTTCTTTCTTTCTTTCTTTCTTTCTTTCCCTCTTCTTTCTTCTTTTTTCTTTCCTTCTTTCACTCCTTCTTTCTTTCCTTCCTTCTTCTTCTTCTTCTTTCACTCTTCTTCTTTCTTTCTTTTTTCTTCTTTCCTTCTCTTTCTTTCTTTCTTTCACTCTTCTTTCTTCTTTCTTTCTTTCTTCTTTCTTTCTTTCTTTCTTTCTTTAACTCCTTCTTTCTTTATTTATGCTGATTCTTTTTCCATTTCATTTATATTCTTTTTCCTTCTTTCTTTTTTCCTTTCTTCTTATTTTTCTTCTCCGACAAGAAATTTTTATTTGCTTCTATCTCTTTTTTTTCTTTTTTCTTTTTTTATAGTAGCTTTCTTTTTCTTTCTTTTTTTTTTCTTTCCTTTCTTCCCTTCATTTTTCCTTCCTTTTCTTTTTCATTTCAGTCTTTTATGTTTCCTTTTTCTTACGCTTTCTCTTCTTTTCTCCCTAAAGTTTTCTTTCTTTCCACTTTATCTTTTTTTTCCTTCCCCTCTTCTCATTGTTCCCCGTCTTGATTTTTAAAATCTTTTTTTATATCTCTCAGTTTCTTTCTTTCTTTTCTTCTTCTTTCTTTTTCTTATTTCCCTACAAAATCCTCTCTCTCTCTCTCTCTCTCTCTCTCTCTCTCTCTCTCTCTCTCTCTCTACGCTTCTTTTCTCCATCGGCACCAAATGATACGCAACTGATTCAATTATTTATCCTGTATTTTTCCATTTTTTCCACTGCGAGCATTTCACCCTCTCCCTTTTCTCTCTCTCTCTCTCTCTCTCTCTCTCTCTCTCTCTCTCTCCCTCTCTATATCCCCCCTCTATATATCCCCCCTCTCTCTCTATTCTCCTCTAATTGATAATGACGAATTTGTCTCTAATGATTATTGATGTTTTTGCTCTCTCGCAACGTTTCGAATTCCGCTGGGAATCTTCATCAGGTATGAACAGTCCGCCAATGATATTTGCCGAACGAGTCCAATTGTTGTGGTAAACTCCACGGAAATATCAAGAAAGGCATGTACAGCACATACAACGCATACAATATTTGACTCAAATAAAAGATAGAATTTAAATTTTACGATTACTTTTTCTTCTTACAATCATATGGGATCGGTCAAACAGTAATGCGTGTTCTTTAACTGAACTGGGAAAGGTATGAACCCACATCATCCCCAGCTATGAGTTAAATAATACCACTACTGTTCTTCTACAAGGATGGACTTGGCATTAAATAACCCATGATGGTTGATCTGTCTTAAAGAAAGAAACAAATAAAACAAAATCAAAACCACAAATCCTAGCTATGGGTTAAATAGTACCACTACTGTTCTTCTACAAGGATGGATTTGGCATTAAATAACCCATGATGGTTGATCTGTCTTAAAGAAAGAAACAAATAAAATAAAATCAAAACCACAAATCCTAGATATGGGTTAAATAGTACCACTACTGTTCTTCTACAAGGATGGATTTGGCATTAAATAACCCATGATGGTTGATCTGTCTTAAAC
>CM042150.1:37704999-37707499 GCA_023376005.1 Doryteuthis pealeii | reverse complement strand
AACATATGTGCCTTCCGCAGAGGATAGATACATCTTGTAAGTTTGGATATAAGTAATATTATGCCCTGTATAATTCACTGATTGTAGATTATAGAATGTTTGAAATGGAAAAAACTCTGTCTCATTGCAGTGGTTCCCAAACTATGCACTGTGGGATGCAGCTATGTGCGCCGCAGGGTGCAGCTAGGCGTTCCACTGTAAACTGTGCACAAAACCAGCCTGAAGTTTGGTTCCTTTGTTTTAATGGCATATCCATCTACATGGGTTATCTATTTATACATATAGAGGACAATTGGTATATATGTATGTATGTATGTATGTATGTCTGGGAAGTTTTTCAACATCAGACGTCTTAGTGCACATACCAAGGTATTTACCAATGCTGTTCGTGACTTGCTCTATGCAGATAATTGTGATCTTGTTGCTCATACACGAACTGATATGCAACGCCTCATGGATACCTTTGAAGCTGCTTGCAGTTCATTGGGACTTACAATTAGTCTGAAAATACTGTCCTAATGTATCAACCGGCACCAGGTGAATCATACTATGAACCAGCTATCTATGTCTATGGGCAGAAGTTAGCAGTTGTAAATAAGTTTGTGTACCTGGGTAGCACGCTAAACATGACTGGTACCCTTGATGATGAGATTTGCTTTCGGATCAGCAAGGCAAGTGATGCCTATGGAAAATTAAACAGAAGGTTGTGGATTTGCCGTGGTATTTCAGTTGCAACAAAAGTCAAGGTATATGTTGCATGTATTTTATCTGCTCTACTTTATGCTTGCGAAACCTGGACCACGTACAAGAAACATCTTAAACGTCTGGAGCGCTTTCACCGGCAATGCCTACGATAAATATTAGGGGTGCGCTGGCAAATGTACGTCAGTGACATTGAGGTTCTGGAGCGAGCCAAATGTCAAAGCATAGAATCTCTCATAATCAAATATAGATTGAGATGGAGTGGGCATTTGGTAAGGATGAACGATGGGCGACTTCCTAAACAACTGTTCTATGGGGAACTTGTAAACGGAAAGCGTTTGGCTCAAGGGTCCAAGATGAGATACAAGGATTGCCTGAGATCGACCTTAAAAAATGTAACATTGATGAGAAGACCTGGGAGAGTAAGGGTCTGGACCGTGAGCAGTGAAGAGCTTTACAGGAGGGCACAAAAAAGTGTGAGACCAACCGTATACAGCATGAGCAGTTGAAACGAGACATTCGCAAGAATAAAAAAGTAGACAACCAAGGGCTTCAAATCGGTCTACTATGTGACCAGTGTGGAAGGCTATGTATGATCAAGGCTGGCCGGATCAGTCACCAATCTGTGCATACGTTGACATATCGTAAAATCCAAACAACCAACAACCAAATCAACCTAATTCCCTTAGAAAACGTATAGATCTGTATGTTTTCCCCAGTTATGGGGAGGTAAGGTAACCAGTCTATGATATGGAAAACTCTTAATCCCAACCAACTTTACTTCGCTTAAAAACTGACCTTGTGTCACATCTTGCCCATGGCAGAGGGGTTGGGTAAATACATGTAATTTTAGTATTATTTGGATTATTTGGACAATTGTCATCTTCATTGTTATCTGTACAACGTTCCGGCCGATGTGCCCTCCGGTCTTCTTCAGGTATTTCTTGTCGGACTTGTGTGTGTGCGTGAGTGTGTGTGTGTGTGTGTGTAATTTCATTTTTATTTTATTTTATTTATTAATCTATTTATTTATCATTTAACATTGTTTTTGTTTTAATGGGGATGAGTTCATAGCAAATTATTTGTTTTTTGTTTTTTCTCCATTGTATGATGTCTATCTGACAAACTAGGCCTTTTTTATATATATGTACGGACTGGAATAATTTGTAATAGTCAAACTGATAGTTTGTTTTTCTTATTATTAGAAGTCTCTCTTCTCCCTCCTCCCTCTCTCTCTTTTCTCTCTCTCTCTCTCTCTCTCTCTCTTCTTTCTCTCTCTCTCTCTCTTTTCTCTCTCTCCCTCTCTCTCTATATAATATATATGGAGATAGGATGGATGTAGTAGAATCCGACAGTATTCCGATGATGTCCGTACGAATCGGACGAAACGTTTCAACTCTTAGATTTGTGTTTTGAGTCATCATTTCTTGTCCACCATCCTTTTAACCAACCTCATATATATAATATATATATATATATATATATATATATGTGTGTGTGTGTGTGTGTGTGTGTGGTTGTGAGTGTCTGGAAGTATATGTGTTTGTGGTATGTATTTTGAGTGTTTTGTCAATAAGTATACAGTGGCTAAGTAAGTAGAGGAAGCACGTGGGGCACTGCCGGAGAAGTAAAGACGAACTCATAACCGACGTTCTATTTTGACTCTAATACATGAACACACAAGTATTAGCCGTCTAGCAAATACTTACATTCATCAGCACTGTGGCGACACTGGCTACCTGGCGAGAGGACTTTCAAGAACGTATGACCGATTGAGGTAAGGTCATGCGATTGTTCT
>CM042150.1:37674107-37704899 GCA_023376005.1 Doryteuthis pealeii | reverse complement strand
CGTAGAGAGATCAAACAAAAAATAACTAAAAACAACCAAAAACAAAAAAAAAAACAAAACTAACAAAACACTCAAAAAATAGAACAAATGACTTTTCCTTCTTTTAATAGAATATTTTCGAGCACCAATAAAGGGGGAATTATAAATAGAAGCACCTCCACCCCCAAAAAAAGACCCCCCCAAAAAAAAAAAAAAAAAAAAAAAAAAAAAAGAAAAGAAGAAAAAGCTCTGCAAATGAATTCCCGTCTTTTGGAAACAAATTATTCCATTTCTTCTCCACACGTCCATTTTAAAATTATATAAGAAATCTTTCCCTATTAAAAGAGAAAAATTATCAAAGGGGCCAGAGATTTAATATCTTTTATTGCAATGGTCTTGAAACCGAATGCAATTAGAGAATAAATTCATATTTAAATTCTTTTATAACTTAACAATAAATTGAACGTAGAAACTTCGATTCATTTTAAAGTAATTGAAACAAAAAAAACCAACTTATTTTATAATAACTTTGGCGTTTGGCGTCCCTATATATATATATATTATATATATATATATATATATATATATATATATATATAATATTATATTATGTATATATTATATATATATATATTATATATGTATATATATAATATATATATATGTATATATAATATGTATTATATATATTTATGTATATATATGTATATATATATATATTCACACACACACACATATATAATATATATATATATATATATATATATACTATATATAATATTATATATATATGTATGTTGTGTGTGTGTGTGTGTGAATATTATATATATATATATATATATACATAAATATATATATATATATACATATATATATAATATATATATATATATATATATATTATATATATATATATATATATATATATATATATATATTATATATATATATATATACATATAATACATATATATATATATATATACGCCTGTACCAGAAATTTATTTATATATATATATTAGTGATTCATGTTCATTCTCTTTAGTACTTGACAACGAGATGAATTTCCTTGTGGTGAAAAGCGTTCGACGTTTTCCAATAAAGAATGCCTAATAATATAATGGGGGAAAAACTCACTCGATATGCCGTGAAACTCAATATGTTTAATTATATAGTTGACCCACAATATTGAACTAGCGAACAAAAACGAGGAATGTTAAATTTGATTGGAAAAGGATGTGAGTTTTAACAAAGGAAGTCTGAATAAAAAAATTAAAAATCTGATTTCGACATAAACAAATTCGGTGTCAAAGGTGACCAGAATCTCTCTCGCCCTTCCAGTCCCCAAAACTCCTTAAACCAGATTCCATGTTGAATCAGAGTCAGATAAATATCTTTAATACATTTTTGACAGCGATGAAGAGAGTCAGATATTGGTTGGACTCACTTCGAAAGATGGCCGTTCAGAAAGTAATGGCACCTACCTAAATTTTCCGGACATTATACCGCCCTATCGACTGAGGCTGTAGAATACGCCGACTGCACTTCTGTAGAGGGGTAATGCCCCTCAATAATACGGCCACCTGTGGTGACCCGTGTTGCCTGAAGACATGATTGTGGTGACCCGGGTACTAAATGTTTCCGTGATAAACAACTCTCCACCTCAGCTCTAACTTGTTCTAAACGGTCTTCTTCTTTCTTCTTCTTCTTCTTCTTCTTCTTCTTCTTCTTCTTCTTCTTCTCTATTTTCAGATTTTCTTTCTTTCTTTCTTTGAATATCCTCACAACTTTCTTTCACATCTTCTTCCCCAATTCTTTCCTTTTATCTCTTCTTTTTATTTTATTTCCATACCCTTCTTCTTCCTTCTTCTTCTTCTTCTTCTTCTTCTTCTTCTTCTTCTTTATTTTTCAGTTTTTCTTTCTTTCTTTCTTTCTTTTTTTCTTCTTTTGAATATCCTCATACCCTTTTTTCACATCTTCTTCCCTAATTCTTTCCTCTTATTTCTTCTTTTTATATTATTTCCATACAATCCTCCTCTCCCTTCTTCTTTATCTTTCTTTCTTTCTTTCTTTCTTTTTTTCAATCTTCCTCAGCTACAATACCGCGCTTGTGACAACACAAATCACAGGTGATATTCGTCGATGTTAAAAGATACAACGGAAAAAAAATAGATAAATAAAAATAGGAGATAAAAATAAAAAAGATAAATAAATAGATAAATAAATGAAATAATAGAAATAGGAATTTAAAAATGAAGGACAAATTTTCTATCGGAAGTTGAAAAAGATATAAAAGACAAGAGGCGACAAAGCACTGCGAAGAATATCATCAGAAACGTCTTGAGAATCCAAGAGATTTCCGTTTCTGCTTCAGAGCAGAGGACCGGCGCAAGATGGTTGATAAGAAAAGTCGCAAGCGGGAACATTAGTACGATGGGGGGGGGGGTGGTCGGGTGCGTGGGAGGATGGGTAAGGGAGCGTAAGGTCGACTCATGTCGTGTGCCGAATCAGTGAGGCCAACCAATTTCTGTGTCATGATTTAGTTGCCAGCATTGACCTCAGCCCTCATGGACGACGCCTACACAAGCAGAGAGGGGAAAAGGAAGGGGGTGTAAGTGCGCATGTGCATGAGCACGCGCAAATATGTGCAAAAAAAAGTAAAAAGAATAAAAGATGTACACACAAAAAGGAAGTATCGACACATATTTTACAGCGTTGCGATATCTGTAGACCAGATTCACAAAGAAGTGAAGTAAGAAATCATGACACACACACACACACACACACACACACATATATATATATATATATATATATAGAGAGAGAGAGAGAGAGAGAGAACAGACAGACAGACAGACTGACAGACAGACAAACACACCAAGACACACGATCATACACACGCAAAAAATAAGTGTTATGAATGGTTATCTATAAAAGGATGACCCTCACCGTCTCTCTCTCTCTCTCTCTCTCTATATATATATAATATATATATATATATATATATATATTATATTACTGATTTGAAGGCAATTACAATGCATATAACTATAAAAACAAAAAGATGTTTTTTTGTCTTATCGATTTCAAAGTAAACTTTATCATCAGAGACAGTTTTCAAAAATGGACGTGCTTCTTTTTTTTGTGTCGTTATATTTTAAAGATTTTTTTAATTTATTTCTTTTTTCTCCTCTTCATCCCTTTTTTTTCTTTTCTTTTCTTTTTTCTTTATGTTCTTTGGAAGATAAGACAAAAAAACATCTTTTTGTTTTTATGTTTATATGCATTGTAATTGCCTTCAAATCATTAATATATAATAACATACCTAACAATGCTTCAAGCAAATTACCAATTACTATTTATATATATATATATATAATATATATTGTAATAATAATTAAAATAGTCAAATTCATTTACAATTTTCTCCAACCATAAGTCGTTGACCATTGCTGTACTTGGTTGGTTGGTTTATTGATTTTAACGGCATATCAACCTGTCTGGGGTTATGTCATGCCTAACGGTTAGAAGTAGTATATGTTGTGTATTCATATTTATACTTTTTAGCAATTGGTTTTAACAATGTGTTAGCACCATTGGGGATCATGTTGTATGGTATTGATTCAGTTCATGTCTATATTCTATGGTATAATTTTATTTCCCTAAAAAGGACAGAATATCCTCCATGTTGATATTTTCAAATAGATCTTTCATATTGTTTGTATTAAAATAACGGTTTCTGGTGTGAGCAAAAAACCTGCATTCCATAAATAAGTGTTTAACAGTCAAAGGTGTTTGAAATGTCCCATATTGTGGTTGTTGTTTTTTTTGAGTATATAGAGTGCGTTAGTCTTCTGTGATTAATGCGTAATCGGGACACAAGGAATTGTTCCTTTCTAGACTTTCTTAAAGTTGGTCTCCAGTTTCCCAAAATGGGTTTGATTAAGAAGAGTTTATTGTTGATATACTCTAGGACTCTCGTGTAAACATGTTGCTATCTTTCGTCACGTCCTGCACAATTTTCGCCTACAAAACGCTGTATTGTTGTGGCTTATACCAGCATCTGATTGGCTTGTAGATGCAGCTTCTTAGCTCATCGCTAGACACAGGATCAGATTTCTTTAAGGCAACACACGTGGGAAAAAAGACAAATTATAATGAATATCGTTTTATTATTATTTGGATTATTCGGACTATTGTCCTCATCTTTATTTTTTATTTGTACAACCTTTCGACCGATGTGCCTTCCGGCCTTCTTCAGGTATTTCTTGTCGAACTCGGGAGCCTTCTCAAACTCGGGAACCTTCTTTTTCGAACTCTGGAACCATCTTGTTGTAATCGGGAACTTTCTTGTCAAGAAGGCTCCGAGTCCGACAAGAAATACCTGAAGAAGGCTGGAGGGCACTTCGACCGAAACGTTGTACAGATAACAATAAAGATGATGAAAATAGTCCTAATAATACAAATAGTACTAATTATCAAGCCTCATCTCAAAAATTCAGAGAAATCGTTTTATTGTTGGCAACAATTCTGAATTAACATAAACTTAACTAGAGGAGAGTGAGAGAGAGAGAGAGAGAGAGAGAGAGAGAGAGAGAGAGAGAGAGAGAGAGAGAGAGGGGGGCGAATTGTTCGAGTCGGGACCCTGGCAAGTCTGAACTCTTTAGTTCGCCGTTTAACAACTGTCTGCCGGATGAACATGTGTGTTGCTTTTATGTGGGTTTCTTCCTCTTTATCTTATCAGATTGTCCTAACATTCATTAATAAAGGGTTGGTTCCACTCAACTCAAGACGCCGACGCCTCATATATCGTAACAATGCCTTTAAGGGTGCCCCATCTGGATGTAAGGGGTAGTAAGCTAGTCTCGGAGATCCATTACTACTGAATAGTGAGTTCAATCCTCGCTGGATGCCCCATACTTACGACTTTGTATCCCATCCTATTCGAGGTGAACGAGTTGGGTAAATCCCTATCGTTACAACGCCTCAATCACATGGGGTGTAAATTCTTCCAAGACACGATTACTGTCCTGTCGGCTGGGGTAGTATAGTATACATCGACAGCATCTCACAGAGAGAGAGAGAGAGAGAGAGAGAGAGAGAGAGAGAGAGAGAGAGAGAGAGAGAGAGAGAGAGATCCGTAATTTACGCAATTATATGGGTAAACTTTCATATATATAAAGAATGAGACAGTTTATAGATATATACACACACAAAGAAAGCTGGTATATATATATATATATATATATATATATATATATATATATATATATATATATATATATATATTGAGAGAGAGAAAGAGAGAGAGAGAGAGGGGTGGAGAGAGATTTATTTACACTCAGATAGACGGAGGATATATATATATATATATATATATATAGAGAGAGAGAGAGATAGATAGATAGATAGATAGATAGATAGATAGATATAAAGAATGAAACAGCTAAACAGAGAGAGAGAGAGAGGAGAGAGAGAGAGAGAGAGAGAGAGAGAGAGAGAGAGAGAGAGAGAGAGAGAGGGGATAGTATTATATATGGACTGGGATAAATATG
Source organism: Doryteuthis pealeii (assembly GCA_023376005.1). NCBI lineage: Eukaryota > Metazoa > Mollusca > Cephalopoda > Myopsida > Loliginidae > Doryteuthis > Doryteuthis pealeii. The sequence continues at coordinate 37,699,365 of CM042150.1, read as the reverse complement.
AATATAAATAAATATATATAATTTACGACTTTATATCGGTACTTATAATAAATTTAAAAAAAGATAGATTTAAAGAATCAGACAACTAAACACACACACACACACACACACACACACACACATACACACACACACACACACACACACACAGATAGATAGAGAGAGAGAGAGAGAGAGAGAGAGAGAGAGAGAGAGAGAAAGGGGAGCGAGAGAGGCATAATTTACGCACTTATATAGGTAAACTTATGATAATAGATAGATAGGTATGAATAGATAGATAGATAGATAGATAGATAGATAGTCATATAGTAATAAATTACGGTAAACTTTTGGTTTGTACACTTATAAAAGTGTATTTGCATCAATATTGCAATTGCGTGATTTTATTATTTTTAATTTGTATCTGAACATTGTTTGTGCATGTACAAGTGTCTTGTATTTATTTTGCGTCTATATGAACCCCACAATGTTTGTTGTTTTTTTTTTTTTTACGTAAATCATCGTCTCGCGTCTTTGTACCTGATTTATGACCCCCACCACCACCACTATTCATATGTATGCGTATGCATATACGTACATATAAATGTTTTCCTTTTTTTTAATCTAATATCTAATTTTGCGTATAAGTCATTAAATCACTCTCTTCGTTCTCTATGCAATTATTTATGTACTTCACATGTATGTGTGTATGTGTGTGTATGTGTGTGATATACTTTGTGCGTTCCTTCTTTCCCTCTAACCGTTCCTTGCGTGTTCTCTATTAGAAAGAGGAGGGAGGAGGAGGCTAAGTAGCCAATCAGACACGCGGAGCGCTCTTACCTGCCTGTCGTCTTTGCCGACCGATTGTGTTGTCTGCGAAGTTATTCAAGCTAAAGATACTTCGGGGTTATAATTACACAATTTATCTGATGTTGCTAATTCATTCAAGAAGTTTAAGATGTTATCGTCGTACCAATTAAAAACTGATTGAGATTTTCATTTTTGTTCAGCTAACTAATTTTCCGATAATATCTGGAGAAATCTCTTATTAATTTCTTTCAGAGAAGCAGTTGAATTAGAGACGCGGGGCACAGAGAGGACGAATATGTGACGTACAACAACAATAAAAAAATTAGAAAAAACAAAAAATAATAAAAAAATTAAAAAAAAAACAAAGAAAAAAACAAAACAAAAGAAAGCCAAATATATAAAAGAATGAAGACGGTAATAAAAAATAATAAAAAAAGAAGGATAAAAAATATTGATATATGGGAGAGAAAAATGCGCGATACAAACTGGGGAGCGTGTCTGGAAGTCATTTGACGATAGCGATTAATAGTACAAAGAGAGAGAGAGAGAGAGAGAGAGAGAGAGAGAGAGAGAGAGAAGAGAGAGAGAGAGAGAGAGAGATGGAAACGACTTGAAAATCAGTTATGCACGATAGAGAGAATTTTGAAATCTAATTCTAATAGAAATAAAAAAGAAGACAAATAAATGGAACGACACACACACACACACACACACACACACGCACACACACACACGTGTCCTGAATATGACACTAAACTGCATCCAGTGGTGAGGCTCCAGTTCTGGAACTCTAGGGAATGAGTATTACCTCATTCATAGACATTATTCTCAGCTGAGCCCAAAATCGGAATGGTAGTATCTGTTAGTGTCCCATCTATGGGTCAACAAGATTAGTCTCAGATATGAATACTTGAAATCATATAACTGTGAATACAAATGATTATTAGTATTAAATTTGAATAGTTACTTAAAATCATTTAATTGTGTATAAATTATTGGGGTTGAATATAAATTATTACTTGAAACCATATAATTATTAGTATTAGATAGGAATACCTGAAACTTAAATTGGAATAGTTACTTAGAATCATATAGTTGTGTATAAATTATAGGTGTTGACTAGAAATTATTACTTGAAACCATATAATTATTAGTATTAGATAAGAATACCTGAAACTTGAATTGGAATAGTTACTTAAAATCATTTAATTGTGTATAAATTATTGGTGTTGAATAGAATAATTACTTAAAAACCATATAATTATTAGTATTAGATAGGAATACCTGAAACTTAAATTGGAATAGTTACTTAAAATCATATAATTGTGTATAAATTATTGTGTTGAATAGAAATTATTACTTAAAACCATATAATTATTAGTATTAGATAAGAATACCCGAAACTATAAAACTGTAGGCAAATTATTAGTATTATACAAGCAAGAGTGAGTTTTAATATACAATTCAAAAAGAAAAAAACACTCACACACACAAAAAATATTTTGGAACGACACACACACACATGATACTGTTGACAATTCCCACGTAGTCTTTTTTTTTGTTTTTTAAGTGTCCTTAAGAGTCTTTGTCGCCATGTTGTTGTGGCTTGGTTAGGGGCCAGAATAAAGACACGAGAGAGAAAATGAGTTAAACAAATATATTAACAAAGAACAGTAGTACAAACATATACCAATGAGTAGGTGACACACGGGGCTGTCTTATCAGCTATCCGCTGAAATATCAACCTGCTGCTATTTATTGCTGGAAGAGTTCATGCGTGCGTGTTAAATTACCATAACAGATACAAAATTGCATCCGGTGGTGAGGCTCCAGTTCTGGAGTTCTGGTAAGTGTATTTTACCCCTTCATTGACATTGCTCCCTGCTCTACCAAGGACCCTGCTCTACCCAGGACCCTGCTCTACACAGGACCCTGCTCTACCCAGGACCGGGATGGTAGTATCTGTTATTGATACGATTTTGTGGTCATTTTTAGGCTTCAAGCGAGTGCACTTTACAGAAGAGATCCCTTGTGTTAAGCAGAAGCTGATCCTTAGTGAAGAATCCTTTGGTTATTCCTCGGTCTCCCTTATTATGGGGTAGAATCCCTTGTTTGTTCCTTTGTGTTCCTTAGTGTTGGGTAGAATCCTTTGGTTGAGCAGAGTCCTTGGCTGCAGTTCGTCCGTGGTGAACACGTGTAAATGAACGGCTTTCCAGATCGGCGATTAAATAGTTAATTAACCACGTATTCGAGCTGTTGATTGTCTGGCTTTAATCCACGCGCCCACGCAGAGTCTATAAGTTTAAGTGGTGGACTTCAGCGCACCTTACTTGACAAAAATATACAGTTATGGTCTCATCTGTGGGCCAAATAAATCTTACTTAAAATCATATAATTGTGTATGAATTATTGGTGTTAAACAGGCACACACACACACACACCACACACCACACACACACACACACACACACACCATATATTATATATATTATATATATATATAGTATCGTAGACCCTTTATTTTCCACATAACAATAATTTTATTAGTATTATATATATATATATATATATATATATATATATATATATATATATATATAATATTAAGATTCGAAGGCAATACAATGCGTATAAAAAAATAAAGACGTTCGAATTTTTGATATTTTATAACCTACTTAACAATGCTTCAAGCAAATTACCAATTACTTTTATATATATATATATATATATATATATATATATATATATATATATATATATATTCACATGTTTCATCTTAAGATTGAATGTTCCTTATAAATAAATGAGACTCATAGTCAAGAGACTATTTATTTTAGGTTTTATCTTGTTCTACTTGTCAGCATTTGAGCACTTTTTTGATTCAAGAAAAAAAAAACATTTTCATAACGATTTGTTCCTTTCACTTTTCATCTCAGCTGTAGGTAGCCTGCAGCAAATGTCTAGCGACCCTGAAAAGACGTGATACGTTGAAACACGGTGTCTGTGGATTACTATATATATATACACAGACAAGGTGTTTCGGCGTTTCACGCCTCTTCAGTGAGACTAGACACAACAACTACCTCTCAACAGGAGCGAAATCCGACTGAATTGTCCGCCCGATTCGTTAACCTCTCGGCCATTTGACAGCTGCCGTTAAGGGGAGGGGGTGTTTAAACTATTAAATGTTAATATATTTTACGATCACCAGAGAGATCCAGTCTGTAAACAGACGATCATTGCTTTATATATGCTAGCAGTGAAAGTTAATTTAAGGCACCCCTAGAGAGCTCTACCGAGTTTTGGGAGCATATAATAAGGTATATACAGACACAGTGTTTCAGCGTTTCACGCCTCTTCAGCGTGGCTAGACTCAACTACTTCTGACCACATTTATATATATATATATATATATATATATATAATATATATATATATATATATAATGGTATCAAGAAACACTGAACTGAGCACTTCACTGATCTCTTTCACAATCCTTCAGTTATAGATGAATCTGTCAGTTGCCTCAAAAGATTATTATCCGGGAGATGATGGATCACCCCGCCAAAAAAACTATAAAATAAATACTGAGAATGCACCAGGTCCTGATGCTATTCCCATTGAGATCCTTCTCAACGGGGATGTCAAAATGGATATGCCCCCACCCATGATCTCGGAAAACCAAAGTGGCTTTAGATCAGGTCGTGATACAATTGGCATGGTTTTCTCTCTTCGCCAACTACAGGAGAAATACATCAAACACCGTATAGTTCTTTACCGGATCTTAGTTGATCTAACAAAAACTTTCGATACTGTCAAAGGATCGCTCTGTGCGAGATTTTAACTGATAAATACATGTATATATGTTAAAGACCGTCAGAGAGAGCTCCATCCGTAATATATATATATATATATATATATATATATATATATATATATATTATATATATATATATATATATAATCTGTTCACTTCATTTATTTATTTTTTACTCTCATATACAGCATTTCATTTTTTTTCAGATCGTCTCATATCATATATCTTGAAAAAGAGTGAGTTTCACCCAAAATATCGGAATTGATCAAACCAGGAACAGAACAACAATTGAATATTAGAATTCTGATTTTTTTCTGTTTTTCTTGTTTTTTGTTTTTTTCAAATGCTTCAAAAGATTTAAAAAAAAAAACGTTTACAAGAACAAAGATTATATATATATATATATATATATATATATATATATATATATATATATATATATATATTGCAATTATAATGGAAATTGTATAGACAACATTAGACAGAAAAAAATTCGAATTACTTCTCGACTTAACTTTACAAACTTCACTCCTCAGCATAACTTTAAAAAAGTGAGATATTATTTTATCTTCTCTGATATTTTATATAATAATTAAATTAATGCAATGCTTCGATAGAGAGTCACATGGAGTGTTTAAAAGTTTTTTTCTATTAACGACCTCTCTCAAAAGTTATCATTATTTTCTTTTATTTTATTTTGGGAGGGGAGAGGTCCCTCGGAAAATATCTTTTTCAATTATTCTATTCATTACATTCATTTTCATTATATTAATTAATTAATTTTTGCATTAATTCTTAACTATATATATATAAACCTTTTTAGAAAAAAAAAACAAATTCTTTCTAAAAATGTTTAATTCATACTGTCGGATTCACTTCCATTTACTTTTCATATATATATCAGGCATGTGTTATCGAATAACACGGAGTACTTTTTCTTCATTTTTTGGATCTGTTTTTTTTTTCCAGTAGTCTGGCAATATTTTTGGTGTTTGGATCCAATTAATATAGAATATTTCCCATGCTGTTATCCCGAGCGCTTTCGACTATTTCGCTAGCCGTCACGTGGGGTACATATGTTAGTTCCTAGGAACGAAGAAAAAGCACTGTGTTATTCAATAACACATGCCTGAAAATAACTTGCTGCCAAAATACACAACACGCACAACACACACACACACACACACACACACACACACACACACACACATATATATATATATATATATATATATATATAAGTCAAAAGAAAGGAAATGAATCCGACAATATGAGTAAGAAAAGGTGGAATGAAAACATCACACAATGCTGTTAAAGAAGAAAACAATTTATAATATAATCATAGCTGATACTGATCAATATTTCGATTTTACAAAAATCGTCATCAGAGCTCATTCACTCCCGTAGTTGGTTGGGTCGGAGAGGAAAGTCAAAATGAGTTTACAAAACAAAAAACCTTAATACTGCATAAAACGAAAGACGTTGGTGAATATTGTAACGTCTTTCGTTTTATGCAGTATTAAGGTTTTTTGTTTTGTAAACTCATTTTGACTTTCCTCTCCGACCCAAAAAACTACGGGAGTGAATGAGCTCTGATGATGATTTTTGTAAAATCGAAATATTGATCAGTATCAGCTATGATTATATTATAAATTGTTTTCTTCTTTAACAGCATTGTGTGATGTTTCATTCCACCTTTTCTTACTCATATATATATATATATATATAATATTATATATAATATATATATATATATATAGTTTGAATATCGTTGCAGCAAGTTATTATCTAGGCAAGTGTGGTTAAAAACGACGGAATATTTCTTTTTCATGATCTTTATCTGAAGTTTTTTCTAGTCATCTTGTTATTTTTCTTAGTTCGGGATCCAGCTGCTATAGAAATTGTTCCATATTCTTTACCCTAGCGCTTTCAACCGTTTCTTCGGTCGTCATCAGCGGATTGTAGGTTGTAGTGTGTTAGGTATTTTTCCTTGTTATTTTAGTTATTGCATTTGTAGGCGTTTCTTTTTGTAGGTATTAATGTTTGATTTGTTTTGAGGGGCACTCTCGAAATGGGCAAGTAAATTTATAAACTACATTGGTTTGATTTAGGGAGTTTTTAGGTGAGTTTGGGTTATTTTTGACGAGTAGGTTTGAGGCTTTAAATTTAGTGTAATGGATAGGTATATTAATACCTACATTGGACACACTACCACAGTACTCTCCCATCGCCTTACTTACCATCTCTCTGATACTACTGATACTAGTGCCATAAAAAAATCCTATACCAGCTGGATCTTGAACCACGAAAAATAACTAGATGGTTAGAAAAACTTCAGATAAAGATCATGAAAAAGAAATATTCCGTCGTTTTTAACAACACTTGACTATATATATAATATAATATATATATAATATATATATAGGTAAAAATATAAGTTCTTAAATATAAATAAAATAAATATATATAGGTAAAAATATAAGTTCTTAAAGAACTCTAAAAACGACCCAGTGGTAAAATGGAAAATAATCCGAACCAAAATAAAGACATTGAGCTCTGCAAACTACGACACTTAAAAAAAACTTATGTTTCGTAACGAAGATTTCTTCTACGGATTTTGGGATTATATATATATATATATATATATATATATATATATATTATATATATTATATAATATATATATATATATATATATATATTAATATATATATGAGAGATGAAAATGATAATATAAAAAAGTAACTTGAAATAACTTGAAAATATAAACACCTTATTAAATCTAGCATGTATACAAAACATCTTTGTGAATTAGTATGTGGCCGTAACCCAACAAAGACAGCACACCATAACGAGATTTCTATTAGAGCATTACTCCTGCAATGCGTCAAGTTAGACAATAAATCATTTCACACTTCAACTTGCAAATAAATGATAATTTTTTCGGCATTTGAATTTTCGATATAACGGAGATAATTTAAAAAAAATTCAAAAATTCAAAATTCTCTCTCTTCTTCCTAATTAGAAGCATCGATATAATCATAAACCGCTGTCACCACGTGGAACTAACGAAGTTCACACACACACACACACACACACACACACACACACACACACACACACACTCTCTCTCTCTCTCTTTCTCTCTCTCTCACACACACACATATATATAATGGAGGCGCGTGTTCTAATGGTTAGAGTCGTAGGAAATGGACTCGTCGACCCAAGTTCAATTCCTGGACGAAGCTATTTGAATTTTACATGACACTAATACCCTTGGGAAAGGTATGAATCCAATTCTCCCTCCAGTTATGGGAAAATAGCAGGGCAGACTGGGCTCTTTAACCAAGGCAGGTAACCAGTCTAGAAGAAGGAAAACTCTGAATTCAAACCTATTAAATTCCCCTTAAGTAATTAACCTTGTGTCGCATCCTGCGGAGGTGCTGGTGTATATATATATATATATATATATATATATATAATATATATATATATCGCAAATACATCTTTTAGATGATGAGCGGGGGGGGGTTGTCAGCGATATGTATTCCTGGATCAATGGAAATTTCTGGTCTTTCAACATCGAATTTCCTCCCCCAGGAGACCCAATCGAGGCTGATCAGACCCCGATTCTCCCTCCTCAGCAACAGGATTTCATTAAACCTCGCCTCCACACTGAGCACTATTGATCGTAGCTTTATACTACTGGTCATGTGACACCCAGCCAATGGCATTGGAGTTCTTTATCTCATTAGTTATATATGAGTCCTTGAATGTCTAACTAGAGTTTGGCGCTGTTCTCTCTACCAGAAAAATGGCCGTGGTAAGTTTGTTCCTTTTTTCTCTTTCCCCACCTTCACCATTTTTATTCTAATTTTTTCCAATTATTTATTTCCCGTTCAAGAAAGGGATTTGTTCTCCTGCATTTATCTCGCATACACAAAGACAATATCAATCGATTTACGTTCTACTTATTTAAACACTAGAAGTGGCTACACGGCGTTGCCTGGGTAGAGAGGGATTTTTTAAAAGTTAGTCCTGCACATCCATTATTACAGAATCGTGAATTGGATCCTCACAGGATGCCCCATTAAAATCTCTACGCAAAAAAAGAAAAGATTTTGCATTGATCCAGATATTCTGAAAAGAAACGTTAATGTCTACTATTGGAAATATTAGATGCAAAAAAATATTCCATGCTGTTATCATTTACATTTTATTTCTTAATTATCTTCACGAATAGAAATCAAATCTTCATTATTTTGGCTCAAAAACCAAGCCCTGGTGATATTTAATGTGTATATATATTACTTTGTCGTTAATTGTTTTATTTTCGAAGTTTCCTCCGGGCATACAGATACACACAACTGCCCTTTATATATGTATAGATAGATAGATTAAAAAATGATAATGAAAAAACATACGGTTTGCATATAGACAACGAATATTTACAATCTAGTTTGACAAAAATACTCAAATGTACCAAAATTATTTACCAATTAGTCTATATAACCCTTATGTACACTAAACCAATTCATACAAAATAGATACAGTTTCTAGTATTTACTGTGTTAAATCATTCATTGAACACTCCACTTTGGCCCTTATTTAGGCTAGACGGCTGGCCAGGTCAAGCCCTATCACTTATATGATTGTCCTAGTCCTATTGCCCTCATGGCAAACTCACAACCCTTTTTATTATATATGTGCTAGAAAGTGGTGGCTGATGGTCTTAGTATTCTGGGTATGATGTTAAACTGTATCTAATAGTGATGTTTCACTTCTGGAGCACTGGGGGAGTGTGGACTCCTTCTTCATCGCCATTACTCCCAGGTCCGAAGTGGTAGTACCTGTTAGGGTCTCACGTCGAACTAACGAGCTCACAGGTCTTCAAGTACACACCCACACACATACCCACAAAATATGTGCGTGCCTACACATACTCTCTACTCACACACACACACACACACACACACACACACACACACACATATATATATTATATATATATATATATATATATATATATATATATGCAAGTAGCGAAGATATGAAGTCAACGGTGCTTGGTAACAGTTTCTCCCTCTGGGAATTTAAATATATCCGTCAAGACATATAATTTCTTGAAAAAAGGAAAAAGAACATTTGATTTTTTGGCATTAAATAACAGGGCTGCGGAGTCGGAGTGGGAAACAATTAAGTGTCTCTGGAATCGGAGTCGGTAAAAATATACAGAATTTTTATTTAGTCATATTTTAGCATGGTCTTCCCACAAGATTTTGACGAATTCATTTTATAGTTAACTCAACTTTTGTTTTCTTTCAACTAAGTATAAATAGTTTAGCTGTTTAAAATGAGCGTAAACTTTAATAATACATTGTCTCTTAAAAACGTTCAAGCTAATTATGAAGTATTTACCTGATGTGCCGTATATGATTGGTAACAATAATTTTTAAACCAACTTAGGCAAAGAAACCCCAGTCGACTGGGGCGTTAGAATACACCGACTGCATCTCTGCAGAGGGGTAAGACTCCTCCAAATGAGGCCACCTGTTGGCCATGTGTGGTGACCCATGATGCTTAAGGACGGAGTCTTGGTGGATGAGCAGTCTATGACCTGCAACACTCCACTTAGAACCTTACTTAGGCTAGACGGGCGGTCGGAGAGGCTCTCTCCGATCAATCGGTTGGTTACGTCAAGCCCTAGCACCTATATGATTGCCCCAAACCTATTGCCCTTATGACAAGTCCCAACCCTTTTTATCATATGGGTGCTAGAAGGCGGTGGCTGAGGGTCTACATGTCATGGAAATGACGTTAAACTCTATCTGATGGTGAGGTTCCAGTTTTGGAGATTTGTGGAATGTGGAGCACCCGTTCATCACCATTGCTCCCTGGTCCACTCTGACCCGAAGTGGTAGTACCTGTTAGGATCCCATCTATGGGTTAAATAAAAAAAACATGAGTTATAAACAAAATTGATTATCCATTAAGAATGAATTTATTTCAAAACTTTGTCGGCATTAAATGACTCACCGAGGTTGATATGCCGTAAAACAAAACAAACCAAACCATTAAGTCCTATTTCAGCATTTTGGTGTTACCACAAGATTTTTGACGAATCCATTTTGCAGTTAACTCAACTTTCCTGGTCAGCAAAGGAGACGAACGATTGGCATTCGCCATCTGTTTCTGCATGCGAAGTGAGTAATGCATTGCTGATGAAAGTTGTTACGGTTCCCAACACCGATAATGCAATCGACCGGTCACCTGTGGTGTCCAGTCATCTAATTACCTTTTCGCTTACAGACGGTAGTGGCCAACGAGAAAAAAGCGCTAAGGCCGTAGTAGCTGTAGTTAAAGGATACAGGCGGCGCGGGCGGCTGCGCGGAGTGTGTGCCGGGAGGAGAGGGTCGGGTATAATCGTCGGCCAGCTGGTGCGTCAGTGAGCCTCGACATTTCCTCTCCTCTCCTCTCCTCTCCTCCCCTCCCACCAACCACCACAGTCTCTCACTTTCTGATTAGACACTTACAAGTGAACGCTGGTTGAAACCTCGTCGTTTTTCAGATGGCGCTAACACGTTGAGTTGAGCCTCGGTTCAGCTGACAACGAATCAGCCTTGACCCAGCCTGTTTGTCGAGTCGAGGCTTCTTCGGCCGGACACTAATTCAATAATTACTTGCCAATATACGGGAAGCCCGCTCCGCCGAATATCACTCTTCATCTTCGTGTTGTTATTGACCTCGTCGTGTCTCCGGTGACCCCTGTTGACCTTTGTGTTGTCTCACAAGTTTTCGTTCACACCAATGGAAGGCATTCACGTGCGCAAGGGTCGGTCAAAAGTCCGTGGCCGGTCACATATTTATACAGCCGATGTTTGATATGCATGTCAACCCGTATCGGGTTATTTTATGTGTTGAGGTCCATAAATTGCTTTAATTGTACTTTTATCTTAAGATTTTATGTTTTGTATTATTTGGATTTTTCGGACTGTTGTCCTCATTTTTATTGTTATATACACAACGTTTCGGCCGATGTCCCCGGCCTTCTTTAGGCGTTTATTGTCGAACTCGGGAAATTCGTCTACCTCTCTTTCTCTCTTTGTAATTATTCCTTGCCTTTTTTCTGTCTCTCTGTCTGTCTGTCCCTTTCTTTAGATATACAAAGCTATGCAATTATTCCTTGCTTTTATGTTACCTCTCTCTCTCCGTCTCACTCTCTCCTCTTTTCTCTCTATCTCTCTGTCAGTCTCTCTCTTTCTCTCTATGCAATTATTCCTTTCCTTTTTCTATCTATCAGTCTATCTGTCTGTCTCTTTAAATATGGAAAGCTATAGAATTATTCCCTTTTTTATTACCCTCTCATCCTCTCAATCTCTCTCTCTCTCTTTCTCTGTGTGTCTCTGTCTCACTTTCTGTCTCACTTTCTGTCTCTCTCTCTCTCCCCTCTCTCTCTCTCTCTCTCTTCTCTCTATACAATTATTCCTTTCCTTTCTCTGTCTATCTCTCTATCTCCCTTTAAATATACAAAGCTAAGCAATTTTTTTGCTTCTTTGTATCTCTCTTTCCCTCTGCACCCTCTCTCTCTCTCTCTTTCTCTTCTCTTTCTCTGTGTGTCTCTGTCTCAATCTCTCTCTCTCTCACACTTTCTCTCTTTCTCTCTGAGAGTCTCTCTCTTTCTCCCTATGCAATTATTCCTTTCCTTTCTCTGTCTATCTATCTGTCTGTCTTTCTTTAACTATACAAAGCTAAGCAAATTTTTTTGGCTTCTTTATATCTCTCTTTCCCTCAACCGCCCTTCTCTCTCTTTCTCTCGCCGCCATTTTTACTTGTCGAGATGTTTCGCACCGTCTAATCAGGGGGAAAGCGTTTTCTCAGCGAAGAGAAGAAAAATGGAAATAAAATAACTTTTGAAAAAAAAAAAAGAAAAAACCCAAAAAAGTTAGACATTATCCCCCGCCGGTAAAATATCGAGGGAATCGTTTTCTGAAGAGTGAAATATATTTGTAATACGAATATTTTCTTTCATGTTTTCAAATAAAATTCAAAAAGGATAATTTTATTTGAGTAGTGCATAGCTAACAGCCGTTATGGCTGTCTTCTTAATGGTTTTGTTTATTTTATTTTATTTTTTAAAAATTCTTTTTTGTTTTGTTTCCTATCTTTTCTTTTCTTTTCTCTTACGACACGTGCACACACACACACACACACACACACACACACACACACACATGTATATATATACAGACACACAGACAACACACACACACACACACATATATATATATATTTTGAACTATTCTTCTTTTTTTATATAATCTGTCGTTCAGATATAAAATATGATGTTTTTCAATCGCATTTATTCAGGCTTTGAATTTAATCACTGGAAGGTGTAGCCATTTGTCAGTTGATAGCTACGGTTAGATAATTAGCGAAAAGAAAAGAAAAAAAAAAGGACAACAACAAAAACAACAACAATAACAACAAAAGACAAAGAAAAAAAAAGACAATCGTTTTTAGCCTACAGATGCAACAAATTCAAATGAAGAAAAGATACGTTTTTTTTGGGTTTTGTTTGAAAGCTCACACAGATAATGACGGTTGAACATTTTCTTTTTGAATAATTCGAATTTTTCTTGATAAATATTTACATTACATTAACACTTACATAAAACATACATTCTCACACTAACATTCATAAGAAGGTGCCCCTTCTCTCACGCACAAAGATTATATATATCTACTAGCAAATATACACACCCTCCGGTTGCAAGTATTCAAGTTTTAATGTAATAAGATATCATTAAATTAGAAAGGCTAATGATACTAAATAAGAATGCAGATAAAAAGATTTGAAACAGAGGCGGGTAAAATCGAAAAGTAGAACAACTAACATACTCTTCAATCACTTTCGTCTTTCATTGCTAAATTTTCCTGATTATTTCGTTAAAATAGGAAGTAAAGGATAAAATGACAGTCAGTTTTTTTTTGTTAATGGATTTCTTTTAAGATTTATTGAAGAGATTTTTGCTCATATTCATTAAGATAAAACTAAACAATTGGTAATCAATAATACTCAGTACATTTTTATTAAATTCAAATTTTAATATCAATATGAAATTTAGCCTGTCAGTTCACTCTGTAAACCGCTATTTTGTTGTATATATAAATACAATTGCATATTATTAGTATGTAGACAAGGTCAACAGTATTAATAATATTGAGAATTCTGGGGTATTGGGGTTATCGTCCTTGTCTACGAGCCTCTGTTTCGAACCAACCAATCACGAGCCAGCATATTTTGGCGGCAAAGCCGAATAAGCAAACTCGTCCTCTTTTGATCCAGCTTTCACCGGGAATAGACCTAAGGGTCGCTCTTCTTCCTCAACAATCAGAATCGGAGTTGGACACCAAACAGAACGTCTATCATATCCGAACTATCAGAAGGCCGTAGCAAGGGCTCCGATAATACCCTATCTCAGGACTCAGATAAGTTATTACAAATTATAAACATTTGTGCAGACGAACTAAAGTTTGCAATCTTATTGTTATATGTAATACACGTCTTTTATTCCTATTTCTAGTTGTTTAGTTATTTCTTTAACTCTTAACCTGTCTGCCACACTCGTGGTTAACTCCATACTTTAAACCTTAGAGTACTGTCGTTTCGTGTTTAGTTTCTTTATAATAATGAAAAACAATCTTATTAATAATTGAGTTCTAAATGAAAGTAAAATAATGGAGAATGTGACATAAATAATTAAGGAAATTGAGACTAGAATAGTAATATAATATCGGTTACAATCTCCATAATATATATATATATATATATATATATATATATATATATATATATGAGAGTAAGTAAACAAACAATGTGTTTATTTGATATGGCTTTTTAGCCGACAATTTTTGGAGGATAGGTGCTTAATTGAAGTCATACCTAATTTTTGAAAATTAATTAGTTAATAATTAATGAATTTAGGCGGGCATATATGTTCAAATATAAGGCTAAACAAATCGAGAAAATGTCAATCCCTGAATGTACATTTCGACCTATTAGGTCTCATCAGCAAGGTTATAGACATGGGAGACTGCTCCGTGTGTGACTCGAAACCTTGAATGCCAAGCTGACAGGCGGGGACTCTAACCATTACACTAGCCGGCCAATACCAGATTCTTCGTTTGTTTTAACATATTTATATTCCACTTTTTAGTGACTATATTTATATATATATATATATAATACACAACACACACACATACAAAGAGAGAGAGAGAGAGACAGAGGAGAGAGAGAGAGAGAGAGAGAGAGAGAGAGAGAGAGCATCATGTCACGCTAGTAGCACGGATATCCATGACAATCTCTCGCCAATCGTCTCTATCATTCATTATCCTTAGGAGGTCCCCTTCGCATCATCCAATATCTACACAGAGCTGGTAAATGTAGCTCTTCGTTGAATATTGCCCTCATGGTGGTTAATGTTTTTAAAACATGTAAATCACCTATACGTTCAAACGTCGGCAGAAATAAGAACTTATTCATAAATAGATACATTCTTTCAATATTTGTCTTTTTAATATTTTTATACTGCTGGTTTAGCTCAGTCGGTAGAACATTCGCCAAGGTTCCGGGTTTGATACCGACCCTCGCCAGCTCAGCGCATGAGTAGTACAGCTTGGATCAGTGCTGTAAAGTAGGGCACTCTCCTCTGACCCAGATAAACAATCTAGTCACGCTTATAAAACGAGGATAAATAGCTTCCCCGTTCGACTGATACCGACAATACGTCACTCCGACGACTTAACTAATATATATATATATATATATATATATATATATATATATACATATGTGTGTGTGTGTGTGGAGAGAGAGAGAGAGAGAGAGAGAGAGAGAGAGAGAGAGAAGAGAGAGAGAGAGAGAGTTTTAACTCCCCATTCTTCGCACTGGCCCAACCAATATAAAAAAAATTAACTGTCTTCCCAATCTAAGTGATGGTCATAGCATCCCTTGCGTGAAACTCAGAGTAAAAGATATAAGAATTGTAAGTTAATACTTTAATTTAGCTCATCGGTAGAGCACTTGCCTACGAATTGCAAGGTTCCCGATTCAATACCGGCCCTCGCCAACTAAAGCATATGAGTAGCACAGGGATCTGTGCGGTAAGGTGAGGAGCTGATGGTAGGTGTGGCGCTTCACCTCATACACAAAAACAATCTCCTTTGTCTATCGCTTTATAGGAAGATTTCACGCACACACACTTACTCTGTGTTACTATTAGTTTCACGTGATTTTCTCAATCAGTCGACACACAATGGGACTATTTTTAAAAAGTGGCTTCACTTTCTATTTAAATCTTTCAAGCGCCGTCACCATCCACCAATAAAATTGGAAATGGCAACAGCTGCGCACAGAGCCTACAAAATACAAACGGGAATATAATTATTATTAATTTTACTGAGTATAAAGTATTGAACGACCCATTTTTTTTTTTTTTTTTAGTCTGGTACTAATAAACATAAACGATGTATATTTATATGTTGACATCTGTTTATCAATTCAGATTATTTATTTAGCAGATAATTTTGCTCGGGGAAAATAATAATTTAATTTTTTTTCTCTCCAACAAACACAATCTACAGTTTCCCGACCTTGTCCCACATATCCCTGTATTTTTTTTTTCATCAGTTTTCATTCGATTTTTTTTTGTTTTGTCTTTTCAAAGAAATATATATTTAGACAATGCTATGCTGCTTACATAAAGAACTTTTCCAAGATTTTGTGACCATGAATTGTTAAAAATCAACAATCCTCACAAACTTTAAAAACAAATTTTACTTATGTCTGGAAGAAAAAATCTCCCCCCACCAAAAAACAAACAAACCCAAAATAAAACAAAAAAATTATTTTCAACAAGAGTAATGAGGTTATTTTCAAGTGCCGTCACTCTAAACTGACTGACTGTCACCAAGCGCCATTAACTATGTATACGATATTCTAACTTAGATATACAGGGTGTTTGGGATAAATTTGACATACTTATATTTGGTTATATTTCTCTGTAAGTTGGAGGTATTGACGCACACTACGCATCATTTAAAAGCTTGGACACTTCCTCATTCATATACGTGATGACTGATAGAATGGATGACTGGAACCCACCTGAATCATGTAAGGGAATAACTTGTATCATGATGATCTGCGACGGCCATCAAAATAAGGAGATTATGATTGCTGCCCAATGCTCCCTGAACACTGTAAAAACAATCAGGCATTAACTGGAAAATTGAAATGGGGACTACGAGGCTGTGGCTAGAAGAAAGCAACATAACAGACGATCTGATTGTGTTCGTACAGCAGAAGTCCTCGAAGATCTGCAGAAGAAAGTGTTGGGGGACCCTCAGATGCCTCCGTGGAGTTGCTAAACACTGTAGTCAAGACCTGGATAACAAGGGTAACCAATTATAGACCATATTTCGACCCCTGCCAAACGCCTGGGAAAAGTAAAAATGGTTGTCGGCGAATTTTTACGACTACACCAGTCCCAATGTTTGGCCTTTGAACTCCCCAGAACCCCATGGATTATTATGTATGTGGCGTTGTTGAGAAAGACACCAATCGCCGTGCCAGTACTAAAAAGCACAGTTAATCGACAGAATTAAGGTAGTTTTTGAGAGCCTTCCCAGGGAAACTGTAACATCAGCTCCAGGTCTCGGAGCAGGATTGAGGCTGTGATCGATGCTAATGGCGGTTATTTTGAGTGAAACTTATTGACAGTAGTGTAATTTCTATGCCTGTTGAATTTCTTTAAAATACATTAAATTTTGTAGCTAGCAAGCACTTTTTCTTTTTCCTTATGAAACTGTCAAATTTCTCCCGCACACCCTGTATATGCTCTCTCACTAATTGGACACTCTTTATTTATAGATATAGCAAACTATATTATTATCAATATATGATAATGATAATAATATTGGACATGGTTAAGAAGAGGAAACCTTAAAAGAGAAACTGAATCCTAATAATTGCTGCACAAAATAATTCCATAAGAACAAATCATATCAAAGTAAAAATTGAAAGTGATCCACTGGGAATCATGGAAAAAAATAAATTTTGACCATACAAGAAAGTGGTATATGCATAAACCAGAATCTGTTCTTGAGAATGAAATGCATAAAATTCCATGGGACTTTGAGATAAAGACGGATCACCCTATCCCAACAAGGAGACCAGACCTAGTGTTGATTAACAAAAAAAAAAAAAAAAAAAAAAAAAAAAAAAAAAGAAAAGAGAACGTCTCAACTGGTGGACTTTGCGGTTCCAGCAGATCACAGGGTGAAGCTGAAGGAAATGAAAAGATGGATAAATACCAGGACCTTGCCAGAGAATTGAAAAAGCTGCAGAATATGAGAGTGAAAGTTATACTAATTGTAGTTGGTGCACTTAGAACGGTCCCAATAAACTTGGAAAAAAGACTGGAGAATCTGGAAATCACAGGAAGAGTTGAGACCATCCAAACTATTGTAATTGGCTAGAATACCAGAAGAGCCCTGGAACCTGAGGAGACTTGTTTTCACTCAGACTCCAGTGAAATGCCATCAGCTAACGCTGATGTGAAAAACTCAAAAGGAGTGAAAATAATAATAATAATAATAATAATAATAATAATAATAATAATAATAATAATAATAATAACAATTTCTCTGGGACTTTGAAATAAAAACGGATCACCTTATCCCAGCAACAAGACCAGACCTAGTGTTGATAAACAAAAAAGAAAGAACTTGTCAACTGGTGGATTTTGCAGTTTCAGCAGATCACAGGGTGAAGCTAAAGGAAAATGAAAAAATGGACAAATATCTGGACCTTGCCAGAGAACTGAAAAAGTTATGGAATATGAAAGTGAAAGTGATACCAATTGTAGTTGGTGCACTTGGAACGGTCCCAAAAGGATTGGAAAAGGGTTTGGAAAGTTTGGAAATCAGAGGAAGGATTGAAACCATTCAGAACACTGCACTGCTGCAATTTGCCAGAATACTCAGAAGAGTCCTGGAGACCTGATGAGACTTGCTGTCACTCAGACTCCAGTGAAAGACCATCAGTTAATGCTGATGTGAAAACTCAAAAGGAGTAAATGATAATCTTATTATAATGGAGATTGTGGGTTTGTCTGTATGTAACCGAAACTATATTACTATACAAGTCACAATTCCCATTGTTATTTACATCACATTCTCCATGATTTTATTTTTTATTTGAACCTCAATTATTAATAAAATAGTTTTACATCATTAAGACTGTTGACCATATCTACATACTAATAACATGCAATTGTATTTATATATACAAAAAATAGCGGATTACAGGGTGAATGGGAAGGCTAATTTGCATATTGATATTAGAAATTTGATTTTAATAAATATATGCTTAGTATTATTGATTTCTATTTTTTTGGTTTTATCTTATTGAATATGAGCAAAAATCTTGGGGATAAATCTTAAAAGAAATCCATTAACAAGAAGAAATAACTGTAATATTATTTCTTTACTTCCTATTTTAACTAAGTAGTTACATTTGTAAAATTTACCAATGAAAGACGGGAGTAATGAAAGATGATGGAAGATTTAGTTTCAAAGTTGTTCTATTTTTCAATTATACCCCCTCTGTTCCAAATCTTTTTACTTGCATTCTTATTCAGTTTCATTAGCCTTTCTAATTTAATATGATATTTTATTATATTAAAACTTAAATACTTGCACCCAGAGGGTGCATATATTTGCTAGTAATAATAATAATAATAATAATAATAATAATAATAATAATATTCCCCGGGAAAATCAGACCAGTATGAGAGAATGTGAAATATTTAAAAAAAAGGACTGAAGAGACAATATGTGGGGGAAAAATCATATTCTAAAGGTATATATCCATTTATTTATTTAAAATCTGATTTTTGCGGTACAGTATCTGGGAGATGACTGTAAGTGTGACGGTCCACTACAGTAAAGCCTATCCCCTTGGTCTAGCGTTAGTAAAAAGTAGATAGAGTCCTTCGTTGCCCCGCTGGTACCGCAAACTTTACTTACTTACTACTACAATTACTACTACTCAAACACGCAAACATACACGCACGCACCCCCCATATATATATATATATATTATATATATATATATATATATATATATATAAATTGTTTTAATATATATATATATATTTATAAATTGTTTTCTTCTTTAACAGCATTGTGTGATGTTTTCATTCCACCTTTTCTTACTCATATATATATATATATATATATATATATATATATATATATATATATATATATATATATATATATATATATATATGCAATCAATAATTATGATATAATGGATGTTATAAACTCATAACTATAAGTTTCATGCTTACGCAATCTTCAGATGAGTTAAAATGTTCTTGACTCATCTGAAGATTGTGTAAGTATGAAACTTATAGTTATGAGTTTATAACATCCATAATATCATAATTATTGATTGTAAAACTGCTCTGCTTTATTAGCATTGTACACCTTTTTATGCCAATACTTTTCTCATTTATTCTCTATTCATTATATATATATATATATATATATATATATATATATATATATATATATATACCGGTCTGTGAAAGAATTTGAGTCCTACCGAATTAAACACCAACAATTGAAGCGGGCTATTAGAATGGGTAATTTTCAGCCCAGCAACATTCAAAGGGGAGAAGTTCCAATATATGTGGAAGAGTATGTCTCTCCGGGGCTGGCCTGGTGAGTCATCTGAGAAAGCACAAGAAAACAGTGTCAAATGCTATTGGCACTCAGCTATGACCCCCCCCCCCAAAAAAAAATGGTCTTACTCGAACACGAGTTGACAGCCAACAATATATATATATATATACATATATATATATATATATATATATATATATATATACTAGAAGCGGCTACCCGGAGTCGCCTGGGTAGAGGGAGATATTCTTAAGTTAGTTCCGCAGATCCATTATTACTGAATCGTGAGTTGAATCCTCATGGGATGCCCCATTTAAATCCCTATGTAAAAAAATAGACCTTTCATTGATCCAGCTACTCTCAAAAGAAATGTCAATGTCTGTTATCTAAAATATTTAATTGAAAAAAAAAAATTCCATGCCGTTATCATTTAAATTTTATATTTTAATTATCTTCATGTACATAAATCAAATCTATTTTTTTCTAAAACCAAGCCCTGGTAATATTTAATGTGTATATATATGAAAAAAGCATGGTTTAATAATTGTTTGCAGATCTATTACTACTGAATAGCGAGTTCGATCCTCGCTGGATGACTCATAAAAATCACCACGTAAAAAAGATCTTATTTTAATCTGGCCAGGTGGGATGTCAAGGAATTTTTTTTTTCGTCAGAGTTGAGGGAATGCCATTACATAATGATATAGTAAGAAATTTTAATTCAATAATTAACAATATTTTTTAAGATAAGATATAAATGAGGTGATTTGTTAAATTGATATTTCAAATTAAAAAACATATGAAAAAATTAAATAAACTATCTAAATTTAAGATAATTCTTTAATTTAAATTTTTTGTAATATGTATAATATAATACATGATTTAAAGAAATAACATTAATTCAAAGTTTAGCCGATCGAATATCAAATTATTTTAGTAAAAAAATTGAAACATACTTAAAAAAAAAATTGAATGTGGTTAAAAGTTGAATATCAAATTACATTACTGATTTTTTAACAAATACTGCATTTGTTTGCAGATCTATTACTACTGAATAGCGAGTTTGATCCTCACAGGATGACTCATAGCGCGCAAGAGATAATATCATTAGAATAGCATTTTACGTGTAAATAACATTAGATTACGGAAACTCCCGAAGTACGTCTAAAATGTTTCGGGTATTTCCGTGAAATGTAATACATTTTATACGTAATCTAATATTATCTTTTTTACGCTATTCTGCATTAGTAACCTGCTTTTATTTTTATATTTGATATTAGAATAAACAAATTAACGTGATTATTTTATAAAAATAACATGACTAACATGAAAATAAAAATGAATAAAAAAAAATGATCGTTTCGGAAATGTATAATTGAAAAAAGATTTTAAAAAGCAAAAAAAACAACAAAATCAACAAAAAACAAAAACGATTGTTTATCCTATACAATGAAATATTTACTACAACTTTGAATCAGTAAAAACATGAAAAAAATGTAAAGAAAAAATCCTCTTGTCGTAACTTTTTTTTTGGCTACGTTAAATTTCAATTGATTTAACGGTGCAAAAATGAAAACATTGTTTTTCAATCATAATTTTCATTATTTCCGTAAAATCTTTTTAAATTATCAGGAGTTTGTTTAATGTTTCTTCTTTGGAATGGACTTTTTTTTTCAAGATAATATTAATTTTTATGCAAGTTTCATTGTGTTGAATATGGGGAGGGGGGTAAATTTTACAATGAAAAGTAAGAGCAGTATTAATACTACTGCGTCTTTTACTTGAATAAATAAATGGCCGCGTAGAAACTATTAGTTATTTAATGCTGATGGTTTAATTTTTAGATGTATTCGAAAATATAAATCAAATCTTCATTATTTTTGGTTTAAAACCTAGACCTGGTGATATTTAATGCGTATATCTATTTACTTTGTCGTTAATTGTTTTATTGTCTAAATTTTCCTCCGGACAAAAATTAATGCAAATTCCTTTATGTATAAATAGAATATATATATATATATATATATATATATATATATATATATATTGATAATATAGTTTGCTAAAGGGTGCTCAATGTCATTGACAGAGCCTGTATATCTAAGAGTAGCGAAGACAAGAAATCAACAGCACTTGGTAACTAACAGTCTCTCGCGTTTCGATTTTCAAATCAAGCACTTGGTTTGAAAATCGGATAGGCGAGAAACTGTCTGTTGCCAAACGCCGTCAACTTCTAATCTTTGCTAACCTAACTTATATATATATATATATATACCAAGCGTGTTGGTAAATCCTTGCGGTAAGAAAAAAACCAGCAAATAGTTTGATTGTAAAAATATACTACCAAACATCAAACGGGGAGAAAAAAAATTTTGAAAAAAAGAAAAGACTAAGATAGTCGTACCAACAAAAAATAATCTATTGGTACAATATTTGGCCAAAAGAAAAACAATTTATATGTATATATATAAGATATATATATATATATATTCATATAACCGC
This sequence comes from Doryteuthis pealeii, assembly GCA_023376005.1. NCBI lineage: Eukaryota > Metazoa > Mollusca > Cephalopoda > Myopsida > Loliginidae > Doryteuthis > Doryteuthis pealeii. The sequence goes on along the minus strand of CM042150.1, from coordinate 37,676,504 downwards.
TAGGAGAATAAGCTAATAAGTAAAAAGTGCTCAATACCTAAGTAGAGCAAATAATAAAGATAAATCTAATGAGTCAGACGAACCTACTATTAGTTTCGCTTAATGCTCTTCAGGGCTAAGATTTTAGCCCTGAAGAGTATTAAGCGAAACTAATCGTAGGTTCGTCTGACTCATTAGATTTATCTTTATTATATATATATATATATATATACATATATATTATGTGTGTGTGTGTGTGTGTGTGTGTTTTATGTGTGTGTGTTTTGTATGTGTGTCTGTGTGTGTGTGTGTTCGTGTGTTTTTTGTGTGCGTGCGTTTTTCTTTGTGAATCCCTATGAAGCTTTTCAACTGCTCTATTCTTTATGCCAACCGTTCTCCCTTACTCATGACCCCAACTCATTCGATCCCTAACACCCACCAAATTTTGTCGCCTGTATCCACGGCCATATTTCTTCCAACCGACTTTTCTGATCCCTTGGACTTCTCTGTTCATCGTCACCTTTGCTTCTTTTGTCACACCTTCCGACGTCGTCTGTCATTATTCTTTTCCTTTCGCAGCACTTGTACACCTCCTGACGCTACTGTGGCGACGCCATCTTTGATGGTGCACATTACCCACCAATTCCTCACTTGGCCTTTTTGCTTTTGTACATCTCACCTCAATCACCTCTACTTCCTTCCGATTCCGATTCTGTATAAATCAGCTGCAAATTCCACAGTCCAGAAGGTCAGACTTCTTCTTCTTCTTCTTCTTCTTCTTTTTTCAGTTTTTCTTTCTGGCGATCTTTCTTTCTTTCTTTCTTTTTTCTTTTTTTTTTCTTTCTTTCTTTTTTTTTCTTTTTTTTTCTTTCTTTTCTTTCTTTCTTTCTTCTTTCTTCTTTCTTTCTTTCTTTTTTCTTTCTTCCTTTCAATATCTTCACACTTTTCCCCCCATTTTCACTTTTTTATTCTATTTCCATATCCTTTTTCTCTTCTTTCTTCTTCTTCTTCTTCTTCTTCTTCTTCTTCTTCTTCTTCTTCTTCTTCTTCTTCTTTTTTCTTTCTTTCTTTCTTTTCTTTCTTTCTTTCTTCTATTTTCATATTTTTCTTTCTGGCGATCTTTCTTTCTTTTTCTTTCATTATTTTCACACTTTCCCTCCTTTTTCCTTTTTTATTCTATTTCCATATCCGTTGTTGTTGTTGTGTTGTTGTTGTTGTTTCTTCTTCTTCTTCTTCTTCTTCTTCTTCTTCTTCTTCTTATTTTTTTTTTAGTTTTCTTTTTTCTTTTTTCTTTCTTTTGTTCGTTCTTTATTTCTTTCTTTGGGTATCCTCACACCTGTCTTTCACATCTTCTTCCCCAATTCTTTCCTTTTATCTCTTCTTTTATTTTATTTCCATACCTCCTCATCCTCTTCTTCTTCTTTTCTTCTTCTTCTTCTTCTTCTTCTTCTTCTTCTTCTTCTTCTTTCTTTTTCTTTCTTTCTTTCATTTTATCTATTTTCAGTTTTCTTTCTGGCGATTTTTTTCTTTCTTTCTTTATTTCTTTCTTCCTTTCAATATCTTCACACTTTTCCCCCATTTTCACTTCTTTTTATTCTATTTCCATATCCTTTCTTCTTCTTCTTCTTCTTCTTCTTCTTCTTCTTCTTCTTCTTCTTTCTTCTTCTTCTTTAGAAATTTCCCAACTAAGAAAGAAAATAAATTAAAGGAATACATTTCTATCACTTTGATTCAACAAGCAATTAAAAACTGAATTCAATTTTTGTCATATTTACAAAAAAAAGTTTTTAGAAAAATAAGATGGTTTCAAAACACCCATATCCTAAATAATATTTTAATTTAAAAAAAAAAGTAAAAGTAAATCCTTAAATAAGTATTAAATAAAGTCGGTGAAGTGACCTAAGCGAGGGAGTCTAAAGCTCTTGAAAGTTAATTGAAACCAAGTATTATTATAATATAATAGGATTAGTTACTTTAAATCATATAATAGTGTAAAAGTTTCTCTGAATTCTTGAGATGAGGCTTGATAATTAGTATTATTTGTATTATTCGGACTACTGTCCTTATCTTCATTGTTATTGAAACGACTAATATGCCTCCGACAAGAAATACCCGAAGAAGGCCGGAGAGCACATCGACCGAAACGTTGTACAAATAACAATGAAGATAACGACAATGTGTGTGTGTGTGTGTGTGTGTGTGTGTGTGTGGAGAAAATGTAGAACAAACAGATGATATTATAATTGATGGAAATTTGTTAGTCGATGTTCAAACATTTCGGCTTACAAAGTAAACCTTCTTCAGGACAATGAAATCATTCAAGAAGAAAAAAGGATTTATGTGGATAAAAGATGATGGATGTTTTGAATTTGTTGAGTTTGGTAAATGTGGAGAAAAAGGTTCGTTACCGTTCGTTGA
>CM042150.1:37666607-37671607 GCA_023376005.1 Doryteuthis pealeii | reverse complement strand
TTCTTCTTCTTGACTTGGTCTTCGTTCTTCTTCTTCTTCTTCTTCTTCTTCTTCTTCTTCTTCTCGCCCTTCTTCTTCTTCTCGCCCTTCTTCTTCTCGCCCTTCTTCTTTCTTCTCGCCCTTTCTTCTCTCTTCTTCTTCTTCTTCTTCTTCTTCTTCTTCTTCTTCTTCTCTCTTCTCTTTCTTCTGCCTTCTTCTTCTTCTTCGCCCTTCTTCTTCTTCTCGCCCTTCTTCTCTTCTTCTTCTTCTTCTCTCTTCTTCTTCTCGCCCTTCTTCTTCTTCTTCTTCTCGCCCTTCTTCTTTCTTCTCGCCCTTCTTCTTTTCTTCTTCTTCTCGCCCTTTCTCTTCTCGCCCTTCTTCTTCTTTCTTCTTCTTCTTCTTCTTCTTCTTCTTCTTCTTCTTCTTTTCTTGACTGGTCTCCTTCTTTTTCTTCTTCTCTTCTTCTTGACTGGTCTCCTCTCTTCTTCTTCTTCTTTCTTCTTTTTTCTTCTTCTTGACTGGTCTTCTTCTTCTTCTTCTTCTTCTTCTTCTTCTTTCTTCTTGACTGGTCTTCGTCTTCTTCTTCTTCTTCTTCTTCTTCTCTTCTTCTTCTTCTCGCCCTCTTCTTCTTCTCGCCCTTCTTCTTCTTCTCGCCCTTCTCTTCTCGCCCTTCTTCTTCTTCTCGCCCTTTCTTCTTCTTCTTCTTCTTCTTCTTCTTCTTCTCTTTTCTTCTTCTTCTTCTTCTCTCGCTTCTTCTTCTTCTTCTTCTTCTTTCTTCTTCTTCTTCTTCGCGCCCTTCTTCTTCTTCTTTCTTCTTCTCTTCTTCTTCTTCTCGCCTTCTTCTTCTTCTTCTTCTCGCCCTTCTTCTTCTTCTCGCCCTTCTCTCGCCCTTCTTCTTCTTCTCGCCCTTCTTCTTCTCGCCCTTCTCTTCTTCTTCTTCTTCTTCTTCTTCTTTCTCGCCCTTTCTTCTCGCCCTTCTTCTTCTTCGCGCCCTTCTTCTTCTTCTTCTTTTCTTCTTCTCGCCCTTCTTCTTCTTCTTCTTCTCTTCTTCTTCTTCTTCTTCTTCTTCTTTCTTCTTCTCCTTCTCGCCCTTCTTCTTCTTCTTCTTCTCTTCTCGCCCTTTCTTCTTCTTCTCGTTCTTCTTCTGTTGGTAATTACATTTCGTGGAGATGTATAGATGGGGGTTTTATGTGTGAATGTTTGTTCAGCAGTGTTAGGGAGATTGTTTTATTTTGTATGAAATAAAAAAAGTTAAAGAAAGGAAAGTATACAAGGCGACAAAAGGACGCCGAGAGAGAAGCACGAACAAAAAAAAAAAAAAGGCTTCTTTAACAGTAAGAAAATTATTACCCAAATACATTTCTAATAGCAAGCACTCATATATCAGGCAGGTCAACTTTTATTTCTTGAATTTCAAAGGGTAAAGAGAGACGCATTCTCATCATTGCGATGCTCAATTTCTTTACCACTTAAGCAACAGCAGGTATGGTAAGCACACTGAGCCAATTGTTTATTAAAATGACTTGATTCGCCATTAAATAATCTGGAAAAGATTCATATGCCGTAAAACTAAACCAACCAACCAACCAACCAAGCAGTTTCAGTAATACAGTGGTACTTTACTTATGATTTTTATTCGCTTGTAACTCCATTTTCTCGTATGTAAAATTAATTTTCCCCATTGAAATCAACTAAAATTCCATTAATCCGTTCTACCCCATAAAAAACACCCTAATTTTTTACTGGTTTTAAATAAGAAAAATAGAACTGTATTTTATTAAAAATAATAATATAGAATGTAAGGAAATAAATGGTTTTCTTTAATTGCTACGAGATTTTCGCTTTAATTTGCTACGAGATTTTCCCGCTTTAATTGCTACGCGATTTTCCCGCTTTAATTGCTACGAGATTTTTTTCCGCTTTAATTATTACGAGATTTTTCCGCTTTAATTGCTACGAGATTTTTCGCTTTAATTGCTACGAGATCTTTTCGCTTTAAATTGCTACGAGATTCTTTCGCTTTAATTGCTACGATATTCGTTCGCTTTATTGCTACGAGATTCTTTCGCTTTAATTGCTACGATATTCGTTCGCTTTATTTGCTACGAGATTTTTTCACTTTAATTGCTACGAGATTTTTTTCGCTTTAATTGCTTCGAGATTGCTCACCATAACTGGGGTACAGGTGTTAAGCTAATTATTATTCCATGATACTGTCTACCTTGATCAGGATTGAACCTGCAGCCTATAGATAACTGTGACTTAGAGCTGTCTTAAACCAACGCCTTTATCCACTACGCTATGTGTCCAATGAGAGAATATAACTTTAATGGAACTTCATTCTAGTGCAGTGGTTCCCAACTGGGGTCCACATGGACCCTGGGGTTTCTACAAGGTGTGTCATAAAGGGATTCATACCTTTCCAAAGGAAATTTGTGATATATCCGGGTTAATGGATATATTATGAAGTTGGTATTTGGTATATTATCGCAGTAGTAGCTGGTGCGTTGAATAACAGTACGTCTTTCGAGCAGTCGTGGTGGTATTCTGACTGGTAGGCGAGTAAGCTTAGACTAGTAGGCTTATGCGCTTGTACCACCACAGTGTCGAATATTTCTAGATGACACTGTCCAGTCATATTATAGTGAGGGGGTACCAAGGTATTTACATATTCATTACATCAATTTGTTCGAAAGTAAAAAAAACATGACAGGATATCATAATCCCTCATCAGATCCTACTAAATAAATTGAATTTATAAACGTAAATCGTAATCGAAACATATATTGAACATGAGTTATTTGGGAGATATACAAGGTGTGTCAAAAAGTATCGAAATTTTTAGTACTTTTTGACACACCTTGTATTCTGAAAAAAATTAACGTTCCATTTATTGTTCATTTCTGTCTTGGTAAATACAGTTTCAATATCGATACTTTTATGACATAGCTTGTATGTAACATTACTGGTGGTTGGTTCACACATATGAAAATATCTACTTAAGGTGATATTTTATTCTAGTTCATAATAATTTATATAACTAAGAATGATATTTCTCCAGTAATCTACGCCATATAAAAATACTAAAAGTTAAAAAAATAGGGCACAGAATCCCCAATATGCACTACGTGCCAAGAGAGATATACAATGAAACATATACTGCTAGACTGTGTAGACTTTGATCTAGTGCGAACAAAATACTACCAAGCAAATAAATTGAAAAAAAACAAACTTTTCACGATAATAAGACCATCCAGGGTTTTACATTTCCTAAAAGAAGTGGCATTGTACTAAAAAAATATGAGTAATTGAACAATAGTTAAATACACATATCTGCCCTGCCGGCTGGGGCGTTAGAATGCACCGACTGCACCTCTGCAGAGGGGTAAGACTCCCCCAATGAGGCCATCTGTTGGCCGTGGGTGGCGACCCGTGATGCTTAAGGATAGAACCCAGGTGGTTGAGCAGTCCATGACATGCAACACTCCACTTTGGTCCTTACTTAGGCTAGATGGGCGGTCGGAGAGGCCCCATCCGATCAATCGACTGGTCACGTCAAGCCATAGCACCTATATAATTGCCCCAACCCTATTGCCCTTATGGCAAGCCCCAGCCCTTTTTATCATATGGGTGCTAGAAGGTGGTGGCTGAGGGCCTACATGTCCTGGGAATGACGTTAAAATTCTATCTGATGGTGAGGTTCCAGTTTTGGAAGTTTGGGGAATGTGGAGCACCCCTTCATCACCATTGCTCCCTGGTTCACTCTGACCCAGAGTGGTAGTACCTGTTAGGGTCCCATCTATGGGTTGAATAGAAAAACTTGAGTTGATAAACAAAATTGTATTATGCATTAAGAATGAATTTATTTCACAACTTTGTCGGCATTAAATGACCCACCGAGGTTGATATGCCGTAAAACAAAACAAACCAAACAAACCAAAATACACATATATACGTTTGTTTTCTACCAAACTACTGCCACGAATCCAAAACTTAATCGGCATTAAAAGATCCGCCGAGGTTGATATGCCGTAAAACAAACTACCCCCCCCAAAAAAAAAAATATAGCTATAAATTTGTTTTATGGCAATCAAATATATATATATATATATACCTTAATTAAAAAGGGTAGAGTAAATTTTCTTGAGACCGAACTTTAGGGCTACTATGTATAATCTACATATGGTTAGAATTGTCATACATGATGATTGAAGAAATGTTCTAATTTATGATATAATTTTGAATAGGGTCAACACGTTCACCATCCTTGTCGACCCATTATTGGCATCTCCTAAAGTTTATCAAACAAATTTTTAATATTTCTATGGGATTATTTTTATTAGAAAAAGAAGAACTGTGTAAGATTTCAATGTGTTGAGGGGGGGGTGAACAGGTGCAGATTTGAAATCTGTCATAAAACTCGCAGAAAACACACACACACAACACACACACACACACACACACACATATATATATATATGAATTGTCGGCTAAAAAAAGCCATATCAAAAACACATCGCTTGTGTATTTAATTCTCATATATATATAATATATATATATATATATATATATATATATATATATGTATAGAAGTAAATACACAAGCGATGTGTTTATGATATGGCTTTTTTAGCCGACAATTTTTGGGAGAATATGTGCTTAATTGAAGTCGTACCTAATTTTGAAAGTTAATTAATTAATAATTAATTAATTAGGCGGGCATACCTATTTAAATGTAAGGCTAAACAAATACGTATATATATCGCATAGACAAGAAACTGACAGTACCAAGCGCCACTGATTTTACGACTAAGCTACCCTAATTTGACCTTGCTACTCTACAATAATTCGCAAACAGACACACAGAGTATCTATCTATCTATCTATCTATCTATCTATCGATCTGTGTGTTTGTCTGTTTGTTTGTCTGTTTGTTTGTTTGTTTGGATATCTATGTATACATCTATTTTTCTCTCTCTCCCTCTCTTCCTCCCTGCTGTCTGTCTGTCTCCCTCACTCGC
>CM042150.1:37634107-37664107 GCA_023376005.1 Doryteuthis pealeii | reverse complement strand
CCCAATAGAAGCTAATGAACCATTGTAAGGGAGTTGGATTCTCACCGGGTGCCCGATACTCGTAGCCTTGGCTTAGGAATGTCTACTGGCAACCAAATATTCTTATTCCTGTAGTCTTTATTTGACTCATCCTTATAGAGGTTAGCGGACTATTGACAATGAGCTGGATTCTCACTGAATGCCCGGTACTCTTGGCCTTGTACCAAACTTAGTAACGCTTAGGAAATGCCTTCTGTCGAACAAACATAGTAATTTATGAGGAAGTGCGCCCCGGTCTCCTGCCTCAGAAATTGCTACCCGGTGACTATTAAAATAACGTCCCCAGCTATGTCATCTCGGTGGTGTTACTTGAAAGAAAACTAACTTAGGGCGTTAAATGTATTTTAGAGGGGGGGGGGCTTCTCTTTTTTGTCGTAATTCTTATTTATTTATCGTAATTTGTTTAGAAATTTATTTATAGAAATTTGTCGTAATTCTTGTTTAGATATGAAGATATTATCTATCTATCTATCTATCTATCTATCTACCTCAATTTGTTCATTTTTTACTTTGTTTATATATATCTATCCACCCATCTCCAGACGACACAGCTGGGGACGTTATTTTAATAGTCTCCGGGTAGCAATTTCTGAGGCAGGAGACCGGGACGCACTTCCTCATAAATTACCACAAATATTCTTATTCCTGTAGTCTTATAGAGGCTAGCGAACCATTACTAGGGGGCTGGATTCTCACTGAGTGCCCGGTACTCTTGGCCTTGTACCAAACTGTGTTACGCTTAGGAAATGCCTACAGTTAATCCAATACTTTGATTATCGTAGTCTGTGTTTGTACCAACTCGATTCTCACTTTGCCTTGCGCCAATGTAGGCTCAGCTCAATAAATAACAACAGAGCTTTCTTCACGTAAGGGTTCTGCTATCCAAGGTAGAAATGAAACGTGTTTATTCACCAAAATAAACCACCAGGCGTTTTATATAGCAATTTTCTGTTGGTAACTCGTAAAAATAGAGTTGTAAGTGTTCAAATATCCAAGGGAGTAAGGGTATGTGTAAAACTGCCCAAGAAAATGGCCCGATTGAATCAATGTATTATAATAAAAAGTAGCTTTGCTTAAAAAAAGAAAGAAAAAGAAAGAAAAATGAAACTAAAAAAAAAAAAATAATAAAATAAATAAATAAATAAATAAAAAGAGGCATTTTTCCCATTTCTTCTTTTGCTACAAGAAAAAAAAAAAAAAAAAAAAAAAAAACGAAAAAAACCCACCCTAAAAAAAAACAAAAACAAAACAAGCAAAACAAAAACATGATAAACGTTTCCCCAACAACGTTTCATATTTTAACATACATACTTCTTTATTAGGTTTGAAAGCCGAAGATACACTTTCTCCCCCTTTTTACTTATATTATTTTTGAAAAAAAAAACAAACAAATAAGCACCTCCCGGATTGGCTGTTCTTGCTAATGCTGTTGCCTGCGCTGTTGTTGTTGGTCACCTGAAGAGAAGACTAAAGTGTTAGTGCGCGCGGGGAGGGGAGAGCTTAGGAAAGAGAGAGTGGGTGAGTGAATGGGTAAGAGAAAGAGAGAGAGAAAAAAGAAGAAAGAGAGAGAGAGAGAAAGAAAGAAAGAAGAAAGAAAGAAGAGAGAGAGAGAGAGAGAGAAAGAGAGAGAGAAAGAGAGAGTAAAGTGTTAGTGCGCGCGGGAGGGGAGAGTTTAGGAAAGAGAGAGTGGGTGAGTGAATGGGTAAGAGAAAGAGAGAGAGAAAAAGAAAGAAAGAAGAGAAAGAAAGAGAAAGAAAGAGAAAGAAAGAAAGAAAGAAAGAGAGAGAGAGAAAGAAAGAGAGAGAGAAAGAGTGAGTAAAGTGTTAGTGCGCGCGGGGAGGGGAGAGTTTAGGAAAGAGAGAGTGGGTGAGTGAATGGGTAAGAGAAAGAGAGAGAGAAAAAAGAAAGAAAGAGAGAAAGAGAGAGAAAGAGAAAGAAAGAAAGAAAGAAAGAAGAGAGAGAGAGAAAGAAAGAGAGGGAGAGAGAGTGAGTGAGACGGTAGAGGGAGTGAGGGGTTGGCAGCCGAAAGGAGGGAGGTAGGGAGAGCTGTGTTTGCCAGCGGATAATAGCTGCATATTTATTGCCTGCTTGATGCAACCAGAAAAGTCTATCGCTGCCGGTGAGGCTGCCTATTGATCTTGCCGATTCTCCATTGGACGCAACGGGGAGGCGAGGGAATGAATTACGTGATTGCTCCTCTTGGCGCTCCTGACGTACCGTCCTATCGACAACTTTGATTGAGTTGTACGGACACCGTGGGAGTTGTACAGCGAGAGATCGAGACGTTTGAAGCTTTCATTTGATTATCGCAGGACAAATTGCAAAGTTGTTTCGCCGAAGAAAAACATGACAATAAGAACATATATATATATACATATACATATATATATATGGAAGTAAATGGGGGAATATATATATATATATATATATATATATATATATATATATATATACTCTCGTTCTTTGTCATTAACGCGGCCAAATCTAAACGGATAACTCTTGCTCAATGTTATATTTTTTCTCGTCTTTTTTCTCTTGCCTTTTTCAGTAATAACGGAACAAATCTACTAGAGGGCTTTATGCATATCTTGAAGAAAAAAAATCAATACAAAAAAAAGGCAGCTTAAGATTGGGATATATAGGAAGACACACACACATTATATATATATATATAGTCTTTGACTATGCCTGCTGAGGTCCCGGTTTCGATTTCTGTCGGAGGAAGTCGTTAGTATACATCGCTGATGAGACTTAATAAAGTCGAAACAGTCTGTACGATGTTCTACACACCGAGCGATCCTTTGCCAAGATTACACTTGTCAAGTTCATTTTCTATGAAAAAAAGTATCGAATTTTATGCGATACATGCATTGTAGTTGCCTTCAAGCAAAATATGATATATATATATATAGAGAGAGCGTAAACTACAGGCACGTGTTTCGAGGTATCATCTCTCATCAGAGCAGTTATACCATTTTAGCAGCTACCTCTGGCCGGGTTCGAGACCCGAACGAACTTACGCTCGCCAAACTTCTTACCCATACGGCCACAGTCAACTGCCAAGTATAGCAGGCTATTTAATCGCTACATTTCTAAGCGGAAATGAATTCACCTAGAAGTCTCAAACTTTGTAAACAAAGTGAGTCTTAGCTGAACGCCGAATACGGTAAATTTTGCAATTAAATCCCTTCTAATATATATATATATATATATATATATATGTGTGTGTGTGTGTGTGTGTGTGTGAGAAATATGAGGAGATTATAAGTCCTTCTTCCATCCAGCTTTCTGAATTCGAAGTGAATAAACCGAAGAGTAACAAACTCATTCAATAAATTTATATATAAGAATAGTGTAGCACAATTATTATGGTCTACCGGGAATTTGGGGATTGAAAGGAGAAAGAGAGGAAAAAGAAATAAGAACAAACAAAGGTTAAAATTTGGAAGAGCAAATACTCGACGCGGTGCCAGTAATTCGACCGACGAATGATCCCGGAAATAGATTTAGAAATAAAAACGGAAGTTCTGAGTTTGACCGGAAACGGATGCGACTCCGGGACTATGTTAGGAGATAGAATAATTTGACCTTACCCTTTCTCTCTTTTTCTATCTTTCCTCCCCTCTGAAAAAAAGAACCCACGAGCCTGAAAGGAATAAACAATCCTTTGTGACTATAAACATTGAGTATGTTGTTTCTGAACTAACAATTATTACTACTACTAACGACGACTACTACTACAACTCGAACTTGGCCCTATGCGACATGTATCGTTTGGTACAATAGGAAGGGGAGTAGTCATAGGGTGATTTAACAGTAGTAATATCTACTCTTCTATTTTACAATTTTCATTGAAATCCAATTAGCCAGTCCTATTGTTGAATATTAGCTTAACATGTGTGTAAAGTTTCATTATCGGATCGCTGATGTAGGGCCAACTGATTATATATTACATAATTGCCATTTATGTACTAGATATATATTTATCTAACCCCTCCACCATAAGTAGGATGCAACAAAAGGTCCTTTACTAAGTGGAGTAGGAATATTTGACATCATATCATTGTGTAACGGTTATTTCGTAAGAAATCCTGGATGAGGCCGTTTGCATTTCATATAGCACAAATATAATTGGGAAAGGTAACCATTCAACTATTCCCCCTCCTGCTATGAGTAAATAGTAGGTCAGACTGAGCTATTTAACCATGGTTTAGAACAGAGGTTCCCAACCTGTTTTAGACAAGCCCCACCTAATTACTTCTAAAATCCTGAGGTTCCCCTCCCCATGTGATAATATATAAGGACCATATGACCTTTAGGCACCCCTTCCACAATCTCGACTTACAAGGACACTTTTCTCATTTACATCGTCAAAATCCGGTTGTTTGTTATAGATAAAGGATAGGGGTTAGGGTTAGGGTTAGGGTTATAATTAAAAAAAACCCTCTAAAAATCGTCTGTTAACAATTAACCGGATTTTGACGGTGTTAATGGAAAAATGCCCATAAGAATCGAGATCGCAAAAGGGGTGCCTAATGGTCATATGGTCCATATATAATTTAAAAACTGAACTCCGTCTGACATGAAGAAGCTTAAAACGCCAATACTTCGTTTAAACTAGCTACAAAAGGACAAACCATCTATGAAATGTAAAAATGAAATAAAAAAAAAGAAAAAGAAAGAAGAGAAAAAAATTTCGGTTATTTCCAAGTTGAGTAACATAATATTACATGGTGACCCAGAAAAAAACAGAACCCAAATTATTTATTTTCCAATAAAACTAACCCTAAACCCCAACCCTTACCCTACCCCCTAGATGAGTAGCATAATATTACAGGGTGACCCAGAGAAAACAGAACCTACAAATTTTGTAATAAAACTGTTAATTTTAATTTTATTTTAAGTTTAAGTCCAACAAGGGTTAGGGTTAGGGTTTAGGGTTAGTTTAATGGGAAAATAAATAAATAATTTGGATTCTGTTTTTTCTGGGTCACTCATGTTACTCAACTAGGAAATAACCAAAATTTCTTTATAAATATTTCAATACATTTATTGAAATATTTGTGAGGCGTGAAGGATTTGAATAAATCCGACAAAATCTGGTTGAGAATAGAGAAAAGTGTGGATATAACAACACAGACAGTTAAATTCAGTTATTTCGCCTCATTATTGGATCAAGCTTTTTCGAAACTTTATTGACATAAGTACTTGTACATTCTGTTTTTATAGTGAAAAGGTAAATGGGTGAAGGGTGAGAGAAAGTCGGGTGGTGTAGGTGTGTAAGGGATGGTACTTTTATTTTTATGGGGTCAGTCGGTTGACTTAGAAGAGAATTTGATATTTGGAGTGTGGGTCAAATGTGTTGATGTCCAATGTGTATCAGGGGACCGGGGATATATTTTTTTATTGAAAATATTTTTAGGAAGATTACCTCACCCAACTTTTTTCTCACCCCTCACCCATTTACCTTTTCACTATGAAAGCAGAATGTACAATTACTTATTTCAATAAAGCTTTGAAAAGCTTCATCCAATAATGAGGCGAAATATCAACTGAATTTAACTGTTTGAAATATTTGTGTACAATAAAATAAGGTGCCTATCAAGTGCACACATAATGTTGCTTCGCCATTAAAGGTTCCAATCAACCATAAAAAAGCCTGTATATTTAAAAAAAAAAAAATGAGGAATCGGCAAGTTCTTCGTGGTTTTTATGGATTATTTTTCATATATATTTTCCTATATATTTTTATGTCTGCCAATAAAGAAGCAGTTATTCTCCAATCCTCGATGTTGTTTCGGTGTCTATACGAGATATGATAAAAAATTATGAAAAAAAATATTCAAAGATTAAAAAATTAAAATGAAGACATGTGTATAGCTGGGTAACGTATATAATGCAATAATACTGTCTATACTTCCAGATGTCAAATAATGCACAAACCTACATTTAAATTTATACTGTTAGATGATAGTGGAATTAACTAGATTAAGGATGACGTGTGGATGGCTCACCTGTTGGCTTCTGATTGGTCGAAAATTGCCAACAGGGTGAAAGAGTGAAAAGGTGATAGTGAGAAGAGAGTTATGCCAACATAAGTAGAATAAAGTTTCGTGAGGCCCTTGTGCTTGAAATACATTTTATATTAGGCACTAATTTAGTCGGTTTCAATCTTAAATCTCCTCGTTTAGTGATATCCAGTCGATTTCTTGTTTTCAGTAGCAAATCATTTACAACACTAAAACCACCTTCAGTCAAATATAAAGATGGGAACGGTAACAGCAGTTTTCCTGGAAAGGTGACTGAATTTGGACATCTAGTTTCTCTCATTACAAAGCCATGTCATATCTCATTTTATCTATCTATATCTATAAATATATAAAGGGCAGTTGTGTGTATGCGTATGTCCGGAGGAAACTTCGAAAATAAAACAATTGACAAAGTAAATATATATCGTTGAGATTTTTCTGTATATAAGGTGTGTGATAGACGCCTGCTTTAACTTATAGACTCGGCAAGAACCATGTGATCTCTCTTGGCCAACAACTGGCAGTACTCTCCTGTTGATACAATACTTAACCAGGCAGTACTGCTCATAACTACTTGACACTCGTGGACGACGGACATAGGATTAAATCACTGGATCTTTAACGATACGCAGGATAGGACTTATTCACTTACCAAAGGATTCCATAACTCAGGACTTATACGCAGGATAGGACTTATTCACTTACCAAAGGATTCCATAACTCAGGACTTACTTACTTTAAGCCCTTTTCAACTGGCCAAGGATGGTATTTAAAAACTTAACATATATACACATTAAATATCACCAGGGCTTGGTTTTTGAGCAAAAATATTAGAGATTTGATTTATTTATCTGAATGTTTGAGATGAGGCTTGATGATTAGTATTATCTGCGTTATTCGGGAACCTTCTCGGACTCGGGAACCTTCTTTTCGGACTCGGAAACCTTCTTTTCGAACTCGGGAACCTTCTTGTCGTAATCGGGAGTCATCACGAAACTTTGAACCTAACCCATTATTCAGTCCAACGGATATCCTGTTCTCATTCCGCTAACCATAGTTGGGGTAGGAGTTGTGTTAATTATTTTTCAAAATTACTGCCGTCGCTCAGGATTGAACCTGGAATCCAGAGATAACTGTCACTTAGAACTGTCTTAACCTAACTACCTTATCCACTAGCCCATGTGTCCAATTGGATTATACATAATATTCGTGAAGATAATTAAAAAATAAAATTTAAATGATAGCAGCATGAATTTTTTCTACATTTGATATTTTAGATAGTAGACATTAACATTTCTTTTCAGATTAGCTGGATCAATGCAAGGTCTATTTTTTTTTTTACATAGGGATTTAAATGGAGCATCCCACGGGGATTCAACTCACGATTCAGTAATAATGGATCTGCGGGACTAACTTAAAAAATCCCCTCTACCCAGGCGATGCCGGGTAGCCGCTGCTAGTGCTAAATAAAGACTTCGTTAAACTCAATTGTTTCTTCATAAAAAAACAAAAAACAAATTTCGCCCCCTGTGGGATGTACGCCCCACGTTGGAAACCACTAGTCTAGAAAAAGAAAAACTTTAAATTCAAATTTGTTTAACTCTTCAATTTTAAAATTATTAATTTTAAAAATTAAAAATGCGTAGGGGAGAATTTGGGTAACTATATACTTGACACCATACAATTGTGTGCAAATTATTAGTTTTGCTCAGTCGGTAGAGCGTTCGACAAGGAATCACAAGGTTCTTGGTTCGATACCGGCCCTCGCCAAATCAGTGTATGTATGCACAGGGATGCTGCGCGGTAAAGTGAGGAGCTGATGCTAGATGTGGCGTTCCACCCCAGATGCTAAAATAATCTCCTTGGTCTAGCGTTAATGTAAACGGAAAAGAGTCCCTCGCTGTCTGGCTGATACCGACATTAGGCCGCTCCGACTACTTGATATTATTTAACTGTGGACAGAAACTTTTAAGAAACAATTACAAAAAATGTAATCATAAATGTACAATGGACATAATTCCCTATTCTATAGGCATAAAATAACACGAGACAGGTTGACATGCCATTAACATCAATCAATCTTTTTCATATGAAAATTTGGTCTAATGCGTGTATTTACCCAACCCATCCACCACATCGTGTAATTAATGCAAGCTAGTCTCGCAGATCTAATGAATCTGCGAGAATAGCGAATTCGGTTCTCACTGGACGCCACATACTTGCGACCTTGTGTCGCATCCTATTCGTGTTGAACGGGTCCGGCAAAAGGGCATCCCATCGTAGGGAAATGTTTAGCAAGCTAGTCTCACAGATTTCGGTCCTCATTAGATGCCCTATACTTGGGACCTTGTGTCACATCCTATTCGTGTTGAACGGGTTCGGCAAAAGGGCATCCCATCGTAGGGAAATGTTTAGCAAGCTAGTCTCACAGATTTCGGTCCCCATTAGATGCCCCATACTTGGGACCTTGTGTCACATCCTATTCGTGTTGAACGGGTTCGGCAAAAGGGCATCCCATCGTAGGGAAATGTTTAGCAAGCTAGTCTCACAGATTTCGGTCCTCATTAGATGCCCTATACTTGGGACCTTGTGTCACATCCTACCCGTGGCGAACGGATTCGGTAAATACCCACCATACAAGGCCCCCTAAACTATTTAGCAGAAGGTTGATTTGTCAGAAAGCGAGAAGTATAGGACACACCGTGAGGATAAAATTCACTACTCATAAGAAATTACTATAACGAAGGCCGTTTTTCTTTGTATGCTTAGATATTTCATAATTTTCCATTATTAGTATTTTTATTTTATATTTAAAATAATAATGAATAGAATACATGAGTACATGAACAAACTCCTGGCCGAAACACGTGCTGGTAACAGAAATTAAATCAATTTTATCCATTCAACATTTTCTTTCCTTTATTTATTTATGCTTTCAACATATCGTCGGATTCATTTCCATTTCCAATTTCCATTTCAAGTAACACTTGAACAGCGATTGATAATTCCATACAAAAAATTGATCTGCCATAAACACACCTGGCAACGCTTGCTACGGAAAATCAAGTCTGGGCACCCAGGTTCGCTAGCATTTTCAGGTGCATTCTGGGAACTACGAATAACCCGACTTTTCCCGTGTATTGCATATATATATATATATAATGAATAGAGAATGAAAAAATGAGAAAAGTATTGGCATGAAAAGGTGCTCAATGCTAATAAAGCAGAGCAGATTTATAATCAATGGTAATATTATGGATTTACACTCATAACTTGAAGTTTCATGGTAATGCAATCATCAGATGAGTCCAATTTTTGGGATCTTAAAAACCAGTCGTGAAATGGTTGAGATTTTAAAAACCAGTCTGGTTTTTAAAATCTCAACCATTTCACGACTGGTTTTTAAATCTCAAATTTCACGACTGTTTTTTAAGATCCCAACCATTGG
This sequence comes from Doryteuthis pealeii, assembly GCA_023376005.1. Lineage (NCBI taxonomy): Eukaryota > Metazoa > Mollusca > Cephalopoda > Myopsida > Loliginidae > Doryteuthis > Doryteuthis pealeii. The sequence continues at coordinate 37,654,591 of CM042150.1, read as the reverse complement.
ACTCATCTGATGATTGCATTACCATGAAACTTCAAGTTATGAGTGTAAATCCATAATATTACCATTGATTATATATATATATACCAACTCCTCCGCACGAGTAGGATGCGACACAGGTCAATTTCTTAAGCGGATTTTGACAGGTTTGAATTAAGAGTTTTATTTCTCCTAGACTGGTTACCTAGCCAAGGTTAAATAGCCCAGGGCACTCTAGTGTTTACCCAAAGCTGGAGGGAAAGTAGCTGGATGCATACATTTCTCAATGGTATTAGCGCTATGCTAAATGCAAACAGCCAAGTCCTGAATTTTAACTCGGGTCGACGAGTCCATTTCCCGCGACTCTAACACCACGCACCTCCATTTTTAACAACATATAAGTCTTGATTGGATTATTTAATATCGAAATTTGATTCATTTATAGATATTTAATTATGATCATAACTATATTCTCCACGTTCCTTTGCAATCCTATTTTAAATCACATTTCTTTTTATTTGTCTATAATAGTCATTTAGAAGCGTCCGTTGTGTGACGGTTATGGTTGTAGGAAATAGACACGGTAACCTGAGTTCAAATCCTGAACGAGGCTGTTTGCATTTCACATAACGATAATACCCGTGGGAAAGGTATGAATCCAACTATCCCCCCCACAGCAATGGGTAAATTGTAGGGCAGACTGGGCTTTAACCTGGGTATGACAACCGGTCTGGAAGAAAAATTCAAACTTGTTAAACTTCTTTTAAAAAATTGATCTTGTACCACATCATGCACGTGCAGAGAGGTTGGGTAAATATATACAATAGTCATTTTTTTTTGCACACATTGATATATCAAGTATTCCTATCTAATACAAATAATTTGTTTCAAGTAGGGTCAGGTTAGCTCAGTCTGTAGAGCGTTCGTCTAAAAATCACAAGGTCCCTAGTTCGATACTGGCCCTTGTCAACTCAGGGTATGAGTAGCACTGGAATCTCTGTGCGGTAAAGTATGGAGCTGATGGTAGGTGTGGCGCTCCACTTCAGATGCAAAAGCAACCTCCTTGGTCTAGCGCTAGTTAAAAGGGGATAGACTCCCTTGCTGATGGGCTGATACCGACTTTAGGCCACACCGACGGCTTACTTATTCCTATATAATACTAATAATTCATAATACTAATAATTATAAGGTTTATCATAACTATTCCTAATTGATAATAAATTGTTATATGGTTTTAAGTATTTCACTCTAACACGAATAATTTGTTAGTTACATCTACAAATTTATGAGTTCACATCTTCTTATTATAATGGAGATTGTGTGTTTTTCTATCTGTAACCGAAACTATATCACTACTCAAGTCACATTTCCCTTAGTTATTTACGCCACATTCTTCATGATTTTTTATTTAAACCTCAATTATTAATAAAATTGTTTTACATTACTAATACTGTTCTATGTACTATCAACATGCAATTTTATTAAATAGCGTTTTACAGCGTAAACGGGAAGGCTAATTTGCATATTGATATTAAAAATTTTATTTTAATAAATATGTTAAGCATTATTGATTTCTAATTGTTTGGTTTTATTTTAATGAATATGATAAAAAATGAGGTACATTTTAAAAGAAATCAATTATCAAGAAGAAATAACTGTAATGTTATTCTTTACCTCCTAATTTAACTAAATAGTTAAATTAGGAAAGTTTAGCAATGAAAGACGTGAGAGATAGAAGTGTAAGTTGCAGCTGTTCTATTTTTCTATTATACCCCCCTCTGTTTCAAATCTTTTTATCTGCATTCTTTTTTAGTTTCAATAGCCTTTCTAATTAAATATAATATTGAATTCCATTAGAATTTAAATACTTGCACCCGGAGGGTGCATATATTTGCTAGTAAAATTAAATAAATCATTTATGAAAAAAAAAACAACAATATTTGGCATTAAATAAACCACAAAGATTGATATGCCATTACACATGAATGAACAAACGAACCAACCTAATAATGGTCTGCTAGTCTAACTCTCTAACCAGTACACTGCACGATTCGCATGCGTAATATATTTTCTTGGATGCAAAAAGATGAGGCCTGTAAAATATATGATTTTTACTTTGTAGTGTGATTTAATTCATTCTCCTTTGCTACTGGCGTACAGATCTTGTAACTTCTTTTTTTTCTCTACCTTTTATTTTGTGTAGCTACTGCTTGCGGAGTTAAAGGAATTTTCGTTCGTCTGAAAACCTTGCTTAGCGCCCCGGAGGATTTGAAACAGAAAATTCTTGCCAAAATCTACAAGATGAATCATGTTTGTGTTGTTTGGCTGAAAATAGAGAACGAAAGGGGAGAGGTATTTTTAAATCATACAGCTTTCTTTTCATTTATTTTTTCAACGCACACATTTTCTAAAAAAAAAATAAAATAAAATAAAGGAAGTGATGTTTGTTATTTGGAGAAGATCTAGTACCTAAGTTTGTATTTTTATTGTCTTTTCTTTTTCTTTTTCTTTTTCTTCTTTTTGTTAGCGCTTCTAAAAAAGATGTTTGTGAACGCGATTACCAACGGCTCAACGTGGATCCTGAAAGGCACGTTCATTCACGACAAATATCCGTCTTAAAATAACAGAGAATTATTTAGCAGGTAACAAAATTATTCAAAGACAAATTTACACACATATTTTTAAAAAGAGGTGATTAATTTACCATTTAACTTCTTGAACTCTTAAGTATAAAATTCCGGACCGGGCGTTATTTTATGATACACTCTAAGCATGATATTCAGACTGAAAGCCATTTTTCTATACACAGTTGGCCCGATATTTCGGACTAAGAACTATTTCGCTATACATCGTTGGCCCGATATTTCGGATTGAAAGCTATTTTGCAATACACCGTTGGCCCGATATTTCGAACTAAGAACTATTTCGCTATACACCGGTGACCCGATATTTCGGATTGAAAGCTATTTTGCTATACACCGTGGGCCCGTTATTTAGGACTAAGAGCTATTTTGCTATACACCATTGGTCCGATATTTCGGATTGAGAGCTATTTCGCGAAAAACCGTTGACCTAATATTTTGGATTGAGCGCTATTTCGCTATACATCGTTAGCGTGATATTTCGAATTGAAAGCTATTTTCTTATACACCGTTGGTTCGATATTTCGGATTCAGATTTATTTTATTAAATACCACCCGCCTGAATTTTCGGATTAAGTACTATTTTGCTTTGTGCCGTTTGTCTGATATTTCGGATTGGACGCTATTTCGCCACCCATCATTGACCTGATATTTCAGATTGAGTGCTATTTTTATATATACAATTCGCCTGATATTTCGGAATGAATGCTATTTCACTTTCCAACGTTTCCCAATATTTCGGATTGAGTGCTATTTCACTTTATACCGTTTGCCCAATATTTCGGATTGAGCACTATTTCGCTAAACACAGTTGAACACTTATTTCGGCCTGAGCGCTATTTTACTTTACACCGTTGGTCTGATATTTCGATCTGAGCGGTATTCTAGTATACAACAATATATATATATATATATATATATATATATATATATATATATATATATATATATATATATAGCAAATGATGTTAATAATAATTTTAAAAAAAATGTCAAATTCATACTGTCGGATTAACTTCCATTTACTTTCATATATATAGCGATTATTCTGCCTTCTATTCTAGGCAGCTGCTTGTGGAATCGGTAAGAGACTTGACGAGCGAAAGATCCCGACCAGAGGTAGCTGCTGAAAATAAGTCTAGCTGTACTGATGAGGGGTGAAACCCCGAAACGCGCGTCTGCAGATTACTTTATATATATATATATTAAAAGATGAAAAAAATGCACAGTATAAGAAAACTTCAAACATATCGTAAAATCCCAATTATTCTTTGTACGAAATATTTCTTTGTTCTTTGATTTTACGTGAATACTAGCAGAGCTACCCGTCGTTGCTTAGGATTTAAAAAGTTAGAAATAAATATCTTATCTATATTTTTATATAGATTAATAACAGATTCCTTTTCTTTACATTTGTTTTATTATCTCTTATACTTGACACATTTTTGTTTTTTATGCTGTTTATTTTCACTATTCTTCTTGTTTGTATTTTTTTTTGTATTTTCATTATGTTTTATCCTTTATTAATTTGTTCTATTTTTAAATCATTTTATTTTATTTTTTACTAGCAAAATAAAATGACGCTCTCCAGGCGATGTAAAAATAATTTTTTGAAAGATATTGCCTGAGGGCATGGGAGCTGAAAATTAAATGTCATAGAGTGTGTACCATAAGTATGTAAAATCGTCAAATTTATTAAAGGAGTAAAAAAAAAAAAAAAAAAGAAAGACAATTTGAAATGGAAACAGTTCCGATAACTTTAAATATTATATTAGAAATAAAACAATCTATATATAAATATATAACGCCGGGCATCTATTTATTGAAACAATGAGGATTGTCTAACGTTGCATGCTCACGTTTTGAGTGTATTTATTGTATGTTATGACGTTGGATTATGTGTTGGGTAATGTGACGTAAGCAGTGACGCAGTTTTTGTTACAGACAAAAACCGGAAGCGAATTTTGTTTTTATTTTTCAATATATTATCGATTTATACCCTTATTATATTTAAATTTAACATTTCTTATGGATTTTTTTAATCCCATCTCGGAAAAATAGAATATGAATTTTATTGAACTTTGATCGTTTCTGGTCTCCACCAACTTCTCTTATAAAAAGGACTTCCGCAGGGTTGTTGTATAAATAAACATACAGACATACAGAATATTTCTTATATATATATATATATAATAATATATATATATATTATATATATATATAAGTGTGTCAAAAAGTATCGATTTTTTTGTTCTTTTTGACACACCTTGTATTCTAAAAAAAAATAACGTTCTATTCATTGTTCATTTCTATCTTGGTAAATACAGCTTCAAACTCGGCACTTTTATGACATACCTTGTGTTCTGAAAACAATTAACGTTCCATTCATTGTTCATTTCTATCTTGGTGAATACACCTTCAATCTTGATACTTTTATGAAACAGCTTATATATATATATATATATATATATATATATATATATATAATATATATATATATATATATAATATATTTTCCCTACTTATTTGTTGACATCTAAAATATCCGGATCTGACTGATTTTGCTCATCCTAACGATAAAATCCTTTTTGGCACTCCATTATCAAAGGCTATCGTATTCGATTAGGTCATAAATGGCATATTTTGCCATCTGATGACCCCCCAGTGACCCAGATAACCTAAACTGACTTCAGAGGTCAACTTCGCATAATCTATATTGAAACCTGAGGCCAAGTCAACATCCATACAAAAAAATCAGTCACTGGAATTCTCATATGACCGTGATTCTTGAACAGACAAACAGACAGACAGACAGACAGACATATTAGGTGAGGGATTTATAGGCACCTCGTTTGGTGTAATGGTTAACACGCTAATATACCAAACCATTACAAGTGAGTTTAAGTCTTATTGGATACCTCATACATGCGACCCTATGCTACAACTAAGTAAAGTTTAGTAAATAACAAGTACCCGAGTGATTTATCTTAGCTGTTACTATAGATGATTAAGTTTATCTTGGTCTGACACAAGGTCATCATTTTGGGGAGTCTATAAAAAATCGTGCTCAATACGCTGGAGTAGGTTTCCGTTTTTTTCCTCTGGCATACACGCACATATACAGGTGCATTGTGTAATAGTTATCGTCGTTGGAAATGAACACGTCGACACGAGTTCAAATCCTGGATGAGATTGTTTGCATTTCCCATAGCGCTAATACCCTTGGGAAAGGTATGAATCCAATTATTCTACCTCCAGTTGTGGGTAAATAGTAGGACATACTGGGATTTAACCTTGGTCAGTCCACGAGAAGGAAAATTCTGAATTCAAACCTGTTAAACTCGTTTAAAAAAATTGACCCTGTGTTGCATCCTACTCGTGCAGAGGGGTTGGGTAAATTTTCACCACCCTCACACACATAACACAGAGATTATGACATAATGTTATAGATTAATGAAAATCTATTGGGCTTGTACAGAAGTCTAAGATTTCAAAATAGAAATATATACGAAATCTGTGAATAAATCAATTATTTTCTTAAATAATGAAATATATATTTAAAGAAATTTTTCAAATAACTTTTTAAAAAATTAATTTTTTCAGGTTGGCAACCCTGATTGGATATCAGCTGATCAATATTGATCTTGAACATATTTGGTTTATTTGTTTAATGGTAATCAACCTTCGTGGCTTATTTAATGAGAGAGCCATCCTTATAGTAGAACAGTAGTGGTACCTTTTAACTCATAGTGTGGTATAAAGGGTTATATATATATATATATATATATATATATATATATATATATATATATATATAATGACATACTTTTATTGATCAGTAATTTTTCGAAAGAGAAAAGAGAAAATGGAAACTTAAGGGCCCTTTCGACCGGTGCTTTGTCAAAAGTAACGACCAATAGATCGTTTAAAAGTCACAATGTAAATTAAATGGGTAAAAGAGAGATTCAATCAAACGAAATAGTGGGGTAATATGAAGGCAAATAGTGGGGGAAGAAAAAATTATATATATTGGTAAATACCTTCAAGTAATCCCCACTTCAGCAATCACACCCCGGCAAAAATTACCAGGGAGTGCTTAGGATGTCTTTGTCTACACAAGAACGGCCAGTAAATAGTATATATATATATATATATATATATATATATATATATATATATATATATATATATATATATATATATCTTTTTCCTGGTCCTTTTGCTAAAGAGAACCAATTGATGGGCAAAACTTAAATTTGTTTGGCAAAGAGTTAAATATTGAACAGGTTAATCATCGTTTCACTTTGTTTATCTAGCAGGAAACTTTACAGTAACAGTGTACAATAAACAAGATTCTATGATATCTGGGCATAAAATAACCCTAGTCGGGTTGACATGTCGTTGAAATTCATCAGTCTAGTGCCATGATGCTGTAATGTTAAATTTAAAGGATGGGAGTCTTATAATGTAATCAAACACAATATATGATCATGAGCCACAAAGGGGGAATCGAATTTGCCTGCAAGGTTAAGTCGTGAAGCATGGCTCTGCTGCAAACCTGTTTCTCGGGTTCCTCGCTTTACAATTGCACAAGATGGTGCTAAAAACGTTTGATGTAAAGCTTTTTGGTTATTCAGAACATGTGCGTTTTGTCTGCTGGGAAATTAATCTGGAATTCTTCGAGTCGGAGGTGCAAAATAAACACTGAGCCTGAAGACTGGACAAACCTGATTTGACCATTCCATACTTTTCTTTATATTTAAATGTAACTGTACAGAGGTTCGTAGTGTAATGGTTACTGTAGAAAATGAACACGTCGACCCACGTTCGAATCCTAGTGAGAGAAAACAAAAGATGGCAGGGGTTTTCACGTATGGATTAATCAGCTTAAACAAGTGACTGGAACGAGAGCCGTTGTCAGCAGTTTATGGCAGGATGATAGTGATGGTAGAGCTGCTCTGAGCGGTTTAAAGTAGGCATCAGCAAATAGTTCTATTTCTGATTTTATTTCATTGCGTAAATCATTTATGAATATTATAAACAACATTGGTCCCAGTACCTTGGTTGTATATTGATAAACGTTGTTTTTTGGGGGCGGGTTAAAGTTAGATTTAGAATTAAAAGTCGTTGAAATTCAAAATCCATAGGGTTAGATGATTGATAGTTAATAACCTTTAGGTAATTTTCTTCCGGTTACATACTGTGGGAACGAAGGCACAGAGCCTAGACAGTCAGTTAAACGAGAGGCGCCATGATATAAGCATCGTCTCCGCTTCGACTCCGCCGCGGTTGAGAAAGTCTGGATCTGAATAAAGAAATGTAATCACTAAAAAATAAGCCTCGTGTTGTTTCTGAGTAATAGCAACCTTGGTGACACGAAGTCAGAACAGCATCTTAAAGTCAGACCACCGTCTTAAAGTCAAGCTACAGACTAACATTATTCTTATTGGATCATTTCCGTCCACTAAGAACGATGGCGTAGTGTCCAAATAAAATGTTTTATCTGCATCTGCACAAGTGACTCTGCAGGTCAATTCTTGAGTGACAGTCTTTGGTGCACTGAATGCACACAAACTGTGATGCTTTCTGGGGTTGTTGGCTTTTCTCTGTCTTTCTGGCTCTCTTTTCTGTCAAGGCTACTCTCCTCTCTGCCTCACCCCTCTCCGTGTCTTGCTTAACGTAGAGGCCGCTCTATTTTTTGCATCTGCCTCCCACGTGTTTGTGTTAATATGGCATATCCTCATAGCTCTCCTGCAGACATCTTTAAATCGTAGGCGTGGTCTACCAACCGATCGGGAGCCTTTACTAATTCGCCGTACAAAAGATCTTTTGGGATGCGTCCATTTTCCATTCTCCTGACATGTCTACAGACTATAGAACCAGACCATTTAGAAGAAATGAAAAGAAAAAAAAAAAAAAAAAACAAACAAACAAAAAACAACAACAAAAAAAAGACGACAGAAATAAGGTACCAGCTGAGCTATTCAAGTAAGTAAGAAAAGATTTAATATACTAATAAAACTCTTGTTATTGTTAACGGTTGTTGTCTCTTGCTTGGAGTTGCCAATAACTACGGCAGCGCATTTCCACTGATATTCAGACCCGTCACAAATACGCTCATCGATCCCAGTTGCATCGATACCAGTTCTGCGGATCAAAGAAACACTACGTGGGCGCAGAAGGCATTGACAGAGCAACTAGCCAAAGACACATGTGGTAGTCATGGAACTAAGTCATCTTATCAAGTACCGTGACTGACATAGGACCACATCAGCAAACGGTGTGAATCGTATGTGACAAATAAACATGATTAAATAGAATTAGCGTTTGTATTGGTTATTCATAGTATACTTAGCCTAGAGCGCATTAAAAAATTAGCCTTTTTTTTAAAGTTAAACTTGATAAATGTCAGTTAAAAATGTCTTTACCTCGGCAATCAACTTGACTTAAATTCTTTTTTTAATGTCGACATTTCTGGAATGATGAGAGCTGCTCTTCCTGATCCCACCACAAACTGCCTGCTTCGTTAAACTGATTAGCAGAGAAGATTTCACTGATAATCTTTTCCTTGTCAATTCCTAATCCCTTTTATTCGAGATAAAACCAAATCCTATTGACAAGCAGGGTTTTATTTTTCTTTTCTTTTTTTCTCTCTTTTTCGTTAGCACAAGGGGCTTCATTATTTACAACAGTGGTTTTTCAACATTTTTGGAGCCGGGCCGGGACCCCTATTTCAGGGTATCTCTCTTGTGGACCCGCATCTCTTATTATAATGGAGACTGTGTGCCTGTCTTTAAAAATAAACGAAACTACGTCACCACCAACATCACAATCCCCTTAGTTATTTACGTTATATTCTCAATGGTTATTAAACAATTATTATGATTACTAGCTAATAAATGCACCCTCCGGGTGCCAGTATTTAATATTAAGAATGCAGATAAAAAGATTTTGAACAGAGAGGGTATGATTGCAAAATAGAACAACTTTGAAACTAACTCTTCCATCATTTTACATTACGCCCGTCTGTCTTTGTTAAATTTTCCTAATTTAACTATTTAGTTAAGATAGGAAGTAAAGAATAACATTACAGTTATTTCTTCTTGTTAATCGATTTCTTTTAAGATTTATCCCCAGATTTTTGCTTATATTTAGTAAGATAAAACCAAACAATAAGAAATCAATAATACTAAGCATATATTTATTAAAATCAAATTTTTAAGATCAAAATGCAAATTAGCCTTACCATTCACACTGTAATCCGCTATTTTGTTGTATATATAAATACAATTGCATGTTATTAATATGTAGATATGGTCAACAGACTTAATGATGTAAAACAATTTTATTAATAATTGGGTTTTAAATAAAAAATAAAAAAGAATGTGATGTAAATAACAAAGGGAATTGTGATTTGTATAGTAATATAGTTTCGGTTACAGACAGACAAACCTACAATCCCCATTATAATAAGATTTTCTCTTTTTCATTAGCACGAGGGGCTTCATAATTTACATCAGTGATTTTAAACATTTTGGAGTTTCTATTTCGGGGTATCTCTCGTGACCCCCATCTTATAATGGAGATTATATGTCTGTCTTACTTTAACCGAAACTAGGTCACCACCACGTCACAATTCCCTTAGTTATTTACATTATATTGTCAAAGGTTATTAAATAATTATTATCGTTATTTAATCTTGATTAACATATAATTTAGTAACAAGCTGAGATAGATTTGCCTCAAAACAGCCCATGTTATTAATGTAAAATCCGGTGATATGTGTTATATATCATAAGGAAATAAATGTTGACATAGTATATTGTGTGACTAATTTGAATGCAGGTTAAGTACTTGGTACTTGACTTTTGATATTATTGTTTTATTCTCAAATGTATTAAAAACAATCATATGTATAATCTTATATTGAAATCAATTAGAATAGACTAAAAATAAGTATATTTTTGTGTTTATATTTAATTTCATTAGTCTTTGTAATTCAATATAATATTTAATTATATTAAAGCTTAAATACTTGTGCCCGGAGGGTGTATTTTTTATTAGTCTAAATAAAAAAGAAAATTAAATCTCGTGGAACTTCAAATATACAGTGGAGGCGCGTGGAGTCGTAGAAAATGGATTCGTCATCCCGAGTTCAAATCCTAGACGAGACTGTTTGCATTTCACATAGCGTTTATAACCTTGGGAAAGGTATGAATCCAATTCTCCATCCAGCTATGGGTAAATAGTAAGGCAGACTGGTATGTTTAACCTTGGTTAGGCAACCAATCTAGGAGAAGGAAAACTCTGAATTAAACTCTGCTTAACAAATTGACCTTGTGTCGCATCCTGTTTGTTCGGGGGATTGGTATATATACATTAATATACAGTGGTACCTTGACGGAAGGGTGCCCCAAATTTTCCTATTTACGCGTTGTCACTCGGTCGATATTTTGCTTTGTGTTGCGAGCTAAAATGTGTGGTACAATCGAGCTTCCGATACGCTTATGTTAATAAGTTCACTAAAAACTTAGGTTTCTAAATTTATTTCGCCAAAGAAAAATATCATTATAAAACAATAAAAATCCAAACATATTACAGCACATAATTCATTACATTCTAATTTAGTATGTTTTTAAACAATAGAGTGGTATTTTACTTATTAAAACATTTTAAAAATTATTTTTTTTTTGTGGGCCTGGAACAGATTAATGGCATTTCAGTTTATTTCAGCGGATAAAACTGAGTTGATATACGAGGAAATTGAGTTCCGAGCGGAATGAATTAGACTTGTAAGTCAAGGCACCACTGTATCTATAGTCACCACCAATCCCTCTGCGTGAATAGGATGTGGCATAAGGTCAATTTCTTAAGCGGGGTTTAACAGGTTTAAATTCAGAGTTTTCCTTCTCCTAGACTAGTTGCCTAACCAAGGTTAACAATCTCGGTCTGCTCTACTATTCACCAATAGCTGGCGGGAGAATAGTTGGAAAGTATGATAAAGATAAAATAATTATTAGTGTGCCCCCCCCCCCGTCACTTAGTAATTTGGTAGAAAAACTAGTTCACCGCTAAAAAATTGCTTGGGGTGGGAGGGTTAATATAAAATAGAATAAAAAAATAAAAATAAAAATAAATTCCCCCTCAATCACCCGGAGAACTTGAATTTCTATCATGCAATTGGGTGGGAGGGGGGTTGAGGTATTTGCCTCTCATCCCACTTATGAGGGCGTGACACAAGGACATTTTTATGTGGGTCCACCCACAAGCCGAAGCTCATGGGTGGTAGGTACAAAAAATGCGTCGATCATGTCGTCATTCCCCTTCGAGGTGGCGCCCAGGCGCTGGGCAATAAACCCAGCCTCGCCCTTTTAAATCGAGGGGGCAGGTATTGCCTGGGGAGATATCCCCCTGGGATCGACGCTGTTAATTCAACACACCGGTCCAGTGGCCGAAGCACACCGGACCCCTGTCCCGAAGGACAGGCTGGTAGGGGGTGATATGCCATTAAACAATGCAAATTGTTGGGAGAAAAAAAATTTAGTGTAAATTTCTTCAGTGGTCGAAACCAAGTGGAAGATTGGGCTAGACGGGCGGTCGGAGAGGCCCCCTCCGATCAATCGGCTGGTCACTTATGGCAAGTCCCAACCCCTTTTTTATCATATGAATGCTAGAAGGCGGTGGCTGCGGGTCTACATGTCCTGGGAATGACGTTAAACTCTATCTGATGGTGAGGTTCCAGTTTTGGAGGTTTGGGGAATGTGGAGCACCCCTTCATCACCATTGCTCTCTGGTCCACTCTGACCCGGAGTGGTAGTACCTGTTAGGGTCCCATCTATGGGTTAAATAGAAAAATGTATTTATAAAAAAATTGTATTATCCATTAAGAATTGATTTATTTTAAAAACTTTATCGGCATTAAATGACCCACTGAGGTTGATATGCCGTAAAACAAAACTAAAACCAAGTGGAAGAAGATTTCTGATTGGTCAACACTTTTTACGTATTGGTTATAAAAAGGCGTGGCATATCTTAACTTTTGATAGCTGGAGTGCTTCGTTTTGCGAGCCGGTGAAGGGGACCAATTACGACGATGGATGCCATTGAGGGGAGCGGTGCTTCTGGATTTGACGCCACAATGGATACAACCGATCTAAACGTGACTGTGTCAACCGATGCTCCGCCGGATCTTTTTGCTTATCACTTTGAGCTGGGCTACTTTGTGTATCTCGGCATATTGTTCTTCTCAATGGCGGTTGGCTGGACTATATATACCCTTGTGATCTTCAATGTCCGCTGCAGGATATGCAGGTCCGTCAGAATTCCAAAAGTCTGTCAATGCTGAACAGCTCCGCCTGGAAGACTTCATGGAAGAAGACTCAACTCTCCGTTCCCCGACCCCGGATATCTATACATGACCTTTTTTTTTTATTATTTTTACTTTAATACTTTTTACTTGTTAGTGATATTTTTTGATACACCCTTGTGTATACGAAACTGAACTTTGAAACTTTTTAATATACTCCTATATATTACAAAGAAAAAAGACGATTACTTGCTTATTCGGCACGTTGATATTGTCAGACCGTTTAGAATTTTTAATTTTGACTAGACGTAGTGTTTCCTGGCTAGTCCTCGGAATTCCTAAATTTCGACTGCGTGTACAAGACCATGACAATTTCTCAAGCATAATTCCTTGAGTTTGCAAAATTGGTTAGGGTTTTAGAGCCATAAGACCTGGAAGATAATATGGCTATCAACTCTGGAACCTTGGAATCTAAGGAGTGATATTTTTAGCTAACTATATATTTAAAAAAAAATTTGGTCCCTACTTTAGAAACTATTAAATAGCAGACCCGAAGGTCTATTAAAAAAAAAAAATTTGAAACCTATAATAAGCAAACCTGATCGACGCTGAAACTTTCTGTAACACTTGTCTTTCGGTGTATAAACTGTTATTTGAAATTTAAAAATGGCAGTGTTAAGCTGCCACTCTTCTTTGAGCAGCAGAAAAATGTTTCGGACATCGTCCATAGTAGATTTTAAATCCAATATATCAGTTCTTTTTAACTTTACTCTCGATTTTTTTTCCTTTATTTTTATTGATATTTTTTCTTAGTTAGTACGGTTGATCCGAGCTTCTTAATATCCATGATTATGAGCACCATGCTCAGAACATTATGACTGCAAACATTCATCCCCGATCATTCGGACCTTAACAACCAACTCGAATAGTGTATATATGTATATGTATATGTGTGTATATATATATATATATATATATATATATATATATATATATATATATATATATATATAAAGCAGTAAAGTCGGAATCTGCCAGACAGCGAGGGAGTCTATCCCCTCTTCACTAGACTCGGTTTTCAGTAATAAACCTGCGAGACCAGATCATGACGGGGCGTCCTTTTACCCAACACGTTTACCAAGGGTAGAATGTTACGGATTTTTAAAAATTTGATCCAGTCTTTAATCTAGAAGCACTTTGAATAGATGTTAGAATTGCTATAAAAATTAAATGTGTAATAAGATCCTCCCCCTCTATTAAAAAATCTGCGCTTAAACCACCTTTAATACTAAATTAGTTTTTCCGAGAGTAAACTATTATCTATCATTTGTTAAAAATGGTCAAAATTAAAGCGCTATTTTTTTTTTTTTTTTTTTTTTTTTTTTTTTTTTTGCTTACCTGGATCTCCCAAAATGTTATATGCCCCCCCCTCCCCGGTGCGAACTACTACTGGTCTACAATACACTTTAAATTGTAATTAACTGAACTTTGACCATATGGATGTATTAATGATCATTAGCAACACCACAAACTTTCATTGTGGTCGTTAGGACCCCCCCCCCCCGACACTATAAAAAAATCTAGATTACATACACGGTGATTTAAAAAAATCCCTATATAAACTATTTAAAATTGCAATACAATGAATTCCGAAAGGTATCTCGTGCTGCAAGATGAAATCTGTCCAGTTGTCAGTACTTGGGAGAATATTGAAAATTTGATTCTTATGCAAGATGGTATTCCTTAACATTTTTGTTATTGTTGTACATTAATGGCTGAATGCCCAATATCCTGGAAGATGGATTTGTAGATGTGGTCGAGTGGTCGGCTAGAATCCCTGATTTAACACCCTGCAACGTTTTTCTTTGAGGTTGGTTGAAGGAGCAATTCTACTCTACGAAACAAATGAATTTGGAAGAACTTAAAAGACGAGAATTTATTTCTGCCATTACACAAGAGTTCCTGTGAATATTAATTAATGCAATTCCTGAGTGGTTGAAGGCGAAAGAAAATTGGGAGTTACTTTACAATCAACCTATAGATTTAAACCAAAAATTATAGTTTCTCTAATTAAAAAAAAAAAAAAAAATTGACAATATTTTTACGTTTTTGTTTAACCTGTTAGTCATATTCGTTTGAATACACTCTAGTTTATACAAAACTTAACTTACTACCCTTTTTAATCTCTTTATTCTTATATATTATAAATTCGTGATGTCTATATTTGAAAATGCACTTTACACAATATAAATCTGTGTAACCTAACTTGTGTAATAACTTTAATAGATATAAAAATTCTACTAAAAAGGAACAAAATTGGATTTAAATGATTTTCTAAAGAATTTTCTAAATTCGAAAAAAGTTTGTACCAGGGCTCAAATTGACGGTGTCCCAGGAAAAGTAAAAGATTCATCGGGACAGTTTGTTTTTTCTTTTTAAATGATGAAAACGTCTAGATATTTACTTTTTAAAAATTTTTGGTTTTAATTGTTAAGCTTTGAAAGGAACTGATATAAAACCATAATAAGCTTTGATTTAATTGTCGATGCTTTACAAAAAGTTATATCATGAATTAAAAATATTGTTTTCTTCAACGATTTGAAAAATTGCCTTTATTTCGCACAAAATTTTTTATTTTTTAAATTTAAAAAATAAAAGTTATCGTTGCTTAATTTGTTTCTTACCAAAAAAAAAAAATAAATAACCAACAATCTCTATCTATCTATCTAAGGTGTCAAAAAAAGTATCGAGATTTTTTGTACGTTTTGACACCTTGTATTCTGAAAAACAACGTTCCATTCATTGTTCATTTCTAACTTGGTAAATATAGCCTCGATCTCGATACTTTTATGACACACCTTGTTTGAATATATACATTATATATATAACTGAAAATTTGTAGTCGTAAAGTCGGCGGGGTGGCCTAATGTGGGTATCAGCGATGGACCAGGGGAGATTGTTTTTGTGTATAAGATGGGGCGCCACACCTACCATCAGCTCCTCACTTTATCGCAAATATCCCTGTCCTCCTCATATGCTGAGTTGGCGAGGGCCGGTATCGAATCAGGAACCTTGTGATTCCTAGGCAAGTGCCCTACCGACTGAACTGAACATGCCCTGAATTAAAGCATTAACTTACAATTCTTAACACTTTTACTCTAAGTTTCACGCAAGAGACGCTATGACCATCACTTAGATTGAGAAGACAGTTCATTTGTTTTTATATTTGTTGGTCCAGTGCAAAGAAAGGGGAGTTAACCTAACTTTAATTCTCCCTCTCTCTCACTATTCATATATATATATATATATATATATATATATATATATATGTGTGTGTGTATTTGGGCAGCATTCTTTCATTTATGCATGTTGAATTAAACAAAAGACACATCTCCTGTTTAACTAATTCACGAAATCCACCCAAATATTAAAAAGTTGGCAAGAAAACTTGAAAAAATCACAAAAAAGATCAAAAATAAAATTGTTAAACAGGAGATGTGTCTTTTGTTTAATTCAACACACATATATATATATATAAAGAGAGAGAAAGTAAGTAAGTAAAGTCGCCGGGGTGGCCTAATGTCAGTATCACCCTGACAGTGAGGGAGTCAATCCCCTTTTCAATTGCACTAGACCAAGGAGATTGTTTTTTAGCGTCTGAGACGAAGCACCACACCTACCATCAGCTCCTCACTTTACCACCCAGTTCCAAGCCGTGCTACTCTTACGCTGAGTTGGCGCGGGCCGATATCAAACCAGGAACCTTGGGGTTCCCTGCCGGACACTCTACCAACTGAGCTATGCCGATTGTGTGTGCGTGTATATAGCCATCTAAGATTGCAACTCCGAGGCCCAGAAATTAATACACATTTCTATATTGAACGAAAAGAAAGACCCGGTGATATATTTTACATAAACATTATTTTTCATCTGTGATATATCAGTTATCCTCTGGCAGAGTTCAAATCAACAATAATAGAATTAATAACCACAACAAGGACATTTTTCACTTCATCTCTTCCTTTGCGCCTTAAAGAGGCCGGAGAGAGAGAGAGAGAAGAGAGAGAGAGAGAGAGAGAGAGAGAGAGAGAGAGAGAGAGAGTTATTTTATAGGGAAATAAGAACAAATAAAAAACAAGAAACAAAAAGAAAGAAAAGAGAGAGAGAGAGAGTGAAGAGAGAGAGAGAGAGGGGGAGAGAAATAATTATTTTATAGGGAAATAAGAACATAAAAAAAACAAAGAAAGAAAGAAAAAAGGGGAGAGAGAGAGAGAGAAGAGAGAATTCATTTTATGGGGAAATAGAACAATTAAAAAAACAAAGAAACAAAAAGAAGAAAGAAAGAAAGAAAAAAGGGAGGAAGAGAGGACAGTGTGTGTGTGTGTGTGTGTGTGTGAGTGAGTGAGAGAGAGAGAGAAAGAGAGAGAGAGAGAGAGAGAGAGAGAGAGAATGATTTTATGGGGAAATAGAACAAATAAAAAAAACAAAAACAACAAGAAATAAAGAAAGAAAAAAGGGAGGGAGAAAAACAGTGAGTGTGTGTGTGTGTGTGTGTGTATGTGTGTGTGTGTGTGAGTGTGTGTGTGTGTGTGAGTGTGTGAGAGAGAGAGAGAGAGAGAATGATTTTATGGGGAAATAAGAACAAATAAAAGAACAAGAAACAAAAAGAAAGAAAGAAAGAAAGAAAAAAGGGAGTGGAGAGACAGTGAGTGTGTGTGTGTGTGTGTGTGTGTGTGAGAGAGAGAGAGAGAGAGAGAGAGAGAGAGAGAACGAACGACGAACGAACGAACGAACGACGAACAAATGACAACCGCGCGATTGACAATAAAAACAGTTAAGAATTATCGTCTGCTTAAATCGTTTGCTTAGTTTGCCGAACTCCAGCCTGAATGAACGAGGTTAATGATATAATTTTCAAACCAGTGACATCAAAGAGACTTTCTGGGGGGAAAAAAGTAGAGAGAGAGAGAGAGAGGAGAAGAGAGAGAGAGAGAGGAGAGAGAGAGGGAGAGAGAGAGAGAGAGAGAGAGAGAGGGGGGGAGGAGGAGAGATGAATTATAATATTCATAAGTTTCAAAGAATGGAGAAAATAAAAATATCCCGCGGGGAATGAATATGACACGTCAAAATCGAGCATTAAACTATGAAGACGACATAATAAAAGCGAAAAGATGGAAATAAATCAGCCGGGCAAAAACGAAAAACAAAAATTGACATTTGAAAGAAAGGGGGACACACACACACACGCGCGTGCGTATATATATAAATATATATATATATATATATATATATATGTGTGTGTGTGTGTGTGTGTGTGTTCAAATGTAAGGCTAAACAGACCGAGAAAATGTCAATCCCTGAATGTACATTTCGACCTATTAGTTCTCATCAGCATAGTTATAGACATGGGAGACTGCTCCGTGTGTGACTCGAAACCTCAACTGCCAAGCTGACAGGCGGAGATTCTAACCACTACATCAGCTTGTCAATCTTCGTCCGTTTTGAACTTATTTATATTCCACTTTTTATTGACATACGACAGTATGAAAGTACGTAAATAAACACTGTGCTTATTTGATATGGCTTTTAGCCGACAATTTTTGGAGGATATGTGCTTAATTGAAGTCATACCTAATTTTTGAAAATTAATTAGTTAATAATTAATGAATTTAGGCGGGCATATATGTTCAAATGTAATGCTAAACAGATTGGCAATATATATATATATATATATATATATATATATCTCACTAAAGTGATCTGAAGAAACTCGGTGGCTCTCAGATACTCACGAGTGGAAATGGTCCATTATCACCATATCCCCGGTATTTAAGGCTTCTTTATTTACAAATGCCCCCCCACCGCACTTTTTACTAGCGCTAGACCAAGGAGATTATTTTAGCGTCTGAGGTGGAGTGCCACACTTACCATCAGCTCCTCACTTTACCGCACAGATCCCTGTGCTACTGATACGCTGAGTTGGCGAGGGCCGGTATCGAACCAGGAACCTTGTGATTCCTAGCCGAACGCGGGATAGACTCCCTCGCTGTCTGGCTGATACCGACATTAGGCCGTCCGGACGACTTTACTTTTTACTTTACTTATTTACAAATTAATTTACTCTATTGATTAAAATTAAACATTGAGCTCTCAAACAGGACCTAAACTCTGCAGCAACATACTGTTGGAGAAAAGGACCAGCCTAGAATCATCCTAAATACCAAGAAACTTGGTACCCCACCAAAGTATATATATATATATATATATATATATATATATATATTAGCAAATATATGCACCCTCTGGGTGCAAGTATTTAAGTTTTGATATAATAAAATATCATATTAAATTAGAAAGGCTAATGAAACTGACTAAGAATGCAGATAAAAAGATCTGCAACAGAGGGGATATAATCGAAAAATAGAACAACTTTGAAACTAACTATTCCATCATTTTCCATTACTCCCCTCTTTCATTGGTAATTTTCCTAATTTAACTATTTAGTTAAAATAGGAAGTAAAGGATAATATTACAGTTATTTCTTCTTGTAAATAAATTTCTTTTAAGATTTATCCACGAGATTTTTGTTTATATTTTTTAAGATAAAACCAAACAATTAGAAATCAATAATACCAAGCACATATTTATTAAAATAAAATTTTAAATATCAATATGCAAATTAGCCTTCTCGTTCACACTGTAAACCGCTATTTTGTTGTATATATAAATACAATTGTATGTTATTAGTACGTAGATATGGTCAACAGTGTTAATAATGTAAAACAATTTTTATTAATAACTGAAGGTTTAAAAGAATGAAATCATGGAGAATTTGACGTAAATAATTAAGGGAATTGTGACTTGAGTAGTAATATAGTTTCGATTACAGACAGAAAAACACACAATCTCCATTATAATAAGATATATATATATATATATATATATATATATATATATATATATATATATATATATATATATATATATATTATATATATGAAAAAAATATAAAATTTTTTTTGAAAATTCCGGTACTGATCGAGAGCGTTCTGTGCCGCGTGATTACTGATGTATTTATTTCGTCTTTCCGTTTACAATGTTGCTTTGATAAAGACCTTTTCATATTGGTCGAAACAGATTTCTGTCAGCAAAATATTTAACATCTTGTTGTTTTTCTACAAACTTTCTACACACATATATATATATACGCGACAAATCCTGGACAAGGCTGTTTGCATATTACATGATATTTATTCTTTTCCACACTACGTCTTGTTGGTAAGGCTTAGAAAATTTTGATCGTATCACTTTCAGAGGAGTAAGACCTCCCCTAAAGGGATGCCCTGGCTGGGAAACTAAACGGCTTCTGATGGCGAGGCCCAGTTCTGGAGATCACACGACTGTGGTGTGTACCTCTTAATTGTAATTATTCCCAGGTCTACTCTGACCCGGAGTGGCACTGCCTGATATGGTCCTATCAATGGATTAAACCGCATTTAATGATGAAATTCAAATTCTGGAGCTCCAGGATGTCTGGAGTACTCCTTCATCACCATTACT
>CM042150.1:37624639-37627139 GCA_023376005.1 Doryteuthis pealeii | reverse complement strand
TTAGCCGACAATTTTGGAGGATATGTGCTTAATTGAAGTCATACCTAATTTTTGAAAATTAATTAGTTAATAATTTAATGAATTTAGGCGGGCATATATGTTCAAATGTAAGGCTAAACAGATTGGCAATATATATATATATATATATATATATATATATATATATATATATATATCACTAAAGTGATCTGAAGAAACTCGGTGGCTCTCAGATATTCACGAGTGGAAATGGTCCATTATCACCATATCCCCGGTATTTAAGGCTTCTTTATTTACAAATTCCCCCCCCACTTTTTACTAGCGCTAAACCAAGGAGATTATTTTAGCGTCTGAGGTGGAGTGCCACACCTACCATCAGCTCTTCACTTTACCGCACAGATCCCTGTGCTACTGATACGCCTAGCTGGCGAGGGCCGGTATCGAACTAGGAACCTTGTGATACCTAGCCGAACGTGAGATAGACTCCCTCGCTGTCTGGCTGATACCGAAATTAGGCCGCCCCGACGACTTTACTTTTTACTTTACTTATTTACAAATTAATTTACTCTGTTGATTAAAATTAAACATCCTAAATACCAAGAACTTGGTACCCCACCAAAGTATATATATATATATATATATATATATATATATATATATATATATATTATATATATATATATATATACGAGATGAGTTCAAATCCTGGACAAGGCTGTTTGCATATCACATGATAAATGCCCATTTATTCTTTTCCACACTACATCTTGTTGGTGAGGTTTAGAAAATTTTTATCGTATCACTTTCAGTGGAGTAAGACCTCCCCTAAAGGGATATCATGGCTATGAAACTAAACGGCATCTGATGGTGAGGCTCCAGTTCTGGAGATCACACGAGTGTGGTGTACCTCTTAATTGCAATTATTCCCAGGTCCACTCTGACCCGGAGTGGTACTACCTAATATGGTCCTTTCGATTAATTAAACCGCATTTAATGATGAAATTCAAATTCTGGAGCTCCAGGGTGTATGGAGTACTCCTTCATCTTTATTACTCCCAGGTCCACCCTGACGCAGAGTGGTAGTACCTGTTAGGGTCCCATCTATGGGTTAAATAAAAAAAATCGTGTTTAAAAATGTGTTTAAAAATTGTGTTTAAAAAAATTGAATACCCATCAGGAATTAATAAAACAAAACGTCTTCGGCATAATATAAACCAACAAGGGTTGACATGCCGTAAAATCTAACCAACCAACAAACAAACCTATCTATGTGTAAAATAGAACTCTTTTAAAAATTATTCATATTCAATAGGAATACTTGATATCATATAACTATAAATTATTTTTATTAAGAATGTTTACTAAAAAGCTATAATTGTTTACTAAGGATTATTTTTACTTACTTGAAACCATATAACTATGTGCAAACAAATTATTAAACAGTTATAATGGTTAGTTCATTATAATTGAGAAGAAAGACTCAGATTAAAATAATAATAGGACTTTAGTTGAATAGAACGAGTTCTGGGGTGAACAGATAGTGAACTTTGAAATATCCAATCATACAGGTAAAAATACCAAGAAATTTTGGTTCAACCATGGGCGAAATTTGGTAGGCAAAAAGTTAAGCAGCGATGAGCCGGTTCAGTACTTAATTAGGTGACCAGTTAAACAAATAAACCAGATCTAACCTTTCTTCTTTCCTTAAGATTCATTCTGCAAATGGACGAATTCATCTACAGTTCATATTTAGTCTGCTTCGTTGTGATGTTAATGATTTCGCTCGACTTAATTATCAATTAACATTATATATACTAGCAAATATATGCACCCTCTGGGTGCAAGTATTTAAGTTTTAATGTAATAAAATATCGCATTAAATTAGAAAGGCTAATGAAACTAAATAAGAATGCAGATAAAAAGATTTGAAACAGAGGGGATAATCGAAATATAGAACAACTGAAACTTACTCTTCCATCACTCTCGTCTTTCATTGTTATTTTTTTCTAATTTAAGTATTTAGTTAAAAGAGGAAGTAAGAATAAAATGACACTTATTTTTTCTTGTTAATGGATTTCATTTAAGATTCATTGAAGAAATTTTTTGTTTATATTCATTAAAATAAAACCAAACAGTTAGAAATCAATAATACTAAGCACATATTTATTAAATTCGATTTTTTTATATCAATATGCAAATTAGCCTTCCCCTTCACACTGTTAACTGCTATTTTGTTGTATATAAAACATAATTTGTATGTTGTTAGTATGTAGATATGCTTAACAGTATTAATAATGTAAAACAATTTTATTAATAATAGAGGTTTAAAATAAAATAAAATCATTGAGAATGTGATGTCAATAACTAAGGGAATTGTAACTTGAGTAGTGATATATTTCGGTTACAGACAAAAAAGCACACAATCTCCATTATAATAAGAATATATATATATATATATATATATATATATATATGTGTGTGTATGTGTGTGTGTGTGTCTGTATTTTGTGTGTTGTTGCAT
>CM042150.1:37609639-37614639 GCA_023376005.1 Doryteuthis pealeii | reverse complement strand
TTCCGTATGACATCGATGCCTTCTGGATGCGTAGGTGAATCTCAGCATCCAAAGCGCCATCACAAGTCAGTGTACTTCCCAAGTATGTGAAAGATTCAACAACATCCAGACAAGTACCATGAATGGTTATAGTTGGTTTGATATACGGTTCACTTTTTACGGGGGTGAACATTACCTTTGTCTTTGTCAAGCGTATTTTTAATCCAAAAGCAGTGCACGAGGCAGCAAATAGGTTCACAATCTTTTGAATATCCTCCTCAGTGTGAGCTAGAAAGTCAACGTCATCGGCGTAAATTAACTCTCTGATAAATGTGTAGGGTGTCTTTGACTTGAAGTTCAATCTTCGCTAATCAAAAACACTTCCTGTGGTTCTATATTCCAAGAGGACGCCCTTTTCACAATGCTAGAATACATATTACAGAAAAGAATATTGAGAATAGTGTTGGGACCAAGACATCTCCCTGCTTAACCCCGTTATCTATTGGTATTTCATCCGATAATCTATCACTCATGAAAATTCTAGTTTTCATACAATTGAGCAACCGCTTGAGTATATTCACAAATATTGGTGGGCATCCAACTTTACCGAATATCGTCCCAAGTGCATCTCTGTTGACTGTATCAAAATCTTTCGTCAAATCGACAAGAACCTGATACAGGAGGACCCGTTGCTCAATACACCTCTCCTGCTAGACCTAAAACCACTTTGTGATTCAGGAATGACTATAGGACTAATGTACAAAAGCAATCGATTCAACAAGACTCTTGAGAGAACATTGCTAACAGCACCCAGAAGTGTAATTCCACGGTAGTTATCACTACTACTTTTTTCTCCTTTGCCCTTGTATAAACACACCAAAGCACCATCAATCCACTCATTTGGTAGAGGAGAATCATTCCAGTATTCCGTTATGAGATAAAACCGAGCATGTTTGATGTTAAAACTTTTTTGCTTTCAACAGTTCTACTGGACGCCCATCTAAACCTGGTGCCCTACCAGAATTAATTTGTTTGATAGCCATTTCAAATTCTGCAAAAGTTGGTAAATGGTCTATCTCATATTTGGTCTCATGTTGAGGAAGACTCTGCAGAATATCAGCACTGACTACTAAAGGGTTATTGAATAAATCCGTGAAGTGTTATTGCCAACGCTGAAGGATTTTTTTCGGGTTCTTTGATCAAGGTGGTGTTGTCCCTTGAGCTTAGAGGAGCAACGGAAGAAGTTAATGGACCGACAACTTTACGCATGAGGCCATAGAACAGTTTTAGGTCCTTTTGATTAAAGGCGTTCTGAATTTCAGAGGAGATCTTTGACCACCATTCAGTTTTCATCCTCCTCAGTTCACGCTGTAATATATATTTGGACTCTGTATAATCCTTTAGAGTAGACAGTCGGAGAGAGTGCTTACTATGCAGTGTACTTATACAATATGCTCTTTTATTTTCCAGAAATTGACTGATAGCAAGTATATTGTCATCAAACCAGTCTTGGTGTTTCCTCAATCTAAATACAGCTGCACAGTGGAATAAACTTGGTCTCTAAAGTTATTCCATATGCCATTAAACTCCAGGCTGTCAATGTTCAATCAATCTTTCATTCACATCCTTTTGCTTGACTTTGTTTAGATCTAGGCGCTTTGGTGTTTTTACTTCAGGCATGCGAGTCTTTTTCCGAACACGGAGTTTAAATTTTCCTCGCATTAAACTGTGATCCATGTCACACTCTGCACTACGCATAACACGTACATTACAGACATCACTAATATCACGGCGGCGGGTTATGATGAAGTCTATCATATGGCCATGTTTTGATCTTGGGTGGGTCCAAGTAATTTTATGTTTAAATTTTTGCCGGAAAGGAGTATTGCAAATAGTTAAACTTAGCTCAGAACAGAGCTCAAATAGTTTCTGTTCATTTGCATTTACTTTACCAATTCCATAACGACCAAGTGCATTCCATATCCCACAATTCCTGCCAACGCGTGCATTAAAATCCCCAAGTATGACCAACATCCTCTTTTGGCGTGAAGACAATAGAAGGGCTTCGTAAAAAGCCATGACAGTCTTCTCATCAACTTGAAGGGTTGGGGCATATACAGAGAATAAGTTCGCATACCGTCCATACTCCAGCTGGATAAGCAGTTTCATTATGCGATTATTAATGCTTGAAGGAAACTCCAAAAACTTTGTCAGTCTTGTATTCACGGCAAAATCAACACCACTCTCGTGCAGTTCACCCCTTGGCTTTCCAACCATAAAGAGTTTATAACCAGTCGATATTTCAGTCAACTGATCCTCCTCTGACAATCGAGTTTCCGATAGAGCTGTAATATCAATCTTTAATCTATGAAGTTCCTTTGTCACAAGTGATGTTCTTCTTTCCGATTTGAAGAGTTCTTACATTCCAACAAATGTTAAGTTTAATCCGGTCATTTGAAAATTGTTATATATTTTTTTCTTCTTGCTAGAAATGAACCACCGTTAGGTGAAGGTAATCTAACTAGTGTTGATATGCGAGGTGTATGACAAATTTGAAATGGGACTAACAGGGACCCAAGCAGTCAGGAAGTATCTTGTTTAGGCTTAGAATTTTTGAACGACCCTCGTACACACCACAAACACACGCGCACGCGTGTGTGTGAGTGGATAGAGATAGAATCTGCTTCCATAAAACAAGGGTGCAGACAATTTTTGAACCTCACTCGTATATATATATATATATATATATATATATATATATATAATTTATTTATAATATGGGTATCATATTTATAAGTAAACACCAATCGATATCATGAATAGAGCATTAATATCTAGGTTAAGGTAGTGTGGACATGGAATCAACGGTTCTTGGTTACTGACAGTTTCTCGGTGCTGTTATCTGTTAGACCAAGTGGTCTGAAGTTTGCATAGGCAAGAAATTGTCAGTTACCAGGCGCATTTGATTCCATGTCCACGCTATCTTAACTTTACACAGACACACACACACACACACACACACATATATATATATATATATATATATATATATATATATATATATTTACTTATTTGAAATTAAAAATGATACATTGTTGCAATATTCCACCGGATGTAAACCAGACTAGATTAGATATATAAAAAATTCAAATCCTTTCTCAATAGAACACCACAAAGGTAGGAGACCGATTTTATCTTCTCAAATAGCTTATATAATAATTATATTAATTTGATGCTTCAAAAGAGTCCAATAATAGATGAGGAAAACTTTCCATTATGGACTTCTCTCTCAAAAAATGTTCTTATCCTCTATTTTTTTTGTTTTGTTATTTTTTAACTTTTGAGAGAGGTCACTTGGAAAGGATTTTTCATTTATTCCACTCATCTCATTCATTTTTATTTCATTCATTCATCATTCATTCATTATATATATATATATATATATATATATATATATATATATATATATATATATATATATGCAAGGTAATTGCAGTCTTTTACCTGTACGCTATAATGATTATTGACACCATGAAAGGTCTTATAAGTCCTTATTTTAATAAACCTGTTCAAATGAGACAGCCATATCTTTGTGACAAGAGTCATGATAGATCTAACACAATAAACTTTGCCTTCAGATTAAAATCTATAATTTGTTTTGAATTTTATATGGAATAATTTCAAACTCTCTGGATCGCGGGGATTCTATATATCACGTTCTATGCGATTGAATACAATTTTGTTTCAGGATAATAAAACATAAAAAAAAAACTGTTACAAATTTTATCTTCATTAAAAATGTCACGAATATGTGTTAAATTTTCTGGTGGCATATTTCAAAAGTTTTCCCACTGCTGCTTCTCTCTCTCTTCCCCCTCTCTCTTTCTTTCTTAAACAGAAACGACACATTTTCTATGTGTAAAATACATTTTTAAAAAAGTGGATCCCCGAGAAAAATATAACGTTATAGTTTTCTGTTATGTTTTTACATAGAAATAAAATTCAAAGCACTGAATGAAAATGGAAGGCAATTGTTCCCCACTGATCAAGGGGAGCAGCTCTAGAAATTCGTTAAGACGGATCTTAACATGCTCGTTAGATACTTGTTAGAAATAAAATGGTCACGAGTCAAGTTCACTAACTCTTGGCATAATAATTGGTGCCCCATTTCCACTCATGTCCCACAGTTCTTTTTTTTTTTTTAAATATTCGAACAAGTATTTGTTTATATTTTCGTTTTTTTTTCACTTCTACTCTGTGGTCTGCTAGAACGGTAAAATCCATATAATGACAATTTCTTTATTCTTGTTAATTGACACTAGGTATGGTCATCTGGCGTAAGTCAAGGTACCATTGGGAGGGTTGGAACGGATTAATGGCATTTTAGTTTATTTCAATAGGGAAAATTGATTTGATATCCGAGGAAATTGAGTTACGAGTGGAACGAATTGAACACGTAAGTCAATGTACCATTGGGAGGGTTGGAACGGATTAATGGCATTTTAGTTTATTTCAATAGGGAAAAAGGATTTGATATACGAGGAAGTTGAGTGATGAGTGGAACGAATTAAACTCGTAAATCAAGGTAGCATTGCACCCATATACATACGAGGAGTGTGTGAAAAGTTTTAAGCATAGCTGCAGTCGAGGGTTTTCTTGAATCCCAAACAAAAGAGTTATTCTACACTAGGATAAAAGCGTTTCAGTGCCGTTGGAGCAAGTGTTCAGCCCTTGAGGGGACTATGTTGAAAAATAAATGTTAAAAATATTGTATCCCTTTTAATTTTTCTGATGCTTAAAACTTTTCATGCCCCCCCCCTCGTACAGCGTTTTGTGCGACCCCGGAGCCAGATTGAATTTGCCAATCTGCGCCCCCCATTTCTCACAATTGGTCTACAAGGAAATTGATTTTTTAGTTGCTGTTTTTTTGTTTTGTTTAATGGCATATCGTTACAACTTATGAGCAATTATAAATTATGAACGTACCTGTAGTTAGAATTTTTAATTAGGGTTAACTTAAA
>CM042150.1:37597139-37602139 GCA_023376005.1 Doryteuthis pealeii | reverse complement strand
GTTAATTGTTTTGTCAGGTCTTGAATATTATTATCCAATAAGAATTATTTTTTAATTTATTGATAGGAACCAATACTATAAGAGCATTGGTTCCCAAACTTATTTTTATCTTGGAAATTATGTGATTTTCTATTGTCTCACTTTAAATATATGCTCCTACATTTGGGGCGCTGGTGGTTGTCGTCAGTGATGTAATCCGCATGGTTCATTGGGAAGTTTCGGGTCTTCCAACATTCAGACTTCCCTCGCCCTACTGACCCTATCAGAGGTGATCAAACTCTGGTACAACCACCAACAATAGCCGCTAAAAGGCTATAATGCTTATATATGATTTTCTGCTATCTTGAAACTTAAGTTTTAAATATTATCATTCATTAATACGAGGGTGGGTCAAAAAGTAATGCCATTTTGTTTAGGACAGGTATAATTACCAACACAGGGAACATGTATCATACATCAAAATAAAGATGGTTCTCTGTGGATCCCATCCCTACTTCTACCTATAGTCATCATTTCTCTCAATAGCAATGTTCCACCTTCGAATGAGAGCACATATCCCTGCCCCGTAAAATTCTGTTGACTGTTCTTTGAGCCATTTCTTCACTACAGATTTCACTTCCTCGTCACTGGAATAATGTTCACTTCTCAAACCCTCTTTCGTGGGGCCGAAACGCTGCAATTATTAAATTATCATACTGTGGTATATCCCTTGGTTCTGCTAGTATTATATAGATATATTAGCCTGTTCTCAGTAGTAGCCATCAAACGCCACTTCCATCGGTGTTGCAGTACTTGAATCCCTTTTTCATGGGGCCGAAGAGATGTAGGCGTTTTTTAAGGTGGGGGGGGGACTGGACGCATGAATGCGATATGCCCTCAATATTCTATAAGAAATACCTATTTCATGTATTCATTCTTATCATTAGGCTTAGTCCACTTGAATTTCATCATCTGCTTATAACACATCGCCGTGTAATTGTTAAGAAGCATGGGTTAAAATTGCAAATCGTCGTCAAAATTAAAACGGAAAAATTTGGCTTGGGCATAGATTTTAATGAATTTAATTATTACTAAGGACACGAATCATGTTATTTTTAACTTAAATTTTAACCGATAGTTATGTTCAAGGAAAAAATAGATAAAATAAAACAGATGAATGATAAGACTTGTCAGAATTAATAAACATGTACAAAAAAAAACCCTACTTTCTATTTCAATATTACAGGAAACGCGTGCTTTTCTTAAGTATGGATGATCAAAAGTGTAATAATCCGTGTTTTTTATGTTATTAAATTCTCGGAAAATATTTATCTCCCTTAAAAATGAGTTCTCTTGTGGCCCTCTGTAGGGAAATAAAGTCCTATGAAAACCGGTTAAAAATACAACTAACGGTTAAAATTTAAGTAAAAAATAACATAAATCGTGTCCTTAGTAATAATTAAATTCATTAAAATCTATGCCTTAGCCAAATTTTTCCGTTTTCATTTTGACGACGATTTGCGATTTTAACCGAAGCTTGTTCCGCAGATCCATTAGCGAGTTTAATCATCGCTGGATGCCCCAATTCTGGCGATTTTATATCCCATTCTACCAGTGGTTAACAGGTTGTGTAAATATATACTTTTGGGCATCCAATCGTGATGTAGTGGTTAGCGAGTCAGTCCCGCATATACATCACTACTGGATAGCGAGTTTGATCGTCACTGCATGTCACATATTTGTGACCTTGTGTCACCCGTAGCGAACCTACTCTGAGTATCGCTTAATATTTTTGGATATGTCATATATGAATAAAGTGTCACTGCTGAGACTTGAGTTAGAACACTGATCGCCAGAGAATTAAAATACCCGACTTTCATGTGATATCTTATTATAATGGAGATTGTGTGTTTTTCTGTCTGTAACCGAAACTATATCACTACTCAAGTCACAATTCTCTTAGTATTGACATCACATTCTCCCTGATTTTATTTTTATCTAAACCTCAATTATTAATAAAAATTGTCTTACATTATTAATACTGTTAAACTATGTCTACATACTGATAACATGCAATTATATTTATATATACAACAAAATAGCGCTTTACAATGTGAACGGGAAGGCTAATTTGCATATTAATATTAAAAAAATCGAATTTAATAAATATGTACTTAGTATTATTGATTTCTAACTGTTTGGTTTTATTTTAATGAATATAAGCAAAAATCTCTTCAATGAATCTTAAATGAAATCCATTAACAAGAAAAATAACTGTCATCTTATTCTTTACTTCCTCTTATAACTAAATACTTAAATTAGAAAAAATAACAATGAAAGACGAGAGTGATGGAAGAGTAAGTTTCAGTTGATTAAATTATACTCCCTCTGCTCTGTTTCAAATCTTTTTATCTTATTCTTATTTAGTTTCATTAGCCCTTCTAATTTAATACAATATTTTATTACATTCAAACTTAAATACTTGCACCCGGAGGTGCATTATTTGCTAGTATAAAAGGGCAGTTGTGTGTATATGTATGTCCGGGGGAAACTTCCAAAATAAAAACGATTAACGAAAGAGTAAATATATATACACATTAAATATCACCAGAGCTTTGTTTTTGAGCAAAAACAATAGAGACTTGATTTATATTCGTGAAGATAATTAAAAAATAAAATTTAAATGATAACAGCATGAATTTTTCTTTCATTTGATATTTTAGATAGTAGACATTAATATTTATTTTCAGAGTAGCTGGATCAATGCAAGGTCGATTTTTTTACATAGGGATTTAAATGGGGCATCCCACGAGGATTCAACTCCTGATTAAGTAATAATGGATCTGCGGGACTAACTTTAAAAAAATCCCCCTCTACCCAGGCGACGCCGGGTAGCCGCTGCTAGTATATGAATAAAGGATCGCTGCTGACACTCGAGTTAGAACACTGATCGCCAGAGAATTAAAATATCCGACTTTCATCTTATATAAATATATATTTACAAACCCCCCCTCCGTATGAGCCGGATGTGACACAAAGTCAATTTCTTAAGCAGAGTTCAACAGGTTTGAATTCAGATTAAAGAGCCCATTCTGCCTTACTATTTATCCATAGCTGGAGTGAGAGTAGGATTCATACCTTTCCCAAAGGTATTAGCGATAAGTGAAATGTAATTAGCACACCAAGGATTTGAACTCGGGGCGACGAGTCCATTCCCCATGACTTTAACCATTACACCACGCGCTTCCTTACATCTTATATAAATAGAGGTACCGCGCTGCTTAGAGGGAAGGACTTACAATCTTAGATCGGCCCGGTGCACACTGTGTGTTTCAAGCGAATCCGTGTATTATGGATAATTAATAATCTTTCGTTTATATTCATTTCTGATCCCTAATGCATCCAATTTCGTTTTGTAATTAAATACAAATGATATAATTACGTTGTTCTTCTACTATTTACATTACGTTACAAAAGGATGAAAATAAAAAATGAATCCATATTGAAATATATTTGTTGCATACCCATCAGTTGTCGATTCGGTTAAAGAAGAAAACTCAGCACTTGTATTAGGAGATAATTTATTTTACATGGATTATCTCTTCGGACGTAGAACTTCGCGCAAAATTCGGAGAGCGAAGGGATACGTCCATTTTCCACCAGGTACAGACAGAGAGCGAGAGAGAGAGAGAGAGAGAGAGAGAGAGAGAGAGAGAGAGAGGGGGGGGAAGAACAGCAAGGGAAATAAATAAATAAAAAAGACAGAAAGAAAGAGGAACAATGAGGGGGGACGAAGATGGGAAAAAGAAAGAAGGAATGAATGAAATAAAAGCAGCGAGGGGGAGGGAAGAAGAAAGAAAGAAAGAAAGAAAGAAAGGAATAAAAGCAGTAACGGGGAGAGAGAAAAGGAAAAAGAACGAAAGGAATATATATATATATATATATATATATATATAATATATATATATATTTCGTTCTCGACTCTCTTCCCATCGCTCTTTCTGTATATATTATATAATATATATATATATATATATATATATATATATATACATGTGTGTGTGTGTGTGTGTGTGTGTATGTGTGTGAATAAAAGGAAGTGAATCGACGGTATGTAGTATAATAAAAAAAACATTCATAAACACATAAAAAATGCACAATGCTTTTTTCGATACAAGCACTTACACATTCTAATACTCACACCGAATAAAGAATAATTGACGTCATATTTCAAACCGTTCATTTTTTTCAACGTTCTTTTTTCTCAAACTTCAAATTTTAAACAGACCGATAAACAAGGACTATTACTCGCCTTTCTCCTTATTCTGAGATAAAAATTTTTTTTTTATCACCTTCCACATATCAAAAAATGCCCTGAAGATGATCTAATTAATAGATCAAAACACTGCAGCGTCGGCCAATAAACTCACCACTTAACTCATTTAAACTTGTGTTTTTTCAAATTTTTTTTATTATACTACATATATATATATATATATATATATATGTGTGTGTGTTGGTATATATATATATATATATAGAGAGAGAGAGAGAGAAAGAGAGAGAGAGAGACTGTGTATGTGTCTTTGTCATTCATCTATATAGGTATCACGTACACCTATAACTGGGCACAATCATTAAATTGACATGTTTATCAATACTGTCGGAAGTCCTGGGTGTGAATATAACACTATTTGACTCTGGTTGACAAACAGCTACTAATTTTCTTATCTTATTATAATGGAGATTGTGTGTTTTTCCGTCTGTAACCGAAACTATATTACTAATCGAGTCACAATTAACATAGTTATATTCATCACATTCTTCATGATTTTATTTATATTTAAACCTCAATTATTAATAAAATTGTTTCACCTTTTTATTAGTGTTGTCCATATCTACATACTAATAACATGCTATTGTATTTATATATACAAAAAAATAGCGGTTTGCAGTGTGAACGGGAAGGCTAATTTGCATATTGATATTAAAAATGTGATTTTATTAATATGTGCTTAGTA
>CM042150.1:37562139-37587139 GCA_023376005.1 Doryteuthis pealeii | reverse complement strand
TATATATATATATATATATATATATATATATATATATATATATGTGTGTGTGTGTGTGTGTGTGTGTGTGTGTGTGTAATTGTGTAAAAAATTGTGGGTATCGAACACATAAAGTCAGCGGCACTTTTTCGCATATGGTGTTTTCAAATATATGCTATTTTTATATATATATATATATATATATATATATATATATATATATATATAAAGTGGTGTAGCGTGATTGTTTAGCATCTGAGGTGCAGCGTGTGATCCTTGTGTACGCTGAGACCAGTATCGAGCTAGGAACCTTATGGTGCGGAGTTGACTGGTTTGTATTCAGGAGATTCCTTTTTCTAGAGAGTTTGCCATACCAAGGATAAAGAGCCCAGTCGGCCTAAATATTTACCCATAGATAGGGGAGAATAATAGGATTCATACATTTCCTGAGAAAAACGTGAAAAACAAACAGTTTCGTCCAGGATTTGAACGCGGTTCGCCGTGTCCACTTTGATAATCAATACACGACAACAGCCTCCAACTCCTGATATTTAAATATATCTATTAAATGCAGATAAAAAAAGCTAAGGAAAAAAAAAGTTTACATATACTTTTAATTAAAGTAATTTGCTTTTTCCATAATTCTCTCGAGCTAATAAAAATGAATGACATTCTTGAAAGAAAAAAAAATTGAATGTCTTCTTAATTTCCAAATGAAACATAAAACGTCTGATGAGAATTGATTCGGATTATTTGTCTAGACAGACCAAATTAACCAGCAAATCATTTCGATGAGAGTTTTTTTATCACTTTTAAATTCATACAAAAATTGTGATTAAAAGTGTAGATGGTATTAAAAATAAATTCGTCCAACCAATTCTTTGCGTGTGTTTTTTTAAAATTTTTTGTCCCCAGGAAGATTATATAGCACCTGTCTCATTGGTTATGAAATGCGTGCTAAAATATTCGTACGGGAAGTCATATGGTTACCAACATTAAAATACTAGTGTAATAAAATAAACAACAAACAACAGCAACAACAAATTTACTTAATATAAAACGCCATGTCTCATTACAACCGCACACTTCACATCAAGACGCACACACATCTACACACACACACACACACACACACACACATATATATATATATATATATATATATATAATATATATAAAATTGTCGGCTTAAAGCCATATAAAAATAAACATATTTGTTTGTTTACTTAACCTCATACTGTCGTGTAGCAAGTCAATAAAAAGTGGAATATAAATAAGTTTCAAAACGAACAAAAAATGTGGGAATGGCAAGCTAGTGTAACGGTTAGAGACTTCACCTGTCAGCTTGACAGTCGAGGTTTCGAATCACACACGGAGCAGTCTCCCATGTCTATAACCTTGCTGATGAGACCTAATAGGTCGAAATGTACATTCAGGGATTGACATTTTCTCGATTTGTTTAGCCTTACATTTGAACATATATGCCCGCCTAAATTCATTAATTATTAACTAATTAATTTTCAAAATTAGGTATGACTTCAATTAAGCCCATATCCTCCAAAAATTGTCGGCTTAAAGCCATATAAAAATAAACACATTTGTTTGTTTACTTACCCTCATATATATATATATATATATATATATATAACCTACAGACATCGTGTTTCGCTTTAGACGCCTCTTCAGACACAACAACTACTTCTGACCAGGAGCGAAATCCGACAGACTTTTCTTCTGCCCGATTCGTTAACCTCTCGGCCATTTGATAGCTGCCGTAAAGGCGTGGTGTTTAAAATATTAAAAACATACATCTGTTTATATGTTTTATGATCACCAGAGAGATCCAGTACGTAAACATACGATCATTGCTTTATATATGATCGCAGTGAAAGTTAATTTGATATATATCTTCTATATAAGAAATGGAGCACTCTGTGACGGCCTTTACACACAAAGCGATGTGTGTATTAAAACAGTTTAAATCCCCTTCCCATTCTGTAGGTGAGGACAGCCTAATGGTTATGTTGCCTGACTGACACCCAACCGATCGGATTTCAATTCCGGCTGTAGGTAGCTTACAAAATGTCTAGCCACACTGAAGAGACTTGATAAGCCGAAAACGTGTTTGTGACGATGACCCTATATATATATATATATATATATATACATATATAGCTTCTAATGACCCATATTTGGAGGTGGAATAGCCGGGTGCATGCCTTTCTCAACAGTATTAGCACTATATAAAATGTAAACACACTCGTACAAGATTTGAAAACAGGATTTTACTTCGCGTCAATTGATGTAGTTAGGCACAAGGCCATGGGTACAAATTTTAACTAGCATACGAACTCAATATTCACTATCTGAGCTTTTCTCACATCCCCTAAAGATTTTCACGTGTTTGATTGTTTCTCGTTAATTGTTCGGGATACAATCGATTCAACATACTTTTTAATAATTGAACATTAATTTTAAGAAGAAGAAGAAGAAGAAGAAGAAGAAGAAGAAGAAGAAGAAGAAGAAGAAGAAGAAGAAGAGCAACAACAACAACAAAGCAACAACAACCATTAAGGTTCTGGTTGAACAACAACAAAACACGTACTGTGATTACGTGCTGGCTTGTTTATCAATCTTTTTTTTCTTTCTTACTGCTGAAAATTAAAACCCATTAAAAATGCATACAGATTCCCAAAATTAAACAACACAAAGGAAAAAGTTTAATTATTCACGCTTGTGATTTCCATTCTATTTTTAGAGCGTAATGAAGCATAAAAAATGTATCTGTTTCCTCTATGAGTTTCATATAATTAATTCTATTTTGCACAGCCTTGATTGATTTTAACGGCATGTCAACCCGTCTAGGGTTATTTTGATAACTAGCAACAATATATACCATCCGGCCGTTAAGAAGTTAAGTTTTAATGTAATGAAATATATTAAATTAGAAAGACTAACGAAATTAAATAAGAACGCATATAAAAAGATTACACTTATTTTAATTATATTTTAATTGGTTTCTATATAAAATCATTCATAGGATTGAATTTGATATGTTGGAGAACAATTTTTTTTTCTACAAGTATGCAAATTAATCTCACCATCTTAAATGCACTAATAATATGGGCTGTTTTGGCAAATCTAACTCAGATATCCACAGAAACATCGTTAATAAATAAGATATATTATTCGATGTATTGATATTAATGATTTTGATTATAATATAAATTAAGTACTCATTGATAAATTTCTGAGGGTATTGTGACGTAAGCGGTGACGTAGTTTCGGTTTCAGACAGA
This sequence comes from Doryteuthis pealeii, assembly GCA_023376005.1. NCBI lineage: Eukaryota > Metazoa > Mollusca > Cephalopoda > Myopsida > Loliginidae > Doryteuthis > Doryteuthis pealeii. Next base: position 37,583,861 of record CM042150.1, on the reverse strand, counting down.
CGCCGAATATCCATTATAATAAGATGTTTGAACAGATCAAATTTTCTTATTCGCCATTATGATTGTATACTCAGGATATAAATACTTACATCAAATTACATAATTGCTTGGAAAAATGATTACCAAAAAAATAAATAAAAATAACTACTGAAACTAAATAATTGTGTATAAATTATTATTATTATATAGGAATACTTGAAATCATACAGCGGTGTGCAAATAAATTGTATTAGTTAGAAATACTTGAAATCACACAACTGTATTGATTTTTTTTCTTCCATTTCATTCAATTTTTATACATCGTGGTACACAAGCCAGCATCCATGAGAAGTTTACAATACACTGACTGTATTCACTGCAGAGTGGCCATATCCACCAGACCCAAAAAGGGGTATTCTGGATACGACACAAAACTAATTATTTGTATTAAGAATAATTACTTGAAGCTATAAATGGTTGCACAGGGATTTGTGAGGTAAAATAAGTAGCTGATGTAGGATGTGGCGCTCCACTCAGACGCAAAAACAATCTCTTGGTCTAGCGCTAGTGAAAAGGGGATAGACTCACTCGCTGATTGGCTGATACCGACTTTAGGCAACCCCGACGAATTTTTTTGAATAAGTGTTTACTAAGCATTATTTGGTTTGCTTTGCTTTGTTTTACGGCATATCAAACTCAGTGGTCATTTAATGCCGACAAAGTTTGAAATAAATTCATTTTTGATGTAGTCATTTTTTTATAGACACATTTTTTTCTATTTAACACATAGATGGGACCCTAAAAGGTATTACCGCTCTGGGTTAAAGTGGACCCGAGAGCAATGGTGATGAAAGGGTGCTTCACATTCCACAGACTTCCAAAACTGGAACCTCACCATCAGATAGAGTTTAACATCATACCCAGGACATGAAGACCCTCAGTTACTGCCTTCTAGCACCCATATGATAAAAGGGGCTGGGGCTTGCCATAAGGTCAATATGGTTGGGGCAACCATATAGGTGCTAGGGCTTGACGTGGCCATCCGATTGATCGGAGGGGGGCCTCTCCGACCGCCTGTCTAGCCTAAGTAAAGGCCTAAGTGGAGTTTTGCATATCATGGACAGCTTTGCCACCTGGGTTCTATCCGTAAGTATCACGGGTCGCCACCCACGACCTACAGGTGGCCCTACTGGGGAGTCTTACCCTAAGCAGAGGTGCAGTCGGTGTATTCTAACTCCCCAGTCGACAGGGCGGGAATATACTAAGAACGTGATTCCCTAAACTCTTGGCATAACATAACACTAGACGGGTTGACATACCGTTAAATTCAATCAACCAACAACGGTAGTATTAGTAGTAGTAGTATTGAAGGTCTTTGAAACGAATACGACTCCTACCTAAAAAGAGATGAGATTGTGTGGGATTGTGGGATATGGTTGCTGGTTCCCCGGGTGGGGTCGTTACCCGAACTCTGATGCGTAACGTCAACCAGACGTTGGGCAGGTAATTTTGTTATTTGCCGTTGGTTGGGACACGTGCCCTCTTGCTCATGCCTGTGCTGGCGGTGCTCTTTATGGGTCGGAGCGTGAGGGAAAGTCATCACAACCTGATCACAACATCGATCTTCATTCCAAGGTGTCATCTTACCTCAGAATAGACATCTTATTATAATAGGGACTGGCAAAAAAAATCGGATAATACGAGTTTTAAAAGCGAATTAAGAATAATTAAATCTATTATTTAAGGTTAAACTTTGTCTAAATCGATAAGTAGTAGCATAATAACCATCATTAAAAAAAGAAAAATATAATTACATATGCAGTTTATTTTTAAAAGATTTAAAACTATTTGTTTTGGTCAATTTCGACGCAATCCGCCATTTTGGCTGTTTTTCAATGGTTTTAGGCGCTTGTTTACAATTTTAACGTAACATTTGGGATGGAAAAAATTACCAAAAATCAGGTAATTATCCGATTTTAATGAAATTTTCAGTATTGATTTAACAATTAATGAATTTTATAATGCATCAGTTATTTCATTTAAAAACTTTAATTAGTATTTTTGCTATGAAAAATTAATACATAAAATTCATTTAAAATAGGAAAATCCTGATGTTAAGTTTAAAATGTTATATTTTTAGATTCTAAAAATAAATATTTACTTAATGCAAACCTTATTTTAGGTTCCAAAAGTAATAAGTTTTGAAGAAAAACTCGATTGAAAATGTACCCCTCCCCTTTTTAAGCAGAAAAAACATCGATGTATAATTTTTTCTTTTATAAAATAATAGCCAATTAAATAATTATCGAAATGAGTAAAAAAGAAATCTCCAAAAATTAATTATTTATTATTTTTTTACATTTTATTTTTCAATTTTCAGTACTTATTTTCTCATAGAAGCGCAACCGTAAAAAAATTTTTTTGTTTCTATTCATAACTTCGGTCTTTTATCTCTTTATTTATACTGTAATTAGTATAACATATGACCAACTCGAAACAATTTTACGCCCCCAGCATAAGGGGGTCAAAATTAAGTGACCTGAAAAAAATTAGAAAGTTTTGAAATAAAATAAATAATGCATTATAAAGATCATTTATTGATACATAAACACTGAAAATTTCATTAAAATCCGATAATTTCCTGATTTTTGGTAAATTATTTTCTGTAGGGGGGCTAAAGTCATTTTGTCAAAAACGCATTTTAGGCTCAGTTTGCCAGTCCCTATTTATAATGGAGATTGTGTGTGTCATTTCTAATTGTTTGGTTTTATCTTAATGAATACTAGCAAAAGTACCAGGTCCATGTTATTGGTATCCTTCCGTCTATTGAAGACGATGGCGTAGTGTCCACTTTTTTAAAAATCTGCAAATGCGTGAGTGGCTGAACAGACCAATTTTTGAATGGCAATCTCTGGTGCAGTGATTGCAAACAAACGGTGATGCTTGCTGGAGATGCTGTTGCCTCTCCTTCCTTATGACTCTCTTTTCTGTAGCGGCTTCTTTCCTCTCTTTTCACTCCTTTTACGTAGTTTCCACTACCCGGTCCATGACCGGACTAAAAAAATAGGAACAGAGAGTGAGTCAGGAGAAAACAGGAGTAATGGAGAAAATAAGAGGAAAATGATTTATCACATAAAAAAAAATTCGCTGAGAATTTGTATAGTAGAATGTTTGTTTATTTTATGATTTTTTTTATGTTTACATTTAAGATATTATTTTTTAAAAAAGCATTCCTAAACTTTATTTAAGATTTAACGATAAACAAAGCGAAGAATTAGTGTATTATAATATTGTTTATTTTAAGAATAGTTTCTTTTTGTTTACATTTTTTAAACAACTTTATTTTCTTAAGCGAGCTTCCTTGCCTGTTGATTTCAAATGAAATGTATTCGTTTAATTCCTTCCTTTTTTTTATTATATTAAAATGTAACAATAAAATGCTAAGAATTAAATACTTACAATTGTCCGTATTACAATTTTTTTTTTTAATTTTTTTCTTTTTTTAAAAAACTATTTTGTACATACGAAAAAATTAAATACTGATTAAAAATGGATATACTTTATTCTAAAATGAAAGTATTAATAATAAAAACAAAGTTGAGTTATTATTAATCGTAAAAATTAGATATTTTCGTTTATTATTGTTATTTACTTCGCTGTAAAAAATAATACAATCGATAAAACCACAGACAAATTAGATATTTAGAAAGGTTATTTTATTTCCTTTTTAACCAAATAATAATTTCTAAGATTAGAACGGTGATACGCGAAAAATTCCCAGCTGAAACGAATGGGCACAAATTTGTCAACTTCAAATTACCAGCAGCGGCGCCATTTTAAATCAGGTATTCAGATATAGGCAGCAGCCAGCGAATCTTCTTAATATTAGCAGCAGCTATTCCATGATTATCGCAAATCGTTTGATGTTTGTTTGATTAATTAATTATATCCCTTAATCAGTAAAAATCAATAACCAAATTTGATGTGTTTCTTAGTTATAGGGTTGTCAAAGTGTATGCAAGATTTCGAATCTGAATAACATTTCGTTTCTGAGTTATAAGTCGACACATACATACCAAACTTTTTTTTTATATATATATAGATGAGCAAAAATCTCGAGGATAAATCTTAAAAGACGGCTTTACTTTACTTATTCCTCTGCAGGACATACAGTTAGCCTATTCTAAGCCCGCCGACAGAGCTATTAAATTATCATGGACCATTCCGTTTTTATTATAAAGAAAGAAAGAGAGGAAAAAGTACATGTTACGTGATAACGCTAATCAGTTTCAATCGAACAGAAGGAATATGAAAGAATTAAATCAAGATTATTATAATTTTTACATATTGAACTATTTTACAATAGTTATTAAGTAAACATATCAAACGTTGTAATAATTATATTACCATACTGTTGTATATCCATAGGTCCTGCTCCACCTGTCGGCTGGGGTGTTAGAATACACCGACGGCAGAGGGGTAAGACTCCCCCAATGGGGCCACCTGTTGGCCGTAGGTGGCGACCCGTGATGCTTAAGGATAGAACCCAGGTGAATGAACAGTCTATGACTTGCAAAACTCCAGTTTGGCCCTTTCTTGGCCTAGACGGGCGGTCGGAGAGCCCCCTCCGATCAATCGGATGGCCACGTCAAGCCCTAGCACCTATATGATTGCCCCAACCCTATTGACCTTATGGCAAGCCCCAACCCTTTTTAATCATATAGGTGCTAGAAGGCGGTAGCTGAGGGTGTACATATCCTGGGAATGATGTTAAACTCTATCGGATGGTGAGGTTCCAGTTCTGGAGGTCTGGTTAATGTGGAGCACCCCTTTATCACAATTGCACCTGGGTCCACTCTGACCCGGAGTGGTAGTATCTGTTAGGGTTCCATCTATGGGTTAAATAGAAAAACATGAGTTTATAAAAAAAATTGATTATCCATTAAGAATGAATTTATTTCGAAACTTTGTCGGCATTAAATGACTCACCGAGGTTGATATGCCTGTAAAACCCAAACCAAACCAAACCAAGCCAAACCAAACAGGTCTTGCTAGTGAATATTATTACATTCTCAATAAGCACTACAAACAGCTGTCGGTCGAAAACGCCGTAATGAACGTTGTGATTAGTGTGATGCGAATGGGGTTGTCAAAGGGTGGGGCGCATAACAAAAAAGCAAAGGAAAGTGGGGATTTCAATTGTAATTAGTGACAAATTTAGTTATTGAAAGAAAAAAAAACATATCTATCTTACTAGGATTGTCTACCAGGTGACGCTCAGTTTTGCAGTTGGGATATATATATCATTTCTTTAAGCGGACAATAACGACGTTTTCATTTTTATTTATATTTTATTGTTATTTATTGTCATTGTTATTGTTATTTTATTTTTTTTTTGCCTTTCAACTCATGAAAAGATACTTTCCCTATGCGACGCTATGCTCGTCATGGCCGAATGACGCGCTCGACATGTGCTTGGTGGCATGTGTTGCTTCAGGGTAAGGGGTGGTGGTGGTAGAAAGGGGTGTGGGTTGGAGGATGTTGACATTCAAGTTCCGTTTTTTTTAACAAATACCTGATTCTACGCCCAGTTTATAATTATTCTTACTTCGGTTATATCATACGGAAGACACGTGCTCTTTTCATTGCCTTGTTTTGTACGCGCGACAGGGTGAAAAAAATCCCCCCCCCCGCAAATACAAACAAAACAAAACAAAAAAGATCGAGGGTTACAAAAGTGACACACTTATACTAATTCCAGACGGTTCAATTCAATAAAGTACAAAAAAGTACATTATATAAGATAATAAACCAGCAAAATACATTATCTTCAATAAAGCGTATTGTACTCTTCTTAATTCATTTGACTATCAAACGGTTTCCTATTCCATTATAAGTAGGAGTCACCATTGCGTAGTGAATAACGTGCAGAACTGCAACATCGTGGTTAGCGGGTTCGAATTCCAGTTGTCCCATGGATTTAATTTCAACGAACTTTGATCTAAACATTGCCCCAAAATATCAATGCCAGGTGTCATAGATTAAAACTCTTAAAAAAAACTTTCTAATGCAAGACAAAATTATTTTAGTAACAGAGTGGTGAATACCTGGAATAAACTACCATCATCAATAGTGAATGCCCCATCTCTAAACTCCTTTAAGGCAATGTTAGATAATCTGTGGAAAGATTATAAATATTCTGTAGAATTAAGATGAATGTTTATAAGGAACAGCTGACAGGTCTCAGACCTAATATACTAGCTGAAAAAAGATATTATTATTATTATTATTATTATTATTATTATTATTATTATTATTATTATTACATTCGCTTTCGGAGAAATACTAAAAATACTACGAGGTGAGTAAAAAAGTAGTGCCATTTTGTTTATGACAGGTATAATTATCAACACAAGAATATGTATCATACATCAAAATGAAGCTGGTCCTCAGTGGATCATATCCCTACTTCTCCACATAGTCATCGTTTCTCTCAATAGCAATCGTCCACCTTCGAATGAGAGCACCTATCCCTGCCCCCTAAAATTCTGTTGACTGTTCTTTGAGCCACATTTTCACTACAGATTTCTTCCGCGTCACTGGGATAATATCTGCCTCTCTTCGGCCTATGAAAGAGGGTTTGAGAAGTGGCGTAACAAATAACGCACCGGACTGCGAGTTCGAACTTCAGTCGTGCGTTCACTTTCGGGCTAATACCGTTGGGAAGGTATGAACCCCTCACCGACTGGCTATGGGTTAAATAGTACATTTCCGTTCTCCTACAAGGGTACCAGAACGATATATGTTGTATAATGATATATGTAACAGAACGATGTATGTTCTTTACTACTATCCCAAAACCCATACGGGGACCGGGAGCTACGTCACCTCCACCAGAGTCCAGCCGAAAAAAGGGCAGATTTTTCTCCTCTTCCGTTTCTTTCCCGATGTCACATCCGTTTCCGATCAAAACCCGGAACTTCCGTTTTTATTTTTAAATCTATTTCCGGGATCATTCTTCGGTCATTGCTATTACCTTGTGTGTTTACTCTTCCAATTTTTAACCTTTGTTTGTTCTTATCTCTCTCTCTCTCTCTCTCTCTCTCTCTCTCTCTGTCTCTCTCTCTCTCTCCTCTCTCTCTCTCTCTCCAGTAATCCGATCACCGTTTTATTTTTAAATTCCCGAAGACCGTAATAATTATGCTACCAAGGATGGCCTTAACATTAAATAACTAACGAAGGTAAATATCCCATTAAACAAAGAATATAAACCGAACCTATTCAAACTTAAATTTACAGTCTCTAACCAAAGAGAATTTATATTTTAAGTCTTTAATATGATTATTGAAGGTTGATACGTAGTTCCTATATTCCCATAGATCCATTACTACTTGGTGGATGCCCCTTGTTTGCGACCTTGTGTCAAACCCTATCCGTTGCGAATGGGTTGGGTAACTACCTACCTTTCCCAAGAATTATCGAGCTATGTGAAACTCAACCTCCTCCAGGATTCGAACTCGCGTCGCTCTATGTATTTTCTACAATGATAACCATTACACGACAACCACCTCCAACTCCTAATATTCAAATATATCTATTAAACGTAGAAAAAAAAACCCTAAGAAAATAAGTATCCATGTACTTTTAATTAAAGTAATTTTACTATTATCTGTGTTATTCGGACTATTGTCCTCGTCTTTATTGTTATCTGTACAACGTTTCGGCCGATATGACCTCCGGCCTTCTTCAGGTATTTCTTGTCGGACTTGGGAACCTTCTTTTCCGACACTGGAACCTTCTTGTTGTAATCAGGAGCCTTATTGTCGTAATCGGGAACCTTATTGTCGTAATCGGGAGCCATCACGAACTTTGAACTTAACCCTTTATTCAGTCCGTAATGGCTCCCGATTACGAAAAGAAGGTTCCCGGTTACGAAAAGAAGGTTCCCGAGTCCGAAACGTACCCGAGTCCGACAAAAAAAATACTTGAAGAAGGCCGGAGGTCATATCGGCCGAAACGTTGTACAGATAACAATGAAGATGAGGACAATAGTCCGAATAACGCAGATAATACTAATCACAAGCCTCATCTCAAACATTCAGAGAAAAAGTAATTTTATTTTAAGTCTTTAAAACAATTTTTGAAGGTTGATTACGTAGCTCCTATATTCCCACAATCCATGACTAGTGCACAGCGAGTTCGATCCTCGCTGGATATCCCATTCTTGCAGCCTTGTGTCCCATTCTACCCATGTCGAATGGGTTGGGTAAATACCTTCACCGACCGGAAGCTTTGATGTAAACGAGAAGAAATAATATCATAACAGTTTGTTATTTGCATATAAAACCAAAGCGCCACATATTTTCAAAGGAAGTATAAAATTGTCATGATGAAATTAACATGTCAAAAAGTTTCGCGCGTTTTCTACTGACACCTGTCGCCTTGTCAAAGGCACGTGGCGCTGTTTAAATTTCACGACTCAGTAACATCATCATCATCATCATCATCATCATCATGTAGGGTTTGCTGCTCGGATATCCACTCTCTCTCTCTCTCTCTCTCTCTCTCACTCTCCCTCTATCCAACCATACCTATTGATCATTGCCCCTGGCAGGTCCTCCACACAGCATCCAGAATCCGCACAGGGTTGATTGATGTTGTCTGTTGCAGGTTGGTCTACACTGGTGTTTCCATGTGTAGGGGTCCACAGTAAAACGTCACTTATGAGTTCGTCCATGCCCCCCCCCCCTCAGCAGTGTCCAGCATGTCTCGTTCGTCATACTCGGATGGTTTGTGTAATTGAGGGCAAATACAGGAGACAACACCCCGCTAAGAAACAGCTGTACGGTCACTTTCGTATCCCACAAACCATTTAGGTAAGATCAACAAAACATTGTTGGTCTTACCATTACTGGACACTGCTGAAAAAGTAAGGACGAAATCATAGGTGTCGTTCTCCTGTGGACACCTACACTAAATTAAGTTGTATCAAAAATTTGTTTATATATATATATATATATATATATATATATATATATATATATTAGCTCAGTCGGTAGAGTGTGCTAGAAACCACAAGGTTCCTAGTTCGATACCGGCTCTCGCCAACTCAGCGTATGAGTAGCACAGGGATCTGTGCGATAAAGTAAGGAGCTGATGGTAGGTGGTGCTCCACCTCAGACGCAAAAAACAAACTCCGTGGTCTAGCGCTATTGGAAAGGAGATAGAATCCTTCGCTGATAGGCTGATACTGACTTTAGGCCACTACGACGACTTTCCTTTTTTTACTTTATATATATATATATATATATATATATATATATGAGAGTACACAAACAGTTTGTTTGAGATGGCGACAGCCGACAATTAATTAATTAGGCGAATATATCTGTTCAAAAAAAAGTCGAAAAGGCCGAAATGTACATACAGAGATCGAATTTTTCTCGATTTGTTTACGCCTTACATTTGAACAGATATATTTGCCTAATTCATTAATTATCAACTAATTAATTTTCAAATTAAGTATGACTTCAATTAAGCACATATTCTCCCAATATATATATATATATATATATATATATATATATATATATATATATATATATAACCTGGTGGCTGAGCAGTCCCTGACATGCAACACTCCACTTTAGCTCGTATTTACACTAGACGGTCGATCGGTGAGGCCCCCTCCGATCAATCGGCCGATCACGTCCAGTCCTAGCCCTTATAGGATTGTCCCAACCCTATTACCCTTATAGCAATCCCCCAACCCTTTTTATCACATATGTGCTGGAAGGCGGTGGCTAAGGGTCTTAGTGTCCTAGGTATGATGTTAAACGCATCTAGTGGTAAAGTTAAAATTCTAGAGCTCTGTGGAGTGTAGAGTATCACTTCATTGTCATTACTCCCAGGTCCACTCTGACCCGGAGTGGTAGTTCCTATTAGGGACCCATCTATGGGTTAAACAAGAAAACAAGTTTTTAAAATAACTGAGTTTAAAAAATTGAATACCCAACAAAATTAAATCAAACAAAATGTCTTTGGCATAAAATAACCCAACAAGGGTTGACATGCCGTAAAATCCAACCAACCAGCCAAGAAAGACGAACAACACGAGAAAAGAGTGTTATATCTATGGGTTAAACAGTAAAAAGTTTTAAAATAATTGAGTTTTAAAAAATTGAATACCCAACAGAATTAAATCAAACAAAATGTCTTTGGCATAAAATAACCCAACAAGGTTTGACATGCCGTAAAATCCAACCAGCCCCAAGAAAGACCAACAACACGAGAAAGAGTGTTATATCTATGGGTTAAACAGGAAAAAAGTTTTTAAAAATAATTGAGTTTAAAAAAATTGAATACCCAACAAAATTAAATCAAACAAAATGTCTTTGGCATAAAATAACCCAACAAGGTTTGACATGCCGTAAAATCCAACCAGCCACCAAGAAAGACCAACAACACGATAAAGAGTGTTATATCTATGGGTTAAACAGGAAAAAAGTTTTTTAAATAATTGAGTATAAAAAAATTGAATGCCCAACAAAATTAAATCAAACAAAATGTCTTTGGTATAAAATAACCCAACAAGGTTTGACATGCCGTAAAAATCCAACCAACCAACCAAGAAAGACCAACAACACGAGAAAGAGTGTTACATCTATGGGTTAAACAGGAAAAAAGTCTTAAAAATAATTGAGTTTAAAAAAATTGAATACCCAACAAAATTAAATCAAACAAAATGTCTTTGGTATAAAATAACCCAACAAGGTTTGACATGCCGTAAAATCCAACCAACCTGCCAAGAAAGACCAAAAGCACGAGAAAGAGTGTTATATCATCATCTAACTAAAACCTTGCAAGGAGTGATTTAGATCGAAAGATTTTTTTTTTTTTTTTTTTTTTTTTTTCACAGAAACTTTAAAACCAGTTCTAAAGATTGACTGAAATAAAGAAAGAGTTTCTCAAAAGAAAGATATAATAGAAAAAAAGAAAAAAGAAAAAGAAAAAAAAAGTATATAAAGACAAGTGCATATAATGAATTAATATTTTGACGAACTCGGGCATGTCACCAGAGGCTGACCGTGACGTCACAGAGGCGGGTTAGATAACTCAACGGCAGTGGTGGGTGGCATCAGGCCTGCTATCTGTGCGTCACACAGCCAAATGTCTGTTTATCACCGATTGGATCAGTTCCGGGGGGACTCACTACATAATTAGTGGCTTCAGCAATCTTTCAACGTCCCGGGTACAACAGCAGTCATAGCAGCAGGAGTATTTGCCTGAAACAATGGAGGAAAAACAAAAGAAAGAAAAAAGAAAAGAGGAAAGTCGTGCAGTGGCACGCATGCGCAATAGCACAGGGCTGGTAGTTTTATATTATTAACGACAACGGATGTTAAAATTGTAGCCGTAGGTTCGAACAAAGCATTTGTAAAAGTACGTGCACGTCTTACTATGTACTTTAATTATTTAATTAAAGAAAAAAAAAGAGGAATAAAAAATATATATTAACAGTTAAAAAGAACAGAAATGTGACCAGTGGTTAAGATAGATAGATAGATAGATAGAGATAGATAGATAGATAGATAGAGAGCGAGAGAGAGAGAGAGAGAGAGAGAGAGAGAGAGAGAGAGAGAGGGGGGGAGAAATAACTGAATTTTCTTAGTAGGAAAGCATGTACTCAATGACTGTAATCTATTAGAAAATCTTAGCTCAGTCGGTAGAGCGTTCGGCTAGAAACGCGAGGTTCCTAGTTCAATACCGGTCCTCGCCAACTCAGCGTATGAGTAGCACAGGGATCTGTACGGTAAAGTAAGGAGCTGACAGTAGGTGTGGCGCTCTACCCCAGACGCAAAAACAATCTCCTTTGGTCTAGCACTAGTGAAAAGGAGATAGACTCGCTCGCTGATAGGCTGATACCGACTTTTGGTCACCCCGACGACATTACTTATACTATATCTGTGATATCTCTGTCTGTCTGTCTGTCTGTCCGGTGATGCAATTGAAAACGAAACCCTGTACTAGAATAAAATAAAACTTTTCATGGTTTGAATTTCATGAGGAATCCAATGATGGTATTTAAATTTACACCTGAAATCTTTTTGGGTCACTGGGGACCAAATTACCGTCTGTGGTATGAGAAAATAGGGGGATAATAATAACTCCGATAAATTTCCAAATTTAATGATTTTACATATATTACATATATTACACACTGAGCGATAGGTACTGCTATCCAATGGAGAGCAATATGAGATTTTTAAAATATATACATAAATTTAACCGGATACTACATGACCCGGGAAAGACCGGAAACATACAGCTAGTTTAGTTATACAAGGTGTGTCATAAAAGTATCAAATTTGAAGCCGTATTTTCCAAGAACGTAATGAACAATGAATGGAACGTTAATTTTTTTTCAGTATACAAGGTGTGTCAAAAAGTACAAAAAAATCTCGATACTTTTTTGACTCATCTTGTATATTAAACAAAAATAAGAAATGTTTCATGATATTTTTAAAAAATTCTTCTTTAAAAGGTGCTTGATATAGAATCAAGTTTTATTTATAGGGACCTAGTGGCTAACGTGCTGGAATGCAGTATCGTTGTAAGCAAGTTCAAATCCCAGTCGTGCTATTCCCTTTCTGACTAATATCATTAGGAAAAGATATGGACCCTATCATTCTCCCAACCGTGAATTAAATTATACCAAAAACTCTTATTCTACAAAAATGGCTTTGGCATTAGATTACCCATGAAGGTTGATATGCCATTTTGTCGGATTTTTTCCAAACTGTTCTTTCTCAGGATCATATATCATAATCAATTGCAAATAAATAAATAAATAAAGTTTAGTACTCCATAATTAGTTTCTCTGAAGTTTGGAGATGAAGCTTGATAATTATTTGGATTATTCGGACTATTGTCTTCATCTTTATTGTCATCTATAGAAGGCCAGAAGGCACGTCGGCCAAAATGTTGTACAGATAACAATAAAGATGAGGACAATAGTCTGAATAATCCAAATAATACTCCATAATTAGTATTTATTATTTTTCTCAAGGAAACTATAATGATAAGGATAAACGAGAACGTAGGCCTTACACTATTATGATTAAGTTGCAAATTGGATTGGTGTTGGATTATTTTATTATATAAGGTGTGCTACATTTCCCCACCTAAATTTATAGACTGAGCGAGGTCACGTGGTTTATTCCTCCGCCAATGAACAGCCATAATGCTTGGCTGATTGACTACTTAATCACTGATACTGACCGACGTTCATTTGCAATCATTGACGAAGGAACTTACAGCCAACGGATTCTTTACCAAGGATTTCCGCTGGACGAGTGCTCTTGCTTGAAGCCTAAAGGATGGCCCATAAAATTGTAACAACGATCTAACTGTATCCAGGTCAAAATTTGCATGGTCTTTCAAGGTGTGTCAGTTTTATTTTTCCGTCTGTCGATATCAAGAAAGTATGGTGACGGAATCTATGATAAATGAGATTACTTAACCTGACACCTAGTTTTGTTTGTCTCTTTTGAAAAATTCCCCTTGTCAGTAAGTTTAGTGATTTACATAGGGCCTTTCACAAAGAATTGTATATATATATATATATATATATATATATATATATATATATATATATATATATATATATATATAGTAAATGAAGAAAAAACTCTAAACTTGCTTCATTACAATAATTAATTTCAACCGTATTAATACGGCATCTTCAAGTAATCACAAGAACATGACTCTTACTGAGAATTTCCAAAAGTAACATCGCTTTTAAATTTATCAATTTTTAAATCTCAGTAAGAGTCATGTTCTTGTGATTACCTGAAGATGCCGTATTAATACGATTGAAATGAATTATTGTAATGAAGCAAGTTTAGAGTTTTTTCCTTCATTTATTGAATATCTTGGTCTGTCCATCCACTCACTGGCACTAGGCACATTGAGCTCTCCTTATTGTCTACCTGCATCTGCCTTGTTAAACCACATGTGGAAAGATCCTAACTACGAAAAAAAAAAAACACCATAATATATATATATATATATATATATATATTGTTGGATTATTTTTGTATATAATGTGTCCTACACAATACAACACCTAAATTTATAGACTGTGCAAGGTCACGTGGTTTATTCCTCCGCCAATCAACAGCCATAATGAGTGGCTGATTGACTACTTAAACACTGATACTGACCGATGATCATTTGCAATCATTGACGAGAAACTTGTAATATTGAGGAACAACCAAAGGATTCTTTACCAAAGGATTTCCGCTGGACAACTGCTCTTGCCTGAGGCCTAAAGGATGGCCCATAAAATTGTAACTATCGGAAATAGTTTTAACACCCTTTTCCTAACTAATAGTGTATTTATTATTACTGTGTTCTTGAATAATTATCCTTGTGCGACGGGGCTTGATGGAGATGAGTGCTTGACCTCACTCTCATTTCCGTGGGGGAAGGCATAGAAAAGGTTTAAGGATACTAAGTAACTCAGTCAGGCAAGTAGAAGCCGAGCTGGATTCTGGCGAAAGAAAGTAACATCAATGTAAATCGAAGTCTTCTGTTTATTACCTAAAAAACTAAACATGACACAGGGCTTCTGATAAAGAGAAATCCCTAACAGAAAACCAGACCGAAGTCCCCATGATAACTCCAGACGCAAGATGTTAGAAGATAGAACCAAAGCCGCCAGAAGAGAAACGACAGAAGTAATGAAAAAGACGTAAGAAAGGGTATTGAAACATTATATCGATTGGTACCTGAAAACCTCAGTATATAACGCACTCTCAAAGAGCTATTCTAGATATGGCACTAAACTGCATCTGATGGTATGGCTCCAGTTCTGTAACTCTAGGAAGTATAAATTACTCCTTTCATTGTCATTATCTCCGGGTACACTCTTACCTGTTAGGGTACCATCTAAAAATTAAATAAATCCGTTTAAAAAGTTCCACTCTGACCCGGAGTGGTTATAACCACCAGAGTCCTATCCATGGGTCAAATAGTTCTGTTAAAAATTATTTGCATTCCATGTGCAAAAAAACCCTCTTAAGAAACAACTAAACAAAAATGTAAATATGAATATACGAGGGCGAGTCAGAAAGTAATGCAATTTTGTTTAGCACAGGTATAATTACTAACACTGGAAAATGTATCATACATGAAGCTGGTCCTCTGTGGATCACATCCCTACTTCTCCACTTAGTCACCGCTTCTCTCAATAGCAATGGTCCACCTTCGAATGAAAACATGTATCTCTGCCACGTAAAATTCTCTCAATAGCAATGGTCCACCTTCGAATGAAAACATGTATCTCTGCCACGTAAAATTTCGTTAACTGTTTCTTTGAGCCACTTCCAGAAAAGATTGCTCACTAGATTTAGCGCCTTCAGACTATCAATCTCTTCGGCTTCAGATTTAAGAGGCAAACATTATTCTACTGCAGAAGTGAAAGTCTGTAGTGAAGAGGACCAGCTTCATTTTGATGTATAATACATGTTCTGTGTTGGTAATTATATCTGTCCTAAACAAAATGGCATTACTTTTTACTACACCGAATTATTTTTCATAACCCCTAGCCATAAAATAAACCTTGACGGGTTGACATGCCGTTAAAACCAATCAATCAATTAATCAATTTTTGAATAACTGGTGGTTTCCACTAAACTCCAAGAGGGAAAGAAGGAGGAAAAACTGAGTGTGTAAAGGAAGCATAGAAAGAAAGGAAGAAAGAAAGAAAGAAAGAAGGAAAGAAAGAACAGAAGAGAAGAAAAGAAAGAAATGATATAAAAGAAAAAAACAGAAAGAAAGAAAAAAGAAAAAGGAAAAAAAAAAAAAAAAAAAAAAAAAGAAAGAGAGTAAGAAAGTGAAGCGTGAAAGAAAGGGAGAAATAAAAGAAAGTTGGAAGAAAGAAATAAGAAACAAAAAAACCCAAAGAAACAAAGAAAGAAAAGAGAATATTAAAAAAAAAAGAAAAAAAGAAAGAAAGAAAAGAAAGAAAGAAAGCGAAAAGTAATGAAAAGAGGATCGTGATGAGTGAAAAAAAGAAGCAAAGAAAAAAAAAAAAACGAAAGAAAGAGAAAGAAAGAGAAAGAAAGAAATAAAGAAAGAAAGCTAAGAGTGAAAGAAAGAAAGAAAGAAAGGAAGAAAGAAAACGAATAATGAAAGGATAAAGAAAGACATCAAAGATAGAAACGAAGAAAGGAAGAGTGAATGAGAAAGTGAGAAAGAGTGAGAAAAAGAAGGAAATAAAGAAAGAGAACAAAAAGAATATAAGAAAAATAAGAAAAAGAGGAAATAAAGGAATTTAATGTTGTATTAGCCCATCGTCGGGTATAAAAAATCGAGAGAGAAGACTCGTAGAGAGAGAGAGAGAGAGAGAACAGCAGACAGACAGACAGACAGAGTTGAGACTTACTTCATTTCTTCTTGCTACGTCTAGTCGCCATGTTTCATCTTCTTCTTTGGTCGGTCGTCATCTTGTCATCCGCTATCTTCTTACTAAGGGCTTCATTTAAGGACTAGTTTTTAGTCATGCAATTAATCATCTCACAAGACTTTCTTTCTTGATCAAGATTTATTTCACCCATTCTTATTCACCGCACAGGAGAATCAGCCTCGCAGTGGCACATCTACTCTGCGTCGATCTCTGGCTGAAACTGAAATCTAAACTGACTAAATAACGTGACGCACGAGATTCCCGCCTCTGGGGTCAGGGAGCTATAACCATCCTTATAGTTTTCCATTCCCTGATCTGAAAACCAATGGCCTCTTAGAATTCTCGCTACAGGGTTCGTCAACAATTTATGCTACCACGAAATATGTAACAGTAGGAGGGGAGGAAGGAAGGAAGAAAGAACGGAAAGAAGGAAATAAGGGGAAGAATAAGATGGAAAAAAGGAAGAAAGAAAGGAATGAAAGAAATGATAGAAAGCAGGAAAGAAAGTCAGAAAGGAAGTTTGGGTTTGTTTTACGCATATCAACCTCAGTGGGTCATTTAATGCCGATTAAGTTTTGAAATAAATCATTCTTAATTGATACCAATTTTTATAAATACATGTTCTATTTAACCCATAGATGGACCCTAACAGTATTACCACTCCGTGGTCAGAGTTGGACCAGGGAGAAATGGTGATGAAGGGGTGCTTCACATTCCCCAAGCCTCCAGAACGGAACCTCACCATCAGAGAAGTTTAACGTCATTCCCAGGACGCAGACCCTCAGCCACCGCGCTCTAGCACCCATATGATAAAAAGGATTTGGGTTGCCATGAGGGCAAGAGGTTGGGGTCATCATATAGGTGCTAGGGCTTTGACGTGATCAGTCGATTGATCGGATGGGGGCTCTCCGACCACCCGTCTAGCCCAAATAAGGACCAAAGTGGAATATTGCATGTCATGGACTGCTCAACCACCTGGGTCGCCACCCACGGCCAACAGGTGGCCCCATTGAAGGAGTCTTACGCCTCTGCAGAGGTGCAGTCGGTGTATTCTAATGTCCCAGCCGACAGGTTGGTAACCGGGTTGGGTATGTTAGGGCGTCTTATCACGGTGTAATGGTTATCAGGCTAGTCTCTCAGATCCATTACTACTGAATTGCAAGTTCGATCCTGGTTGTGCTCCATAGTTGACCTTATATCGCATCCATCCCGTGGTGAACACCATTGGCACTCCGTTTGTGCCCCTGCGCCATACAAAGCTATGTAAATTGACGAATATTATGGATTGTGATTTGTTGTACATGTTATGACGTTGGTTTTTTCTTTCTTCCCTTGAAAAAGAGCAGTAAAGATACATTAGCCACTTTCACAATCGTGAAACGGACACCAGGAATGATAGCATGACCTTTACAACCCAATCCAGCAACCAGAGACTTCGCCATTTTCCTCAACGAAATTCAAAACAACCATCAGAGAATGGGAAGGGGCCGAAGAAGGAAGAAAGGAAAAGAAGGAAGGAAAGTCGAAAGAAAGGACGAAATGAAGGAAGGAAGGAAGAAGGAGGGAAAGGACGGAGAAGGGGAAGGATAGGTCAGAAGAAAGGAAGGAAGGAAGAAGGGAAGGACGGAGGAAGGGAGAGGAAGGGTCAGAAGAAAGAAGAAGGGGAAGAAAGGCCGGAAGAAGGGAGGAGAAGGTCAAAAAAAGGAAGAAGGGGAAGGAAAGGCCGGAGGAAGGGAGGAGGATAGGTCAGAAGAAAGGAAGAAGGAAGAAGGAGGAAAGGACAGAGGAGGGGAGGAGGATAGGCCAGAAGAATGGAAGAAGGAAGAAGTGGGAAGGACGGAGAAGGGGAGGAGATAGGCAGAAGAAAGGAAGGAAGGAAGGAAGAAGGGGGGAAAGGAGCAGGAAGGGGAGGAGGATATGCAGAAGAAAGGAAGGAAGGAATAAGGGGAAGGAAAGGCCGGAGGAAGGGAGGGGATAGGTCAAAAGAAAGGAAGGAAAGAAGGGGAAGGCCGGAGAAAGGGGAGGAGGGAGGTCAGAAGAAAGGAAGAAGGGAGAGGAAAGGACGGAGGAAAGGGAGGAGGATAGGTCAGAAGAAAGGAAGGAAGGAAGAACGGGGGGAAAGGACGGAGGAAGGGGAGGAGGATAGGTCAGAAGAAAGGAAGGAAAGAAGGAAGAAGGGGAAAGGGTGGAGGAAGGGGAGGAGGAGGTCAGAAGAAAGGAAGGAAAGAAGGAAGAAGGAAAGAAGGGGGAAAAGGGTGGCGGAAGGGGAGGAGGATAGACCAGAAGAAATGAAGAAAGAAGGAAAGAAGGGAAGGACGAGAGGAGGGGAGGAGGGGAGGTCGAGGATAAAAAGGAAGGAAAGAAGGAAAGAAGGGGGAAAAGGGTGGAGGAAGGGAGGAGGGGAGGTCAGAAGAAAGGAAGGAAAGAAAGAAAGAAGGAGGAATAAGGGACGGAAAAGAAGAAAGGAAACATACCTGCCATTTGGGACACTTTTTTTTATCATGTCGACGAGAAGTTTCCCGATGGATTGACGGTGTTCCAGTTCAATCGCAGCCAATGGGACGTAACATCTGCACACACTTTCAACCGATCGCATCTACGGTCACCAGTCGACGCTTTGATGCCAACAAAGTCGAGTAGGCCAAGCGTAAATATGCTGGTTTCACGGATCGTTTCACTTTGAAACAACTGGCACATGTCGCAATGAGGCCAACGTTTTTTTTTATTCGGGAAGCGGACCCTGGCACCGTTTATCCTCGCACCAGGGCCTTTCTGTTATATATATTTGGCAACAATGTATAAGGGGGGTCTACATGCCTATCATTAACGTTTTTGTCTGTGTGGCCAGAATACACAGATTACACCCTCAGCTCATGTGTAAACTCCCCCCCCACAAATATCCTGGATATGACACTAAACTCTATCTAGTGATGAGGAAAAGACACTCGACTGAACCATTTCACTAGATTGAGTGCTAGAATATACTCGAGTGAGTTCACTTTACTGAGTGCAAGAAGACACTCGACCGAGTGCTTAGGTTCACTCGACTGAGTGAACCATTTCACCCAACTGAGTGCAAGAATACACTCTAGTGAGTGCAACGGTTCACTCTATTGAGTGCAAGAACACACTCGGCTGAGTACATGGGTTCAGTCAACTGAGTGAATACTTTCACCCAACTGAGTATAATAATACACTCACTCGACACAGTGCAAGTAGACACTCGACTTAGTGCGAGAATACACTGAATTGAATGCAAGAAAATATTCGATTTAGTAAATAATTTACTCGATTCATAAAGTCGTCGGGGCGGTCTAATGTCGGTATCAGCCAGACAGCGAGGGAGTCTATCCCCTTTTCAATAGCGCTAGACTAAGGAGGTTATTTTAGCATCTGAGGTGGAGCGCCACACCTACCATCAACTCCTCACTTTACCGCACATATCCCTATGCTACTCATACGCTGAGTTGGCGAGGGCCGGTATTGAACCAAGAACCTTGTGATTCCAAGCCGAACACTCTACCAACTGAGCTAAATCAGCCCTAAAATCTAAGGATTTGGTATTACATTGATTATTTGCCAATCATTCAGTGACAACAAGTGTCCTCGGGTCTCCAGGACTCTTCTGAGTATTCTAATCAATTTTAACAATGCTGTTGGTTCGATGGTTTCGATTCTTCTCCAGATTTTGAATTTCTCCTGTCTTTTTTCCCAAACATTAGTATCAATACTAACCCTCATGCTTTTTTTTCAGATTCTCTGGCAATGTTCAAGTAAATTTCTATCTTTTCGTTTTATTCTATTTTTACTTTATGATCCATTGGAATACGAAGCATCCGGGTACAGCGCATGCGTAATATGATCAGATAATAAAGACAGATGTGCGCCAGATAATCACAGCTAAATTAATTGCTATATAATATTGATTATCAATATACATTTTATTATAATAGTTATATTAATGAACGAGCTTCCTGTTTGTCCGTACCACTTTCTCGCTAAAAACTATTGACGTCATTTTTTATACAGTAACATTCACAAGACCTCCACTTGTTATATAATTGTAAGTACCCTAACGGCTAGCATTTTTTTGAATGGGAGTATGTGACGATATCATGTAAGATTGATTGGCACATGTTAAACTCGTGTTAACCTCTTTTCCGGTAGATACCGTGAGAATTAGTAGAGAAATGAGAGACAAAGGCTCTTTCAGGTTTTGATTTGAAAGAGTTAGTTGCAGTACTGGGCAAGCCATGGAGATAGCAAGTCGCGATCAGCGCGCTCCCGGTGGTGCCATACGCACACTCTGTGTAGTTAGTCTGGATGGGGATTTCTAAATAGAATAGAATAGAATATAAAGAAAATCTAAGTCTTGGGTTATTTATCCAAAAACTATTAATGACCCAGGGCTTCTGATAGATGAGAAATCCCTAATGGAAGACCAGACACGAAATCTTCAAATGAAAAGATCCAGACACTAGAACTCCCTGCTACATAAGATACCAAAGACGATCAGAAGAATATAACACACTTATGATACAAGCTATGCGATGTCAATAATGAAGATTATTTGAGGTCACAAGCGGTCAAATAAGGAAAATATCCGGGTCAAAAAAATTTTGTATCAGATTTTTCTGAATTAATTCATCTTATGAAAGCCAAAATGATTTATTATGACTAACAAAAAACAACGCCTTACGGGCGGTGTAAACATTTTTTGAAAGATATTGCTTGAGTGGGGTGGGAAAAATTAAATAAATAAAATAAAACGTTTACTATTTAAAAAAAAACATATTACTTACTCCGAAAGCATCACATTCACTCCAGTCTATTAAGATATTATTTTTGTTTTACGACAGTAAGAACCACCAAAAGATTTCTAAAAATTTAATTATTCAGACTCTTGTCTTTATAGACACATTTAAAAATCGTACGAGCAACATACATTTTTTTTTTCGGATTTCATAAAATGAATTAAGATACTCTCTCTCTCTCTCTCTCTCTCTCTCCCTCTCTCTCTCTCTCTCTCTCTCTCTATCTCTCTATATTATATATATATATATATATATATATATATTATTTTACCAACCCTCCGACGAGCAGTATGTGACACAATGTTAATTTCTTAAGCGGAGTTAAACAGGTTGAATTCAGAGTTTTCCTTTCTAGACCGGTTGCCTAACCAAGGTTAAGAGCCCAGTCTAACTATTATCATAGCTGGAGGGAGAGTAGGATTCATACCTTCCCAAGGGTATTAGCACTAAGTGAAATA
>CM042150.1:37527139-37559639 GCA_023376005.1 Doryteuthis pealeii | reverse complement strand
GGATAGATATATAGAGAGATAGATCATGTACAGACTATATATATATATATATATATATATATATGAACAAAAGGTGATAAGACTATTTCTTTTATGTTTATTATTCTCAACTCGAGGTCATAGTCAGGAGAAAATTTCTTGTTTGAAGAAATTGTTTTTAGTCAGTTTTTTTTTTTAAAGAGATTATTATCTAAAAGAATTAAAAGATTTTTTGAGAGTTTGACAGGCCACTATAATCCGGGTATATATGTATACACATATTATTTATACAGACATAAATAGATAGATTGTGAACAAACATAGGTTTGGTTCGGTTTAGTTTTGTTTTGTTTAACGGCATATCAACCCTGTGGGTTATTTAATGCCGAATCTTTTTTGTATATATGATTTGTATGGGAATAATTTGTAGGTAGTTTTTTTTTAAACAAATTGATTTAGTGGGAGACAACAGTTGGTAATCAATTTTACTTTACAGTGGTATTTTTGTAGAACTCACTTTTTTAAATCCATTTAAACCATAGATGGGGCCCTAACAGGTACTACCAATCCGGATCCGAGTGGATCTGGAAGTAATTGGGATGAGGGGATATAACCGAATGTAATAGTGATTAAGGGGTGTAAGCAAAACTACGTCACTGCATCATTAGGAATTGCGTATGTTTATCAATGAGTATTTAATTTGTAGTCAAGATCATTAATACATTAACGATGTCTCTATGAAATTCTTAATTCGATTTGCCTTAAAACAGCCTATTTTATTAGAGCGTTTAAAATCCTGCAATGTGTCTTATATATCACTAAGAAATAAAGGTTTACTTAATATATGGTGTGGTTAATTTACATACTGATTTTAACAAAATCGGCTTTAATAAATACTTACTTGGTTCTATTGATCTCTAATATTTTTGTTTTATTCTCTAATGTATCAAAATCAATCCTATGGATAATTATTTTGATATAGAAATCAATTAAGATACAATTAAGATAAGTATAATCTTTTTATATGCGTTGTTATTTGATTTTGTTAGTCTTTCCAATTTAATATATTTTATTACATTAAAACTGAAATACATACAATATTCTTGCTAGTACTAACATATCACTCAATAAGTCCTGGGCCTAACTAATAAAAAGAACTTTTAGGCAAAATTCGGCTTTATTTATCAACATAGTCTCCTCTAGCGTGATACACTGATTCCAACGCTTCTCTAACAATTCGATATCTTTTTTATAGAACGATTTGTCTTTGGCCTCAAAATATGCCTCAGTTTCCGATAACACTTCTTAATTGGAGCCAAATCTCTTTCCATGGAGCATTCTCTTGAGGTCTGCAAACAACCATGAGTCGTTGAGGGCCAGATCTGGAGAACAGGGTGTGCGTGGAAGCAATTCGAATTGCAATTTATGTAGTTTTGCCATCGTTGTTATCCAATTGTGACACGGTGCATTGTCTTGGTGAAAGAGCACTTTTCTTCTTCATTTGTGACCTTTTTTTTTGGCAATTTCTTCCTTCAAACACACCAATAATGATATGTAATATTCGCTATTTAATGCTTCCTCCAATCGTGTCCCAAAATATGGAGGCCAAAACCTTACCTGCTGATTGCGTCTTTGGTCACTTTGGTCGGATATCACATGATGCTGTCCACTCAGCTGACTGCTGATTTGACTCCGGAGTGAAGTGGTGGATCCATGTTTAATCCATTGTCACATATTTATGCAAAACCTTCTTTTGTTGCATTGAAACAATTGCAAACAACGCTCTGAATCGTTGACACGTTGTTGTTTTTGATCAACTGTGAGCAAACACGGCACCCACTTTGCACACAGCTTCCTCATTGACAAATATCCATGCAAAATGGTGAATACACTACCTTCTGATATTTTCAACTCCTCTGCTATCTCATGCAACTTCAATTCATGATCGGCAAAAAGGAGTTTGTGGAGTTTTTTTTTTGTTTTCAAGGACAACTGAAGACCTGAGCGTTCAGCATCATTTGTGTGTACGATTGCGTTTAAAGTCAGCATATTACCACTTAACCGCTGTTTCCGACTGAGCAGAGTCCGAATAACACTTATCAAACCATTACTTTGCTTGAGCAGTATTTTCCCATCAGAAAGCAATGCTTTATCAACATATGAAATTCAGATTTTTCCATTGTTTTGAAAATTTGCATTAGTAGCTTCACTTAAATAACTGTAATTTGTAAACTGATAATCCAATTGGGCTCAAATTTTGACACGTGCCATTTGAAGGTTAGTAGTTTATAAAAACCATATTGATTTTTATTAGTGGCGTCGTCTATATGTCAGGTCCGGGACTTATTGAGTGATGTGTTATTAATATATATATATAAAAGATAATCTAATGAGTCAGAGGAACCTACTATTAGTTTCGCATAAAGCTCTTCAGGGCTAAAATCTGAGTCAGATTTTAGCCCTGAAGAGCTTTATGCGAAACTAATAGTAGGTTCGTCTGACTCATTAGATTATCTTTATTATTGGCTCTACTTAGGTATCGAGCACTTTTTACTTATTAGCTTTCTCCTAGCGGTTATATGAATATATATATATCTTATATACATATATATACATATAAATTGTTTTTTCTTTTGGCCAAATACTGTACCAATAGATTATTTTTTGTTGGTACGAATATCTTGGTCCTTTCTTTTTTTCAAAAATTTTTTTCTCCCTGGTTGATGTTTGGTAGTATATTTTTACAATCAAACTTTCTGCTGGGTTTTTTCTCTCCGCAAGGATCTACCAACACGCTTGGTATATTATATATACTAGCAAATATATGCACCCTCCGGGTGCAAGTATTTAAGTTTTAATGTAATAAAATATTATATTAAATTAGAAAGTCTAACGGAACTAAATAAGAATACAGATAAAAATATTTGAAACAGAGGGAGTATAATAAAAGATTTGAAACAGAGGGAGTATAATAAAAAATGGAACAACTGAAACTTACTCTTCCATCACTCTCGTCTTTCATTGTTATTTTTTCTAATTTAAGTATTTAGTTATAAGAGGAAGTAAAGAATAAAATGACAGTTATTTTATCTTATTAATGGATTTCATTTAAGATTAATTGAAGAGATTTTTGCTTATATTCATTAAAATAAAACCAAACAATTAGAAATCAATAATACTAAGCACATATTTATTAAATTCGATTTTTTAATATTGATATGCAAATTAGCCTTCCCGTTCACACTGTAAACCGCTATTTTGTTGTATATATAAATATAATTGCATGTTGTCAGTATGTAGACATAGTTAACAGTATTAATAATGTAAGACAATTTTATTAATAATTGAGGTTTAGATAAAAATAAAATCATTGAGAATGTGATATCAATAACTAAGAGAATTGTGACTTGAGTAGGAATATAGTTTCGGTTACAGACAGAAAAACACACAATCTCCATTATAATAAGATATATATATATATATTTCTCTTCCTTTTTAAATTTTTGTTTAACTTGATTTAAACGTATAGTCTAAAGACGAGGCTAAGTACTGACTTCGGACTGGCAGCAGGTGGTGTGCAACTGTGGCAGTTTCTTTGCTTCGAGACCACCCCATACCCCACCCCACCAAAAGAAAGAAGAAGAAAGAAGACGCTCTTACTCCCCTCTGAGCGAATGAATCAATACCCATCGTACCAGGTGGTACCTTGCTTGTTCTTCTTTTCCCCCTTTTCTACTCCATCCATGAAAGATCGTAGTCATTGTTAAAAACAAAACATGTACTTTAAAGATGAAAACAATGGATTATAATAAGCTTAATCTGTTTTATTGTTTTTTGTTTTGTTTTACCGTATGTATACTCTGAGCTGTGAAAGCCTCTTATTGCAATGAAATTGAACTCTCACTCTTCCTCTCTCCCACTTCACCACACCTCCCTTCTCGACCAATAGAAACAATGCAATGCGGCCCTATACTGATCCATCCATAAACTTTTCCATTCGCATCTACATATAATTCTTATACGAGGTGTGTCATAAAATTTTTTTTCAGAATACAAGGTGTGTCAAAAAAAGAAGTACAGATTTTAAAGCTGTATTTACCAAGATAGAAATGAACAATGAATGGAACGTAATTCTTTCAGAATACAAGGTGTGTCAAAAAGTACAGATTTTAAAGCTGTATTTACCAAAATAGAAATGAACAATGAATGGAACGTCAATTCTTTCAGAATACAAGGTGTGTCAAAAAGTACAGATTTTAAAGTTGTATTTACCAAGATAGAAATGAACAATGAATGGAACGTTAATTCTTTCAGAATACAAGGTGTGTCAAAAAATACAAAAAAATCTCAATACTTTTTTGGCACACCTTGTATTCCTAAAAACCTTTTCCGTGCTAATTTATATGCCAGGTTACATTCCTGTCCCCAACCCCGTTATGTTACCAAAGATCTTTGTTCTTAGGCTTTCTAAGAAAAAGAAAGATGTGAGTTCAGATCTGATCTATTCTGTTTGAAATAAGCGTACTTACACAGATATACATTTTCGTAGATATATTTATTCACATGAATAACAAGGAAACTTCGATAATCTTAGGACCCGTTCAGAGTGAGGCTGGGCGGACGTAAACAAACCCTACTCGAATGTTTCGGGCTTGATATGGTTAATTGTAGCTAGTGGTCAAAACTGTTACACTGTTTACTAACAACCATAAAATGATGACCTAAGTATTTGTAATAAAAAAGCAACTGAAATGAAAAGGAAAGAAATAAGAGTTTTAAAAAAATCATAAGAGAAGGAAAAATCTGAATTCAAACGAGCTGTTCTACGCTTAAAAATTGACCATGTGTCACATCTTGTCTGTGTTGTATAGCCGACTACTACCGGCTACTGGACTTTAATAAACAACAGATACGTATATACAAAAATAGGACCCGTCTTTATTTTCTTCGGTGTGTGGGTAGTGAGGGCGAAGAGCTTCACAATAAAAATTCCCGATCGAGTGGGTGGCGACGAGTGTTCACAATGAAAATGCCGGGTGGCTGGCAAAGAGCCGTGTTCCCAATGAACTTCCGAGGTTGACGGGAGACGAAGTTATCTTCTCGGCTGCTGCTGGGATCTCTGTCTGTCGGCTCGAATCCTCTGGCCTTTATATCGATAAATACGCCTACGCATCTTTATCTTTTGATCTGGTCTTTACATCCGCTAAATATGCCTACGCATTTTTCGTTTGCTCTGATAACGGAGATTTGTTATATATTTCTTTATCCTCTCCCTGCTTCCTTGACCGGAAAACCTCTCTTCCGCTTTCCCTTTCTTTTTAAATATATTTTTGTACCCTTCTCTTTGTCTCTCTGCCGGAAGCTTCCTCTTCCGGGCGACGACAATACAACATCCGTGGTGGAGAGGTTGTTTTTGTTTTATGGCATATCAACCACGATTATTTAATGCCGACAAAATTTTGAAAGATTCGTAGCGATAGTTTGGAAGAAAATTATTTACACTCAATTTTCTTGTAAGGAAAATTTACCCATATATGGTATCCTGATAGGTACTACCACTTCGGAACAAATTTATAGACTAGCCGAGGTCACGTGGTTTATTCCTCCGGCAAATCAATAGCCATAATGATACACTACTTAAACACTGATACTTGCCATAGCTCTACTCGCAATCATTGAGGAGGAACTTACGATACTATGAACCAAAGGATACTTTATCGAGGATTACCAAGGATTTCCGCTGGACAAGCAATCTAAAAGATTAAAGGATGGCCCATAAGATTGTAACAATTTTAATGTTAGGTTAATTAATTTCTATATAAAATTATATATAGGATTGCTTGTAATACATTTGAGAATGACACAATAGTATTAGAGACCAGTAACAGCAAATAATTATCATTTAAACCCAATTTGTAAAAATCATTATGCGAATTATTCCCACCATATTCTATGTAAATCTTTATTTCTAAGCGATTAAAGGAGTGGCCTATAGTCGGTATCAGCCAGACAGCAAAGGAGTCTATCCCCTTTTCGCTAGCGCTAGACCAGGGAGATTATTTTATGCATCTCAGGTAGAACGACACACCTACCATCAGCTCCCCATTTTACCGCACAGAAGCTGTGCTACTTATACACTGAGTGGGTGAGGGCCGGTATCGAACCCAGAAACTTGTGGACGCTCTATCAACTGAGGATTTTGAATGCATTAATAATATTGACAGTTTTGCGGCAAATCTAACCCAGCTAGACTTTAACAAAGACATCGTTAATAAATATGATGCTAGTTAAGAATAGATAATGACTATTTTATAATTTGATTAAATAACTAATGTTGTATAGACATCGTAGTGTATACCCAACATTGGGTATATAATCAAGAGAGACTCAGAGAGAGAGAGAGAGAGAGAGAGAGAGAGAGAGAGAGAGAGAGAGAGAGAGAGAGAGAGAGAGAGAGGAGACTTTGTTACTTCTTCCTTTACTGATTCTGCTGAATCTGCCCGTTTCCTTTTCTTCTTTGGTCGTCATGTTGTCGTCTAGATTCTTGCAGCTTCATCTTAAATATATGCACCCTCCGGGCACAAGTATTTAATTTTTATTGTAATAACATTTTCCTATTAAATTAGAAAGGCTAACGAAACTAAATAAGAATGCAGATAAAAAGATTTGAAACAGAGGGGAGTATAATGCCAATAACTTCTAAGGGCTTCGTCTGGACTAACTTTTTTCGTCATGCAATTAACTAACTTCAAGTCGTATTTGCTTGTACAAGATTTATTTGCCCATAACTCATCGCGCGGAGCTGAGTCCAGAAGCAGACGTGTCTATTCTACCCTACATCTCGGCTGCAACTGACCTAACTAAATCAAAATCACGTGACGTGCGAGATTTCAACTGTCCAGTAGTTTTTCGTCCCGTGATATGATAAAACTTGCCCCGCAGAATTCCTACAGGGTGTTGCTAATAATCTATGCTACCAATAGAGTATACAACACTAAGGAAATCCTGACGTCAGTGATGATGTAGTTTCGGTTACAGACAGAAAGTTACATAATCTCCACTATAATAAGATATCAAGTATCTTTGTTTGTAGACGTACTGTTCAGTTTGTTCAAAATAAAGGTGTTTATGAGCGGATTCTTAAAGGTCTCATCGTTTCATGTATTGTGAATCTGTATTGAAAAGCCATTAAATGCGATCATGTTTCACGTGATAGTTGAACAGTTTATTGCCAAGTCAGGCAAATAAGCATTAAAAGTTTTTATTACAAGAACTAATAAATATATGCACCCTCCGGGTACAAGTATTTAATTTTAAATGGAATAACATTTCATATTAAATTAGAAAGGCTAACGAAACTAAATAAGAATGCAGATAAAAAGATTTGAAATAGAGAGTATAATGCTAATTTCTTCCTAATTTAACTATTTAGTTAAGATAGGAAGTAAAGAATAAAAGTGGCTAAATAGGAGATCGTTCAAATCGTTCAAAATGAAATGCAAAAAATATCAAAGCTGATTATCTGATGTTGCCTATCCTCCGAATTCTTATTTCTTATGAGTGTCGTCACCTCTGCTAAATAATGGACAATTCCGTTTTTATCATAAAGAAAGAAAGAGAAGGAAATAGTCAAGCGACACAGAAAAAAATATAGCAAGAAAGAAAGAAAGAAAGATAGTGGGTATGGGAAAGAGAGAAAGCGCGCGGAAGAGATAACGGTAACCTGTTTCAATTGAACATAATGAAAAGATGAAAAGAAGGGAAGAAAGAAAGAAGAAAGAAAAAGAGTAAGAGAGTGTTAACTCAAGATTATTATACTTTTTACCTATTGAACTATTTGGCAATAGCTCTTAAGTAAACATATCAAACGTTGTAATGATGAAATTATTATACTATAGTATATCCACAGGTCCTGCTAGTCTATTTTAATACCAATGTGTTTAATGAATTGGAAAATAACAAATAATTACTGCTGCAATATCATTACCTTCCCCCTTGATTTAAAGGGACAGGGCTGGGTTCATTGCCCAGTGCCTGAGGTGCCCCTTGAGGCGGAATGCCGACGGGATCAACGTTTTTTTTAATACCTGCCACCCATGAGTCTCGGCTTGTGGGTAGCCCTACATTAATAGCGCCTTGTGTCTACCCCGTACACGTGGGGTACGTAGTAAATATAGTATCATGATCAGGGGATACGTGTATATCACATAATACTTTTACTTTTTTTATTTTATTTTTTTATTTTTTATTTTTTTGTCGTCTCCGATGGCTTGGTCATATACGTCGGATGGATGATGGGCGAATCCCGAAAGACATCCTCTATGCATAGCTTTCGTCTGGTAAGAGACAGATTGGTCGCCCCCAGCTGTGATTCAAGAATGTCTGCTAAAATGATCTCAGGTGCTTTAGCATTGCCCATTCCAGCTGGAAAAAATTGGCTCTGGACCTCTCTCGGTGGCGGTAGACTCTCTGTAGAGGACTGTTCATGTCAGAAGTCATCCTGGTGCAACACCATGAAGCTAAGAGGTCTAGAAGAAAGCAGCGGCAACAAAGCACCGGCACATCAACATCTTCAGGGACAGACTTCAAATGCGACATCTGTGGCAGAGAATGTTTTTCAAACATCAGACTTCAAAGTCACAGGAGGCGCTGTAACTTCAGGAGCACAAAAACTTTATTATAGTCTTCCGAGACTGAAATTTTATTATCTACTATTTTATTTCTTTATTTATCTGTTTTTCGATTAAAGTGTATCATAAAACGGGCAACATCACAAGAAAGAGAGTGAAACACCACGTTCCTGGTTGTTGTTCAGACGTAAGTTTTGTGACTTATGTTACGTATTCGATTGTATGTTGTGTACGTATATCTACTTGCCTTTGCGTTGCAGTTATGCGCATGCGTGCTCGCGTGCTCGCGTGTGTAGTTGTAGGGACGCTCGTGTGGGCGTGCGTTTCTGTGCGTCTCCCGCCCTTCTGGTTTGTATGGCTTCCCACCAGCAATAGATCGGCACTAGTTGGGCGAGTCTTTTGGGGTGGCGTGCGTGAACAAAGGCGGCAAAGGGTGAAGCCGGTATGTGCCTGTTAAGCGTAATGAAACGTAGCGAAACGTGTCAGGAAAAAAAAAGAAGAAAACTTCTTTTTTTTTCCACAGGCGCTGGGTAAGCATTATTCAAGTGGATCCGCGGCAACAGTGAAACGTCGATTAAAGGATTAAGTGAAGCAACACTATAGGCAAAGAGTGAAGTGTGTAAGGCGAAATAAAAGGAAAAGGCAGAAATTATCATTTCAAAAGGAATTGAGTAGGCAATAAGAAGAAGAAGAAGAAGAAGAAGAAGAAGAAGAAGAAGAAGAAGAAGAAGAAGAAGAAGAAGAAGAAAAGAAGAAGAAGAAGAAGAAGAAGAAGAAGAAAAGAAGAAGAAGAAGAAGAAGAAGAAGAAGAAGAAGAAGAAGAAGAGAAGAAGAAGAAGAAGAAGAAGAAGAAGAAGAAGAAGAAGAAGAAGAAGAAGAAGAAGAAGAAGAAGAAGAAGAAGAAGAGAAGAAGAAACAGTGAGAAGAAGAAGAAGAAGAAGAAGAAGAAGAAGAAGAAAGAGAAAGAAGAAGAGAAGAAGAAGAAGAAGAAAGAAGAAGAAGAAGAAACAGTGGAAAAGAAGAAGAAGAGAAGAAGAAGAAGAAGAAGAAGAAGAAGAAGAAAACAACTACAAAAACATCAAGAAGAAAACCAACAAAGAGAAAGAAGGAGAACGGGGGGATAAGAAGAAAAATAAGAAGAGAAGTAGGAAGAAAAAGAAAATGAAGAAGAAAAAGAAAAAATCAAGATAAAGAAGAGGAGGAATAAGTAGAAGAGAAGGAAAACGAAAAGCAAGAAGAAGGGGATGAAGAGGAAGAACAACAACAACAACAACAAAACAAGAAAAAGCAATATGAAGAGAAGAGAAAAAAGAAAAAAGAAGAAGAAGAAAAAGAAGAAGAAATAAGAAAAGAAATAAGAAAATAAAGAAGAAGAAGAAGAAGAAGAACAACAACAACAACAACAATAACAACAACAATAACAATAACAAAATAAGAAGAAAAGCAACATGAAGAGAAAGAAAGAAAGAAAGAAAGAAAGAAAGAAAGAAGAAGAAGAAGAAGAAGAAGAAGAAGAAGAAGAAGAAGAGAAGAAGAAGAAGAAGAATGGAAACGATCAAGCACACGTGCCTCCTATCATGCACGCGTTTGCCCCCGAACTTTTGTAACATTTTTCTAAATGAAAACCACAAGTCCCGCCATTATTAGGATTGTATAGTTCTTTATTTTTTTTGTTCTTTTGATTTCTTTTGTTTTGTAACTTTTCACCGGGATAATTTACGACCTCAACTATTGTCTGCTTAATTGTTATCAACTTTATGTAATAACACTTGACAACCTGTGAAACCCGCTGTGATCACAGGTTGTCAAGTCGTGACAGCGACCCACGATGCCGCGGCAGCTACTTTTATTTAGGAAAGACTTAAGACTCCTAATTAGAACTTCATGGTTATTTCAGTGATATCGGGAAATCGGGGTCTCTAGTGCAAAATCAGACCCCCGAAAGTTGGAGGCCGTGGTGTAATGATTAGAGTCGAAGGAAATGGACTCGTCGACCCGAGTTCAAATCGTGGACGAAGCTACAGTTCACATAGCGCTAATCGTGGACGAAGCTACAGTTCACATAGCGTTAATAGCCTTAGGAAAGACATACATCCAACTATTCTCCTTCCAGCTATGAGTAAGGGCATTTGCCTCATATCCCACTTGTATGGGCTGGGCACAAGGCCTGGTTTTAACGTGGGCCCACCCACAAGCCGAAGCCCATGGGTGGGAAAGAACAAAAATTGCGTCGATCCCGTCGACAATACCCCACAATACCCCTTAGGCGCTGGGCAATAAACTCAGCCCTGCCCCCAAGGGGGTAGGTATTGCCTGGTCGGGGGGAGCCCCCTGGGATCGACACTATCATTTATTACTTATAACCTGATCCAGTGGCCGAAGTACACTGGACCCCCAGCTGGGCCGGGTATGTGAAAGTCCGGAGACTTCCACAATAAGTAAGTAGTTCTGGGCTCTTTAACCTTGGTTAGGCAACCAGTCTAGCAGAAGGAAAACTCTGAATTCAAAACCGTTAAACTCCGCTCGGGATGGTCACTAGAATAGGTTCAGTCCCATTTAGTGATCTATTTCACTAATTAAAAAAAAGAAAATGCTTGTTCATTTGCAAATGGATATAATTTCATTCAATAGTTAATTCTTCGTTTATTGTCGCCTAATCTTGTCTGGTGAGGTAGGTGTGTGCACACCCAGTATCACTAAAAAAAAAAGAGCTGTTAAAGGGCGGATGAGGCCCAGGAGGGACAACGGTCATCCACAACACTAATAGGAGTAGGGTTGGGGTACTACTCACATGATTCCCCAAATGGGGGGACGGGGCTCCTTAGATGGGGCGATGGACGATAGGGACAGGTAGTGGGAGACAATAATCACCTGATGTTTTTTGCCCCTCAGGCACGCCTCGGCTATCACAGTGCAACTGTTAAGAAAAACGAGGTAACTATGATGTTCATCTACCTTTGACTTATCTTATTATAATGGAGATTGTGGGTTTGTCTGTCTGTAACCGAAACGATATTACTATACAAGTCACAATTCCTTTCGTTATTTACATCATATTCTCCATGATTTTATTTTTATTTACACCTCAATTATTAATAAAATTGTTTTACATTATTTATACTATTAACCATATCTACATACTAATGACATGCAAGTGTATTTATATATACAACAAAATAGCGGTTTACAGTGTGAAGGGAAGGCTAATTTGCATATTGATCTTAAAAAATTGATTTTAATAAATATATGCTTAGTATTATTGATTTCTAATTGTTTGGTTTTATCTTATTGAATATGAGCAAAAATCTCTTTAATAAATCTTAAAAGAAATCCCTTAACAAGAAGAAATAACTGTAATATAATTATTTACTTCCTATTTTAACTAAACAGTTTAATTAGGAAAATTATCAATGAAAGACGGGAGTAACGGAAATGATGGAAGAGTTAGTTTCAAAGTTGTTCTATTTTTCAATCATACCCCCTCTGTTCAAAATCTTTTTATCTACATTCTTATTCAGTTTCATTAGCCTTTCTAATTTAATATGATATTTTATTATAAAATTTAACTAAAATACTTGCACCCGGAGCGTGCATATATTTGCTAGTTCTCTTAATATTTTGGAATGAAAAATCTCTTCATCAACCAATTTCTGCAGAATATATTAGAGGTAATCGAACAGCATTCTAGTTATCTCGTATTTCTTTACACTTGCATTGTGATGGCCTTCAAAACCAACCGCCAAACCAATATACACACAATGTTGCGAGCAAATTATAAAACTCTAAAAACTTAAAAGATTTAATTGGTAATCTGTTACATAATTATTAGATTCCTAATACTTATGTACAGTAGTGTAGAAACCAAAATGGCTGTTATAAGTTGCAGCCCACGGCCTTGAAGGATTGAATGACAAGGCTTGACCTCATCCTCATCCTTCCGGTGGATACCGTGAGAATCGGTGGAGAAGACCCTCTTCCGGTTTAGATTAGAGAGAATTTTAGTCAGATCGGCCAAGACCACGACGGTGGTAAGTCGTGTTATGCACGCTCCGACTCAATCTGCGCAGGTAGTCTGGTGGGGATTTCAGAATAAAATATGATCTAAGTTAAATCAAAGTCTTGTGTTATTATCTAAAAACTACCAATGACCAGGGCTTCTGATAAAGAGAAATCCCCAATGGAAGACCAGACACGAAGTCCCCAAGACGAAGTCCAGACGCTAGAAGAGACGCTAGAAGAATAGAAGTAAGAAAGTAAGGGAAAAGGAGTATATAACAAATCCTCAGTACTATAGAACATCAATTTATGTTTAAAAAGTTTAGTTTAGTTCTACTAAAGTGCTTAAAATGCATGGCTACACACAGAAAATGAATATCTTTGATCTTGCTATATTACTTCAATATTATTTTAGGTATCAATAGACCATAACAGAGGAGGTTATTTCTTCTTGTTAATGGATTTTCAGTAAGCCTATGAAATGATGTTTGTTGATTTTATGATCGAAGTTTATATTTTTCTGATTTACTAATGTGATAAACCATATTAATGTCCCCATCCTGAGCGTTGCACTCTCCGGTGTTTATCGTAGTAAATACATTTCTGTCATTTGTATCAGGTCAGGACAAGACATGACTTCTTTCTTATCTGCTACTAGTACCATGTAAACTTGTACTACCTGTTCCATGGTTGGGTTGTTAGTGATTAAACTGGCAACCCCAGCTTGTCTAGTGAAATAGGTGTGTAGACACCTAGTATCACTAAAAACAAGAGCTGTCGAAAGGCAAATGGAGGTCAGGGGAAGCAACGGCCGCCCACACCGATAGTAGTAAGTAAAAAGTAAAATCGTCAGGGTGGCCTAAAGTCGGTATCAGCCGATCAGCTAGGGAGTCTATCCCCTTTTCACTAGCGCTAGACCAAGGAGATTATTTTAGAGTCTTAGGTGGAGCACCACACCGACCATCAGCTCCTTACTTTACCGCACAGATCCCTGTGCTACTCATACGCTAAGTTGGCAAGGACCGATATCGAACTAGGAACCTTGTGGTTTCTGGTACTTACTACTCACATAATTCCCCAAATTGAGTAGAAGCCCCAAATTGAGTAGACGTCCTTAGATGGGGCGATGAACCATAGGAACGGTTAGTGGGAGAGAGTCATCTAATAATTTTTAGTAATACTAGCAAATATATGCACCCTCCGGGTACAAGTGTTTATGTTTTAATATAATAAAATATTATATTAAATTAGAAAGGCTAATCAAACTAAATAAAAATGCAGATAAAAAATTTGAACAGGGGGGGGGAGGGTATAATCGAAAAATAGAACAACTAAAACTTATTCTTCCATCACTCCCGTCATTCATTGCTGGATTTTCCTAATTTAACTATTTAGATAAATTAGGAAGTAAATAATAAAATTACAGTTATTTCTTGTTAATGGATTTCTTTTAAGATTTATCTCCGAGACTTTTGCTCATATCTATCAAAATGAAACAAAAGAATTAGAAATCAATAATACCAAACACATATTTATCAAAATCAAATTTTTAATATCAATATGCAAATTAGCCTTCCCGTTCACACTGTAAACTGCTATTTTGTTGTATATATAAATACAATTACAGGTTATTGGTATGTAGATAAGGCCAACAGTGTTAATAATGCAATTCCAGTTTTTCCAAGTACTTGTAATTCTCCTATTTATCATTATTTACTCCTTTTGAATTTTCACATCAGCATTAGATGATGGTCTTTCACTGGAGTCTGAGTGGCAGCAAGTCTCCTCAGGTCTCCAGGACTCTTCTGAGTATTCTGGCAGACTGCAGCAGTGCAGTGTTCTGAATGGTTTCAATCCTTCCTCTGATTTCCAAACTTTCCAAACCCTTTTCCAATCCTTTTGGGACCGTTCCAAGTGCACCAACTACAATTGGTATCACTTTCACTTTCATATTCCATAACTTTTTCAGTTCTCTGGCAAGGTCCAGATATTTGTCCATTTTTTCATTTTCCTTCAGCTTCACCCTGTGATCTGCTGAAACTGCAAAATCCACCAGTTGACAGGTTCTTTCTTTTTTGTTAATCAACACTAGGTCTAGTCTTCTTGCTGGGATAAGGTGATCCGTTTTTTATTTTTTTTTATATGCGTCTCTTTCTCTATGATGGGTTCACATACCATTTAGTGGCATATACCATTTAGTAGCATGGTCAAAATTTAATTACTTGCACAATTCCCAGTGGATCCGCTTTTCCACCCAATCGTGCCTATTCTTGTACTCCCTTTGCACTAGTTTTCTGCATTCCCGTGTTATATGATTAACTGTTTCATCTCCATCACTACACATCTTACACTTGCTATTCTGCTGCGTCTTATCTATTTTCGCTTTTATATAGTTTGTTTTTATGACATTATTATTATTATTATTATTATTATTATTATTATTATTATTATTATTATTATTATTATCACTCCTTTTCAGTTTTTCACATCAGCGTTGGCTGATGGTATTTCACTGGATGCTGAGTGACAACATGTCTCCTCAGGTCTCCAGAACTATTCTGAGTATTCTAGCCGATTGCAGCAATGCAGTAGTCTGGATGGTCTCAATTCTTCCTCTGATTTCCAGATCCTCCAGTCTTTTTTCCAAGTTTTTGGGGACGGTTCCAAATGCACCAACCACAATTGGCATCCCTTTCACTCTCATATTCCACAGCTTTTTCAATTCTCTGGCAAGGTCCAGGTATTTGTCCATCTTTTCGTTTTCTTTCAACTTCACCCTGTGATCTGCTGGAACCGCAAAGTCCACCAGTTGGCACGTTCTCTCTCTCATTTTTGTGGTAATCAACACTAGGTCTGGTCTCCTGGCTGGGATGTGGTGATCCCTCTTTATCTCGAAGTCCCAGATAATGTTATGCGTTTCATTCTCAAGAACAAATTCTGGTTTATGCATATACCATTTTGTTGTATGGTCAAAATTTAATTTTTTGCATAATTCTCAGTGGACCATCTTCCCAACCCAGTCGTATCTAGCTTTGTATTCCCATTGTGCTAATTTGCTACATTCGCTTCATACATGGTTTATAGTCTCGTCTCTGTCACCGCGCAGTCTACATTTTCTATTTGTTGTGTCATCTATTTTTTGATTTGATATAATTGGTTCTTATGGCATTATTTTGCGCAGCAATTATTAGTGATTTAGTTTCTCTTTTGTGGTTTCCTCTTCTTAACCATGTCCAAGTCTTTACATGTGCAACCTCTCCGATTTGTCGTTTGAAGTGTCCATATAATTGTTTTTCTTCCCATTTTTGTTTTCTAGTTTTCGTTATTTATCTGTTTGTCCATATATCACATCTGTTGTTGTTGGCTGCCATAAGTAATCTTTCTTTGCTCTTTTTTGTGTATTCTTCGAGTCCTTGGATTGTGGCCTCTACACAGTCCCCTATGTTGGCAAAACCTCTTCCACCTTCTTTTCTTGATACATAGAGCCAATTATTACACTGGGTAACAAAAAACATGTTTTGAAAATCGTCCAGGGTTTTCCAGCTTATTTAGACTAATTTTGATGCTCTGAGTCGGAAAATGACCTTGGTTTTGCCCAATCAGGTCAGGTTTTTTTTGCTACAGAAATTTTTAATAAATCGATTTTTCGTAAAAAAACAAATTTCTGCGGATCATCAGCTGAGAAACCCCTGACGATTTTTTTCCATTTTCCTCAAGAAATAAAAGTCAATGTATCCAAATTCATTCAGTTTTTATTTAGTCCATCAAATTTGATAAGCATAATTATCATAATATTAGTATAAGAATGAGCGTTACGTGACACAAAAGTTCAGAGTTCACGGCATAAATCGGCGTTTCTTCGATTCCCGTGTGTGAGCAGCTGCTGGGTTGTCTCTCTTAGCGACCAGCAGTAGTCCGCCATCATGACTGCGTCCCACCTCCCCTGGTACCTCTCCTCCATTTGGCGCATGTCCTGATGGAACCCTTCTCCCTGCTCGTCGCTCATTGCCCCCAAGGTTTTCAGGAAACTTCTCCATGTGTGAGAACAGGAAGTGCATCTTTATACTCATCAAACACCCGAGTTTTTGGAAGGCCTCTATCATGCTGCTGATGAGTGTGGCGTGGTTTGCTGCCTTCGTGTTCCCCAGGAAGTTGTTCACCACCAGCACAAACGATTTCCACGCGGCGCACTCTAGCGTGTTCGTGGAGTTTTGGAACTCTGTGTCCTTTATGAGCTGCCGTATCTGTGGGCCATCGAAAATGCCGGCCTTCAGCTTCTCAATGGTCAGTCGAGGAAAGGCTCGGCACAGGTAGTTGAAGCACCTCCCATCCTTGTCCAGAGCGCGCGTGAACTGTTTCATTAACCCAAGCTTCATGTGTAGCGGTGGGATCAATATCTTCTCCCGGTCAACAAGAGGTTCGTTTATGATGTTTTTCGCCCCAGATACTAACTGCTCTCGCGCCGGCCACTCTTTCTTTACATAGTGCTGGGCTCTGTCTCGACTGTCCCACATACATATAAAGCATGGGTACTTCGTGAACCCGGACTGCTGACCAAGTAGAAAGTTCACGACGCAGATGACCCATTGGTGCTGCTCATATTGGATTTTGTCGAGCACGTACTTCACTGCATATTTCTCTTTGAGAGTTGTGGAGTGCGCAAGAGGGATTGAGGCGAACTGGTTCCCGTTGTGGAGGAGCACATACTTCAAAGAGCGCTTGCAGCTGTCAATGAAGAGTTTAACAAGAAGACCGGCGACATCTCGACAATACACGAGGTCTTCCTCTTGGCAGAAGTAGCCCATGTAGTCCTCATGCCTTCTACGAAAGAAAGTGATACGCGCGTCCTTGCCAAGTAGATTTTTCTCTTTGAGTCTGGAGGCCAACAGCTCGGAGGAAGTCTTCGACAAGCTGAGATCCCGAACCAGATCATTAAGCTCACATTGTGAAAAGGGCTGCGGACTATCTTGTGCTCCATACTCCTCTTCTGTATATCCTCGCTCGTCTGTAGTGGTGGCCTCGTCGTCGCTGTCGGGAAGCTCTGTGAACGCTGGTACAGGAATTTCTTCGCAGTGAGCCAGTGGACGGCGGGCAGATGGAAGGTCGGGGTACTGGAGGCTGTGCCGATTCTTTCCGGTTGATGCCAGTAGTATTGATGGCGCAGAAGTAACAATCCGATGCATGGTCAAACGGCTCCCTCCAAACCATCGGAATCCCAAACTTCAGGGAAGTTTTCGCGCCCTTCGTCCACCGCCGGAGGTATTCCACGCACGTCTTGCACACCGTGTGCGGTGTCCAGGACTTATATTGGTCACCCAGCTTGGCTTTAAAGTAAGCCTCGTAGCGCGGCTTACAAATCCTGTGATGTTCTTCCTGTCCCCTGACAGCGTGTATTCTCCGCAGATGTAGC
Source organism: Doryteuthis pealeii (assembly GCA_023376005.1). NCBI lineage: Eukaryota > Metazoa > Mollusca > Cephalopoda > Myopsida > Loliginidae > Doryteuthis > Doryteuthis pealeii. The sequence continues at coordinate 37,541,624 of CM042150.1, read as the reverse complement.
AGAAAACGTCAGGATTATTCCTGCATGACCGTCGCGCCGAAGCCATCACAATAAACTGAAAGAAAAAAATGAAAAAAATGAAAAAAGAAAGATGGAGTAATGGTGAGACAGGTATTGATTTGATTGGCTAATTGTGGAATTCCCTTTATTCGTGTCTGTGCATTGTAAATCGATATATTCTTCAAGAAAAATATGATTGAACTCAAAACCCCTGATATTAGCCTATGTATAGCTCGTCAGGTAGGCCTATGGCTGTATCTCAAAAAGTTGACCTGTTAGAGCAAAATCAATGTGATATTCGGACTCAGAACACCAAAATTAGTCTAAATCAGCTGAGAAACCCCTGACGATTTTTTGGCTGTTACCCAGTGTTATCATACCTAGGGTGTAGAGTCTTGTGCATCGTCATTAATTACCTAGTCTTTTGGTCGATCTGAGTTCTTCTTTTGTCCATTTTAAGAATGGTCCAGAGTATCTTATAACGGGGACGGTCCTTTAAGATTTCTGCTGTTGAGCTTGCTTTCTAAGAGCTTTCTTGTTCTTCTGAGGTATTCTTTTTTCACTTTTTCTTTCACTTCTGTTTGCTTGATATTGTCTGCTTCTAAAATTCCTAAGTATTTGTAAGTTTCTTTTTCTTCAAGTGATTTTATAGTGCCCTGATTTGGTAGTTGTATTCCGTCTATTAATTTTCTTTCCCCTTTTTTATTACTAGCATAGGACATTTTTCGATTCTGAATTCCATCCCTATACCCTGGCTATATATTCTGATGGTTGTATATTATTATTATTATTATTATTATTATTATTATTATTATTTATTAAATGCAAATTTATTATTTATTCTAACACTGCTCGACCCGATTCACAGGTGAATGAATCGTGTTAACAAAATCAGACTGCGTAACCAAACAAGTGTCACAGCTTTCGAACTTTTAATTGATCAGCAACTGCTTACTAAACACCATGACACGTGGCAGCCTGAAGTAACAACTGTTATAATAATAATAATAATAATAATAATAATAATAATAATAATAATAATACAAAAAACTATCATGTTTCATGTGAAAGTCTATTTATATTTACATGTGTGCCTGTTTGTGGCTACCGAGAAACCTATCATTGTCAATATTTCTACATTTCCTCTTAAAAGCACTGATTCCACGATTTAAAAAAATCATGCTATTCACGGATCGACTAATGATTCCAGTCTGTTTATGTAAGCTAAGAATCTATCACTATTAGTATTTCTACATGTCCTCTGGAAAGGTTTTGATTCTACGACAAAAATCAAACAAAAAACACAAAAAACAAAACAAAAAAAAAAAATGCTATTCACGGATATATTTTTTATTTTAAAAAATTAACATTTTTTTTTGTATTTAGACCCAGCCTCGTAATGGGGGTCCAGTGGTTTCGGCCATGGATCTTTACAAGTTAATAGCATTGATTCCAGGGGGCTATCCCCCAGGCAACACCTGCCTCCTCGATTTCAAGGGGACAGGGCTGGGTTTATTGCCCAGTGGCTGAGACGCCCCCCTTTAAGAGGAATGCCGATGTGATCAACGCAATTTTTCCCCCACCACCCATGAGCTTCGGTTTGTGGGTAGTCCCATATTAATAGGGCCTTGTGCCTAACCCGTACACGAGGTACGAGGTAAATGCCATGCTATTCACAGATCGACTAATCATTCCACTGAATTAAAAAGACATACTCAGGGCAGCCTACGAAGGGACAAACTACCGACAGCAAACTAGCGAAATTATTGAAAGTCAGCTGATCGATTTTGACCTTGAACACATCGTGTGAAAATATTCAAATCATATTTGCCACTCAGAATAAAAGCTTAGTTGTGTAATTTTCGATTATTGCAGGTGCGTTTGATTAAGTGGGTAATAATAATGAACCACTCACCCTGGCACCTGGAATAGAAGGATACACCGACTGCACCTCTGCATAGGGGTAAAATCTACCCAATAGAGCCATCTGTTGAATGTGCCTGACGGCTGTGATGCTTAAGGACGGAATCCTGGTGGCTGAGCAATCCATGACATGAAACACTCTACTTTGGCCCTTACTTGGGCTAGACGGGCGGCCAGAGACGCCTCTTCCAATTAATCAGTAGGTCACTTCAATCACTAGTACCTATATGATTGTCCCGGCCCTGTTGCCCTTATGCAAAGCCCCTGCCCTTTTGATCATATACGTACTATAAGGCGGTGGCTGAGGGTCTTAGTATCCTGGGTATGACGTTAAACTGCATCTAGTGGTGAAGTTCCAATTCTCGAACTTTGGGGAGGGTAGAGTACTCTTTATCGCTATTACTTCAAGATCCACCCTGACCGGAGTGGTAGTACCTGTTAGGTTCCTATAAAAAATGAGTATTTGAAAATGTGTTCGGTAGAGCGTTCGGTTAGAAACCACAAGGTTCCTAGTTCGATACCCGCCCTTGCCAACTCAGCGTATGAGTAGCACAGGGATCTGTGCGGTAAAGTAAGGAGCTGATAGTAGGTGTGGCGCTCCACCTCAGATTATAAAACAATCTCCTTGGTCTAGCGCTATTGAAAAGGGGATAGACTCCCTCGTTGACTGGCTGATAACGACTTTAGGCCGCCCCGTCGACTGTACTTTATTATAAAAATAAGTTTAACATTTTTTTTGAATATCTAATATGAATGAATAAAACAAACATCTTCGGCATAACATAACCCAAACGTTTGACATGCCGTAAAATCCAACCACCCAGCCAGCCAACAAACCAACCTATTATTACTGCGCAATACACAACCCTGAATATCTTTACAAAAAGACTAGGAAGACAGAAGTTTAAAAAGATAATTGAAGCTATTCATATCGCCTAGAGAATCTGCGTGCGATCCTAAACAAAACATGGAAACAACACCACGCGAGAAAACAGCTGTACGGTCATCTGTCCGATATCACCCAAACTATCCGAGTTAGACGAACTAGACACGTAGGACACTGCTGGAGAAGCAAAAACAAACCCATAAGTGACGTCCACCTGTGGAAGCCAGCACTTGGGCACGCTAGAGTGAGCCGGCCAGCAAAGACGTACATTGACCAGCTCCGTACGGATACGGGATGCCGCGCAGAGGACCTCCCGAGAACAATGAACGATAGGGACGGCTGGAGAGAGATTGTCATGGATATCCGTGGAAATAGCGCAAAATGATGATAATGATGATGATGATGATGATGATGATGATTTCATATCACAGCGTAAATACAACAAGAATAGCTTGTGATTAATGAGAGTACTTGTTATTTGATTCCCAGTTAATACCCACCCCTAATGTAAACATTCACTATCGTAATAAAGAATTATTAGATAAATAAATGACCTGAGTACTACCAATAAAAAAACCCAGCTGCTGTGACTATTGTAATAGATGAAATAGTACAGGCAGATGCTGTTATTGGAGTAATATGGAGAGTGACTGGATCTTATTTCAAATATATTAAACATCCTGCATTTTTTTAATATATATATACAGAGCGTGTGCATAAGAAAAATGCAGTATTTTAATTAAAAAGAAATGAAGCTATCCATGTCACAGTGTGAATACAATGGATGGTGTAATGGTTATAGACGAAGGAAATGAACTCGTCGACCCGAGTTCACATCCTAGACGAGACTATTTACATTTTTAATATCGCTATTGGTCTCTTTCATTCAATTTATGTTCCCCAATCCCACCCTCAATGAGGACACCTGTTGGCCGTGAGTGGCGACCCGTGATGCTTAAGGATAGAACCCCAGTGACCTGCAACATTACACTTTGGCCCTACTTAGGCTAGACGGGCGGTTGGAGAGATCACCCTGCGATCAATCGGCTAGTCACATCAAGCCCTAGCACCAATATAATTGTAGAGGTGTAATGATTAAGGTCATGGGAAATGGACTCGTCGAACCGAGTTCAAATCCTGGATGTGGTAATTGCATTTCACTTAGCGATAATACCCTTGGGAAATGTATGAATCTAAGTACTTTCCCTCCAGCTACGGATAAATAGTAGGACAGACTGGACCCTTTAACCTTGAGTAGGCAACTAATCTAGGAGAAGGAAAACTCTGAATTCAAACCTGTTAAAATCCGCTTAAGAAATTAACCTTGTTTCATATCCTGCTCGTGCGCGTGTGTGTGTGTGTGTGGGGTAAATATGTACAACGATAAGAAAACGCGGGGATACGAGAGAGTACTTTTTGTCGTTTGATTCCCAGTTATTATCCCCCACTAATGTAAACATTCACTATCATAATAAAGAATTATTAGATAAGTAAATGACCTGAGTACTATTAATAAAAATATACATAGTGTTTGCATAAGAAAATAGACAATCTCAAAAAACAATACACACACACACACACACACACATATATATATATATATATATATATATATGTGTGTGTGTGTGTGTGTGTGTGTGGAGAAAGGTAGACAAACACGGGATGTTATAGAAAATGGATGTTTACTGTAGGTAGTAGTGTCGACGATGCAACGTGTCGGTTTATTAGACCTTCATCAGGACATGGATATAGTTCTTGCTTCAATGATGGACATTATCATCATTGAAGCAAGAACTATATCCAAGTCCTGATGAAGGTCTAATAAACCGAAACGTTGCATCATCGACACTACTACCTACAATAAACATCCACTTTTCTATAACATCCCGTGTTTGTCTACTTTTCTTCACATACTGTCAGATTAACGTCCTCGCATTTCTCCAATATATATATATATATATATATTATATATATATATATATATATATATATATATTCAAAGACTATTAAATGGTAGCTGGTTGGTTGAATTATACGGCATGTCAACCGGTCAAGGGTTATTTTATGCCGTCATGAGGGGCCGGGTTAGTCGGTAGAGCGTTCGGCTAGAAACCACAAGGTTCCTAGTTCGATACCGGTCTCCGCCAACTCAGCATAGGAGTAGCACAGGGATCTGTGCGGTAAAGTAAGGAGCTGATGGTAGGTGTGGCGCTCCACCTCAGATGCTAAAACAATCTCCTTGGTCTAGCGCTATTGAAAAGGGGATAGACTCTCTCGCTGACAGGCTGATACCGACTTTAGGCCGCCCCGTCGACTTTACTTTACTTTACTTATAGGGTTGTTTTTAATACATTTTGGTTTTATCCATTAGTGTAAGGTATTCAAAATGTTTTTGAACTAGTTTTTTAAAAACACATTTTTGATCTATTAAATCGATAAAGGTACTACCGTGAACCTGGATTAATGACAATGTAGGGATACTCTACACTCTCCAGGGTAATCTTCAACTTGTTCCTCGTAAATTCCTTCTATAAAATAAACTGAACCCTGAAAAATTTTATGTCCGTGTTTTTGCAATAAATGTTTTAAATATGTTTGCAATAAATGTTTTTAAATAAAGAAAATATATTCAGTATTGTAAAATAACGGGTGCAAGAAAAATAAAACATTTATTGCAAAAACACGGACATAAAATGAAGGTTCAGTTTATTTTATGGTAGGAATTTACGAGGATCATGTTAAAGATTACCCTCTACAGAGCTCCAAATGCTGTTTAATATCATACTCAGAACATTAAGACCCTCGGCCATCACGTTCTAGCACATATATGATAAAAGAGTCGGCGGCTTGCCATTAGGAGTTTTAAAGTTTTCGAAATTGAAAACTAAAACCGGCTATTTTGCATAGATCAGATTAAATAATAGAATAAATAAATATTTATATTAACATAATGGCGTGGATTTATCTTACCTTTTAACGAAATAATCTATTAATAATGGAGATTCTCTTCCGGTTTTTGTCTGTAACAAAAATTACGTCACTGCTTACGTCACATTACCCAAAATCTTCAAAACATAGAATAAGTACACTCAAAATTTGAACATGCAACATTAGACTGTCCTCGTTGTTTTTTAAAACAATTTTTAATAAATACATGACTGGTATTATATATCTATATATAGTTTGTTTTTTTTTTAATACATATTTAAAGTTTACATTTCAAATTGTTTTATTTTTTAATCCTTTAATGAATTTGATGATTTTACTTACTTAGGGTACAAACTCGCTGACATTGAATTTTTTACTCCCACCACTCAGGCAATATGTTTCAAAAATCTATTTTACATCACCCGGAGGGTTTTTATTTTCTACTAGTAAGTTTAATATCTTATTTTAAATACCGTATTTTGACGGCGAATAAGACGCACTGGCAAATAAGACGCACCCCCATTTCAGCAGGTCAGATTCAGCAAAATTTTTTTTCGCGTATTTAAGCATATATTGTTGAAAACAGTCTAGCTGTGCATTACACAAACAGAAACATAGCTGTATAGAAGTAATTTGGCAGTTTAGGGTAGGTAAAAGTACTGAGCGTAAGCTGGGTTAGTGAGCATCATAGAGAAAATTAGGATAGGCCTACGGGAGGTCTCAAACTTCACCTACGATGTATAAGAGGCAGGGCAATTTTTTTGAGCCAAAATTTTGGAGAAAAAATGCGTCCTATATGTCGTCAAATACGGTAATAATTATCAATAGCTCCATATATATATATTTGTGGGTCCTGAATTTTCTGTGAACCTCTCTTGGACCCTTGTGGTTCTCCATTTTTGAAATTTGGCATGGGTACTCCAAATCTTCTGACCCTTAAAGGGGCCATATTGTCCCCGTTGAGAAACCATCTTAGAGTATTATATGATATTGCTGTTGGCATCCTTCCGTCTATGAAAGACGATGGAGCTGTGTCCAAATTTTTAAAACTGTGTAGCGTGGGCGGGTTCATCTGGAGGATGAACTGTTGCCCAAGCGGCAAATCTCCCCTCTCCACATTGCCGCTGTGATCCAAAGGAAAGGTAAGGAAGCAATGGAGTTTGGCAAAGGTAGTGTCGCAAGAGTTGGTGGGTAGCACTGGATTTCAGCATCACACCTCCTTAGGAACTCCTGCTCCTAATTTGTTTCGGGGTTTACTCCCCTATATGATATTGCACCGCGTGGCGCCTGGTCTAATGGTCAGAGTCGTAGGAAATGGACTCGTCGACCCGAGTTCAATTCCTGGACACAACTGTTTGCATTTAACATAGCGCTAATACCCTTGGGAAAGGTATGAATCAAATTCTCCCTCCAGCTATGGGTAAATAGCAGGGTAGACTGGGCTCTTTGACCATGGCTAGGTAACCAGTCTAGGAGAAGGAAAACTCTGAATTCAAACCTGTTAAACTTCGCTTAAAAATTAGCCTTGTGTCGCATCATGCTCGTGCGGAGGAGTTGGTAAATATATATATAAGATATTGCAACACTATAAAAAGATTCGTTTTAATCAATTCAATTCCACAAAAATATCTATTGTTTTTTTTATACTCTGACTAACAATGAAATACCTGGTGCAGTCGAAAGCCTTAATAATAAGTTTCAAGTGTTTTCTCTATATAAATGTGTGTATTGTGAGAGTTACGTAGTTTTTTAATGAACCTTTTGAAAGTGTATGTTCCTTTTGTAGACGGGCTATCATCAATATCATAACTAGGCTATCTACATAACTGTATTTATTTATTTATTTATATATTTAGTTGTTTCTTTGCGAAGAAGTGAGTAATGAGTAATAATGAATAAATAATGAAACGTGGTTTCAATTTCTACCCAACAGACCAAAAAATGACCCGTTGTAAAATGATTGACAGAAGAGAATAAGAAAGAAAAAAACTAAATCTGGCAAATTACATTGAACGACAGAGATTTTGTAGGAAAAGATGTTTGGTTTGGTTTGTTTTGTTTTACGGCATATCAACCTCAGTGGGTCATTTAATGCCAATAAAGTTTTGAAATAAATCAATTCTTAATGGATAATACAATTCTTTTATAAATACATTTTTTCTATTTAACCCATAGATGGGACCCTAACAGGTACTACCACTCCGGGTCAGAGTGGACCAGGGAGCAATGGTGATGAAGGGGTGCTCAACATTCCCCAAACCTCCAAAACTGGAACCTGAACAATCAGATAGAGTTTAACGTCATTCCTAGAACATGTAGACCCGCAGCCACCGCCTTCTAGCACCCATATGATAAAAAGGGGTTGGGACGTGCCATAAGGGCAATAGGGTTGGGAAAATCATATAGGAGCTAGGGCTTGACGTGACCAGCCGATTGATCGGAGGGGGCCTCTCCGACTGCCCGTCTAGCCCAAGATAGGGCCAAAGTGGAGTATTGCATGTCATGAACTGCTCATCCACCTGGGCTCTATCCTTAAGCATCACAAGTCGCCACCCACGGCCAACAGGTGGCCCCATTGGGGGAGTCTTACCCCTCTACAGAGGTGCAGTCAGTGCATTCTAACGCCCCAGCCGACAGGGCGGAGATTTTGTTATATGGGATGAAAGTTTGTAATTCGACTAAATTACCAGGGTGAGTTAAAAAGTAACGCCATTTTGTTTAGGACAGGTATAATTACCAACACAGGAACATGTAAAATACATCAAAATGAAACTTGTCCTCTGTGGATCCCATCCCTACTTCTCCTCATAGTCACCGTTTCTCTCAATAGCAATGTGTCACCTTCGAATGAGAGCCTGTATCCTTGTCCTGTAAAATTCTGTTGACTGTTCTTTGGGCCACTTCTTCACTACAAAATTCACTTTCTCGTCACTGGAATAATGTTTGACTCTCGATTCCTCATTCATGGTAATTATACCTGTCCTAAACAAAATGGCATTACTTTTTGACTCACCCTCGTTGATTAAATTCTGAACCCATGCTCGGAATTGTTATAGCACGCCAGAATTTTAATAAGAACTATCAGAGCTACCCGGCGTTGTCGAGTCACCAATTTTATTCCCTACGATGATAACCATTGCACAAGCACGCATCCAAACTGAAATAACGAACTTTAAGAGTACTAATACAAAATAAAAAACACCCTCCGGGTGATGTAAAATAGATTTTTGAAACATATTGCCTGAGGGGTGGGAGTAAAAAATTCAATGTCAGCGAGTTTGTACCCTAAGTAAGTAAAATCATCAAATTCATTAAAGGATTAAAAAATAAAACAATTTGAAATGTAAACTTTAAATATGTATTAAAATAAAACACACTATATATAGATATATAATACCAGTCATGTATTTATTAAAAATTGTTTTAAAAAACAATGAGGACTGTCTAATGTTGCATGTTCAAATTTTGAATGTATTTATTCTATGTTATGACGTTTTGGGGTAATGTGACGTAAGCAGTGACGTAATTTTTGTTACAGACAAAAACCGGAAGCGAATCTCCATTATTAATAGATATAATTTGGATATTCTGGGTTTTAAACCTGCTCTGCGATAGGAGGATCGAACATTTTTTATGTAATTTTCTTATTTGCATTTTATCTTCTTTTAGTATACTCTAGCAGAACTAACCAGTGTTGCCTGGGATTTAAAAAGTTAAAAAACAAATCTCTTATCTATAGTTATATATAGAGTAATAAAAATGAATTTTTTGTATATTTGTTTTATTATCTTTTATTCTTTACATAATATTATTTTTAAATTGTTTATTATTATTATTCTCCTTGCTTGTATTTTTAATTTTATGTTTGTCCTGTATTCTGATAAAAAAAATAACGTTCCATTTTGTGCATTTTTTTTTCAGAATACAAGGTGTATCAAAAAGTACCAAGTTTAAAGCTGTATTTATCAAGATAGAAATGAAGAATGAATGGAACGTTAATTTTTTTAGAATACAAGGTGTGTCAAAAAGTACAAAAATAATCTCGATACTTTTTGGACACACTATATATATATATATATATATATATATATATATATATATAAATGTAAGGTAATCCAAAAGACCGGTTGTAAGAGATGATTCTATTTGGGATCTTCAAAATCTCACTGTATAACCATAATGTATGGTCTTGTAGGTGCAAACCTATACTCATACAAGGATTTTTATAAATCCCTAAAGAGAGCTCAATGTATAATAATAAATAAATTAGATTATATACAGAGCAATATTTAACTTTTAAAGAAAGAAAAATCTTAACAAATCGTCATTCCGTAATAATTTATTCAACCAGAAACTCAAAAAGATTCTTTAAAATTTAAAAAGATATATAATATATATATATATATATATATATATATATATATATATATATATATATGAAAGTAAATGTAAGTGAATCCGACAGTATGAATTAAACATTAAAAAAAACCCAAATAAATTATGTTATAGTTCGCTGACAGAAATCTGTTTCGACAATTGTGCTGTGGACTTTTAACTTGCCTTTTTGTGGCTGGAATCATGAACATTTTTGATACTTTTTTATACATTTTTTATATATTTTTACAACAAACTCTTTTGAGTTTTCTTGTGGATTATAATGCTTCTGATGTTTAAAAATAAAAGTTATTTTATTTTTAACACAGAATATGCATTTTCAAAATTTCAAAAATTCCGGCTCCGAACATGAACGTTCGTTTGTACCCCTCCTGATTTTGAACGGTTTACTTATTCCGTCTCTCCACCATAAATATTTCGCTCTTGAAGAAGACCGCTTTAATAAAAGGTCGAAACAGATTTCTGTCAGCGAACTATAACATCATTTATTTGGGTTTTTCTTTCTAAAAATCTTTAATTCACACACACACACACACACACACACACACACACACACACATATATATATATATATATATATGTATATATATTCAGCTGAAGATCTGTCTCCATCTGTTGCCACCTTCTTACTGCATCTCTCTCTTTTCACAAAGAACAACCGGTAAAGTAGAGAAAACTTTCAATGGTGGGTAATTATCATGCGAGAAAACGAGTTAAACAAGCTGGCAATAACATGTCACTTAATCTTTATTGTAGCCGGTCAGGGTGACAAACACGCAAACACGCAAACACGCACATAAACACACGCATACTTACCCGAAATACGGGGGTCTAGTGGCTTCGGCCCCTGGACCGGTTAAGTAATTAACGGCGTAGATACCACAGAGATATCCCCTTATGCAACACCTACCCCCTTGATTTAAAGGGGTAGGGCTGGGTTTATTGCACAATGCCTGAGGCGCCGCCCCTTGAGTGGGAATACCGATGGGATCTAGAAAAAAGGTACAGAGCCCCTAGTAGTTTTGTTCATGCTTGACGATAATTCAATTTTTTAAACTCAATTTTTAACACATTTTTTAGAAGTTCATTGTTTCTATTTAACCCATAAATGGGACCCTAACAGGTACTACCACCCCGGGTCAGAGTGGAGCTGGGAGTAATGGCGATGAAGAGATACTCCATACTCCCCAGAGATCTACTATTGAAACTTCACCTTTAGATAGAGTTTAACGTCATATCCAGGACCCTAAGACCTTCTAGCCCATATATGTTAAAAAGGGTTGGAATGTTGCCATAAAGACAAAGGTAGGAAGCCCGTGGTGTAATGGTTAAAGTCATGGGAAATGGACTCGTCGCCCTGAGTTCAAATCCTGGACGTGGTAATTGCATTTCACTTAGCGCTAATACTCTTGGGAAAGGTATGAATCCTACTCTCCCTCCAGCTATGGGTAGATAGCAGGGCAGACTGGGTTCTTTAACCATGGCTAGGTAACCAGTCTAGGAGAAGGAAAACTTTGAATTCAAACTTGTTGAACTCCGCTTAAGAAATTGACCTTGTGTCACACCTGCTCGTGCGGAGGAGTTGGTAAATATATAAGGGAAAAGGGGTCGGGACAATTATATATAGTTACCAATGCATCCGCACGAGTAGGATGTGACACAAGGTTAATTTCTTAAGCAGAGTCAAGCAGGTTTGAATTCAGAGTTTTCCTTCTCCTAGACCAGTTGCCTAACAAAGGTTAAAGGGGCCGGTTCGCCCTACTATTTACACATAGCTGGAGGGAGAGTAGGATTCGTACCTTTCCCAAGGGTATTAGCGCTAAGTTAAATGCAATTACCACATCCAGGATTTGAAATCGGTTCGACGAGTCCATTTCCCATGACTTTAACCATTGCACCTCTACAATTATATTGGTGCTAGGGCTTGACGTGACTGGCTGATTGATCGCAAGGGGGTCTCTCCGACCGCCCGTCTAGCCTAAGTTAGGGCCAAAGTGTAATGTTGCAGGTCACTAGGGTTCTATCCTTAAGCATCACGGGTCGCCACTCACGGCCAACAGGTGTCCTCATTGAGGGTGGGATTGGGGAACACAAATTGAATGAAAGAGTCCATTGTGCCCTAACCATTTGCCGTATACATTTTAATTCTAATAAATCCAAGGAGCAAATTTTATAGATGAAAACGTTTTCCTCTTTATGCATTCACTAATAACTTTCAAGTTCCTTTTAAGTCACTAGAGTGCATTTAGGTAGAATTTATGTGCAAATTTTATTTATTTTCCATAATTTTATTTTAAAATGTTTTTATTGGATATTTTTTATTCGGTATCAAACAGGATTTAGCTACATAAAATCATTGGTGTGAAAAATGAGCTGCCGTTAGTCAACGCCCAATTTATGAGCGCACGCGCACACACACACACACACACACACACACACACACACATGAGTACTTTTCTCCTCCTCCTAGCTATGGGTAAATATTAGGGCAGACTGGGTCCATTTTTAGACACGATCAAAACTATTGGCTATGATTTTTTGCCTGCAATGAACAAAAGCTTGGTAAGGTAATCAGTCTACAAGGAAAACTGAATTCAAACCAGCTGTTCTCCTTTTAAAATCTAACCTTGTGTAAGTCCCTGCTTATAACGGGGAGGGGTTGGATAAACACACACTTATACACACAGACTGATCTCTCTCTCTCTCTCTCTCTCTCTATATATATATATATATATATATATATATATATACGAGGCGTGTCAAAAAACTATCGAGATTTTTTTGTACTTTTTGACACATCTTGTATTCTTAAAAAAATAACGTTCCATTCATTCTTCATTTCTATCTTGGTAAATACATCTTTAAATATGGTACTTTTTTTTGAAAAAAAATAATGAATAGAACGTTTTTTTCAGAATACAAGGTGTGTCAAAAAGTACAAACAATCTTGTTACTTTTTTTACACACCTTACACACACACACACAAAATATATATTTTTTTGGAAGATTATGTGCTTAATTAAAGTCAGACCTAATTTGTTAATTAATTAATTATAATTAAATGAATTAGGCGTGCATATCGATTTAAATGTAAAGCGTAAACAAATCGAGAAAAAGTCGATCACTGTATGTACACTTCAGCCCATTAGGCCTCATCAGCAGAGCTATAGACAGGGGAGTGCTTTGTGCGTGATTCGAACCCTACCTGTCAGGCAGACAGGCGGACATTCTAACCATTACACTAGCATACTTTTCCAGAATTTCTCGTTTATTTTAAACTGATATATATATCGCACTTTTTGGGTGACTTAATATATATATATATATATATATATACCAACTCCTCAACCAAAGTTAAGCAGCAATGGATCACTTCAATACTTAATTGGGTGACCACTTAAGCCCCAGCAAGTACTGCAAGTAATCTAGGTCCTTTGTTTATCAAAACACGGCCTTATTCGGCATGAAATGACCCCTAAAATGTTGATATGCCGTAAAATAAAGCAACCAACCATAAGCAACTCCTTTGCGCGAACAGGATGTGACACAAAGTCACTTTCTTAAGCGGAGTTTAACAGGTTTGAATTTAGCGTTTTCCTTCTCATAGATTAGTTGCCTACTTAAGATTAAAGAGATATCTCTGCCCTACTATTTACCATTTGCTGGAGGGAAAATAGTTGGACTCATATATGCAAACAGCCTCGTTCAGGATTGGAACTTGTCTCGTCGTGTCAATTTTTTACGACGGTAACCATGACACCAATCCCCCCTCTCTCTCTCTCTCTCTCTCTCTCTCTCTCTCTCTCTCTCTCTCGCTGTATCAGCCAGACAGCAGGTAGTCTATCTACTTTTCATAAGCGCTAGACCAGGGAGATTGTTTTGCTGAGGTGGAGCATCACACATTCCGTCAGCACTAAGATGGTTTACCGCACAGATCAGATTACCAAGCCGTGCTACTTTTGTGCTGAGTTGTCGAGGACCGGTGTCGAACCCGAAACCTTGCGATTCTTAGCTGGATTCTCTACCGACTGCTATATATTTGATTTGTTGGATTTTACGGCGTGTAAATCCTTGATGGGTTATTTCATGCCGAAGACGTTTTTGTTTTATTCATTCTTGTTTGGGTATTTTAAAACCCATTTTTAAACACGTTTGTTAAAAACTATTTTTTATCTATTTAGCCTATAGATGGGACCCTAACAGGTACTACCACTTCAGATCAGAATAGACCTGGAAGTAATTGCAATGAAGGGGTACACCACACTTCCAGCACCCAGAATTGGAACCTCATCTCTAAGACCCTCAGACACCGCCTTCTACCACATATATGACTACTATAATACTATAATATAC
>CM042150.1:37484639-37524639 GCA_023376005.1 Doryteuthis pealeii | reverse complement strand
CCTTTCGTCTGTCTCTTTTTGTTCTTTTTCCATTCCCCATTCTCTTTCACTCTTTCTCTCTCCCTTCTCCTCTCTCTTTTTCCTTCCTCTCTCTCTCTCTCTCTCTCTCTCTTATACAAACACATACTCTCTCTCTCTCTCTCTCTGTATGCCTTTCGTCTGTCTCTTTTTGTTCTTTTTCCATTCCCATTTTTCTTTCACTCTTTCTCTCTCCCTGTCTCTCTCTCTCACTTCTCTCTCTCTCTCTCTCTCTCTCTCTCTCTCTCTCTCTCTCTCTTATACAAACACATACTCTCTCTCTCTCTCTCTCTCTCTCTCTCTCTGTATGCCTTTAGTCTGTCTCTTTTTGTTCTGTTTCCATTTCCCATTCACTTTCACTCTTTTTCTCTCTCCCTGTCTCTCTCTCTCTCTTTCACACACACATACACTCACATGTACACACATACATACAGGCACTTACACTTATACACACGCACACGTAAATACACAGACGCATAGACACACATACCATATATGCATGGACACACACACGCGCACCGACATGCATGGATACACAATCACTTGATGCCCTATACTTGCGACCTTGTATCACATCCTACCCGTGGCGAATGGGTTGGGTAAAGGCCTACACGCATGGACACACACACGTGTACATACACATACACTCAAGTAAGCCTATGCACGCATGGACACACACATGCGCACATACACGCTTGGACACACACACATACACTTCTTTGAATGACTAAATGCGTGAAAGAGCCACGGCGTCATGTGGCTAATTATTACCAATGGACGTTCGATCCTCACACACCTCATTTGGGCCCCACTTCCTTGAGCGTCGCATCGTGGGTAAATGGTTCGTAAGCTAGTCTCACATTACTACTGAACAGCGAATTCGATCCTCGCTTGATGCCCTATATTTGCGAATTTATGTCACACCCTCCTCGCGCCGAACGGTTTGGGTAAATACCTACTACTGATATCGAGTTCGATCCTTGCTGGATGGCTCACACTTGCTACTTTGTGTAACCAGTGGTAACCGGGTTGGTTTGGTTTGGTTTTGTTTTGTTTTACGGCATATCAACCTCAGTGGGTCATTTAATGCCGATAAAGTTGTGAAATAAAGTCATTCTAAATGCATAATACAATTTTGTTTATAAACTCATGTTTTTCTACTCAACCCATAGATGGGACCCTAACAGGTACTACCACTCCGGGTCAGAATGGACCCGAGAGCAATGGTCATTAAGGGGTGCTCCACATTCCCCAAACCTCCAGAATTGGAACCTAACTATCAGATAGAGTTTAACGTAATTCCAAGGACATGTAGACCCTCAGCCACCGCCTTCTAGCACCCATATGATAAAAAGGATTGGGGTTTGCCATAAGGGCAATGGGGTTGGGGCAATCATATAGGTGCTAGGGCTTGACGTGGCCAGCCGACTGAACGCCCGTCTAGCCCAAGAAAAGAATAAAGCGGAGTATTGCAAGTCATGGACTGCTCAGCCACCTGGGTTCTATCCTTAAGCATCACGGGTCACCACCCACGGCCAACAGGTGGCCCCATTGAAGGAGTCTTGCCTCTCTGCAGAGGTGCAGTCGGTATATTCTAACGCCCTAGTCGACAGAGCGGTAACCGGGTTGGGCATGTTAGGTCGTCTTATCACGGTGTAATGGTTATCAGGCTAGTCTCTCAGATCCATTACTACTGAATTGCAAGTTCGATCCTGGTTGTATGCTCCATAGTTGTGACCTTATATCGCATCCATCCCGTGGTGAACACGTTGCACTCCATTTGTGCCCCTGCGCCATACAAAGCTATGTAAATTGACAAATATTATGAATCGTCATTTGTTATACATGTTTATGACGTTGGTCTTTCTTTCTTTCCCTTGAAAAGAGTCAGTAAAGATACATTAGCCACTTTCACAATCGTGAATCGGACACCAGGAATGATAGCATGACCTTTACAACCCAATCCAGCAACCAAGACTTCGTCATTTTCCTCAACGAAATTCAAACAACCATCATTTGGTACAAAAGCTGTGATTTTCTTGCCGTTTTTAATCAGTGTCACTCTCACATATTTCCTGATTGAAGAGTTGGGCTGTCTGACTTCAACATCAACTTTTTCGAAAGCAATTCCCAGTAAAACCTACAAATCATACTCAAAATCCCGATATTACAGGGTGACCCAGAAAAAACAGAAACCAAATTATTTATTTTCACATTAAACTAACCCTAAACCCCAACCCTAACCCTAACCCTAAACCCCCTAGTTAAAATTAACAGTTTTTTCTAAAATTTTTTGGGTTCTGTTTTTTCTGGGTCGGGGTTTTTAGTATGATTTGCAAGTTTTACCCAATTCCCTTAGCATAAAAAGAGCCAGCAAAAGGACTGGCCTTGTATCGAGTACCTAAATTAGCTTTTTTGTAATCATTATGGATGCCTCGTTATAGACCAAATGTCACTAACATGATCTCATAGAATATATTTACTTCAACACAAAGCGTCGTCAGTTAGTGCTCTAAATTATTGGCCTTGTGTCAGGTTATCTACCGGTGTATGGATGACATACATATATTACAAGCAAGGAATTACAGATTTTAAAACAAAATTCGAAATACTGTCATATTGAAATATCAACAAATTCAGTTCAAAGTTCTTTGTTTAAAGGCACATCAACCTTCGTACATTATTTAATGCCAAAGCCATCCTTACAGAAGAACAGTAGTAGTACTATTTAACCCATAGTCGGGTTGATAACTTGATTCGTACCTTTATGAAGCATATTAGTTTGAAAGTGAACTTAAAAGCGCGAGTGGAATTCGAACTCGCTTACTACGATATCGCAGTCAACAACTTTAGCCACAACGCCACACATCTTTGTTATCCCCCCCGTTTCATTTTAAAGTTTATATTTCTTTTCTCCTTTTCGATTCTTTATTCCTTTTCCGCAAATTCTACTTCCCATTACTATTCCTGTATTTCTTCTTCTTCTTCTTCTTCTTCTCTTCTTCTCCCCTTCTTCTTCTTCTTCTTCTTCTTCTTCTTCTTCTCTCTTCTTCTTCTTCTTCTTCTTCTTCTTCTTCTTCTTCTTCTTCTTCTTCTTCTTCTTCTTCTTCTTCTTCTTCTTCTTCTTCTTCTTCTTCTTCTTCTTCTTCTTCTTCTTCTTCTTCTTCTTCTTCTTTCTTCTTCTTCTTCTTCTTCTTCTTCTTCTTCTTCTTCTTCTTCTTTTCTTCTTCTTCTTCTTCTTCTTCTTCTTCTTCTTCTTCTTCTTCTTTTCTTCTTCTCTTCTTCTTCTTCTTCTTCTTCTTCTCTTCTCTTCTTCTTCTTCTTCTTCTTCTTCTTCTTCTTCTTCTTCTTCTTCTTCTTCTTCTTCTTCTTCTTCTTCTTCTTCTTCTTCTCTTCTTCTTCTTCTTCTTCTTCTCTTCTTCTTCTTCTTCTTCTTCTTCTTCTTCTTCTTCTTCTTCTTCTTCTTCTTCTTCTTCTTCTTCTTCTTCTTCTTCTCTTTCTTCACTTCTTCTCTTCTTTCTTCTTCTTCTTCTTCTTTTCTTCTTCTTCTCGCCCTTCTTCTTTCTTCTCGCCCTTCTTCTTCTTTTCCACACTCTTCTTCTTCTTCTTCTTCTCTTCTTCTTCTTCTTCTTCTTCTTCTTCTTTCCCCTCCTCTCTCATTATTTTTCTACTATTTCACATTTTTTTCTTTAATCTTTTCTAGGCTGATTTCCTTTTTCTTTGTTCTTTTCTCCGTCCAAATTTTTTACCTGACTTTTTTTTTGGTTGCTCTCCCAGTGTCTCCTTTTTCAAATCAAAGACATTCCCGATTATGGCCCACTCTTGCAACTTACGCCTTCCCCCCTCTCTCCCCCCGTTCCCCCCTCTCCTCTCTCTCTCCTCTCCCTCGCTTATTGATCATTGATATCTGCTGCAGGAGGAGTAGGAAGACTTGGAGGAAGGGAGGAGGAGGAGCAGTTAGAGGAAGCGGTTTTATCTTATCTTCCATCTTGCGGACACTCTCTTCCGTTTACTGGCACGAAGAAAATCGGCGCGAAATGAGTCTCCGCTTACGAGAGAGAGAGAGAGAGAGAGAGAGAGAGAGAGAGAGAGAGAGAGAGGAGAGAGAGAGAGAAGAGAGAGAGAGAGAGAGAGAGAGAGAGAGGGGGCACACGTCTTTTTCGGTCTTCGGAAAAGCACCGAGCATCTTCCTTCCTTTCGGGACTCGGGGTTTTGTGATCAAATCTTTCAATCTTGCCGCCCCCCCTCTTGTGCCTCCCCCTCTCCACACAGGCAGACGAGAGGTTTTTGGCGGTAATCACACTTTCAGATATGCTTAACTGACAGCCGTTCAGAGCCGAATCCAAAAGATGCACAGCGAATCGTGTGAAACGGACATGTTGGGAATTGTCAAGTTTTAGCGATCAAATCCTGCATACCCCTTACCACCCACACACCCCTCTCCACATCGCGCACCCCCCACCACCAACACCCGCCATTTTTCTTTCTCATCTCTCTATCGTATCTAGATGTTCCGAAAGTAATGCATCTCTAACGTATCTAGGGGCCGGATTAGCTCAGGCGGTAGAGCGTTCGGCTAGAAACCACAAGGTTCCTAGTTCGATATCGGTCCTTGCCAACTCAGCGTATGAGTAGCACAGGGATATGCGGTAAAGTAAGGAGCTGATGGTAGTGTGGCGCTCAACCTCAGATGCAAAAACAATTCCTTTGTCTAGCGCTAGTGAAAAGGGGATAGGCTCCCTCGCTGATTGGCTGATACTGACTTTAGGCCACCCCGACGACTTACTTTTATCGTATCTAGACGTTCTGAAAATAATGTCTCCTGTTCATTTCTACGAAAACTAAAACAGATAGACGGAACACAATAACACCGTTGGATAGAGCATTTTTAATATTGACTCCACACTGAAAATAAACAAATAACATTTTTCACATTATTAAAAATGTTTCCGCCATTTACCTTTCTTATCTCTCTATTGCGTCTGACCGGGGCGGGAAAATTTCATCTTTGGCTGATCTTGAAGTAACTTCTTCCGTTTTTGTCTTTTTCCTTTTTTCATTATAAGGTTGGCGCATTTTTCAATTCCGAATTCCATTCCTATATCTTGGTTTGATATTCTAATAGTTTGTATAAAAGATTCTTATTCCTTTGTAGTATTGCCTAAGTGTTCGAGGGGGGGCAGATGGGGAGTGTTGGCTGGTTGTTTGAAGGGGACAGGTGCAAGATGCGGTCTGTCCTTCGAAGCCATTTCTCGATGGTTAACTTCAAGTAGGTACTAGACCGAGTGCACTGATCCTATACTGATCGTCTCTTGAACATGGAGTAGCGACAGTTTGATCCTAATGTTGAGCGCGCAGAAAATACATTGATTTCAAATGGAAGAATAGGATTGACATCTTTGCTTTGTAAATAAAACCCAAGCGCACATATACTATGCTGATCTTCCGCTGAATACCGTGTGGAATGACTGTTTGATCCTTGGATCAGGTCGCAGATGCTACACTAATTTTAAACAACGATATATGAATAACAACTTTTTTAAATTATCGGCCGAGTGCACAGATACTACAATGATCCTATTCTGAACACCAAGATGCAACGTTTTGATTCTCGGCTGAGCTGTCAGATACTAGACTGATCCCCGTTGAACGCTTAGGAGCGACCGTTTGATCCTTGGCTGAGCGCACATATTATACAGCAATCCTCCGCTGAACGCCGAGAGAAGGTATTTGATCCAAGGAGTCACGGTTTGATCCTAATGTTAAGCGCTCAGGTACTACCCTGATTTTAAACCACCTTGTCGGCTGGAACAGAAGAATACATCGACTGCACCTCTACTGAAGGGTAAAATCTCCCTAATCTGGCCACCTGTTGGGGCTGTGGGTGGCGACCCGTGGTGCCTTAGGACGAATTATAGGTAGTTGAGCAGTCAAGGACACGCAACATTCCACTTTACTTAGTCTAGACGAGCGGTCGGAGAGACATCCTTCGATCAATCGCCTGGTTATGTTAAGTCCTAGCTCTTATATGTTTGTCCAGCTTCTTTGCCCTAATGGCAAACAACAACACTTTTTATCATGTATGTACTAGAATGCGTTGGCTGAGGGTCTTAGTGTCCTGGGTATGACGTTAAACTGTAACTAATAGTGCAGTTCCAATTTACTCCCAGGTCAACCTGACCGGGAGTGGTAGTAACTGTTAGGATCCCATCTATGGGTTCCATAGAAAAAAAAGTTTTAAAAATGTGTTTAAAAAATTGAGTTAAAAAAGATTTGAACACCCATCAAGAATTAATGAAAAAAGAAAAAAAGAAAACCATTTTCGACATAAAATGCGGTAAAATCCAGTCAACCAGCAAATCTGATTTAAAACAGAAAAATAGAAAATACATTTTTTTTACATCCCAGTGCACATATACTACACCGATCCTTAGTAGATGGCCGGAGAGTGGCAATCGCTAATCTCTTCTTAGGTAGATCTGCAGACGGAAGAATAAATAACATCATGCTTATATATATATATATATATATTATTATATATATATATATAATATATAACGAGTAATCTGTAGACGATCAGCACAGCCGGTTGGGCTGAAAGGTAAGTAAATAGAATATACTTACACGCTGAAATGAACACGAATATATATAGGAAGGTAAGTATAAGAAAGAAAGAAAAAAAAGAAAGAAAGAGAAAATATATTATGAACAGGTTTTGGTGACAATGGGAATCGGCCATGTTTTTCTTTTTCAGCAAGATGGGCTGTTTTATTTATTTATTTTTTTTATTTTATTAAGCTGGCAGGTAAAGACAACAATCCCTGGCGGGTGTCGGTGATTGAGACTTCATCGGTAGATACTTGCCTTAATTAAGTGGATTACTGCATCATCGTGTTGTCCCTTCGGCCTCGATACAATCGCATCAATTAACCAGACTAGTTTTGTGGACATGGCAAAGAAAGAAAAAAAAAGGAAAAAAAAATAGGATCCTACTCGCTGGCACAAACTGGGGGTGTTAAAAATGAAAACAAAAGTGTGTATACAAAGATTTCAGTGGGCCGAGGCAGACTGATTGCATAAATAAAATAAATAAATAATAAACTAGCCATGGCTACCTGGAGCGTTTACACGGCGGTAGAGGAACGTGAACGAGATAAAGATCCCCTCCTCCTCATCATCATCATCATAATTATCATCATCGTTATCACCAAGGCATGCCGACAGCAGAAATTCCTTTGACTCTCTTTAACCATTCGTCCTTATCGGCCATCGTTCTTGATAAGTCGTCTAGACGACACCCAGTGTCCGCACTGTGTCGATGAATGTAAGACTCGTTTTGTGGACAAGGCAGAAAAAATAGGGATTCAGGCTCGCCACAATAAAACAGGGATGAGTGGGGTAAATAAATAAATAAATAAATAAATAAAGTCGCCATGGTTATCTGTAGCGTTTAGAAGACGGTAGAGTAACGTAAAGATCCTCCTCCTCCCCTCCTTTTCCCCTCCTCCTCCTCCTTCCCTCCTCCTCTTCATCATCATCATCATCATCATCAAAGCTTGCCAACAGCTAGAATTCTTTTAAGATGGTGTTTCAAAAAGTAATACCGCTTTCTTTATTTTATGTGAAGATTTTTTTTTTATTTTAAAATAAAACCAAGTCCTACATTAAGACCCTAACGATGCCCAGAGCAAGAATCCGACGAGTAAGACCCAACTTGCCAATCGACAATGTCCTCCTTCTGCAGGACAATGCTCGACCACTCACAAGCATCTGGACAAGGGGGAAAATCGCCAAATTCGGGTGGTCAACTTTACCGCACCTTCCATACTCACCAGATTTACCACCTTCAGACTATCATCGCTTCGGCCCCATGAAAGAGATCTTAAGAGGCAAACATTATTCCAGTGATAAGAAAGTGATATCTGTCGTGAAGAAGTGGCTCAAAGAACAGTCAACAGAATTTTACGGGTCAGGGATACATGCTCTTATTCGAAGGTGGGACGTTGCTATTGTGAGAAACAGTGACTATGTGGAGAAGTAGGAATGTGATCCACAGAGGACCAGCTTCATTTTGATGTATGATATATGTTCCTGTGTTGGAAATTATACCTGTCCTAAGCAAAATAGGATTACCTTTTGAGTCACCCTCGTAACTCTCTTTCACCATCCCTCCGTATTGGACATCGTTCTTGATAAGTCATCTAGACGGCACCTAGTGTCTGCACAGAGCTGATGAATGTAAAACTTTTTTTGCAGACAAGGCAGATAAAATTAAACATCCTACCTACAGAAAACAATAAGGATCCTGCATGCTGCACAAACGACTGTGTGTGTGTGTGTGTGTGTATGTTTGTGTGTGTGTGTGTGTAAGTGCGTGTGTGTGTGTGAGTGCGCGTGTGTGTGTTAAAATGGAATAAATAAGTAGATAAAAAAAGTCGCCATGACTACCTGGAGCCCTTACAAGGTGGTAGAGGAACGCGAACGAGATAAGTCCCCTAGACGACACCCAGTGTCCGTGCAGAGCATGTGACCGGAATAAAGTGATTATAGAGTTTTCGAGTGTAATATTCACCCCGAACATTTCAGCTGAAAAATGGAATAATGCGTCTTATATATATTGATTCAGAAACGTCGTTATCATTTCTGTAAATGTTTCTTCTATTGTTTCATTATATAAGCTTTCTTCAATGAATTGGAATATTTTGTAATATAAGATGTGCTGTAGCTCACCACTTAAACTTATAGACTCTGCCTGGGCACGTGGATTAAAACCAGCGAATCAACACGCTCGAAAATTAATTATCTATTTAATCACCGATTTTGAAAGCCGTTCATTTGCATATGACTCTTCTAAGAATTTTAACCGATTTAAAAAATGCTGTTATCGGTATGATCTCAATTTTCCTCTGTTTCCAATTTCTCTAATCTTTTTTTAAACTTTTGGGCGTCGTTCCAAGTGCACCAATTCAATTGGCATCACTTTCATCCGCATATTCGACAGTTTTTTTTCAATTCTCTAGCAAGGTCCATGTATTTGTCTATCTTTTTGTTTTCTTTTATCTTCACCCTGTGATCTGCCGTGACTGCAGAATCTACCAGTTGGCATTTTCTCTTTTTCTTGTTAATCAATACTAAGTCTGGTTTTCTGGTTGGGGTAAGGTGGTCCGTCTTTATCTCTGTAGCGTTTAGTTACAAAATGTATTGATGTAATAAGTATAGGAATTTTTAAAAAGGAAAAAGTAAACGATAATGTCTTTGCTAGACTTAAAAAAAAATAATTATAAGAACTAGCAAATATATGCACCCTCCGGGTGCAAGCATTTAAGTTTTAATATAATAAAATATCATATTAAATTAGAAAGGCTACTGAAACTGAATAAGAATGCAAATAAAAAGATTTGGAACAGAGGGGGTATGATTGAAAAATAGAACAACTTTGAAACTAACTCTTCCATCATTTTCCATTACTCCCGTCTTTCATTGGTAAATTTTCCTAATTTAACTATTTAGTTTAAAATAGGAAGTAAAGAATAATATTACAGTTATTTCTCCTTGTTGATGGATTTCTTTTAAGATTTATCCCCAAGATTGTTGCTCATATTCAATAAGATAAAACTAAACAATTAGAAATCAATAATACCTAGCATGTATTTATTAAATCAAATTTTTTAAGATCAATATGCAATTAGCCTTCCCATTTCACACTGTAATCCCCTATTTGTTGTATATATAAATACATTGCATGTTATTAGTATGTATAGATATGGTCAGTCTTAATTATGTAAAACAATTTTATTATAATTGAGTTTAAATAAAAAATCATGGAGAATGTTAAGTAAATAACATAGGGAATTGTGACTTGTATAGTAACATAGTTTCGGTTACAGACAGGCAAACCACAATCTCCATTATAATAAGATAAGATAAGAAAATTTAAATAATATATATAATATATATATATATATATATATATATATATACCTGAGGCGTTACCAGAAATATCTAAACTGAAGATTCAATTCTTTTTTTTGTAATAGAATTTTAAAATTACCTTGCACAACTGAACAACTTATATAATATCATTAAAATACTTCGAGACAGTTGTAATTTTTTCTCGGCAGATTTTCGTGAAAACATAAAATTGTGCAAGTGCAGTACCCTTCTAACTCATCAATCATATCTCCTTTTTAAACACATTCATTAAATTGCAAGTTGGACTGTAAATTGCTATAATCTCTAAATTTTCAGTATTCTAGGAAAATAAATCTGTCGTTTTTACTGTATTGGGTAAAAATTTCAGTTATATGTTCTCTGAAGTTGTTTTATTTAGCTTTATTGTTAAGTATTCAAATTTGCTATAGTCGGTTGTAACACAAAAAAAACCTCCTCTGTTCTGTGGGCAGGGCTTAGAAAACACCAGCTGTATCTTTTGCAGAGGTGTGAGATCACCCGTCTCAAAAAGGCGTGTTTTATATTAATGAGACTAAACTGAATCCGGTGTTGAGACTTGAGTTCTGGAGATTAGGTGAGTGTGAAATTACATCTTCATTGCTATTACTTCCAGATCCACCCTGACCTGGAGTGGTTGTATCTATTAAGGATTCCATCTATGGATTAAATAGAAATTTGAGAAATTGTTAAAATTGATTGTAAACTATATTGATACATTGGATCTTAAAAATTAATCTTACAACTAAATTTGTTTAAAATGATCGTGAACTATATAAATACTATTGGATTATTTTGGCATATAAGATGTGCTGAAGTCCACCACTTAAACTTATAGACTCTGCGTGGGCACGTAGATTCAATCAGCCAATCAACGCGCTCGAATACGTGGTTAGTTAACTATTTAATCGCCGATCTTGAGAGCCATTCATTTGCACGTATTCGACGGGGGTGAACGGATCTGCAGCCAAGGACTCTGCTCAACGCTAAGGAACGCCGAGGAACAACCAAAGGATTCTACCTAACTCTAAGGAACACCTAGGAACAACCAGAGGATTCTTCACTATGGATTAGCCTCTGCTTAACCCAAGGGATCTCCACTGTAAATGGCGCTCACTTGAATCCTAAAAATGGCCTAGAAAATCGTAACAAATACATTGGATCTTATGACATTGATATCCACATTGCAAAGATATGAATATGAAGAATAAATGAATATGAATATGAAGAATATATAAAGATATGAATATGAATATGAAAAGTTTCTTGTTTAAAATTGGCCCTTACTTAGGCTAGACGGGCGGTCGGAGAGGCCCCCTCCGATCAATCGGCTGGTCATGTCAAGCCCTAGCACCTATATGATTGCCCCAAACCCTATTGCCCTTATGGCAAGCCCCAACCCCTTTTTATCATATGGGTGGTAGAAGGCGGTGGCTGCGGGTCTACATGTCCTGGGAATGACGTTAAACTCTATCTGATGGTGAGGTTCCAGTTTTGGAGGTTTGGGGAATGTGGAGCCCCCCTTCATCACCATTGCTCCCTGGTCCACTCTGACCCGGAGTGGTAGTATCTGTTAGGGTCCCATCTATGGGTTAAATAGAAAAATGTATTTATAAAAAAAATTGTATTATCCATTAAGAATTGAATTTATTTCAAAACTTTATCGGCATTAAATAACCCACTGTGGTTGATATGCTGTAAAACAAAACCATACCAATTGTTTAAAATTATGACGAACTATACTAATAAATCGGATCTTAAAACATTGATAATGCAAACAAGTATAAAGTGTTTACCTGTTTAAAATGATAGTGAACTTTATGAATTCATTGGCTCTTAAAATATTGATATTACAGCTCAGTGTGGAGCGTTTACCTGGTGAAAATGACTGTGACCTATTAATATATTAGAATTGATATTACAGCTTAATATTGAAGCGGTTACCTGATTAAAATAACTGAAAAAGCAGAAGGATTGACAACGTGGTTGTAGTACAAAAGAAACAGTGTATATATAAAATCAAAATTAAAAACATACCAAAATGACGTTAAAATGCATACGTTATACGATACCGCCGGACTTAGAGTAAAGCATTCGCTTATGCGAAATAGGCCGAAACTAATACTCTAACGGACAACATATTTATAGGAAAAGTTACCAACGTGGAAGACAGGAAATAATTGCTCATAAAGTGCTATCAAGCATCTACGTTGGATGGAGGCTGAGATGTGATCAATCTCAGCCGGGTTTTTTTTGCGAAGGGGTATAATGTTGAAAAAAAAAAAACCTCCAATAAACTAAAGCATCCAATCATGATACATCCAAGATATATTTTGCAAAATGTTAGTGTGAACTATATCAATACATTGGCTCTTCAGCTCAGTATGAAGCATGTTAAAATAGCGGTGAACTATATTAATACATTGGATCTTAAAACATTGTTATTGAAGATCAGAATGATCCGTATATCTTTTTAGAATGTAAACTTTATTCATACATTGAATCTTAAAACATTGTTATTGAAGATCAGAATGATCCGTATATCTTTTTAGAATGTAAACTTTATTCATACATTGAATCTTAAAACATTTATATTGAAGTACAGAATGAACCGAATATATTTTTAGAATGTAAAACATTTGGATCTTAAACATTGTTATTGAAGATCAGAATGACGTATATCTTTTTAGATTAAATTTATCATTGAATCTTAACATTTTATGATTGAATACAGAATGAACGATCTTTTTAGAATGTAAATCTTTATTCATACATTGGATCTTAAAAACATTTATATTGAAGATCAGAATATTCGTATATCTTTTTTAGAATGTAAACTTTATCACATAATGAATCTTAAAACATTTATATTGAAGTACAGAATGAACAGAATATCTTTTTAGAATGTAAACTTTTATTCATACATTGAATCTTAAAACATTTAATATTGAATAACAGAATGAACCGAATATCTTTTTTAGAATGTAACTTTATTCATACATTGAATCTTAAAACATTTATATTGAAGTACAGAAATGAACCGAATATCTTTTTAGAATGTAAACTTTATTCATAACATTGAATCTTAAAACTTTAGATTGAAGAATCATGTAAACATGAAACCGATATATCTTTTAGAATGTAACTTTATTCATACATGACTGTAACTTGAAGTACTAGAATGAAACCGAATAACTTTTTTTAGAATGTAAACTTTATTCATACATGGAAGGATTCGTAAACATTTATATTGAAGTACAGAATGAACAACGAATTAACTTTTTAGAATGTAACTTTATTCGTACATTGAATCGTAAACATTGATATTGAAGCTCAAAATAAACCGTATATCTTTTAAGAATGTAATCTTATTCATACATTGGATCTTAAAACATTATACTGTAACTAAGCATGAAAGCCTTTTACCTCTTAAAATAATGTGGGATATATTTGTTTTAACCTTATCTAATTAGAAAGTCTAATTGTTAAACAGTTTTTCTTTTTCAAAATAAAATACCCAACAAAGGTTGACATGCCGTAAAAACAACCAAACATCTGGCCAACCAACCAAACGAAAACTCCTCGTTTCCCTCTGACCCCACCGTAAAAATAACCATGGTTCAGTTTAAAAGATCTTTCGTAGATTTGCAGTTACTATAGAACTTCAAGGGTCGGGTTAGCTCAGTGGGTAGAGCGTTCGGCTAGAGACCACAAGTTTCCTACTTCGATACCGGCCCTCGCCAATTCAGCGTATGAGTAGCACATGGATCTGTGCGGTAAAGCAAGGAGCTGATAGTAGGTGTGGCGCCCCACCTCAGATGTCAAAAACAATCTCCTCTGGTCTAGCGCTAGTGAAAAGGGGATAGACTCCCTCGCTGATAGGCTGATACCGACTTTAGGCCACCCGACGACTTACTTATAGAACTTCAAATTCGCTTCGCTTTCAAGGGAAAGAACTCGAATTTTTAATGCATTTCTGTCAAAACAAGAAGTCGAATAGCGATTAAATTATGGACAGTGAGTAAACAACCAACCAATGGCCTTGGTTATCTGCCGATCATGCGCATTTGAACGCGAGGTACAGAAAGCATCAATCTCTCGCCTTTCACAGATTACGTCCAGTGACCCGTTTGTAGCCGATGGTGCCGCCAGCCTACGCTTTGTGTTACCTCCAAATTTCGAATGGTCACAAGAGACTGTTCCTTATTACCGAACATTACACTGATTGCTTCAGCGAATTGAATCGTATCTCTTTTGGGTAATCTGGTGAGTGTTAACTTCTGCCGCTTAGGCATTCGTGTTGAAAAGACGTACGCAACGATCCTAGAGTTCGACCTGACATTGATCACCAGGTCACTGTGACCCCCCCTCATGAGATTTTTTTCGCACCTAAGCCTATTGGTAACTTCTGTACTGTCGCGTCCAGAACCATTCCCCACCCTGCTCTTTGCTCATCGCTAGTTTCTTCAATTATAGCTTCTACATTTATACAATAAATTGAGACGCAGTTAGCGTAACGGTCATCATCTAATAAAAATTCTGAGTTCAAATACTGGGCGGGGCTGTTTGCGTTTCCCTCCGTGCTAATGCCCGTGCTGGGAAAGACATGGATCCATTTTTTCCTCCCTAGGGCCAAATAGTATGTATTTACCCAACCCTTTCCGCACGAGCAGAATGCGACTTAATCTCAATTTTTAAGCGAAGTTCAAATGGTTTGATTTCAGAGCTTTCCTTCTCCTAGACTGGTTGAGTCCCATCTGTCACACTACTTACCTATAGCTGGAGGGAGAATAGTTAGATGCTTACCTTTCCCAATGATGTTAGTGCTATGTTAAAATGCAAACAGCCTTGTTTCGGAATTGAACTCGGTTCGCAGTATCCATTTCCTATAACGATAACCATTACACAACCCTAATGGCTATATAAAAATAAAAGGGCAGGCTGATACGGCTACCAAACAAGGAAAACTTTGTATTTAAACCAGTTTTACTCTTTAACATTTGGCCTTGTGTCATACTATGCCCGTGGTGGAGTAATTAGGAAAATGCACACATTTATATAATAATATAACGAACCCACCTGCTTATAATTGAAATTGTATTCATTTCTCACCATTTTCTATAAATTAGTTTTCTAGTAGAAATGTTGCATACAATCTTTTAAATATACATATACTTATCTTGTATGTTTAGGTTGGTTGGATTTTACGGCATGTCAACCCTTGTTGGGTTATTTTAAACTGAATAAATTTTATTTCATTCATTCTTGTTGAGTATTCAATTATTTTTTTCAAACTGATTTTGATACTCATTTTTTAAATCTATTGAAACCCATAGATTGGACCCTAACAGGTACTTGCACCCGAGTCAGGGTGTACTTTGGAGTAATGGCGATAAAGGGGTACTCCACACACACAACACACACACACACACACTCACTCTCTCTCTCACACACACACACAAACACACAAACACACACACACACACACACACACACACACACATAATATATATATATATATATATATATAATATATATATATATATATATATATTAAAATAAGTGTTTTTTGGCAGCATTTTTTTCTTTTATACAAGTTTTTGTTGAACTGTACAGACAATTCCTGTCGGACAAATTTTTCATTGATCGTTTCCAATTTTCGGGCCATCTTTCTGGTGTCGGGGTGTAACTGGTATAACAGTCCCCAAAGGTTTCCAAACGAGCGCTTTCGGCAATACAATTTGCCATCCTCAGGTGTGAAACGATGGTATGATT
Organism: Doryteuthis pealeii; assembly: GCA_023376005.1. NCBI lineage: Eukaryota > Metazoa > Mollusca > Cephalopoda > Myopsida > Loliginidae > Doryteuthis > Doryteuthis pealeii. Next base: position 37,508,898 of record CM042150.1, on the reverse strand, counting down.
TCGTGTCTCGTTTTTAACGAGAACGAGTAGTAGCAAGGAATTAGAAGTGGGAGGTAATAACCATTGGTAGTAGGAGGTTGTAGGAATAGTAGTGGTTCGATATATATATATATTATATATATAATATATAATATATATATATATAGATAGATAGATAGATAGATAGATAGATTAAAAAATGAAAGTCAGCGTTAAGCATTTGTCATTAAGTTACGAATTATACTGATAGCTGTTTCAGTTTCAAAGAGCATTTTAAATGGATTGCTTTAAAATTTACGGCTACATATATGCACACATAAGAGCCATCTTCGTAACCGACTAGACAAAATGTTGTCTATTCGACGTGTTTCCGCTGTAAAAGGTGTCAACGAGGATATGATGCATCTATTTAGGAAAGATTTGAAGGATTTGCTTCGATGTGCCGTATTTTGCTGATCTACGTCTATATATATATATATATTATATATATATATATATATATATATATATATATATATATAGAGTAGTCAAACAGTGTGTTTTTTGAAAATGGCGAAGGCCGACAATTTGTGGGAGAGTATGTGCTTAATTAAAGTCATACCTAATTTTGTTAATTAATTGATTATAACTAAATGAATTAGGCGTGCATATCGGTTTAAATGTAAAGCGTAACAAATCGAGAAAAAGTAATCTCTGTATGTATATTTCAGCCCATTAGGCCTCACCAGCAAGCATGGGCTGAAATGTACATACAGAGATGACTTTTTCTCGATTTGTTTACGGTTTACATCTAAACCGATATGTACGCCTAATTCATTTAGTTATAATTAATTAATTAACAAAATTAGGTATGACTTTAATTAAGCACATACTCTCCCCCCCATATATATAATATATATATATATATATATATATGTGTGTGTTGTGTGGTGTGTGTGTGTGTGTGTGTGTGTTTGAAAGGATAAATGAGTAAAGGAAAGATGCTGAATGGATAAATTGATTTAATTTGAGTTACCAACACGTGTTTCGGTGATGATATGATATCTATTTAAGAAGGGTTTTAAAGAAGGATTCTAATTAGCATTTCATTGTTATCATTGCTTTGGTTCTCAGTGATTTTCAACGCGAACGTAGACCCCACAACATTTTTATTCAGATGCAAATTAAACTGGTAACTGTTTTATTATCTAAGCTGGAGTATTTTCAGCGTTTTGCTTTTGTATATTATATAATTCATGATTTTCAGCGCGAACGTAGACACGACAACATTTTTATTCGGGTGCTAATTCGACTGGTAGAGTGTTTTCAGTTTATTGCTTTTGTATGTTGTACAAGGTGTGTCAAAAAAGTTTCGAGATATTTTTGTAATTTTTGACACACATTGTATTCTGAAAAAAAAATAGCATTCCATTCATTAATTTTTTTCAGAATACAAGATGTGTCAAAAAGTACCAAGTTTAAAGCTGTATTTATCAAGATAGAAATAAAGAATGAATGGAACGGTATATTTCTTTCAGAATACAAGGTGTGTCAGAAAGTACAAAAAATCTCGATACTTCTTTGACATACATTGTATGATTAGTGATTTTCAGCGCGAACTTAGACCCGACAATATTTTTATTGGGGTGCTAATTCGACTGGTAGAGTATTTTTGGCGTATTGCTTTTGTATGTTGTACAAGGTGTGTCAAAAAAGTATCGAGATTTTTTTGTAATATTTGACACACATAGTATTCTGAAAAAATAGCATTCCATTCATTAATTTTTTTCAGAATACAAGATGTGTCAAAATGTATCAAGTTTAAGCTGTATTTACCAATATAGAAATGAAGAATGAATGGAACAGTATTTTTTTTAGAATACAAGGTGTGTGAGAAAGTACCAAAAACCTTGATACTTCTTTGACACACCTTGTATAATTAGTGATTTTAAGCGCGAACTTAGAACTGACAACATTTTTATTCAGATGCAAATTCGACTGGTAACTGTTTCATTCTCTAAGCTAGAGTATTTTCAGTGTATTGCTTAATATATAGATACCAAGAAAAGAATTCATATGGAAAATAAAAAATAAATGAAAATTGAAAAAAAAAATAGAAGAAGAATAAACTATTTTAAATCAATTGTATACAAAATAAGGATAATTCAATTTACTAATAAAGCTAACAGAAATGATTTGTGTAGTTTGGGGGAGTAAAAAAAATCTAGCTTTTTTTTGTTTTGTTTTGTTTTAGTTTCAGTGTCTTACACTTACTGATAAGCAGAAAATGTCATTGCAAATATTTTTCGAAACGAAACGTAAAGAAAAAAAAAGTAAGTAAAAAACTAAAAAAACAAACAAAACAAACAAAACAAACAAAAACAAACAAAGAAACAAAGAAACAAATAGATAAATAAATAAACTGTAATTGGGAAAACAGTTTTCACATTTTAGGATCGTAATCTTGTTAAAATTGAAAATCTGACAATCCTCGCAGAGGTCAACCGATACAGAAAGATTTACCCCCCGAAAAAAAAACCCATCTCAAAACAATGCCTAAGCTACTATAATAATCGGGGAGCAATCGGGTCAACCTTATTAAAAGTTTGCATGTATGTGTGTTAACCTAAGTGTCTGCCTAGGCGTGCGTTGCAGCCACTGTGCGTGCCTGATAGAAATTTACGGGTTTGGAAAGGGAGGTAACTACTTACAATCAGGTGCATCATTGTAATCTTAATATCTACAATACTGAACTCATGTCATCTTAATTGGGTGTTAATATACGATCAGCGTAAATAAATTGAATATATTAAAAAGGGTGAGTCTTTACGCATTCACGTGTATGAAGTGATATACATGGACAAAAAGCAGGCGATATCCAACAGAAAATATTACATGTCGACTACACAGATGATCTAGCACTTCAAGTAAATACACCCGCACAGGCCGAATCACAGCCTAAAGCAGGGGTCACTAAACTACGGGACGCGGGCCTGCCAACGGTTATTTGAATTTATTTGTTAAAACGTACGGAACGTGAGCCGTTCTGATACCATTTACAAAAAATCGTGTTATTCTTACTAAATCTTCATGGACTTGATTACGGAACCAACCCATCGAACGAAATTGACTGATAAACACATGAAAGCAATTCTCTTGATTGGATGTTGCAATTCCAAACCAAACATTGACGATATCTTGAAAGGCAAACGTCAGTTTCACAAATCTTACTAAACCTTTCTGCTAATGTTGCATTCTTTGATAATGTTTTGAAAAGAAATATATTGGTTAAAATTGTTTTTGTGAATCTTACGCCACGCACTAATGAATATAACATGGAAAGATAAATTTTGCTTTACATTTTTTTCTCAGAGCTTTCGTTCTGGCAAGCAAGTATTGAACACAATAATGATGTGGCTCGCGCTCGTTATTTTTTCAATTATCCAGCCCACCGCGAAAAATGTTTGGTGATCCCTGGCCTAGAGAAAGCAGCAAGAGACTGTTAGTTGGTTGGTTGATTGTCAACCCATGTTGAGTTTATTTCGTACCGAAGTCATTTAAACAGACTATCTGTCACAACGAGTATCTACTGATGTTACACCGTTTTCTATCCAGGATTTCAAGGAACACTACAAGACTAGGATTAAAAGGATTAATCAAATAAACCCAAAGTCAATACCGACTTGGATTTACCAACATAAGAACTAAACGGCTAAAATGGTGATCAGAATTAAACAGGGTGTCTCTCTATGTTGTATACCCTTTCTTACTTCTTACTTCTGGTCGTATTTTCTTCTGACCGGCTTTGGTTCTATCTTCTAACATCTTGGTCTGGTCTCTTCTAGGGTCTGGACTTTCTTGGGGACTTCGGGTCTGGTTTCTGTTAGGTATTTCTCCTTATCAGAAGCCCTGTGTCATTGTTAGTTTTTAGGTAATAAACAGAAGACTTCGATTTACATTGATGTTACTTTATTTTCAATCCCCAACCCAGACATCTGCGCAGTGAGACTTACATCTTACGAGCTCGGCTCCTACTTGCTAACTGACTGACTTACTTACTATCCTTAAACCGGAAGACAGGGTCTTCTATGCCTTCCGGTTCTCACGATTTATCCCCGGAAGGCAAGGTGAGAGTGAGGTCAAGCGCCGTCACTCATCCTTCAAGGCCGTGGACTGTAGCTTATAACGGCCATTTTGATTTCTACATTATTGCCATAAATATTAGGTGTCTAATAATTATGTAACATCTAAGATCAGGGTAAATAAACTGAATCTATTATATGGTGAGTCTTTACGCATGTGTATGAAGGAATATACAATAAGGCAAAAAGCAGGTGATATCCAATAGAAACTATTACATATGTCGACTACGCAGGTGATCTAACACTTCTAGCAAATACACCCGTACATGCCAAATAACTGCTGTATAGCCTAAGGAAAGCAGCAAGAGACTGTTGGTTGGTTGGTTGGTTGGTTGGTATGAGACCCATGTTGAGTTATTTCATGCCTAAGTCAGTTTAACATTTATGACCTCCAATTATATACGATACAAAAATGTATCTTTGCAAAAATGTTAAACTGTAAAATACTCCATACACCAAAACTGTATTTCCTTTTTTGACTACCTACAACTAAAAAATATTCTGTAAAAACAATGCAAGAAAAAGGAACAATTCACTAAACACGATCATAAAAAGAAGAGTGAAAAATTCTTTGAGTAACTTACGTAATTATAATTATTAAAGAGTTATTTTTTGTCATTAAGAAGTTGAACCTGTTAATTTGAGCCATTGGATATATATATATATATATATATAATATATATATATATATATATAAATATATATATATATATTGTTAAATAATGCAGTCATTTTCTGTCTGCAAGTTTTGTCCTTTGTTTTTTCATATTGCCGGATTATTTTGTAATATAACATTACCATTATAGAAACACAATCATGTAAACAACGACTAAAAATCTTAGAAGCACTGCATATTAGACAGAAAAATCCAAAACTAAACAAAATAAACTTTGATAATAGCACCAACATTCAAAAATGCCTATAATTACTATGAAATTATAATAGCAAAAGTAGTAATAATAATGACAATAATAATACTAACACTAATAATAATAACAACAACAATGATAAACACAACCTATATAAATGGTAAATGGAATAGCCCATTGTTGTACGGTTTCAAAATACCTTGAAGATGGCCCACGATAGGACAGAAAGTACTTGGTCTATGCCATATGGCAAATACATCAGCCAATTTTCGCCAGATATTACAAAAATAATCCGGCAATACGAAAAAACAAAGGACAAAACTTGCAGACAGAAAATGGCTGCATTATTTAACAATATATACCTACAAGAAAAAATGCTGCCAAAATACACACACACAGACACACACACACACATATATATATATATATATATGTGTGTGTGTGTGTGTGTGTGTGTGTGTGTGTGTGTGTGTGTGTGAAAAGGAATACCTTACTTCAGATATGAATTTATTTCGCCATTTCTTCTCTTTCAGTATGATTTTTGATAATTTGAAAAATCAAAAAACAAAAATCACAGAGATGGGAAAATCATGTCAATAAGATGAGATATGAAATCTTCAAATCATCAAAAATCAGACTGAAAGAGGCATAACATACCGAAATAAATTTATATCTGTACTAAGATATTCATTTATTATAATACTTCGTATATGTAAATATATATGCAAACTTTTATATATACGCTTGATTCCCCGATTTTGTTAAATCCCATCGAGGAAACGATTGATACAATCCACTTCTCTCTCTCTCTCTTTCTCTCTCTCTCTCTCTCTATATATATATATATATATATATATATATATATATATATATATATATATATATATATATATATATATATATATATAATATATAACTACATGATTTATTACATGTAAGAGGGAGTGTGTGCGGGAATCTTGAAATTATTTCTGTTTGTATATATATTCACACACATGTATGTATAACTTGATGTAATATATATTTAACTAGATATGTATTTGTGCAGATGTACACACACACACACACACACACACATATATATATGTATATATATAAATATATATGTATATTTATACATATAAATATTCATATATAAGAATATGTAGAAGTATATATGTATACATACACACACAGACTCATACACACACACAAACACACATACACATATATATAGCTCGATGAGTATGGAGGTCTCGGCGTATATATAATATTATATATATATTAGTATGTAATAAACTGATGCATATATATTTGTGTGTATGTGTGTGTGATGTGTGTGTATATATGTGTATGTGTGTGTATATAAATCTGATATAATATCTTGTATAGAATTTGTTTCCATTTAAGTGATAATTGTGAAGAAAAAAATCTAATGCTGTTTTTTAAATCTTCGAATTGAGAAAGAAAAGAGTCTTTGGTTTCGAAATATTTATTTTCTACTTGAAACCTGTAATAAAATGAAAGCACCTCAATAATCTTTTTTTTTTTTGGGGGGGGGCGAATAAATTTGTTAACTGATAGGAAAGCAGGAAAACTTCTCTCAAAAGTGAATTACCTGCCAAATGTCAAGTCTTCAAACGTTACTTAATTTTATTAAGAGGCCAAGAGAGAGAGAGAGAGAGAGAGAGAGAGAGAGAGAGAGAGAGAGAGAGAGAGAGAGAGAGAGAGAGAGAGAAGATTAGAGGGGGGTGGAAGAGAGCAAAGAGTGGTACCTATCGAAGAAGAAAATCCAAATTAAAAACAAAAAAAAAGCAAAAGCCCCCCCCCAAAAAAAAAAGAAAACAAAAAGCATTTGACATTTCGAAATAATAAAACGTGAAGATAGCAGCGATGCGAGCTTTTATAGAGATTGAACTGATGAAACTTCTATGAACATTTTCAATAAGCAAGAGAATATTTAATTACATTGATTGCTTAGATTAAACGAAGAAAGAGATTTGAAGAATAACTATATATATATATATATATATATATATATATATATATATATATATATATATGTGTGTGTGTGTGTGTGTGTGTGTGTGTATTTGTGTGTATACACGCATATAAATGTATATATACACCATGTATATATATATACACGCATGCTATATATATATATATATACACGGTATATCTATGTATATATATATATATACTCTCGCACATATATATGTATGTATACACACATATATATACACGCATATATATATATATATATATATCTGTGTGTGTACACGTATATATATATGTATATACATATATACACCCATATATATGTATATATATACACGCATATGTATATATATACGCGTATATCTACGTATATATATATATACTCTCGCATATATATATATGTATATATATATATACATATATATATATACACGCATATATATACACACATATATATACATACATGTCTATATATATGTGTGTGTGTCTTTGTGTGTGTGTACACGCATATACATGTATATATACACACTTCTATATATGTATATCTATCTATCTATCTATATATATATATATATATCTATATATATATATACGCGTATATCTATGTATATATATACTCTCGCATATATATATATGTATATATATAGACGCATATATATATAGACGCATATATATATATATATATATATATATATATATATATATATATGAGTATAGATAAAAGGATATGAAAACAACACAATATGCTGTTAAAGTGAAAAGATTTATATCATATTCATAGCTAATATTGAACAATATTTCGATTCATAAAAATCATCTTCAGAGCTTGTTTAGACTCCAGAGTTATCAATAGCGGAGACGAAAATAATATGAAATGATATTATTTTCGTCTTCGCTATTGATAAGTCCAGAGTATAAACAAGTCCTGAAGATGATTTTTATACATCGAAATATTGTTCAATATTAGCTATGAATATGATATAAAAATGTTTTCACTTTAACAGCATATTGTGTTGTTTCATATCCTTTTATCTATACTCATACCGTCGGATTCATTTTCTTTCTCTTAACTTAGCTATTAGCTATAGAGTCATAAAATTAACGTAGTATTTCATAAAGACAAATTACACATGTTAAAGGTATTTTTTAATTTTTTTTTAAGAATGCTATTTTATTTATAGCTTTGAGTTTATTAGTTTCTTGGTTTCTTTGTTTAATGGCATATCAAACCTTCGTGGGTTATAGAAGAACAGTAGACGTACTATTTAAACCATAGTTGGAAGCATAAGGTATTTTAGTCCGACAATGAACGTAATAGCGAGTTCGAACTCGTTTACTAGTATATCACGTCTAGCACGTTAGCTATCACGCCACCAAAAAACTCCCTCGCGACCTTCAGTTGTGTTTTATGTTTGATTTGGTTTCTTTGTTTAATAGCATTTCAAACTTCATGGGTTATTTAATGCGAAAGCAATCCTTGTAGATTTTCCTTAGGTACAATTTAGCTGGGAGATGAGAAGGTACATACCTTACCCAAGGATATTATGTGTCATGGGTATGACTTTAAACTGTGAAGTGTGGAGTACCCCTTCATTACCATTACTCTCAGGTCTATTCCGATCCGGACTGGTAGTACCTGTTAGGGTCCCAACTATGGGTTGAATAGATAAAAAAATGAGCTTTTAAAATCTGTTTGAAATTTTTACAAATGAACTAAAAACTGAATATCCAACATGAATGAATAAGACAAAATCCTCGGCATAAAATAACCCCAGACTGGTTGACATGCCGTAAAATCCAACCAATCACCCACCCAACCAAGGATATTATTTAGAAAGTGAACGTAACTGAGTCACTGGGTTAGTTTGGGTTGGTTTCTTTGTCTACTATCATACCAAATTTTGTGGATTATTTAATACCAAAACCATCCTTGTAGAAGAACAGTAGTGGTACTATTTAACTTTACGGTATTGATTGCAAATGAACGACACATTGTAATTCCATTCAAACTGAAAACAACAGTTTTATTTAAAATATAACATTTTCCACCTTTTCCCTAACGCCGTATAGACCCAAGGAAAAGAAATCAGACGAAAGAAAGAGAAAGAAGTGTATTTGAATAAAGATGGACATAAAATCAGGGTCCAGTTCAGCAATATATTTATCTTATAAAATGAATGTAAATTGAACATCAAGTGTTATAAAAAGTATTTGAAAAAGATGGAACATAAAATCAGGGTCCAGTTCAGCAATATATTATCTAATAAAATGAATGTAAATTGAACATTAAAGTGTTATAAAAGGTAACAACTATATTGAGGAAGAAGTATTTTGAAATTTGAAAAGAGACATTCAAACACACATATATATAATAGTATATATTATAGTCATATATATATATATATATATATATATATATATATATATATTATATATATAATATATAAGATAAATATATAAAGATTTTACATATCTATTTATTAGGTGACAAAGGAACATTCACAACCTATTGGTTTCATGCTATGCATTCATCAGGTGAAGATGTTTCAAATGTAAGGAAAATCGAAAAAATTTCAAAAATTTCAAAAAATTCAATAAACATGGGATGCGTATGATTGGATAAAATGATGTGTGTATGTATGTGAAGGTAAATTGAATGTATGAGAGTGTTTATGGCAGCATAAAGGTTGCGTACGCGTAGTGACTGGTCACACACATAATACGTTGTTCTGTGAATGTGTGGCATTTTAACAGTGCTTACGTGCGAGCGTTTGTGTTTGTGCATGTATGTGTGTGTGTGTGTGTTTTTTTCCTATCCGGATGTGTATTTTATTGTATATCGTAGGTCGAGTTAATTGGGTGTGTGGTTGAATAATATTAACTTTAAGATTACAAATGTTGTATTATGGGCGGGTGGGGGGTTATAAAGAGGGAGAATAAGGGGAGAGGGGTAAAGAGAAAGAGGAAGATATATACTTTTATTAATTTAATGTAATTAAGAAACAACAGCCTAGGCGTCAAATTCATTTCGACTGTTGAATTGTTTGATAAGATCATAGATTTCTGAAACTCTGTTTATTTCTCTTCGTAACAATTTTCGACAATTGCAATTGACTTTTTTTTTTTTTTGACTTGAATTACATACGAATTAATAACGATTGAACAATTGGAAGTGATGAGATAAACGGAGATTTAAATCGCACATCTCAGAAAATCACGACAATCCAAGTGGGTGATGGTGGCTCTAACGTCAATCGGAAATATCCAGTGTTAATCATTATTAAAGATTGTTTCCTTTAATTTTAATTGGCGCTTTTCTTTTAGCAGAACGGCTCGTCATTTCTACAACAACGAAGAACAATAATACTGGAGACAATGATAAAGGATAACACATATTCGTTTTTATCTCATTGTAATAAATAATAGATACCATATATATATCATCACCGTCGCACTTTCAGCGCGGATATCCATGACAATCTCTCTCCATCCATCCCTATCGCTCATCATTCTCGGGAGGTCCTCTATGCAGCATCCTGCATCCGCACAGAGCTGATCAATGTACGTTTTTGCTGGTCGGCCCAAACTGGCTTGTCCATGTGCTGGCTTCCACAGGAGGACGTTGCTTATGAGTTCATCCTTGCTTCTCCAGCAGTGTCCCGCGTGCCTTGTCCGTCTTACTCGGATGGTTTGGGTGATATGTGGTAGGTGGCCGTACAGCTGTTTTCTGGTAGGGTGCTGTTTCAACGTCTTGTTCATGATCACCCGCAGCATTCTTGTGCAGCTCCCATCTAGTTTAGATACTTAGGCAGTAACATCTCCTCCACAGAAAACGACGTTAATGCACGCATAGGAAAAGCATGGGCCGCTATGAATAAATTATCGATCATATAGAGGTCCAATCTCACAGACAAGTTAAATAGACAGTTCTTCCAGGCAGTTGTCGTGTCAGTACTGCTGTATGGCTGTACCACCTGGACCCTAACTAAGCGATTAGAGAATATATATATATATATATATATATATATATATATATATATATATATATAGGGTGTTCGGGATAAATTTGACATATTTATATTTGGTGAAGCTAAAAGAAAAGGAAAAGACTGACAAATACCTGGACCTTGCCAGTGAATTGAAAAAGCTGTGGAATAAGAGAGTGAAAGTGATACCAATTGTAGTTGGTGCACTTGGAACGGTCCTAAAAAAACTTGTAAAAAAGACTGGAGGACCTGGAGATCAGAGAAAGAATTGAGACAATCCAGACTTGGTGCAGTCGGCTAGAATACTCAGAAGAGTCCTGGAGATCTGAGGAGACTTGTTGTCACTCAGACTTCAGTGAAATACCATCAGCTAACGCTGATTTAAAAAAAACCAAAAGGAATGAAAATAATAATATAATAGACCTTGGCAGAGAAGTGAGAAAACTTGAACATGAAGGTTAAGGTCGTACCAATTGTAATTGGTGGACATGGCACAGTCCCAAATGGCCAGAAAAAGAGTTTGGATTAGTTGAAATCAAAGGAAGAATGGAGACCATCCAAACAACAGCATTGTTAAAAACAGCTATAATGCTCAGAATAATCCTGGAGACCTGATGGGACTTGCTATCACTCAGCCTCCAGCGAACCACGGCTCAGGTATGTTTGAAAAACTCTAATGGATAATAATAATAATAATAATAATAATAATAATAATAATAATAATAATAATAATAATAATAATAATAATCGACCACCGACTGAAAATGAAAGAAAGCGAAAAGATAGACAAATACTTAGACCTTGCTAGAGAACTGAGTAAACTTTAAAACATGAAGGTGAAAGCCATACCAATTGTAATTGGTGCCCTTGGAACGATTCCCAAAGTTCTGGAAACACATTTGGGTGAATTGGATATCAGAACAAGAATTGAAACCATCCAAACTAAAACACTGTTGGGATCGGATAGAATACTCAGGAGAGTCCTAGAGACATGAGGAGACTTGCTGTTATTCAGCCTCCACTGAACCACCAGATACGTCAGGTGGTAAAAACTAATAATAATAATAATAATAATAATAATAATAATAATAATAATAATAATAAAAAGTTTGGAAGAAGATCGAAATCATTCTAAACCACTGAACTACTGCAATCTGCCAGAAATACTCAGAAGAGTCCTGGAGACCTGAGGAGACTTGCTGTCACTCAGACTCCAGTGAAAGACCATCAGCTAACACTAAATGAAAAATCCAAAAGAATAATAATAATAAAACTCGAGTTTGGAAGAAGAAACGAAATCATCTAAACACAGAACTACTAAAATCGGCCAGGATACTTAGAAAAGTCTTGGAGATTGTTGGAGATTTGCTGTCACTCAAAATCCATAGAGCTGGTGTGAAAATACTCACAGCAAAATAAATAAATAAATAATAAATAATAAATAATAATAATAATAATAATAATAATAATGAAGCATTACTTTCAGGACGATATTCCTATCTGGTGGCATCATTACTATCTTAGTGTAATTTGGATTATGGAGATTATTATTGTTTGCTTTAGAATTCAGACTTCAAATCCTGCTCGTCTCGATTGTCTGAGAGGAAACGTTTCCATAGACTCGCTAGCAATAATTCAAAAATAAGAAATTGGTTTGTTTATTGCATTGCTGTAATCAGTCATTTCCGGAAAGAATCGGTGGCGGGGAAAGTCTCCTCTACTGCTGCTGCTCAGGCTTCCCCTGCCTCTCTCTCTCTTGCTCAAGAGAAAGAGTGGCAAAGAAGTTACCTTAGGGGAGGGCCATGTTGGCGCTGTGCAGAAGGAATAAATGAAATAGAATAAAGTAAGAGGTGGAATGGAAACGGGGGACAGGGAATGGGAATAAAGTGAAAGTAGAAATGAAAGTGAAAGTAGAAATGAAGTGAAAGTGAAAGAAATGAAAGTGAAATGAAAGTGAAAGTGAAACTAATCTGAAAAGGCGGGAAAGAACGAAGGCGATATACGAGAATAATGGCGGGAAGAAGAAGAATGTGATGTTATCGTCGCTGGTAAGTATTTGCCGTTCAGTTAATCAAGCATTACTTACTACACGTTTATCTTGATAACGACTTCACCTGCAGCTCTCTTCCGTTAGCACTATCGCATCATGCGTGCCGGACGCGGGATATGAATAATACATGAATGCCGGCCTGTTCGTACAAATGAAATGGGGGACGCCATTTTGAAAATCCGTAACAGAGCGGAGAAGGAAGGAGACGTTAAGCAACGAAAGAAACTTGAAATAGAAACGATTTGGAATCTGAAGAAAATATGTAAACTGAAAAAATAAAATAAAATCTGAAAGATAAAGGGAGAAAAATACCGACCAAAACAAGAATGCTTAAATCTTATATAATTCTCGTCTCTTGTTGGTTGTGTGTTGCCAGTCTGGTCGGACTCCTGTCGTAAACTAAAAGTTGTAATGGTTTAGTCCCAATGAAATAAGTTAAGAGAGATAAAAAGAATTAGAAAATAAAAACTTAAATAGCAATGAAGAATTTATTCAAAGAAAGGCTGACCGTTTGCTAAGTTAGGGACAAAAGGGTAAGGGGAGGGGTGATTGAAAGAATGAAATAAAGAAAAAAGAAAGAAAGAATAAAAGATTAATTGTGCTAGTTAGACTAAGAGTGATTTTGAGGATGAGTGATTTAATATATATGCTAGAAAGGTTATACAATTAATTTAGAGAGAGAGAGAGAGAGAGAGACAGACAGACAGACAGACAGACAGACAGACAAAGAGGGGAGAGAGAGAGAGGGGGGAGAAAAAGGACCAAATTTGAATGAGTTTGAGCAAGAGTGATTTAGTGTGTAATATAAAGTTATATGAGAAAACTTTGTCGAAACAGTAAATTAGAGAGAGAAGCGGAAAATGGCGATATATATATATATATATATATATATATATATATATATATATATAGGGTCATCCACAGACACGTGTTTCGACTTATCAAGTCTCTTCAGTGTGGCTAGACATTTTGTAAGTACCTACAGCCGGAATTGAAATCCGATCGGTTGGGTCCGCACCTTAACCATTAGGCTGTCATCACTTACAGAATGGGAGGGATTTTAACTGTTTTAATACACACATCGCTTTGTGTGTAAAGGCCATTACTTATATAGAAGAGCGTTATCACATATATATATATATATATATATATATATATATATATATATATATATATAGAGAGAGAGAGAGATGGGGAGATAGAGATATAGATAGAATAATGGAAGGAGAGAGATGGAGAGAAAGGTGGGGGAAGAGAAAGGGGAAGAAGAAAGAAAAAAGAAAGAAACAAACAAACAAACAAACAAAGGGATCCGTGCACTTAGCGCGCCTTGATGATGACGATGATGATGATGATGAAGATGATGATGATGAAGATGATGATGATTTGATTAGCAATATTATTAATATTATTTCTACATACGCTATTAATTATATTTAACAGCCTTTGTAATGTGGTTAAATAACAGATCAAAACATTTTTCAGCTATTTCTCACCCAGGAGCCCTGAATGGAGTAACCCCATGGGTGTGCAGACCCCAGATTTTCTAAGAGTTAAATCCTGTGTTTCAAACTTTTTGGTTATCTGCATGGGAATTACACAAGGATGCTGCGTGCTGTCCTAAACAAATCCTGGAAGCAGCTATCTACAAAAAAAAAATAGATGTACTCCCACTTACCTCCAGTTATTAAAACCATCCAAGTAAGACAAGCAAGACGTGCTGGACACTGCTGGCAAACTAACAAGCGACATTGTTGAAATTTTTCGGGGTATAAGGTGTGTACCGGATGGCCACTTGTACTTATAGACTCGCCGACTACCATGTGACCACCTATTGTCCAATCACTGGCAGTGATCTGCTGCTGATATTATTATTTATACTGGCTGATTCTAATCTTAGGTACTCACAACCACTTGGATCTTCATGAACGACGGATCATAGGATTATATACTGGACCTTTTTTGACACTAAGTAGGATTCCAAAACTTAGGACTAATTCACTTACCAAAGGATTCTATAATTCAGGACTTACTTATTTACTTTAAGTTTTTACAACTGGCCAATGATGGCGGCCAGTTACTTAACAGACATTTTCTTGTTGACATCTACGTATAGAAACACCAGTGTTTGTCGAACAGCAAAATCTTATATTTATCAGCTCTGTACAGATACTGGATGCCGTCGGAATGTTGCATAATTGTGAGGTGGCGTGGGTTTTTGACAAGCCCTGTAGCGAGAATTCTAAGGGGCCATTGTTTTTCAGATCAGGGGATGGAAAAATTACCAGTAACGTTATGGTCTCAACTGACCTAGAGGCGAGAATCTCTCGAGTCACGTGATAGAGTTAGTTAGGTAATCAGTTTCCACCTAATTGGCAGCAGAACAGACGTATTCTGCTGAGGTTGGCTTAACTGCGAGGTGAATCAGGATGGGCAGTAATAAAATCTTTGATCAAGGAATAAACAAAGTCTTGTAGTTAATCAATGCATGACTTAAAAAGAAGCCCTTACTTAGAGACAGCAACCAGATAGAAGAGACAAGATGAAAACTGGCCAAAGAAGTAAAGGAAACAGCACTAGACGATCATAGCCAAAAGAAAGAAGATGAAACAACCAGTAGACAAAGAAGCAAGTAAGTCGCAGTCTTAACTCTGTCTGTCTATCTGTCTATCTATCACAACTTTTATATGTTGGAATATTTTGTGATTTAAGGTGTGCTCTAATTCCCCA
The DNA here is from genome assembly GCA_023376005.1 of Doryteuthis pealeii. Taxonomy (NCBI): domain Eukaryota; kingdom Metazoa; phylum Mollusca; class Cephalopoda; order Myopsida; family Loliginidae; genus Doryteuthis; species Doryteuthis pealeii. The sequence continues at coordinate 37,493,183 of CM042150.1, read as the reverse complement.
CCTTGATTTATAGACTAGCCTAGGTCATGTGGTTTTTTCCTTCGGCCAATAAACAACCCATACTGCGTAGCTGATACATTACTTAAACACTGATACTTGCCACAGTTCACTTGCAATCATTGAGGAGGAACTTGCGACCATTAACGAAGGTACTGAGGACTCTTTATCAGAAGAACAAAAGGATTCATTATCGGAGGACTCTTTGCAAAGGATCCAATTCCACTGGACAAGCGTTCTAGCTCAAGGCCTACAGGATGCAAAAGTATATACCCGAGGTACGATACAACAGGAAGACCAACAAGGGATGTGGTGATGAGAGAGAGAGAGAGAGAGAGAGAGAGAGAGAGAGAGAGAGAGAGAGTCATGTAAATCCGTGCTGTCAGCACGACTGATGATGATTATAATGATGATGATATGATGTTGATGATGATGATGAGCAGAAATAAGCATCAATATCCGGAAAAGACACAAAATTTTTTAAAGAAATAAGTCACATGACTTATTTCATTTAAAACATTCTGCTGCTGCTGCTGCTGCTGCTGCTGATGATGATGTCATTTATAGTTGGTTTTTTTCTGGGCATTGATGGGGTATATTTGCTAAGCAATAAACAGTACTTTTAATTAACAGTCGTTCTGCTCGCTTCATGTTGCTTGTTTAGTTTTTATTTCATTTATTAATTTATTTTATTTATTTATTTATTTATTTTTGTTTTGTTTTTACAAATTTTCAAACACAGGTTTCGATTCGGGCGTTAAAAGAGCACTAAATAGCAATCTAAGCGATAACTCAATAGTTCTTCCCAGCTTAAATGAACTTTCTAGTCGCTTGGGATATTCACCTGCAATTCACTAGTTTTAATGTTGCTGTTACTGTTATTGTTGTTGTTGTTGTTTTTAATGAAAATTTTAACTTTCAAGTCGAATGTATTCCCGTAATCAAAAACTTGAAAAGGGGGGGGGTGAAAAACAAAAATAAAAAACAAAACAGTAACATTTTACAGAATGTTTAATAAGATGTGTCCCAGAGTACAATGCATGTTTTATTTGTGTTTCTTTTTTTTTTGTGCTTATTTTTTTTTTTTTTTTTTCTCGAACGGCAATCATTTCGATCAATTAGAAAAAAAAGGGACATTTTCTGATCAGCGACATTGATGACGTTGGTCTATTAACTTTCACCCTTTAGAGTTGGGTATTATTTTTAAAAGCAATTATAGAGTCTTAATCAGTTTGGAGTTTGTTTTTTTTTTTTCGCGATATTATTAGGTTCTGGTGAGATATCACCAGAATGAGGGTTGGAGGGGGTGGGGAGAAAAAGGAAGAAAAAAAAAGACCAAAATTTGGATGCCATGATTTTAATAAGTATGATTGAAATAAATATTTTCATTATAGAAATTATCCGAATATAAGGAAAAGTGAAATCAATTATATTGAACGTATATGTATTTCTAATTTACAAATACCCCTCTCTCTCTCTCTCTCTCTCTCACACACACACACACACACACCACACTTTCTGTCTTCTGTCTGTCTCTTTCTGTTCTCTTTCTTCTTTTTCTCTCCTCTTCTCTCTCTCTCTCACTCACAACACATACCTACACGCACGCACAGCACACACACACTCACACACACATATATACACACCAAGACGTGCAAATATATTCATACATATACACGTATATGCATACATACAAACACAACCACACATAAACACATATACGAGGCTCATTCAATAAATAAGGTAATTTCTTTTTTTTTTTTTTTTAAAAAGCAAAATAATTTATCGGAATTATTTTTTCGATAAATTGTTTATAGCAAATACATTTCAATCATGCAAATCTCTCCTATCTCTCTCTCTTTCTCTCTTTCCCTCTCTCTCTCTCTCTCTCTCTCTCTTCTCTCTCCCTGTGTCTTTCGGTCTGTCTTCTTCTCTCTCTCTCTCCCCCTGTGTCTTTTTGTCTGTCTTCGTCTCTCTCTCTCTTTCTCTTCTCTTTCTTTCTTCTCTCTCTCTCTCTCTCTCTCATCTCTGTCTGTCTGTCTGTGTGTGTCTCTGTCTGTCTGGTGTCTTTCTCTGCCTCTGCCTCTGCCTCTGTCTGTTCTTCTCTCTCTTACACATACACTTTTTCTCTCTCTCTTTTCTCTGTCTCTCTGTCTTTCTCTCTTCCCTTTCTCTCTGTTTGTCTCTCTGTCTCTCTCTCTCTCTTCTCTGTCTCTGTCTCTCTCTGCTCTGTCTCGCTTTCTCTCTCTCTCTCTCTCTTGTTTGTCTCTCTCTCTCTCTGCTTATCTCTCTGTCTCTCTGTCTCTTCTCTCCCACTCTCTCTGCTTATCTCTCTGTCTCTCTTTCTTTCTCTCTCTCTCTCTCTCTCTCTCTTATACCAACAAAAAAACACCCGCACCCACATACGCACTCAATCCCACAACACAACCACACCCTCCCACAGACGCAGCACACATACACACACAATACACGTCCGCATACAACCAGAGACACACATGCGAGGCTCGTTCAATAAATAAGGGAATTTTTTTTTTAAAAAGCTAAAGTTTTTTTAGAATATTTTCCTAAATGTAAACTCAACATTGTTTGGACTTGGTTTATAGCAAATGTTATTTTAATCACGCAAATATCACTTTCCCCCTCTCTCTTTCTTGCTCTCTCTTTTTCTCACACCAATACACATAAACACACACACACACACACACACACACACACACATACACTCACGCACACACACACACACAGACGGACAGACACACACACATACACACACTCACTACTCTGTTGACTGGGACAAAAGAACGCACCGACTGTCTCTCTACATACGGGGTATGTCAGAAAAGTTCCAGGACTAGTGTCACAAAAGATTTATTTCAAATCCAAATCCAAACTACAAGTTATCCCTGGAATATAATGCACTTTCACATTCTTCTGTCACGCTTGCATGCACTCCTGGAAGGATTCTTCCGGGATTCTCCGTAGCTCTGTTTTCACGGCCTTTTGATGTCGTTCACATCCTCAAAAACGGTTTCCCTTGATGACCCCCTTGAGTTTGGGGAAGAGTAAAAATCACATGGAGCCAGGTCGGGCGAGTAGGGAGGTTTCCTTAACACAGTGATGTCCTTCTGGGCCAGGAACTCTCGATACTTAGGGCAATGTTGGCAGGTGCGTTGTTATAGGAAGCACCTACGAGTTGTCCTGTCATATCTCTCACCTCTTCTCGCGCACTGAACGAAGCAAACGTCGCAGTATCTTTGCAGATATGCTGGTTGATCGTCTGGCACGGTGGCAAGAACTCGCAGTGAACGATGCCCCTCTCATTGAAGAATGCGATCAACCTGGAACTTTTCTGACATACCACGCATTATTTTATCACGCAACTCTCTCTTTCCCTCTCCCTCCTTCTCTGTCTTTCTTGCTCTCTCTCTCTCTCTTTCTCTCACCAATACACATAAACACACATACAGACAAACACTCAGCCCCGATGGGGTAGTACCCATTAAAAAATTAGGTTACATTTTTTTTAATACCCATCAAGAATTAATAAAAACAAAATGTCTTCGGTATAAAATAATCCAACAAGAGTTTACATGCCATAAAATTCAACCAACATCCAACACACACAACAAATACAGATACACAGACACACACTCACTCAATCCTACAACACATCCACACATATATACGATGATCGTTCAATAAATAAAGATTTTTATTGCTTGTTCACGATCTTCTCTTAGAGTTTTGGAGATAGATCCCTACAGCCATATATATATATATATATATAATATATATATATATTATATATATATGGTTGTAAGGGTTTTGGTGATAGACCCTACAACCACACACACACCACACACACACACACACATATATATATATATATATATATAATAAATAAGTAATCCACACACACACACACACTTAGCTCCGTCGGTAGAGCGTTCGGCTAGAAACCACAAGGTTCCTAGTTCGATACCGGTCCCGCCAACTCAGCGTATGAGTAGCACAGGGATCTGTGCGGTAAAGTAAGGAGCTGATAGTAGGTGTGGCGCTCCACCTCAGATGCTAAAAACAATCTCCTTGGTCTAGCGCTATTGAAAAGGGGATAGACTCCCTCGCTGACTGGCTTATACCGACTTTAGGCCGCCCCGTCGACTTTACTTTACTTTTTATTATATATATATATATATATATATATTATATATTATATATATATATATATATATTCTAAACTAAATTACACAGGGTACTTGTGAAAAAGTGTTTTTAGAACATTTTAAAAAAAGTGTTTTTAAGTGTTTGATAAATCACAAAAAACAGACTGAAAATATACAGGCGACCTATCCATTTTTGAGTGTAAACTATATATATATATATATATATATATATATAATATATATATATATATAGTTGTAGTTCCTATCTGTTTGTTTCTTCACGAAGTCCTTTTAGGGTTTTGGAGGTATCCCCCGTATATATATATATATATATATATATATATATATATATGTGTGTGTGTGTGTGTGTGTGATATATATATGTGTGTGTATATATATATATATATATATATATTCTAAAACTACATTACCAACGGTACTTGGACAAGTATATTTCATTTTGATCAAAGTATGTCCCAGGGGTACATACCTCCCGCTTTTCAAACTTTTCCTATCGATTTAAATGAAATTTCAACCATGGGTTTCAATAATTTCAATAACACTAAGACACTCTAATAGGGGCTAACCGCCGTCATATTGAAAATTCGCATTCTCTATGATTAGTGCCTTTGGAGATAGACCCCATAACCATATATACTCTGAAACTACCAGGGTACTTAGATAAGTATATTTCATATTAATCAAAAGAGATCCCTTGGGTCGACACAAACCCCCGCTGAAAATTTGTTTCTCTTCGATTTATATGAAACTTAAAGCATAGGTAAATGACAGGATATGATGCCTATTCACAAATTGTTAGCACATTTCAATAATGTAAAAAAGCAGATACTACCACTCCGGGCAGAGTGGACCAGGGAGCAATGGTGTTGAATGGGTGCACCGCATTCCCCAAACCTCCAAAATTGACACCTTACCATGAGAGAGTTTAACGTCATTCCAAGGACATGTAGACCCTCAGTCATTGCCTTCTAGCACTCATATGATAAAAAGGGTTGGGGCTTGCCATAAGAGCAATAGGGTTGGAGCAATATATAGGTGCTAGCGCTTGATGTGACCAGCTGATTGATCGAGGGGGCCTCTCCGATCGCCCATCTAGCCCAAGAGGGCCAAAGTGGAGTATTACAAGTCATGGACTGCTCAACCCCCTGGGTTCTATCCTTAAGCATCACGGGTTAATAAGGGATGAGTTATAGGTATAATTTAGGCTTCTACAATATCAGTTGTTCTTTCTATTTGTGGTGAGCCGGAAGTTAATGCTTTGAAAGCAGAAATGAAATGACGAAAATAAGAAGTCTGCGCATAGGATCAGTGCAGGTAGAAAAAAAAAATAGAAATAGTAAAAATGATAATTTTCAACCAATCAGAAGCGTTCGCTCCTAAAAAAGAAGTTTTAAAAAAGACCAATTTCAAGCCTACGTATTGGAACCTCTATTACCACGGATGTTTTTCTACTCTTTCATTCTTTTCGAAGTCCGTCGCAGACGACGATGACGTCACTCCATATCTTCATTTGTGGACCCTCTGATGGCTCATTAGCCCAATTCTGGACTTTCAGATGCGGTCACACACACATTGCAGGAGAAATTCCCCATCTACATTTGGTTGTTCATGACGACGAAGACGTCGCCGCTCTGCAGTCCTGTTTATCTCGTTATTCAGCTGCCTAGCTCCTGTGCGGCAGGCTCTCGCCAACCCTGTCTTTGGAGGCCAGATCTTCCACGCTTGAAGGTGTGATGTTACGTTTCTTCAGCGTTGTCTTTATATTGTGTTTTTTTTAAAAATTAATTAAAGGTAGATCAACAAAAAAAGTTACCTCTCTTTTATTTTACTAAATTAGACATTTCATCTATGGCAAAATATTACTAGAATTATGGCTCCAAAAATATATCTTAATTTGCTGAAAAGCTTATATATATATATTGTTGTGTCCTTAAAAGGGATACAATCAGACAAGGTTGAAGTAGAGTTGAAGGACCAGTCAACACGTTCGTAGATCTAAGAGAGAGGGTTTTATTGCAGAGAGATACAATAAAAAACAGACAAGGAATAGTGAGGCACGCTACTCATCCTCGAAGCCAGCCAAGTATAATGTCGTGCATAGTATATATAATAGCCAGACCACTTGGGTGAGAGAGAGAGAGAGGAGAGAGAGAGAGAGAGAGAGAGAGAGAGAGAGGAATATTCATTACAATATATATATATATATACATAACAAAGAAATGGCATAAATATTGGTCATATTAACAGTTATAAATTTATTCACACCGATATTAATCGGCTACTCAGACTGCGAATTCTACCGAAATGGTCCAGAATAAGTCAAGGCGTGGTTTGATGGAGCTGATTAATATCGGAAATAAATTTGTATCTGTTAATATGCCCGGTATTTAAGCCTTTTCTTTGACAATTGTATTGCTCTGTATATAATTCCCCAATTATTGTACATTGAGATCTCAACATCTACTATAACAATTTTGATTTTTCGATGTTAAAAAGGCCCTGCTTAGAATCATTCCTAACATAAAGAAAAGAAAGAAAAAAGAAAGAATGGAGAAAGAAAGGAGAAGAGAAAGAAAGAAGAAAGAAAGAAAGAACGAAAGAACCGAGAGGATTGAAAAGTAGAAAAGAAAAGAAAAGAAAGAAGGAATAAGACGCGCGTAAGAAGAAAAGAAAGAAAGAAAGAAGAAAGAAGAGAGAGAGAGAAGAGAGAGAGAAGAGAGAGAGAGAGAGAGAGAGAGAGAGAAAGAAAGAAAGAAAGAAAGAAAGAAAGAACCGAGAGGATTGAAAAATATAAAAAAAGAAAAAAGAAAGAAAGAAGGAATAAGACGCGCGAGAGAAAAAAAAAGCCAAAGAGAAAGAAAGAAAGTAAGAAAGAAACCAGAGTGATAGAAAGTGGAAAAGAAAAAAAAAAAAAGGAATAAAATGAGCAGGTAAAAAAGTTGAAGAGGAAAAGAAGAAAGAGAGAGAAAAAAAAAGAAAGACAGAAAAAATAAAACATAAACTAATCTGTTTACACATTAAACCTATACACATGTTATCCTTTCTCAAATTTTTCAAAGTCCCAAGGGACATTATTAGGAAGATAATCTACATTATCTCCAATTATGTAAAAGTTTCAAGGTGGACACAACTGAAAATCAAATATTCCCCAATCATCCTATCACTGTCTTTTAACGCTTTGAAAGCAGAGATAAAATTACGAAAATAAGCTAATCTGGCATAAAGATCAGCGCAGGTAGAAAGCAAAAATAGAAATATTAAAAATGATAATTTTCAACCAATCAGAAGTATTCGTGCCTAAAAAGAAGTTTTTTCAGAAAAGACAGATTTTGAGACTAGGAAATTCTATAAAAAACGGAGGTTTTCGAAGAACCGTTCAGAACGACCAACTTAAAATTATTTTGCCTACACCTAAGGTATTATTTGTTTTACCTCTCTTTTAAAGCTTCCACTGCTGATTGGACGTTATACTCTTTCCTTACCCTTTCTTTCTCTAGTTGAGGCGGGAACTCAAATACTTTCAATCCTACTATATTATCTTGATTCTTGATATCTTTGTTATAAAAATGTCTTAGTATTAACTTGACAGAGATGCTTGTTTGCTCGATTTATAATCGAGAATATGGCTTAAAACGTACAATGTGAAGTACTCGTATCGATATCTAGTTCTTTAATTCGCGCAAGAATCCCTGCCCGCCATTAAACCTCCGGAAATCCCAGCTTTCATGAATGCTAATTGAATGCCCAACGGAATATTCCCATGAGTACCGAGGATATGTATCGAGTAGGCAAAAATCCCTTTGCCAACCAATCTGTCGAGCAACATATCAAACATCTTGTGTCATCAACAAGACCGAAACATCCAGAGACCACTTAGAATTCTGTCCAGCAAAAATATACAAAAGTAATTAAACATTACAACCCATGAGACCCACTAACTTATACCACCATTTTATATGGGATGTGAATAACGAATAATAATACAGCCCTCCACCAGAATAGACTTAAATTGTGGGCTCTAGCATATCCTTTTAACCGTATACTAGAACATTCTTGGCCCTAGACACAACAGGACTGCATCATTGCCCTTGAGTGAGCAAGGTCATCAGTATTACGTAGGATAGAGCCCTGTTTCAGCTCGGGAAATGTACCAATACTCGGATCTCTCTGTGTAAACCCACCAATAACTATTCAACCTCACATCACACAACAATATTTCCTACAGGTTAGAATTTATCGTTATATTAGTTCATATTATTCAATGTTATTACCGAGATTGAGCTTTAAATTCTATCTACAACTTTATATGAACACACGCTGTTTTGTAATACCTTGTTATAATTATATCCTTCCAACTGAGTAT
>CM042150.1:37402219-37484539 GCA_023376005.1 Doryteuthis pealeii | reverse complement strand
AAGAGAAGAAGAAGAGGAAAAGAAGAAGAGAAGAAGAAGAAGAAGAAGAAGAAGAATGGAAACGATCAAGCACACCGTGCCTCCTATCATGCACGGCGTTTGCCCCCGAACTTTGTAACATTTTTCTAAATGAAAACCACAAGTCCCGCCATTATTAGGATTGTATAGTTCTTTATTTTTTTTGTTCTTTTGATTTCTTTTGTTTTGTAACTTTTCACCGGGATAATTTACGACCTCAACTATTGTCTGCTTAATTGTATCAACTGTATGTAATAAACACTTGACAACCTGTGAAAACCCGCTGTGATCACGGTTGTCAATGGACGCGACCCACGATGCCGCGGCCGCTACTTTTATTTAGGAAAGACTTAAGACTCCTAATTAGAACTTCATGGTTATTTCAGTGATATCGGGAAATCGGGGTCTCTAGTGCAAAATCAGACCCCCGAAAGTTGGAGGCCGTGGTGTAATGATTAGAGGTCGAGAATGGACTCGTCGACCGAGTTCAAACGTCGAAGCTACAGTTCACATAGCGCTAATCGTGGACGAAGCTACAGTTCACATAGCGTTATAGCCTTAGGAAAGACATTACATCCAACTATTCTCCTTCCAGCTATGAGTAAGGGCATTTGCCTCATACCCCACTTGTATGGCTGGGCACAGGCCTGGTTTTAACGTGGGCCACCCACAAGCCGAAGCCCATGGGTGGAGAAAGAACCAAATTGCGTCGATCCCGTCGACAATACCCCACAATACCCCTTAGCGCTGGGCAATAAACTCAGCCCTGCCCCCAAGGGGGTAGGTATTGCCTGGTTGGGGAGCCCCTGGGATCGACACATCATTTATTACTTATAAGCTGATCCAGTGGCCGAAGTACACTGGACCCCAGCTGGGCCGGGTATGTGAAAGTCCGGAGACTTCCACAATAAGTAAGTAGTTCTGGGCTCTTTAACCTTGGTTAGGCAACCAGTCTAGCAGAAGGAAAACTCTGAATCAAAAACCGCTAAACTCCGCTCGGGATGGTCACTAGAATAGGTTCAGTCCCATTTAGTGATCTATTTCACTAATTAAAAAAAAAAAAGAAGAAATGCTTGTCATTTGCAAATGGATATAGTTTCATTCAATAGTTAATTCTTCGTTTATTGTCGCCTAATCTTGTCTGGTGAGGTAGGTGTGTGCACACCCCAGTATCACTAAAAAAAAGAGCTGTTAAAGGGCGGATGAGGCCCAGGAGGGACAACGGTCATCCACAACACTAATAGGAGTAGGGTTGGGGTACTACTCACATGATTCCCCAAATGGGGGACGGGGGCTCCTTAGATGGGGCGATGGACGATAGGGACAGGTAGTGTGGGAGACAATAATCACCTGATGTTTTTTGCCCCTCAGGCACGCCTCGGCTATCACAGTGCAACTGTTAAGAAAAAACGAGGTAACTATGATGTTCATCTACCTTTGACTTATCTTATTATAATGGAGATTGTGGTGGGTTTGTCTGTCTGTAACCGAAACTATATTACTATACAAGTCACAATTCCTTTCGTTATTTGCATCATATTCTCCATGATTTTATTTTTATTTACACCTCAATTATTAATAAAATTGTTTTACATTATTTATACTATTAACCATATCTAATACTAATGACATGCAAGTGTATTTATATATACAACAAAATAGCGGTTTACAGTGTGAGGGAAGGCTAATTTGCATATTGATCTTTAAAATTGATTTTAATAAATATATGCTTAGTATTATTGATTTCTAATTGTTTGTTTTATCTTATTGAAATATGAGCAAAAATCTCTTCAATAAATCTTAAAAGAAATCCCTTAACAAGAAGAAATAACTGTAATATAAATTTACTTCCTATTTTAACTAAACAGTTAATTAGGAAAATTTACCAATGAAAGACGGGAGTAACGGAAATGATGGAAGAGTTAGTTTCAAAGTTGTCTATTTTTCAATTCATACCCCCTCTGTTCAAAATTTTTATCTACATTCTTATTCAGTTTCATTAGCCTTTCTAATTTAATATGATATTTTATTATAAAATTTAACTAAAATACTTGCACCCGGAGCGTGCATATATTTGCTAGTTCTCTTAATATTTTGGAATGAAAAATCTCTTCATCAACAATTTCTGCAGAATTATATTAGAGGTAATCGAACAGCATTCTAGTTATCTCGTATTTCTTTACACTTGCATTGTGATGGCCTTCAAAACCAACCGCCAAACCAATATACACACAATGTTGTGAGCAAATTATAAAACTCTAAAAACTTAAAAGATTTAATTGGTAATCTGTTACATAATTATTAGATTCCTAATACTTATGTACAGTAGTGTAGAAACCAAAATGGCTGTTATAAGTTGCAACCCACGGCCTTGAAGTATTGAATGACAAGGCTTGACCTCATCCTCATCCTTCCGGTGGATACCGTGAGAATCGGTGGAGAAGACCCTCTTCCGGTTTAGATTAGAGAGAATTTTAGTCAGATCGGCCAAGACCACGACGGTGGTAAGTCGTGTTATGCACGCTCCGACTCAATCTGCGCAGGTAGTCTGGTGGGGATTTTAGAATAAAATATGATCTAAGTTAAATCAAAGTCTTGTGTTATTATCTAAAAACTACCACTGACACAGGGCTTCTGTAAAGAGAAATCCCCCAATGGAAGACCAGACACGAAGTCCCCAAGCGAAGTCAGAACGCTAGAAGAGACGCTAGAAGAATAGAAGTAAGAAAGTAAGGAAAAGGGAGTATATAACAAATCCTCAGTACTATAGAACATCAATTTATGTTTAAAAAGTTTAGTTTAGTTTACTAAAGTGCTTAAAATGCATGGCTACACACAGGAAATGAAATATCTTTGATCTTGCTATATTTACTTCAATATATTTAGGTATCAATAGACCATAACAGAGGAGGTTATTTCTTTCTTGTTAATGGATTTTCAGTAAGCCTATGAAATGATGTTTGTTGATTTTTATGATCGAAGTTTATATTTTTCTGATTTACTAATGTGATATAACCATATTAATGTCCCCATCCTGAGCGTGCACTCTCCGGTGTTTATCGTAGTAAATACATTTCTGTCATTTGCTATCAGGTCAGGACAAGACATGACTTCTTTCTTATCTGCTACTAGTACCATGTAAACTTGTACTACTGTTCCATGGTTGGTTGTTAGTGATTAAACTGGCAACCCCAGCTTGTCTAGTGAAATAGGTGTGTAGACACTAGTATCACTAAAAACAAGAGCTGTCGAAAGGCAAATGAGGTCCAGGGGAAGCAACGGCCACCCACACCCGATAGTAGTAAGTAAAAAGTAAAATCGTCGGGGTGGCCTAAAGTCGGTATCAGCCAATCAGCTAGGGAGTCTATCCCTTTTCACTAGCGCTAGACCAAGGAGATTATTTTAGAGTCTTAGGTGGAGCACCACACCGACCATCAGCTCCTTACTTTACCGCACAGATCCCTGTGCTACTCATACGCTAAGTTGGCAAGGACCGATATCGAACTAGGAACCCTTGTGGTTTCTGGTACTTACTACTCAAATAATTCCCCAAATTGAGTAGAAGCCCAAATTGAGTAGACGTCCTTAGATGGGCGCGATGAACCATAGGAACGGTTAGTGGGAGAGAGTCATCTAATAATTTTTAGTCATACTAGGAAATATATGCACCCTCCGGGTACAAGTGTTTATGTTTTTAATATATAAAATATATATATTAAATTTAAAAAGCTAATCAAACTAAATAAAAATGCAGATAAAAAAGATTTGAAACGGGGGGGGGGTGTAATCGAAAAATAGAACAACTAAAACTTACTCTTCCATCACTCCCGTCATTCATTGCTGGATTTTCCTAATTTAACGTATTTAGATAAATTGGGAAGTAAATAATAAAATTACAGGTTATTTCTTGTTAATGGATTCTTTTAAGATTTATCTCCGAGACTTTGCTCATATCTATCAAAATGAAACAAAAGAATTAGAAATCAATAATACCAAACACATATTATCAAAATCAAATTTTTAATATCAATATGGCAAATTAGCCTTCCCGTTCACACTGTAAACTGCTATTTTGTTGTATTATAAATACAATTACAGGTTTTGGTATGTAGAAAGGCCAACAGTGTTAATAATGTAATTCCAGTTTTCCAAGTACTTGTAATTCTCCTATTATCATTATTTACTCCTTTTGAATTTTCACATCAGCATTAGCTGATGGTCTTTCACTGGAGTCTGAGTGTCAGCAAGTCTCCTCAGGTCTCCAGGACTCTTCTGAGTATTCTGCAAATTGCAGCAGTGCAGTGTTCTGAATTGTTTCAATCCTTCCTCTGATTTCCAAACTTTCCAAACCCTTTTCATCCTTTGGGACCGTTCCAAGTGCACCAACTACAATTGGTATCACTTTCACTTTCATATTCCATAACTTTTTCAGTTCTCTGGCAAGGTCCAGATATTTGTCCATTTTTTCGTTTTCTTTCAACTTCACCCTGTGATCTGCTGGAACCGCAAAGTCCACCAGTTGGCACGTTCTCTCTCTCATTTTTGTGGTAATCAACACTAGGTCTGGTCTCCTGGCTGGGATGTGGTGATCCCTCTTTATCTCGAAGTCCCAGATAATGTTATGCGTTTCATTCTCAAGAAACAGATTCTGGTTTATGCATATACCATTTTGTTGTATGGTCAAAATTTAATTTTTTGCATAATTCTCAGTGGACCATTTCCCAACCCAGTCGTATCTAGCTTTGTATTCCCATTGTGCTAATTTGCTACATTCCGCTTCATACATGGTTTATAGTCTCGTCTCTGTCACCGCGCAGTCTACATTTACTATTTGTTGTGTCTTATCTATTTTTTGATTTGATATAATTGGTCCTTATGGCATTATTTTGCGCAGCAATTATTAGTGATTTATTTCTCTTTCGTGGTTCCTCTTCTTAACCATGTCCAAGTCTTACATGTGCAACCTCTCCGATTTGTCGTTTGAAGTGTCCATATAAATTGTTTTTCTTCCCATCTTTGTTGTTCTGGTTTTCGTTATTTATCTGTTTGTCCATATATCACATCTGTGTTGTTGGCTGCCATAAGTAATCTTTCTTTGCTCTTTTTTGTGTATTCTTCGAGTCTCTTGGATTGTGGCCTCTACACAGTCCCCTATGTTGGCAAAACCTCTTCACCTTCTTTTCTTGATACATAGAGCCAATTATTACACTGGGTAACAAAAAACATGTTTTGAAAATCGTCCAGGGTTTTCCAGCTTATTTAGACTAATTTTGATGCTCTGAGTCGGAAAATGACCTTCGTTTTGCTCAATCAGGTCAGGTTTTTTTGCTACAGAAATTTTTAATAATCGATTTTTCGTAAAAAAAACAAATTTCTGCGGATCATCAGCTGAGAAACCCCTGAGGATTTTTTTCCATTTCCTCAAGAAATAAAAGTCAACGTATCCAAATTCATTCAGTTATTATAGTCCATCAAATTTGATAAGCATAATTATCATAATATTAGTATAAGAATTGAGCGTTACGTGACACAAAAGTTCAGAGTTCACGGCATAAATCGGCGTTTCTTCGATTCCCGTGTGTGAGCAGCTGCTGGTTGTCTATCTTCAGCGACCAGCAGTAGTCCGCCATCATGAGTGCGATCCCACCTCCCCTGGTACCTCTCCTCCATTTGGCGCATGTCCTGATGGAACCCTTCTCCCCTGCTCGTCGCTCATTGCCCCCAAGGTTTTCAGGAAACTTCTCCATGTGTGAGAACAGGAAGTGCATCTTTATACTCATCAAACACCCGAGTTTTGGAAAGGCCTCTATCATGCTGCTGATGAGTGTGGCGTGGTTTGCTGCTTCGTGTTCCCCAGGAAGTTGTTCACCACCTGCACAAACGATATTCCACGCGGCGCCACTCTAGGTGTTCGTGGGTTTTGGAACTCTGTGTCCTTTATGAGCTGCCGTATCTGTGGCCATCGAAAATGCCGGCCTTCAGCTTCTCAATGGTCAGTCGAGGAAAGGCTCGGCCACAGGTAGTTGAAGCACCTCCCATCCTTGTCCAGAGCGCGCGTGAACTGTTTCATTAACCAAGCTTCATGTGTTAGCGGTGGATCAATATCTTCTCCCGCCAACAAGAGGTTCGTTTATGATGTTTTTCGCACCAGATACTAACTGCTCTCGCGCCGGCCACTCTTTTCTTTACATAGTGCTGAGGCTCTGTCTCGACTGTCCCACATACATATAAAGCATGGGTACTTCGTGAACCCGGACTGCTGCCAAGTAGAAAGTTCACCATCTTGAAGTCGACGCAGCATGACCCATTGGTCTGCTCATATTGGATTTTGTCGAGCACGTACTCACTGCTTCAATTTCTCTTTGAGAGATGTGGAGTGCGCAAGAGATTGAGGCAAACTGGTTCCCCGTTGTGGAGGAGCACATACTTCAAAGAGCGCTTGCAGCTGTCAATGAAGATTATAATCAGAAGACGGCGACATCTCGACAGTACACGAGGTCTTCCTCTTGGCAGAAGTAGCCAGTATCCTCATGCCTTCTACGAAAGAAAGTGAATCGCGCGCCTTGCCAAGTATATTTTTTCCTCTTTGAGTTCTGGAGGCCAACAGCTGCGGGGACAGGAAGTCCTCGGACAAGCTGACGATCCCGAACCAGATTCATTAAGCTCACATTGTGAAAAGGGCTGCGGACTATCTGTGCTCCATACTCCTCTCTTATATCCTCGCTCGTCTGTAGTTTGCCTCGTCGTCGCTTCGGAAGCTCTGTTGACGCTCCGGTACCAGGAATTTCTTCGCAGTGAGCCAGTGGACGGCGGGCAGATAGAAGGTCGGGTACTGGAGCTGTGCCCGATTCTTTCGGTGTGTGCAGTGAAGTATTGATGGCGCAGAAGTAACAATCCGATTGCATGGTCAACGGCTCCTTCCAAACCATCGGAATCCCAAACTTCAGGAGGAGTTTCGCGCCCTCTCGTCCACTGCCGGAGTATTCCACGTATGTCTTGCACACCGTGTGCTGGTGCCCAGGGACTATATTGGTCACCCATCTTGGCTTAAAAGTAAGCCTCGTAGGCGCACTTCACAAATCCTGTGAGTTCTTTCCTGTCCCCTGGACAGCGTGTTAGTTCTCCGCAGATGTAGCAGAAAACGTCAGGATATTCCTGCATGACCGTCGCGCCGAAGCCATCACAATAAAACTGAAAGAAAAAAGATGAAAAAAAAAAAATGAAAAAAGAAAGATGGCGAGTAAGTGTGAGACAGGTATTGATTTGATTGGCTAATTGTGGAATTCCCTTTTATTCGTGTCTGGCATTGTAATTCGATATATTCTTCAAGAAAAATAATGATTGAACTCAAAACCCCTGATATTAGCATATGTATAGCTCGTCAGTAGGCCTATGGCTGTAATCTCAAAAAGTTGACCTGATAGAGCACAAAAATCAATGTGATATTCGGACTCAGAACACCAAAATTAGTCTAAATCAGCTGAGAAACCCCTGACGATTTTTGGCTGTACCCCAGTGTTCAATCATACCCTAGGGTGTAGAGTCTGTGCATTTGTCATTATTACCTAGTCTTTTGTCGATCTGAGTTCTTCTTTTTCATTTAAGAATGGCCAGAGTATCTTATAACCGGACGGTCTTTAAGATTTCTGCTGTTGAGCTTCGCTTTCTAAGAGCTTTCTTGTTCCTTCTGAGGTATTCTTTTTTCACTTTTCTTTCATCTCTGTTTGCTTGATTATTGTCACTTGCTAAAATTCCTAAGCATTTGTAAGTTCTTTTTCTTCAAGTGATTTTATAGTGTCCTGATTTGGTATTGTATTCCGATCATATAATTTCTTTCCCCCTTTTTTATTACTAGCATAGGACATTTTTCGATTCTGAATTCCATCCCTATACCCTGGCTTATATATCTAATGGTTTGATTATTATTATATATTATGTTATTATTATTATTTAAATGCAAATTTATTATTTATTCTACAACACTGCTCGACCCGATTCACAGGTGATTGAGATCGTGTTAACAAAAATCAGACTGCGTAACCAAGCAAGTGTCACAGCTTTCGAACGTTTTAATTGATCAGCAACTGCTTTTATAAACACCATGACACGTGGTTGCAGCCTTGAAGTAACAACTTTTAATAATAATAATTATAATATAATAATAATAATAATAATAATATAAGAATAATACAAAAACTATCATGTTTCATGTGAAAAGTCTATTTATATTTACATGTGTGCTGTTTGTGGCTACCGAGAAGCTATCATTGTCAATATTTTACATTTCCTCTTAAAAGCACTGATTTCCACGATTTAAAAAACTCATGCTATTCACGATCGACTAATGAGTCAGTCTGTTTATGGCAAGCGAAAACCTGATCACTCTCAGTATTTCTACATGTCCTCTGTGAAAAGGTTTGATTCTACGCCAAAAAAAAACAAAAAACAAAAAAAAAAAACAACGAAACAAATACAATCAAAAAACAAAAAAATAAATGCTATTCACGGATATTTTTATTTTAAAAATTAAAAAAACATTTTTTTTTTTGTATTTAGACCCAGCCTCGTGGGGGGGTCAGTGGTTTCGGCCATGGATCTTTACAGTTAATAGCGTTGATTCCAGGGGCCATCCCCAGGCAACACCTGCCTCCTCGATTTCAAGGGGACAGGGCTGGGTTTATTGCCCAGTGGCTGAGACGCCCCCCTTTAAGAGAATGCCGATTGTGATCAACGCAATTTTCCCCCCACCACCCATGAGCTTCGGTTTGTGTAGTCCCATTTAATAGGCCTTGTGCCTAAACCCGTACACGAGAGTACGACGGGTAGAATTACCAGTGCTATTCCACAGATCGACTATATTCCACTGAATTAAAGACATACTCAGGGCAGCCTACGAAGGGACAAACTACCGACAGCAAACTAGCGAAATTATGAAAGTCAGCTGGACGATTTATGACCTTGACATCGTGTGAAAATATTCAAATCTATTTGCCACTCAGAATAAAAGCTTAGTTGTGTAATTTTCGATTATTGCAGGTGCGTTTGATTAAGTGGGTAATAATAATGAACACCTCACCCTGGCACCTGGAATAGAAGGATACACCGACTGCACCTCTGCATAGGGGTAAAATCTACCCAATAGAGCCATCTGTTGACTTGTGCCTGACGGCTGTGATGCTTAAGGACGGAATCCTGGTGGCTGAGCAATCCATGACATGAAACACTTCTACTTTTGCCCTTACTTGGCTAGACGGGCGGCCAGAAGACGCCTCTTCCAATTAATCAGTAGGTCACTTCAATCACATAACCTATATGATTGTCCCGGCCCTGTTGCCCTTATGCAAAGCCCCTGCCCTTTTGATCATATACGTACTATAAGGCGGTGTGCTGAGGGTCTTAGTATCCCTGGGTATGACGTTAAACGCATCTAGTGGTGAAGTTCCATCTCGAACTTTGGGAGGGCAGAGTACTCTTTATTGCTATTACTTCAAGATCCACCCTGATCGGAGTGTAGTACCTGTTAGGTTCCTATAAAAACATGAGTATTAAAAATGTGTTCGGTAGAACGTTCGGCTAGAAACCACAAGGTTTCCTAGTTCGTACCCACCTTTGCCAACTCAGCGTATTGAGTTAGGCAAGGGATCTGTGCGGTAAAGTAAGGAGCTGATGGGAGGTTGTGGCGCTCCACCTCAGATTATAAAACAAATCTTCCTTTCTCTCTATTGAAAAGCGGGATAGACTCCTCCGTTGACTGGCTGATAACGACTTTAGCCGCCCGTCGACTGTACTTTATTATAAAAATAAGCTTTAACATTTTTTTGAACTATCTAATATGAATGAAAAAACAAACGTCTTCGGCATACATAACCCAAACGTTGACATGCCGTCAAAATCAACTCACCCAGCCAGCCAAACAAACCAACCTAATTACTGCGCAATACACAACCCTGAATATCTTACAAAAAGACTAGGAAGACAGAAGTTTAAAGATAATTGAAGCTATTCATATCGCCTAGAGAATCTTGCATGCGATCCCTAAACAAAACATGGAAACAACACCACGCGAGAAAACAGCTAGTACGGTCATCTGTCCGATATCACCCAAACTATCCGAGTTAGACGAATAACGTAGGACACTGCTGGAGAAGGCAAAAACAACCATAAGTGACGCCTCCTGTGGAAAGCCAGCACTTTGGCACGCTAGAGTAGCCGGCCAGCAAAGACGTACAATTGACCAGCTCGTGCGGATCGGATGCCGCGCAAGAGACTCCCCGAGAACAATGAACGATAGGGAAGGCTGAGAGAGATTGTCATGGATATCCGTGGAATAGCGCGAAATGATGATAATGATGATGATGATGATGATGATGATTTACATTCACAGCGTAAATTACAACAAGAATAGCTTGTGATTAATGAGATACTTGTTATTTGATTCCCAGTATAATACCCACCCCTATGTCCATACATTCACTATCGTATAAAGAATTATTAGATAAATTAAATAGCCTGATACTACATGAAAAAACCAGCTGCTGTGACTATCTTGTAATAGATGAAATATAAGGCAGATGCCTGTTTATTGGAAGTAATATGGGAGTGCTGGATCTATTTCAAATATATTAAACATCCTGCATTTTCTTTAATATATATATACAGGCGTGTTGCATAAGAAAAATGCAGTATTTTAACTTAAAAAAGAATGATACATGTCATCAGTGTGAATACAATGTATGTGAATGGTTTATAGACGAAGGGAAATGAACTCGTCGACCCGAGTTCACATCCTAGAACGAGACATTTATCATTTTTAATATCGCTATGGATCTCTTTCATTCATTTAGTTTCCCCAATCCAACCCTCAATGCAGGACACTGTTGGCCGTGGTGGCGACCGTGAATGCTTAAGGATAGAACCCCAGTGACCTGCAACATTACACTTTGGCCCGTACTTAGGGCTAGACGGAGCGGTTGAGAGATCACCCTGCGATCAATCGGCTATCACTCAAGCCTGAGCACCAATATAATTGTAGTGGGTAACTCGATTAACGGTCGTGGAAATGACTCCGTCGAAGCCGAGTTCAAATCCTGGTGTGGTAATTGATTGTACTTAAGCGATAATACCCTTGGAAAATGTATGAATCTAAGCTACTTCCTCCAGCTACGGATAAATCAGTAAGCGACAGACTGGCCGCTTTAACCTTGAGTAGGACAAATAATCTAGGGTGGAGAGCGAAAACTCTGATTTCAAACCTGTTTAAAATCCGCTTAAGAAATTTAAACTTGTTTCAATCCTGCTCGTGCGCGGGGGGGGGGGGTAAATTATGCTAACAACGATAAGAACAACGCGGGATACGAAGAGTACTTTTTGTCGCTTTGATTCCCGTTATTATCCCCCACTAATGTAAACATTCACTTCATAATAAAAGAATATTAGATAATGTAAATGACCTGTAGTACTATTATAAAAAATACATAGATGCTTTGCATAAGAAAATAGCATCTCAAAAACCAATACACACACACACACACAACACACATATATATATATATATATAATATATATGTGTGTGTGTGTTGTGTGTGTGTGTGGAGAAAGGTAGACAACACGATGTATATAGAAAATGGATGTTTACTGTAGTAGTGTCGACGCATGCAACGTGTCGCGTTTATTAGACCTTCATCAGACATGGATATAGTTCTTGCTTCATGATGGACATTATCTCATTGAAGCAAGAATATATCCAAGTCCTGATGAAGGTCTAATAACCCGAAACGTATGCATCATCGGCACTACTACCTACAATATAACATCCACTATTATAACATCCTGTTGTCACTTTTCGTCACATACTTCAGATTAACGTACACTGCAATATTATCCAATAGAATAACTATACATTTATAATATAATAATATATAAATAATACAAATAATATTATATATAATCAGACATAACAAGAAAGAAACATATATAAGATAAGATAATAACGCCATGTCACGTCAAGCCGTTATTTATGCCTCGATGCAGGCCGGATCATTACGTCGGTTCTTGACCGTTCTGGCTAGAAACCACAAGCGGTTCCGCTAGTTCCGATACCGGGTCCCTCCCGCCGAACTCAGCATCATACGCGAGCTATATTCTCACTAGGGCTCTGTGCTCTGTGTAAAGTCAAGGAGCTAGATCGGTAACGGGTGTTGGCGCTCCACTGCAGATGCCCACTAAAAACAAATCCTCCTTGGTTCTAGCCGCTATTGAATAAGGGAAGACTCTCTCGCTGACATGCGTCGATACCGGACAAGTTAGGCCGCGCCCGTCAGACCTTTACTTTTACGTTACATCCGCTTATTAGTGTTGTTTATTAATACATTTTGGGCGTTATCGATCCAATAGTGTTAAGCGTATTCAAATGTTTTTGAACTAGATTTTTTAAATCACATTTAGGATGATACTATCAAATCAAAGGCTCGAGTACTACCCGTCGACCCAACCCTGCCAATAAATGACAAATGTTAGGAGCCTACACATACTCTTCCTACTCACTCCATGCCAGCCGGTACCTCTAAGCTTCCGCGTTCCTCCGTAATAATTCCATTCAATAATAACCATACTCGACCTCCCGATGAAGAATATTTTATGGTCCGTGTTTTATGGCTAAATAAATGTGTTTAAATATGTTATGCAAATAAAATGTCTCTTAAATAATAACGATAAGATATAATTCAAGTAATTGTATATAACGGGTGCAAGGAACACCTAAACCCTAAACCACCGTGTCTTATTGCAAAAAACACCGGACATAAAATGAAGGTCCATGCTCTATCCTTTCTTCTGTACACATCTCACTCCTCACTCCCAATACTTAGCTAGGTACACTTACGAGATCATGTTAAAGTATTACCTCTCTTACATGACGCTCCCACTAATGCTGCTTATAATATACATACTTCAGGAACATTAAAGACCACTCCGGGACCAATCACCGGTCTTTCGAGTGCACAATAATAGCTAAAAAATGTGGCGGTAATCTCATCTGCCAGTTTCCTATTGAGGATTTTAAACGCTTCGCAAAATCTTGCAAAACCTAATAAATCCGTTTTTCTGCCCCATCATCAGCAGACTGTATTATAAAACATCGTTAGATAGGAATCAAGACATTGACTACACTCGTATATATTACTTAACACTACAGTGAGCGTTGGATTAGATCCTCTCACCTTATCTCTCACGGCATAAATAATCGATCTTCAATAATGTGATCTGATTCTCCTTCCAGGTGGTTGTCTTGTAATCCAAAAATTTTAACGGTGCAACTGCTTTAGTCGTCACAATTCACCAGCACTATCTCCAACACATGAATAAGTACACGTCTAAAATCTGAGACTGATGCCAACATGTGACTGATCCTCGGTTGTAATTTTTAAAACCTTTAATTAATATACTCACTGACTGGTATTCAGGTAATCATCGATATATATAGTATTGTTCATTTTTAATACATATTTAAAGGCTACATTTCAACTATGTTATTTCTTATCTATGAAATGAATTTTGAATTGATTTTACTAACTATAGCCCTGTAACAAACTCGGCTGACACTTGAATTTTTTAACTCACTCACCACTAGCAATATGTTTCAAAAATCTAGTTTTACACTCCCGCCCGCGAGCTGTTTTTATTTCTCAACTCCATACAGTTTTAAAGATCTTATTTGTACAAACGTATTTGCGGCCGAATATTACGACGCTTATCTGGACAATAAGAACGCACGCTCCCTCAATTCAGCAGTCAGTATTCAGCAAAATTTTTTTTCGATATCTTAGCACATGATTGTTGACAAACACCGACTATGCTGTGCATTACACAAACAAGCTAGACCATAATAGCTGTCAGTAGACGTAATATTGGCAGTATAAACTAGCGGTAGGTAATAATACTCAGCGATATAGCTGTTACGGCAGCATCATAGAGAGAAATTAGCGGATAGGCCCTACGGATTAGACGAGGATCCAAACTTACACACGCCTACGTTCGATGTCATATAAGGCAGCGTCGCAATTTTTCTTGGAGCCAACAATCTTTTGTGAGAAAAAATGCAAGTCCTAGCTATTCGTCTGCAAACTACCGCCTCTTCCAGCCATCCATCCACAGGGCAGTATAATATAATATCAATAGCTCCCACCATAATATATATGATCGTGCGGGTCACTCGAATATTTGTCTGGTGACCCTCTCTATGACCCCTTGTGGTTTCATCCATTCGTTTAGAAATTTGGCGTTATGGTATCTCCAAAATCTTCTGACCCTTAAAGGGGCCCATAATGTGTCCCCGTTGAGAAACCCATTACTCACCTTAGCACTTATATATCGAATATTGCTGTCTGGCTCCTTCCGATCTGATAGAAAGACGAGGAGCGTGTCGTCCAAATTTTACAAACTGCTCTCTGATATAGCGTGGCGGTTTCATCGTGGAGGATGTACTGATTGCACGCGAAGCGCGCAAACTCCCCATCTACACACATTGCGCATCGTGACTCCGAAAGGACAAGGTAAGAGAGCAATCGCGAGAATTTGCGCAAGGTAGCGACAGTTCGATTCGTTCGCAAGCAAGTTGCGTTGCGGTTCTTTAGAGCAGCTCATTTACTAGCATTGACACGCTAAACCTTAGAACTCTCTGCCATCCTAACTTATGGTTTCGGCGGTTTTACTCCCTATTCCATGATCTTGCACGCCGTGTGGCGCTCTCGCGGCGCTCTAATGGTCAGGAGTCGTTTTGGAAATGGTACTCGATCGACCGACGTTCAATATCCTGGACACACTGTTTAGCATTAACTCAGTAGCGTAATCCCTTGGGGAAAGGGTCCCTACTCGAGATACCATTCTCCTCCAGCTGCAACTGGGGGTACAATAGCAGCGGTAGACCTTGGGCTCTTGACCCTGTCCACGGCTACTCGGAACTAGTTCTAGGAGGAGGAGAAAACTCTGAATTCAGACCGTTAATACTTCGCTAAAACACTGTACCTCGGTCTGTCGCCATGCCACCTGTCCTCATCGGTGGCTCGTTGCGGGAGGAGTTTATGAGTAAATATATATATAAGATATGCAGCCTATAAAAAGATCGTTTTAATCAATCTCAATTCCACAAATATCCTATTTGTTCATCCACATCAGACAAACCATACGCTTTTTTATCTATGTAACTTCACAATGAGCATACTGGTTGCTATCCGAAGCCTTGACTATAATTAACGCTATCTCCTCCAACCAAGCTTTATTTTTCCCTTACTTTATACCTTACTATAATGGATGTATCGTGGACGCAGTACGTGCGTTTTTTATGCATACCTCATTGAAAGTGTATGTTCACTTATTTGTACTAAACTGGGGCCTTCTATCATCGATATCATAGACTAGTATCTAGCATAAATATGTATTTTATTACTCTATTAGATATTTAGTTTTTCTTTGCGGAGACATGCCTGCAAACTAGCATAGCGATGACGTAATAATGATACATCAATGAAGAATACGTCCACGTCGGGGTTACTCATTTACCCAACAGAGACCATATAAACAATGCACCCGTGTGCTAAAAATGCGATGTAGACAGTAAAGAGAAACTAGAGCACACATAGAAAAAACTAAATCTCGGCAGAAGTACAATTGAACGACACAGGATTTCGTAGGAAAAGATGTTGGTGGGATTATGTTGTGGTCTTCGTACGGCATATCATACCTCCCGTGGGTCATTTAATGCAAACTTCGAAAGTCTTTTGAAATAACGAAATCAATTCTTAATGAGATAATACACATTCTTGTATAAATTACATTTTTTTCCCTTATTCCTTCCAATACAAGCATTGAGGGACCTAAACCAGGTCTACGACTCCGCAGTGCTCCTCATGAAGGAACAGGCGAGCAGATGCTGCATAGCAAGGTGGTGTGCCTACAAACATATCCTCCAAGCCTCCACAAAACTGGAACGACTGACACATAGATCTGCGTTTATAAACGTCATCCAATATCGTAGACACATGTGAGCCCGTCCAGCACCGCACGTTCTAGACAACGCCCTCTCATAAAAAAAGGTGCTCGTTAGAAGCAGTGCCATTAACACGTAGCCACCATAGAGTAGACTTCGACGGAAATCATATAGGACGCATAGGGCTTGACGTGACCCCAGCCAATTGATCGCAGGGATGCAGCACCCGCGCCTCATACTCGACTGTACCCGCCTATCCAAGACTAGGCGCACAAAGTGGACAAGGCTTACTCACTATGCTCCCAAATGACACCTGCCTCATCCACACACTGAGAGGCGTCGTATCCTTTAAGCTCAATACCTACAGTTCGAGCCACCGCCCTACACACTGGCACAATAACATGTCGGCACCATTGGGCACAGTCTCTCACCCCGATCAATCAGGCATGTCAAGTCCAGATGCCAAATTCCTTAACGCCCGTCAGACCGACAGTGGCTCGGTCGGAATTCTAATTTGTTAGATATTGACGGTGATGAAAGTGACGTGCTACAATTCGAACTAAAATTACCCAGGGTGAGTTAAAAGTAAACGCGCCATTTTGTCCTCACGGACAGGCCTCATAAATTTTTACCAACACCCAGAGAGCATGTAAACAATACATCAAAATGAACCACTTGTCCCTTCTGTGGATCTCCATCCCTACATTTACTCACTATAAGTCACCGTTTCTCTCAATGAATAGCAAAATGTGTCAGCCTTCGATGAGCAGCCTTGCTATCCGTGCATGGCACTTTGGCTAATCACTATTGCTGCTTGACGCGGATCGTGTTCTTACATCTCATCCTCCATGCCGGCCTCACTTCTTCGTCCTACATAAAACATTCACTTTGCGTCACTTCGGATCCACTAAGCTTCTGATTGAGCCTCAAAATATCCAGCTAATCTATGTAAAGCGCTATACTGTCCCTTAAGACAGATATATAATGCTCTTGTCCTTTGTTTGAAACGCTCGACCCTCCGTTCGACGTTAAATTCTGAAAACAACCCCGCAATGCTCCCGATCTTGTGAACCTCGATCTGTTAGTAGAAGCACGCCAGATCCAATTTATAATAAAGACCTATTCAGAGTTAGTCCCTAGGACGCGTTTCTCGACATGTCCCACCAATTTATCCCTACACGATGATAACCCATTCGCCGCACACGCCCGCGCATCCAAACGAATAACCGCAACATTAGATCCTTAATTACATAAATCAAAACACACCCTTCGGAGTGATGTAACCATAGACTTTCTTGGAAACTGAGTCATACGCTGGAAGGGTTGTAGGGAGTAAAAAACTGTCTCACAATTGTCAGGCGTGTTTTGTACCCTGATCAGAAGAGATTAAAATTCCAAGAAATTCAACTGTCAGAAGGGTATATCAAAAAATGAGCCAAACAGAATTTCCGAAACTGTAGAACGTTAAAATATGCTATTCAAGATACCAATCACACTCGTCATCGTATCATATAGATTAACGTCCCATAATGATCAAATGCATTGTACTATTATTAAATATTGTTAATTAGAACAAACAATGCTGACACGGGGTAACCGTGATCTTACTCGGTCTTAAATATGCTTGCGCATGTTCTTCAAATTATGGAAGCTATTTACAGTCGATGTTATGACTGTTCTATTGGATACATCGCTGGACTAACGCCCAAGTCGGAGCCGACCGAGACAGCCCAGAACCTGTAGGCTCTAGGTGCGACGTAATAATATTTTACAGACAAACAACGCGAAAGCGATCATCCATTATTACATATATATTACATTTAGAAATATTCTGCTGGTGTTTGTAATACTTCTGCTGCCTTGCCCAGATTAGCTGAGGCGATCGGAACATCTATTTATAGTGTTACTCTTACTCTATTTGCATTTTATCTTTCTTGTTAGTATAACTCTAGCAGAAACTATTCCTCCGTGTCGAGCCTGCGGAGATAAGAATTAAAAACAAATCATCTCTAATCTATAGTTATATATAGGAAGATAATAAGAAGGATTTTATTCTGTGCTAATCATTTGTTTCTATTAATCTTTTCATTCTTTACATCAACTATTCATTTAACTTGTCTTATATTGATTTTTCCTCGCTGCCTCTGTATTTATTCAATTTTACTGTCTGTGTCCTGCTATTCTGATAATAATCAAACATACCGTTCCCATTTCTGTGAAATTTTTTCTTTCAGCAGTACCAAGGCTGTATCAACAACACCGTACAAGTTTCACAGCTTGTATTTATCAGAGCATAGAAATGAAGACAATGAATGCGACGTATTTTTCGATACGCGAATATCATATCGGTGTTCAAAAAGCTATACAAACAATTAACATCTCTCGTATACTTTTTGGACACACTACTATATACTATGCTTACTATAATACTAATATATATTCTATATTATATGAAGTGACATGGGTAATCCAAAACGACCCGGTTGTATTGAGATGATTTCTATTCTCTGGGCAATATATTCGCTCTCAACATGATACCCACGCATGGCATCATAAACCGAGTAAGACTTGGGTACGTCTTGTAACATCGTGTTGCATTAACTATTATACCTCAATACAAGACATTTTTGTATAAATAATCCCTACAAGAGGAGTCTCAATGCGATCTATAACTGTAATACATATATATAAATTAGATTATATAGCACACGATGCATCATATTTACACATTATTAAAGAGAAGAAAAATATCCTTAACAAAATCGTTCCATTCCGTAATAACTTGTATTCAACCCAGAAACGTTCAAAAAGATTCTTTATAAATTAAAAGATAATATATATTATATATATATCATATATATATATATATATATAATATATAGTATATATGAAAGTAATGAAGTGAATCCGACAGTATGAATTAAACATTAAAAAAAAAACCCAAATAAATTAGTTATAGTTCGCTGACAGAATCTGTTCGACAATTGTGCTGTGGACTTTTAACTTGCCTTTTTTGTGGCTTGGAATCATGAACATTTTTGAATACTTTTTTTTATACATTTTTTATATATTTTTACAACACAACTCTTTTGATTTTCTTGTGGATTATAATGCTTCTGCATGTTTAAAAATAAAAAGTTATTTTTTATTTATCGTAACACAGAATATGCATTTTCAAAATTTCAAAAAATTCCGGTCCGAACATGTACGTTCGTTTGTTTAACCCCTCCTGATTTAACGGTTTACTTATTCCGTCTCTCCACCATAATATTTCGCTCTTGAAGAAGACGCTTTAATAAGGTCGAAACAGATTCCTGTCAGCGAACTATACATAATTTATTTGGGTTTTTTTCTAAAAATCTTTTAATTACACACACACACACACACACACACCCACACACACACACACATATATATATAATTATATATAATGTATATATATTCAGCTGAAAGTTGTCTCCATCTGTTGCCACCTTCTTACTGCATCTCTCTCTTTCACAAAGAACAACCGGTAAAGTAGAGAAAACTTTCAATGGTGGGTAATTATCATGCGAGAAAACGAGTAAAACAAGCTGGCAATAACATGTCACTTAATCTTTATTGTAGCCGTCAGGGTGACAAACACGCAAACACGCAAAACACACATAAACACACGCATACTTACCCGAAATCGGGGTCTAGTGGCTTCGGCCCCTGGACCGGTTAAGTAATTAACGGCGTAGATACCACAGAGATATCCCTTATCAACACCTACCCCTTGATTTAAAGGGTAGGGCTGGGTTTATTGCACAATGCCTGAGCGCCGCCCTGCTGGGAATACCGATGGATCTAGAAAAAAGGTACAGAGCCCCTAGTAGTTTTGTTCATGCTTGACGATAATTCAATTTTTTAAACTCAATTTTAACACATTTTTTAGAAGTTCATTGTTTCTATTTAACCCATAAATGGACCCTAACAGGTACTACCACCCCGGGTCAGAGTGGAGCTGGAGTAATGGCGATGAAGAGATACTCCATACTCCCCAGAGATCTACTATTGAACTTCACCTTTAGATAGAGTTTAACGTCATATCCAGGACCCTAAGACCTTCTAGACCATATATGTTAAAAAGGGTTGGAATGTTGCCAATAAAGACAAAGGTAGGAAGCCCGTGGTGTAAATGGTTAAAGTCATGGGAAATGGACTCGTCGCCCTGAGTTCAAATCCTGGACGTGGTAATTGCATTTCACTTAGGCGCTAATACTCTTGGAAAGGTATGAATCCTACTCTCCCTCCAGCTATGGGTAGATAGCAGGCCAGCTGGGTTCTTTAACCATGGCTAGGTAACCAGTCTAGGAGAAGGAAAACTTTGAATTCAAACTTGTGAACTCCGCTTAAGAAATTGACCTTGTGTCACACCTGCTCGTGCGGAGGAGTTGGTAAATTATAAGGGAAAAGGGGTCGGGACATATATATATAGTTACCAATGCATCCGCACGAGTAGGATGTGACACAAGGTTAATTTCTTTAAGCAGAGTCAAGCAGGTTGAATTCAGAGTTTTCCTTCTCCTAGACCAGTTGCTAACAAAGGTTAAAGGGGCCGGTTCGCCCCTACTATTTACACATAGCTGGAGGGAGAGTAGGATTCGTACCTTTCCCAAGGGTATTAGCGCTAAGTTAAATGCAATTACCACATCCAGGATTTGAAATCGGTTCGACGAGATCCATTTCCCATGACTTTAACCATTGCACCTCTACAATTATATTGGTGCTAGGCTTGACGTGACTGGCTGATTGATCGCAAGGGGGTCTCTCCGACCGCCCGTCTAGCCTAAGTTAGGGCCAAAGTTAATGTTGCAGGTCACTTAGGGGTCTATCCTTAAGCATCACGGGTCGCCACTCACGGCCAACAGGTGTCCTCATTGAGGGTGGGATTGGGGAACACAAATTGAATGAAAAGTCCATTGTGCCCTAACCATTTGCCGTATACATTTTAATTCTAATAATCCAAGGAGCAAATTTTATAGATGAAAACGTTTTCCTCTTATGCCTGACTAATAACTTTCAAGTTCCTTTTAAGTCACTAGAGTGCATTTAGGTAGAATTTATGTGCAAATTTTATTTATTTTCCATAATTTTATTTTAAAATGTTTTTATTGGATATTTTTTTTCGGTATCAAACAGGATTTGCTACATAAAATCATTGGTTGTGAAAAATGAGCTGCCGTTAGTCAACGCCCAATTTATGAGCGCACGCGCCACACACCACAACACACACACACACACACATGAGTACTTTTCTCTCCTCCTAGCTATGGGTAAAATATTAGGGCAGACTGGGTCCATTTTTAGACACGATCAAAACTACTTGGCTATAATTTTTGCAGCAATGAACAAAAGCTTGGTAAGGTAATCAGTCTACAAGGAAAACTGAATTCAAACCAGCTGTTCTCCTTTTAAAATCTAACCTTGTGTAAGTCCCTGCTATTATAACGGAGGGGTTGGATAAACACACACTTTATACACACAGACTGATCTCTCTCTCTCTCTCTCTTCTATATATATATATATAATATATATATATACGAGGATCGTCCGTGTCAAAAACTATCGAGATTTTTTTTGTACTTTTTGACACATCTTGTATTCTTAAAAAAAAAAAGTTCCATCATTCTTCATTTCTATCTTGGTAAATACATCTTTAAAATATGTACTTTTTTTTGAAAAAAAAATGAATAGAACGTTATTTTTTTCAGAATACAAGTGGTCAAAGTACAAACAATCTTGTACTTTTTTTACACACCTTACACACACACACAATATTATATATTTTTGGAAGATTAGTGCTTAATTAAAGTCAGACCTTAATTTGTTAATTAATTAATTATAATTAAATGAATTAGGCGTGCATATCGATTTAAATGTAAAGCGTAAAACAAATCGAGAAAAAGTCGATCACTGTATGTACAACTTCAGCCCATTAGGCCTCATCAGCAGAGCTATAGACAGGGAGTGCTTTGTGCGTGATTCGAACCCTACCTGTCAGGCAGACAGGCGGACTTCTAACCATTACACTAGCATACTTTTCCAGAATTTATCGTTTATTTTTAAACTGATATATATATCGCACTTTTTGGGTGACTTAATATATATATATATATATATACCAACTCCTCAACCAAAGTTAAGCAGCAATGGATCACTTCAATACTTAATTGGGTGACCACTTAAGCCACCAGCAAGTACTGCAAGTAATCTAGGTCCTTTGTTTATCAAAACACGGCCTTATTCGGCATGAAATGACCCTAAAATGTTGATATGCCGTAAAATAAAGCAACCAACCATAAGCAACTCCTTTGCGCGAACAGGATGTGACACAAAGTCACTTTCTTAAGCGGAGTTTAACAGGTTTGAATTTAGCGTTTTCCTTCTCATAGATTAGTTGCCTACTTAAGATTAAGAGATATCTCTGCCCTACTATTTACCATTTGCTGAGGGAAAATAGTTGGACTCATATATGCAAACAGCCTCGTTCAGGATTGGAACTTGTCTCGTCGTGTCAATTTTTTACGACGGTAACCATGACACCAAATCCCCCCTCTCTTTCTCTCTCTCTCTCTCTCTCTCTCTCTCTCGCTGTATCAGCCAGACAGCAGGTAGTCTATCTTACTTTTCATAAGCGCTAGACCAGGGAGATTGTTTTGCTGAGGTGGAGCATCACACATTCCGTCAGCACTAAGATGGTTTACCGCACAGATCAGATTACCAAGCCGTGCTGCTACTTTGTGCTGAGTTGTCGAGGACCGGTGTCGAACCCGAAACCTTGCGATTCTTAGCTGGATTCTCTACCACTGCTATATATTTGATTTGTTGGATTTTACGGCGTGTAAATCCTTGATGGTTTATTTCATGCCGAAGACGTTTTTGTTTTATTCATTCTTGTTTGGGTATTTTAAAACCCATTTTTAAACACGTTTGTTAAAAACTATTTTTTATCTATTTAGCCTATAGATGGGACCCTAGCAGGTACTACCACTTCAGATCAGAATAGACCTGGAAGTAATTGCAATGAAGGGGTACACCACACTTCCAGCACCCAGAATTGGAACCTCATCTCTAAGACCCTCAGACACGGCCTTCTACCACATATATGACTACTATATAAAATGTGTGTCAAAAAAGTATCGAGATTTTGGACCATATGACTTTTAGGCACCCCTTTTCTCGATTCTTGGTGACATTTTTTTCCATTTCCGACTTTTGGATTTAAAAAATTTTATAAAACTAACCCTTAACCCTAACCCTAACCCCTAACAAACAACCGGATTTTGAAGGTGTAAATGAGAAAAGTGTCCTTGTGAGTCGAGATCGCGGAAGGGGTACCTAAAGGTCATATAGTCTCTGTGTGTCAAAAAAGTATCGAGATTTTTTGTACTTTTTAACACACCTTGTAATTTGAAAAACTAACGTTCCATTCATTAATTTTTTTCAGAATACAAGGTGTGTCAAAAGTACAAAAAATCTCGATACTTTTTTTGACACACAGAGTATCAATATGATAAGCGATTTATTTATTTTAAAACTTTTAAGTCCCAGGCAATGCCGGTACTCAGCTAGTATGTATATGTATGGGTTGATTGTGTCTATTTTGCAAGTAGAGGTTTTTGAATTCTGACGAGTGAAAAATTTGGATTCACAAAAAGTTGCGAGAGAATTCTTTTCTCTGCGCACGCGCACACGTTTCAATTTTTGCCCAAAATCTGCACTGATTGTCCCCCACGAAGGTAAAAGTAGTTGCAATGCCCAACAGAATTGGCGGGTGGGTGGAGAGGAGGAGTGGAGGAGGGTAATAATAATAATATAAATAAGAAGAAGAAGAAGAAGAAGAAAGAAGAAGAAGAAGAAGAGGAAGAAGAAGAGGAATGATGATAGAGAAGAAGAAGAAGAAGAGAAGAAGAAGAGAAGAAGAAGAAGAAGAAGAAGAAAAGTAAGAAGAAGAAAAAAACTGGGAAGAAGAAGAAGAAAAAGAGAATGATGATAGAAAAGAAGGGCGAGAAGAAGAAAAGAAGGCGAGAAGAAGAAGGCGAGAAGAGAAGGAAGAAGAGAAGAAGAAGAAGAAGAAGAAGAAGAGAGAAGAAGAAGAAGAAGAAGAAGTGGTAAGAAGAAGAAAAAAACTGTGAAGAAGAAGAAGAAGAAAAGAAGAAGAAGAAGAAGAGAAGAAGAAGAAGAAGAAGAAGAAGAAGAAGAAGAAGAAGAAGAAGAATGATAGAAAAGAAAAAGAAGAAGAATAAGAAGAATGCTGATAGAAAAGAAAAAGAATAATAATAATAAGAAGAATGATGATAGAAGAAGAAGAAGAAGAAGAAGAAGAAGAAGAAGAAGAAGAAGAAGAAGAAGAAGAAGAGAAAAGAATGATGATAGAAAAGAAAAAGAAGAAGAAGAAGAAGAATGATGATAGAAAAGAAAAAGTATAGAATAAGAATAAGAATGAAGAAGAAGAAGAAGAAGAAGAAGAAGAAGAAGAAGAAGAAGAAGAAGAAGAAGAAGAAGAGAAGAAGAAGAAGAAGAAAAAAATTATCAACCAGGAATGCGCGTAATTAACAATGCCGGACAACGTTGAAAAATCAAAGAACATTCTCTCATCAGCGAAAAATTTTTTTACTTTTCATTTTTAAACGTTTTAAACTATTTCGTTTCGTTTCATTTTGTTTATTTTTCTTCCTCTTTACTTTGTCCCATTCCTATCTTTTCTTGTTCCCTTTTCTTTTCGTTTCTTTAAATTTTGTATGTGCTATCTTCTTTT
This sequence comes from Doryteuthis pealeii, assembly GCA_023376005.1. Taxonomy (NCBI): domain Eukaryota; kingdom Metazoa; phylum Mollusca; class Cephalopoda; order Myopsida; family Loliginidae; genus Doryteuthis; species Doryteuthis pealeii. The sequence goes on along the minus strand of CM042150.1, from coordinate 37,459,757 downwards.
TGCTCAATTTTTCGTTCAGTCTTCCACCACAAGAGGTATAATCATAACATTAAATTTTCCCAGAGGGACGCCTCCTTATCGAAACTGCGCATCTCCTAGAAATCGCTACGTTTGGGTAACTGCCCATGCAAGATACCCACGTATTTTCTCTTTCTCTCTCTCTTTCTCTCTCTTTCTCTTTCTCTATTCATCTATCTATCCATCTTGTTCACTCTCTTCTCTCTCTCTCTCTCTATCTCTATCTCTCTCTCTCTCTCTCAGGATTGCCTTTCGTCTGTTTCTTTTTCTTCTTTCCCTTCTTCCCTGCTTTCTCCCTCCTCCCTCTCTAGCTCTTTCTCTCTTTCTCCCTCTCATAGCTCTTTCTCTCTTTCTCCCTCTCTAGCTCTTTCTCCCCCCCTCTCTCTCTCTCTCTCTCTCTATATATAATATTATATATGCCTTCGTCTGTCTCTTTTGTTCTTTTTCCATTCCCCATTCTCTTTCACTCCTTTTCTCTCTCCCTGTCTGCCTGTCTGTCTCTCTTTTATCTTCCCCCCTCTCTCTCTCTTATACACATTCATACTCTCTCTCTCTCTCTCTCTCTCTTCCCTCTGTATGCCTTTCGTCTGTTTCTTTTCGTTATTTTTCCATTCCCCATTCTCTCTTCACTCTTTTTCTCTCTCCCTGTCTCTCTCCCTCTTTCTCTTTCCTTCTCTCTCTCTCTCTCTCTCTCTCTCCTCTCTCTCTCTCTCTCTCTCTGTATGCCTTTCGTCTGTCTCTTTTTGTTCTTTTCCATTCCCCATTCCCTTTCACTCTTTTCTCTCTCCCCTGTCTCTCTCTCTCTTTCCTTCTCTCTCTCTCTCTCTCTCTCTCTCACTCTCTCTCTCTCTCTCTCTCTCTCTCTCTGTATGCCTTTGTCTGTCTCTTTTTGTTCTTTCCATTCCCCATTCTCTTTCACTCTTTTCTCTCTCCCTGTCTCTCTCTCTCTCTCTCTTTCACACACACATACACTCACATGTACACACATACATACAGGCACTTACACTTATACACACGCACACGTAAATACACAGACGCATAGACACAAATACCATATATGCATGGACACAAACATATGCGCATGGACACACACACGCGCACCGACATGCATGGATACACAATCACTTGATGCCCTATACTTGCGACCTTGTATCACATCCTACCCGTGGCGAATGGGTTGGGTAAAGGCCTACACGCATGGACACACACACGTGTACATACACATACACTCAATTAAGCCTATGCACGCATGGACACACACATGCGCACATACACGCTTGGACACACACACATACACTTCTTTGAATGACTAAATGCGTGAAAGAGCCACGGCATCATGTGGCTAATTATTACCAATGTACGTTCGATCCTCACACATCCCTTTTGGGCCCTACTTCCTTGAGCGTTCCATCGTGGGTAAATGGTTCGTAAGCTAGTCTCACATTACTACTGAACAGCAAGTTCGATCCTCGCTTGATGCCCTATATTTGCGAATTTATGTCACACCCTCCTCGCGCCGAACGGGTTGGGCAAATACCTACTACTGATATCGAATTCGATCCTTGCTGGATGGCTTACATTTGCTACTTTGTGTAACCAGTGGTAACCGGGTTGGTTTGGTTTGGTTTGGTTTTGTTTTGTTTTACGGCATATCAACCTCAGTGGGTCATTTAATGCCGATAAAGTTTTGAAATAAATCAATTCTTAATGCATAATACAATTTTGTTTATAAACCCATGTTTTTCTATTCAACCCATAGATGGGACCCTAACAGGTATTACCAATCCGGGTCAGAGTGGACCAGGGAGCAATGGTGATGAAGGGGTGCTCCACATTCCCCAAACCTCCAGAACTGGAACTCCACCATCAGATAGAGTTTAACGTAATTCCCAGGACATGTAGACCTTCAGCCACCGCCTTCTAGCACCCATATGATAAAAAGGGATTGGGGGTTGGCATAAGTGCAATAGGGTTGGGGCAATCATATAGGTGCTAGGGCTTGACGTGGCCAGCCGATTGATCGGAGGGGGGCCCCTCTGAACGCCCGTCTAGCCCAAGAAAAGCCTAAAGTGGAGTATTGCAAGTCATGGACTGCTCAGCCACCTGGGGTTCTATCCTTAAGCATCACGGGTCACCACCCACGGCCAACAGGTGGCCCCATTGAAGGAGTCTTACCCCTCTGCAGAGGTGCAGTCGATGTATTCTAACGCTCCAGCCGACAGGGCGGTGACCGGGTTGGGTATGTTAGGGCGTCTTATCACAGTGTAATGGTTATCAGGCTAGTCTCTCAGATCCATTACTACTGAATTGCAAGTTCGATCCTGGTTGTATGCTCCATAGTTGTGACCTTATATCGCATCCATCCCGTGGTGAACACTTTGCACTCCGTTTGTGCCCCTGCGCCATACAAAGCCATGTAAATTGACGAATTTTATGGATTGTGATTTGTCGTACATGTTTATGACGTTGGTCTTTCTTTCTTTCCCTTGAAAAGAGTCAGTAAAGATACATTAGCCACTTTCACAATCTTGAATCGGACACCAGGAATGATAGCATGACCTTTACGACCCAATCCAGCAACCAAGACTTCGTCATTTTCCTCAACGAAATTCAAACAACCATCATTTGGTACAAAAGCTGTGATTTTCTTGCCGTTTTTAACCAGTGTCACTCTCACATATTTCCTGATTGCAGAGTTGGGCTGTCTGACTTCAACATCAACTTTTTCGAAAGCAATTCCCAGTAAAACTTACAAATCATACTCAAAATCCCGATATTACAGGGTGACCCAGAAAAAAACAGAACCCAAATTATTTATTTTCACATTAAACTAACCCTAAACCCCAACCCTAACCCTAACCCTAAACCCCCTAGTTAAAATTAACAGTTTTTTTTCTAAATTATTTTGGGTTCTGTTTTTTCTGGGTCGGGATTTTGAGTATGATTTGCAAGTTTTACCCAATTCCCTTAGCATAAAAAGAGCCAGCAAAAGGACTGGCCTTGTATCGAGTACCTAAATTAGCTTTTTTGTAATCATTATGGATGCCTCGTTATAGACCAAATGTCACTAACATGATCTCATAGAATATATTTACTTCAACACAAAGCGTCGTCAGTTAGTGCTCTAAATTATTGGCCTTGTGTCAGGTTATCTACCGGTGTATGGATGACATACATATATTACAAGCAAGGAATTACAGATTTAAAAAAAAAATTCGAAATACTGTCATATTGAAATATCAACAAATTCAGTTCAAAGTTCTTTGTTTAAAGGCACATCAACCTTCGTACATTATTTAATGCCAAAGCCATCCTTATAGAAGTACTATTTAACCCATAGCCGGGTTGATAACTTGATTCGTACCTTTATGAAGCATATTAGTTTGAAAGTGAACTTTATAGCGCGAGTGTAATTCGAACTTGCTTACTACGATATCGCAGTCCAAAACTTTAGCCACAACACCACATCTCTTTGTTCTCCCCTCGCTTCATTTTTAAGTTTCTTTTCTCTTTCTATTTCGATTCTTTATTTCTTTTCCGCAATTCTACTTCCCATTCCTATTCCTGTATTTCCTCCTCCTCCCCCTCCTCCTCCTCCTCCTCCTCTTCTTCTTCTCTCTTCTTCTCTTCTTCTTCTTCTTCTTCTTCTTTCTTCACACTGTTTCTTCTTCTTCTTCTTCTTCTTCTTCTTCTTCTTCTTCTTCTTCTTCTTCTTCTTCTTCTTCACACTGTTTCTTCTTCACACTTCTTCTTCTTCTTCTCTTCTTCTCTTCTTCCCACTGTTTCTTCTTCTTCTTCTTCTTCTTCTTCTTCTTCTTCTTCTTCACACTGTTTCTTCTTCACACTTCTTTCTTCTTCTTCTTCTTCTTCTTCTTCTTCTTCTTCTTCTTCTTCTTCTTCCTTCTTCTCTTCTTCCCTGTTTCTTCTTCTTCTTCTTTCTTCTTCTTCTTCTTCTTCTTCTTCTCACACTTCTTCTTCTTCTTCTTCTTCTTCTTCTTCCCACTGTCTTCTTCTTCTTCTTCTTCTTCTTCTTCTTCTTCTTCTTCTTCTTCTTCTTCACACTGTTTTCTTCTCTGTTTTCTCACACTTCTTCTCTTCTTCTTCTTCTTCTTCTTCTTCTTCTTCTTCTTCTTCTTCTTCTTCTTCTTCTTCTTCTTTCTTCTTCTTCTTCTTCTTCTCTTCTTTCTTCTCCTCTCTCATTATTTTTCTACTATTTCACATTTTTTTTTTCTTTAAATCTTTTCTAGGCTGATTTCCTTTTTCTTTGTTCTTTTCTCCGTCCAAATTTTTACCTGACTTTTTTTTTGGTTGCTCTCCCCAGTGTCTCCCTTTTCAAATCAAAGACATTCCCGATTATGGCCCACTCTTGCAACTTACCGCCTTCCCCCCTCTCTCCCCCCGATCCCCCCTCTCCTCTCTCTCTCCTCTCCCCTCGCTTATTGATCATTGATATCTGCTGCAGGAGGAGTAGGAAGACTTGGAGGAAGGGGAGGAGGAGGAGCAGTTAGAGGAAGCGGTTTTATCTTATCTTCCATCTTGCGGACACTCTCTTCCGTTTACTGGCACGAAGAAAAATCGGCGAAATGAGTCTTCCGCTTACGAGAGAGAGAGAGAGAGAGAGAGCAGAAAGAGGAGAGAGAGTGAGAGAGAGATAGGAGAAAGAGAGACAGAGAGACAAGACAGAGAGAGAGAGAAAAGAGAGAGAGAGAGAGAGAGAGAGAGAGAGAGGGGGGGAAGAGAGAAAGGCAAACGTCTTTTTCGGTCTTCGGAAACGCACCGAGCACATCTTTCCCTTCCTTTCGGGACTCGGGGTTTTGTGATCAAATCTTTCAATCTTGCCGCCCCCCTCTTGTGCCCCCCCTCTCCACACAGGCAGACGAGAGTTTTTGGCGGTAATCACACTTTTCAGATATGCTTAACTGACAGCCGTTCAGAGGCCGAATCCAACAACAGCGAATCGTGTGAAAACGGACATGTTGGGAATTGTCTTTAGCGATCAAATCCTGCATACCCCTTACCACCCACACACCCCTCTCCACATCGCGCACCCCCCACCACCAACACCGCCCATTTCTTTTCTCATCCTCTCTATCGTATCTAGATGTTCCCAAAGTAATGCCTCTCTATCGTATCTAGGGGCCGATTAACTCAGGCGGTAGAGCGTTCGGCCTAGAAACCACAAGGTTCCTAGTTCGATACCGGTCCTCGCCAACTGAGCGTTTCAGTAAACATGGTAGGTGTGGCGCTCTACATCAGACGCCAAAAACAATCTCCTGTCTGGCGCTAGTGAAAAAAAGGGGATAGGCTCCCTTGCTTATTGGCTGATACTGACTTTAGGCCACCCTGACGACTTACTTTTATCGTATCTAGACGTTCTGAAAATAATCTATTCTTTCTACGGAAAATACAACAGAGAGACGAACACAATAACACAGTTGGATAGAGCAAATTTTAATCTTGACTCCACATTGAAAATAAAACAAATAACATTTTCAACTTATTTAAAAAATGCCTTATCTCTCTATTGCGCGGGAAAAATTAAACTCGTCTTCTCTTTTCTTTTTTCATTATAAGGTTGGCGCATTTTTCAATCCCGAATTCCATTCCTAATATCTTGGTTTGATATTCTAATAGTTTGTATAAAAATTCTTTATTCCACACAACTAAGTGTTCAAGGGGGGGCAGATGGGAGTGTTGGCTGGTTGTTTGAAGGGACAGATGCAAGATGCGTCTGTCCTCCCGAACCATTTCTCGATGGTTAACTTCAAGTAGGTACTAGAACGAGTGTCACTGATCCTATACTGATCGTCTCTTTTGAACATGGAGTAGCGACAGTTTGATCTTAATGTGAGCGCGCAGAAAATACATAGTTTCAAATAGAAGAAGACGATTGAACATCTGGCTTTGTAAATAAAAAAACAAGCGCACATATACTATGCTGATCTTCCGCTGAATACTGTGGAATGGACTGTTGATCCTTGGACGAGGTCGCAGGAGTGAGCGTGACGACGTGAAGTGTGGAGAGAGCGAGAGCGAGTATAGAATAACAACTTTAAAAAAATTCATCGGCGAGCGCACTGATACTACCAATGATTCCTATTTCTGAACACCAAGAGCAACCGTTTTGATTCCGGCTGAGCTGTCAGATACTTAGACTGATTCCGCGTTGGAACGCTAAGGCAGCGACCGTTTGCAATCTTGGCGCGGAAAAAAAGGGGGGCCGCACCATATTATACAGCAATCCTCCGCTGAAACGCCGAAGCAGAGTATTTGATCCAAGAGTCACGATCCTAAATGTTAACGCCCTCAGGTACTACCCTAATTTTAAACCAACCTTGTTCGGCTGGAACTCTCTATACATCGACATGCACCCTACAGCAAGGGTAAAAATCCTCCCTGTGGCCTGTGGTGCGACGACCCGTGCATGCCTAGGACGGATTAGTAGCGTAGCGAGCAGGTCAAGCGACACGCAACATTCCACTTTACTTAGTCTAGACGAGGCGGACGAGATACCTATGTTAATAATACCCAATTCCAATCACCCTTATATTATGATAAGTCCCTAGCTCTTATATGTTTGTCCAACTTCTTTTGTCTAGATGGCAATCAACAAACACTTTTTATCATGTGATGCTAACTAGAATGCGTTGGCTGAGGTCTTAGTGTCCGCTGGGTGTTATTCATCTCTTTCATATCTCATATAGTGCAGTTCCAATTTACTCCCAGGTCACTCTGACGGGTGTATACATTAGGATATCCATCTATGGGTATCCATAGAAGAAAAAAATGAGTTCAAAAATGTGTTTTTAAAAAATGAGTTCAAAAAAGATTTGAACACCCATCAAGAATTAATGAAAAAAGAAAAAAAAAACAACACACAAAAATGCTGGGTAAATCCAGTCAACCAGCAAACTTATTTTAAAACAGAGGAAATAGGAATAATGCATTTTTTCTCTCCTCTCTCACAGTATACTACACCGATCCTTAGTAGATAGCCGGAGAGTGTAGATAGGTAGATCGCTGCAGGCGGAAGAATAAATAAACAGTTTCATGCTTATAATACTATACATATATATAATATATAATTATATAATTATATATATATATATAAACGAGTAAATCGTAGTATCTATCTATCTATCTCATCTCTGGGCTGAAAGGTAAGTTAAATAGAATATACTTACACGCTGAAAATACACGAATAATATAGGAAGTAAGTATAAAAAGGAAAAGAAAAAAAAGAAAGGAAAGAGAACATATATTATGAACAGGTTTGCGTGACAATGGAAATCGGCCATGTTTTTCTTTTCAGCAAGATGGTGCTGTTTTAATGATTTATTTTTTCTTTCATTTTATTAAGCTGGCGCGTAAAGACAACAGAACCCCCTGGCGGGTGTGCGGTGCATGAGACTTCATCGGTAATATCTGCCTTAATAAGTGGATTACTGCATTCATCGTGTTGTCCCTTCGGCCTCTCTTCTCTCGCATCAATTACCAGACTGTTTTGTGGGACCATGCAAAAAAAAAGAAACAACAAGAAGAAAAAAATAGGATCCTACTCGCTGGGCACAAACTGGGGGTGCTTTAAAAAATGAAAACAAAGTGTGCTATACAAAGATTTCAGTGGCCGAGGCAGACTGATGCATAAAAAAATAAATAAATGATAAAACTAGCCCATGCGCCTACCTGCGAGCGTTTACACGCGCGTAGAGGAACGTTGGACGAGATAAAGATCCCCCCTCCTCATCGACACACACCACCAAGGCATGCGACAGCAGAAATTCCTTTGACTCTCTTTAAACCATTCGTCCCTAATCGGCCATCGTTCTTGATAATCGTCTAGACAGCGCGAGGCCCAGTGTCCGCACCTGTGCCGTAGAATGTGAGAGAGCTGCGTGTGTGTGTGACAAGGCAGAAAAAATAGGGTTACAGGGCTCGCCGCAAATTAAAACAGCGATGAGGTAAACTAAATAAATAAAATAAATAAATAAATTAAAGTGCCATGGCATATCCTGTAGCGTTTACCAAGATCTGCTAGAGTAACGTAAAGATCCTCTTAAAACTCCCACTCCTCACTCCTCCCCGTCCCTCCTCCTCCGCCTCCTCCTATCCTCCTTCCCTCCCTCCTCCTCATCCATCATCCATCATCAAAGCTTGCCAACAGCTAGAATTACTTTTAAAATGGTGAGTGTCAATTGTTTCAAAAAGTAATACCAGTGTCGTTTACTTTATGTGAATTTTTTTTTAATTTTAAAATAAAAGCCAAGCCTACATTAAGAAGACCCTAACGATGCCCAGAGCAAAGAATCCGACGAGTAAGGACCCCAAACTGCCAATGCGACTAGATGTCCTCCTCTGCATGACAAATGCTCGACCCAACACACAAGCCATCTGGACATATATATATATTATCTTCCTATTATCTTGGTGGTCAACTTTACCGCACCTTCCATACTCACCAGATTACCACCTTCAGACTATCATGCGCTTGTCGGCCCCATTGGAAAGAGGATCTTAAGAGAGCAAACATTATTCAGTGAATAAGAAAGTGATATCCTGTCATGAAGAAGTGGCTCAAAGAACAGGCAAACCGTTATTAACAGGTCAGATACCCCCTAACGGGGACGTTGCTATTGTGAGAAGAAACAGTGACTATGTAGAGAGTAGGAATGTGATCCCAAAGAAGGACCCAGCCTTCATTTGAGTATGAATATGTCGCTGGTAGGAAATGTATACCTGTACTAGCAAAAATAGAATTACCTTTTGAGTCACAACTCGTAAACTCTCTTTCTCTTCTCCTCGAACATCGTTTCTTGATAAGTTCATCTAGACGGCACCCCCAGGTGTCTGCACAAGCTGATGAAGTAAACTTTTTTGCAGGACACAAGGCATGATAAAATAAACATCACTGCCACCAGAAAGATAAGATCCCCTGGCACGCGCACAAACGAACTCCTGTGTGTGTGTGTGTGTGTGTTCGTTGTGTGTGTGTGTAATAAGATGCGCGTGTGTATGTGCATCGTGTGTGTGTGTGTGTCGTGTGTGTGTGCTGCTAAATGGAATAAAAATAAGTAGATTAAATAAAGTCGCAGTGAACTACCTGGAGCCCTTACAATCGTGGTAGAGGAACGTCTCTGGCAGATAAGTCCCCTAAGGACGACAAACCAGTGTCCCGTGCAGAGCATGGTGACCGGAATAAAGTTGATTATTGAGTTTTCGAGTGTAATATTCACCCTAACAATTTCAGCTGAAAAAAATGAATAAAATGTGTTTATGATATATGGTCATTAAACGTCCGTTCTCTTCTCTACTGTTTTATACACACACACAATTGGAATATTTTGTAATATAACGGTAGGCTGTAGCTCACACACTTAAACTTATAGCGGACTCTGCCGTGGCACGTGCGATTAATACCAGCGAATCAACACGCTCGAAAATCTTCTCTCCTCTCTGATCTGAAAGCGTTCACCGTCTAAGAATTTTAGCCCCGGATTAAAAAAGCTGTTGTCGGGATATCTCAATTTACTTGTTCCAATTCCTTAATTTGTTTCATAAACCTATTTGGGTCGTTCAAGGCACCAAAACTTCAATTGGTATCAGCGTGGCGAGTGCCGCATATCTCCGACAGTTTCTTTTCAATTCTCTAGCCCAAGCGTACACACACATTTCCTTTTTATCTTCATCCTGTGATCTGCCCGTGACTGGCAGAAATCTACCAGTTGCACAATGTTCTCTTTTTCTATGTTAATCCAATAGTAAGTCTGGTTTTCTGGTTGGAGTAAGTAATCCGTCTTTATCTTTAGCTTTGTGTACAAAATAAATTGATGTAATAAGTATTCAGAATTTTAAAAAGGAAAAAGTAAACCGATAATGTCTTTGCTAGACTTTAAAAAAATTAATTATAAGAATTCAAGAACTTATAACTCTCTCTCTTCTCTACTATATATACTATCTTATATATATATATATAGATATACCTGAGGCTTATCAGAAATATCTAAACTGGAAGATTTTAAATTCTTTTTTTTTGTAATAGAATTTTAAAATACCCTTGCACCAAAACACAACTTATATAAACAATTAAATTACTTCGACGAGGCAGCTTGTAATTTTTTGCTTGGTAGATTTTTCGCTGCAGTAACCCTTCTACTCATTCAATTCATATCTCCTTTTTAACACTATCCATTAAATTGCAGTTGCGACTGTAAATGCTATATCTCTCTCCTCTCTCTAGCGAAAAATAGATGCTGTTCGTTTTTACTGTACAAAATTTCAATTAATGTTCTCTGAAGTTGTTATTTAGCTTTATATGTTAAGCTATTCAAATTTGCTATAGTACAGTTGTAACACAAAAAACCCCTCCTCTGTTCATGGGCAGGGCTACCACACACATCTACACAGATGAGTGAGCATCACCCGTCTCAAAAAGGCGCTGTTTTTAGTTAATGAGACTGAAACTAATCCGTGTATACTATCTATATTAGTATTAGTTGTACACACACTTATCTCTATACTCTCTATTATTCCACCCCTGACCGGATTGGGTAGTATCTATTAAGTTCCTATTCTATATAAATAGATTTATTTGAGAAATTTCATAAATGTAATATCACACAACAACACATCTAAAAAATTAATCTATCTATATCTAATGTTAAAACACACTAATAGAATACTGTTAGATTATAACAGTATATATACTATCTCTATCTACTTAAAATTAACACTCTGCTTGATCTATCTTATATTCAATCAGCCAAATCCCAAACGAATACGGGTCTATATATATCTATATTATATTTCGCCGATCTTATATCTCTATACACAACACACACACATAACTATATCTAGCAACCAAGATCTCTCTCTAATCACAGAACCTGTAGGAACAACCAAGGATTTCTACCTAACTTGCTAGAGAGACACCTATAGCTCTTCTATGCTCTCATATCTGTCTGCTTAACCCAAGATCTCCACGTAGAATCTCTCACTTGAATCTTATATATATATCTCTCAAAAATCGTAACAAATATATGATCTGGACACATACTATTATACGATACGAAAGATATGAATATGTAAGGAATAAATGATCATGAATGTGAAGAAGGTATATTAAGATATGAATAATGAATAAATTATGAGAATTCTTGTGTTTAAATTGTGCCCTTAGTTAGGCTAGACGGGCGGGTCGAGAGGCCCCTCCGATCAATCGGCTGGCCATGTCAAGCCCTAGCACCGTTATGATTGCCCCCAACCTATTGCCCTTATGGCAAGCCCCAACTCCTTTTATCATACAGGCGGTGGCTGAGGTCTACATGTCTTGGAATACGTTAAACCCTATCTGATGGTGATGTTCCAGTTTTGGAGGTTGGGGAATGTTGAGCACCCCTTCATAACCATTGATCCCTTGTCCACTCTGACCCGGATGGTAGTACCTGTTAGGGCCCATCTATGGGTTAAATAGAAAAAAGTATTTATAAAAAAATTGTATTATATCCATTAAGAATTGAATTCATTCAAAACTTTATCGGCATTAAATAACTCCAGGTTCATATGCTGTAACAAAACCATACATTGTTTAAAATTATGACGAACATATACTAATAATCTCTTAAACATTGATAATGCAAACAGTATAAAGTGTTACCTGTTAAATGATGGTGAACTTTATGAATTCATTGGCTCTTAAAATATTGACATTACAGCTCAGTGCGGGGCGTTACCGTGGGAAAATGACTGTGACCTATTAAATATTAGGAATTGATATTACAGCTTAATATTGAAGCGGTTACCTGATTAAAATAACTGAAAAAGCAGAAGGATTGACAACGTGTTGTAGTACAAAAGAAACAGCGTATATATAAAATCAAAATTAAAAACATACCAAAATGACGTTAAAATGCATACGTTATACGATACCGCCGGACTTAGGGTAAGCATTCGCCTATGCGAAATAGGCCGAAACTAATCCTCTACGACAACATATTTATAGGAAAGTGTACCAATGTGGAAGACAGGAAATAATTGCTCATAAAGTGCTGTCAAACATCTACGTTGGATGGAGGCTGAGATGTGATCAATCTAAGCCGGGTTTCTTTAGCGAAGGGGTATAATGTTGAAATGAAAACCCCTCCAATAAACTAAAGCATCCAATCATGATGCATCCAACCACAACTTAAAGATATATTTTGCAAAATGTTAGTGGGAACTTTATCAATACATTGGCTCTTAATGAATTATATTGCAGCTCAGTGAATATTGAATGCATGAAACCCGTTAAAAATACAGAACTATACTAAATACATTGTATCTTAAAACATTTATATTGAAGTACAGAATGAACCGAATATCTTTTTGAATGTAAACTTTATGAATCTTAAAACATTTATATTGAAGTACAGAATAAACCGAATATCTTTTAGAATGTAAACTTTATCATACATTGTATCTTAAAACATTTATATGAAGTACAGAATGAAACCGAATATCTTTTAGATGTAAACTTTATTCATACATTGAATCTTAAAAACATTTATATTGAAGTACAGAATGAAACGAATATCTTTTGAATGTAAACTTTATTCCTACATTGAATCTTAAACATTATATGAAGTACAGAATGAACCGAATATCTTTTAGAATGTAAACCTTATTCATATATTGAATCCTAAAACATTGATATTGAAGTACAGAATAAACAGAATATCTTTTTTGAATGTAAACTTTATTCCTACATTGATCTTAAAACATTTATATTGAAGTACAGAATAAACCGAATATCTTTTAGAATGTAAACTTTATTACATACATTGTATCTTAAAACATTTTATATTGAAGTACAGAATGAACCGAATATCTTTTTAGAATGTAAACTTTATTCATACATTGAATCTTAAACATTTATATTGAAGTACAGAATGAACCGAATATCTTTTTTGAATGTAAACTTTATTCCTACATTGAATCTTAAAACATTTATATTGAAGTACAGAATGAACCGAATATCTTTTTAGAATGTTAAACCTATTCATATATGAATCCTAAAAACATTGATATTGAAGTACAGAATAAACCGAATATCTTTTTTGAATGTAAACTTTATTCATACATTGAATCTTAAAAACATTATATTGTAACTAAGCATGAAGCCTTTTACTCTTAAAATAATTGTGGAGATATATTTGTTTAACCTTATCTAATTAGAAAGTCTAATTGTTAAACAGTTTTTCTTTTCAAAATAAAATAACCCAACAAAGGTTGACATGCCGTAAAAACCAACCAAACATCTGGCCAACAACCAAACGAAAACTCCCTCGTTTCCCTCTAACCCCACCCGAAAAACCTAACCATGTTCAGTTTAAAAGATTTTTAGTAGATTTGCAGTTACTATAAAACTTCAAGGGTCGGGTTAGCTCAGTCGGTAGAGCGTTCGGCTAGAGACCACATGTTTCCTACTTCGATACCGGCCCTCGCCAATTCAGCGTATAGTAGCACATGGATCTGTGCGGTAAAGTAAGGAGCTGATAGTAGGTGTGGCGCCCCACCCCAGATGTCGAAAACAATCTCCTTGGTCTAGCGCTAGTGAAAAGGGGATGGACTCCCTCGCTGATAGGCTGATACCGACTTTAGGCCACCCGACGACTTGCTTATAGAACTTCAAATTCGCTTCGCTTTCAAGGGAAAGAACTCGAATCTTTAATGCATTTCTGTCAAAACAAGAAGTCGAATAGCGATTAAATTATGGACAGTGAGTAAACAACCAACCAATGGCCTTGGTTATCTGCCGATCATGCGCATTTGAACGCGAGGTACAGAAAGCATCAATCTCTCGCCTTTCACAGATTACGTCCAGTGACCCGTTTGTAGCCGATGGTGCCGCCAGCCTACGCTTTGTGTTACCTCCAATTTCGAATGGTCACAAGAGACTGTTCCTTATTACCGAACATTACACTGATTGCTTCAGCGAATTGAATCGTATCTCTTTTGGGTAATCTGGTGAGTGTTAACTTCTGCCGCTTAGGCATTCGTGTTGAAAAGACGTACGCAACGATCCTAGAGTTCGACCTGACATTGATCACCAGGTCACTGTGACCCCCCTCATGAGATTTTTTTCGCACCTAAGCCTATTGGTAACTTCTGTACTGTCGCGTCCAGAACCATTCCCCACCCTGCTCTTTGCTCATCGCAAGTTTCTTTAATTATAGTTTCTACATTTATACAATAAGTTGAGGCGCAGTTGCGTAACGGTCATCGTCTTAGGAAATTCTGAGTTCAAATACTGGGCGGGGCTGTTTGCGTTTCCCTCCGTGCTAATGCCCGTGCTGGGAAAGACATGGATCCATTTTTTCCTCCCTATGGACAAAATAGTATGTATTTACACAAACCCTTCCGCACGAGCAGAACGCGACTTAATGTCAATTTTTAAGCGAAGTTCAAATGGTTTGAATTCAGTGCTTTCCTTCTCCTAGACTGGTTGAGTCCCATCTGTCACACTACTTACCTATAGCTGGCGGAAGAATAGTTAGATGCACACCTTTCCCAATGATGTTAGTGCTATATTAAAATGCAAACAGCCTTGTCTCGGAATTGAACTCGGTTCGCAGTATCTATTTCCTATAACGATAACCATTACACAACCCTAATGGCTAAATAAAAATAAAAGAGCAGGCTGATACGACTACCAAACAAGGAAAACTTTGTATTTAAACCAGTTTTACTCTTTAACATTTGACCTTGTGTGATACTATGCCCGTGGTGGAGTAATTAGGAAAATACACACATTTATATAATAATATAACGTAATTGAAATTGTATTCATTTCTCACCATTTTCTATAAATTAGTTTTCCAGTAGAAATGTTGCAGACAATCATTTAAATATACATATACTTATCTTGTATATTTAGGTTGGTTGGATTTTACGGCATGTCAACCCTTGTTGGGTTATTTTAAACCGAATAGATTTTATTTTATTCATTCTTGTTGAGTATTCAATTTTTTTTTCAAACTCATTTTGATACTCATTTTTTAAATCTATTTAAACCATAGATTGGACCCTAACAGGTACTTCCACTCCGAGTCAGGGTGTACTTTGGAGTAATGGCGATAAAGGGATACTCCACACACACACACACACACACACACACACACATATATATATATATATATATATATATATATATATATATAGATAGATAGATAGATAGATAGATAGATAGATTACAAAATGAAAGTATAGGTTAAGCATTTCTCATTAAGTTACGAATTATACTGATAGCTGTTTCAGTTTCAAAGAGCATTTTAAATGGATTGCTTAAAAATTTACGGCTACATATATGCACACATAAGAGCCATCTTCGTAACTGACTAGACAAAATATTGTCTATTCGACGTGTTCCCGCTGTAAAAGGTGTCAACGAAGATATGATGCAGCTATTTAGGAAGGATTTGAAGGATTCGCTACGATGTGCCGTATTTGCTGAGCTACGGCTATAATATATATATATATATATATATATATATATATATATATATATATATATATATGAGTCAAACAGTGTGTTTGAAAATGGCGAAGGCCGACAATTTGTGGGAGAGTATGTGCTTAATTAAAGCCATACCTAATTTTGTTAATTAATTAATTAAGTATAACTAAATGAATTAGGCGTGCATATCGGTTTAAATGTAAAGCGTAAACAAATCGAGAAAAAGTCATCTCTGTATGTACATTTCAGCTCATTAGGCCTCATCAGCAAGCATGGGCTGAAATGTACATACAGAGATCGACTTTTTCTCGATTTGTTTACGCTTTACATTTAAACCGATATGTACGCCTCATTCATTTAGTTATAATTAATTAATTAACAAAATTAGGTATGACTTTAATTAAGCACATAATCTCCCCCCCATATATATATATATATATATATACATATATATATATATATATATATGTGTGTGTGTGTGTGTGTGTGTGTGTGTGTGTGTTGAAAGGATAAATGAATAAAGGAAAGATGCTGAATGAATAAAATTGATTTAATTTGAGTTACCAACACGTGTTTCGGTGATGATATGATGTATCTATTTAAGAAGGGTTTAAAGAAGGATTCTAATTAGCATTTCATTGTTATCGTTGCTTTGGTTCTCGGTGATTTTCAGCGCGAACGTAGACCCCACAACATTTTTATTCAGATGCAAATTAAACTGGTAACTTCTCAGCGTTTTGCTTTTGTATATTATATAATTTATGATTTTCAGGCGAACGTAGACACCACAACATTTTTATTCGGGTGCTAATTCGACTGTGTATTACTTTTGTATGTTGTACAAGGTGTGTCAACAAAGTATCGAGATTTTTTTGTAATTTTTGACACACATTGTATTCTGAAAAAATAGCATTCCATTCATTAATTTTTTTCAGAATACAAGATGTGTCAAAAAGTACCAAGTTTAAAGCTGTATTTATCAAGATAGAAATGAAGAATGAATGGAACGGTATATTTCTTTCAGAATACAAGGTGTGTCAGAAAGTACAAAAAATCTCGATACTTCTTTGACACACCTTGTATGATTAGTGATTTTCAGCGCGAAATTAGACCCGGCAATATTTTTACTCAGGTGCTAATTCGACTGGTAGAGTATTTTTGGTGTATTGCGTTTGTATGTTGTACAAGGTGTGTCAAAAAAGTATCGAGATTTTTTTGGTAATTTTTGACACACTTTGTATTCTGAAAAAAAATATCATCCCATTTATTAATTTTTTTCAGAATACAAGATGTGTCAAAAAGTACCAAGTTTAAAGCTGTATTTACCAAGACAGAAATGAAGAATGAATGGAACAGTATTTTTTTTAGAATACAAGGTGTGTGAGAAAGTACCAAAAACCTTGATACTTCTTTGACACACCTTATATAATTAGTGATTTTCAGCGCGAACTTAGAACTGACAACATTTTTATTCAGATGCAAATTCGACTGGTAACTGTTTTATTCTCTAAGCTAGAGTATTTTCAGTGTATTGCTTAATATATAGATACCAAGAAAAGAATTCATATGGAAAATAAAAAATAAATGAAAATTGAAAAAAAAAATAGAAGAAGAATAAACTATTTTAAATCAATTGTATACAAAATAAGGATAATTCAATTTACTAATAAAGCTAACAGAAATGATTTGTGTAGTTTGGGGAGCAAAAAAAAATCTAGCTTTTTTTTTTTTTGGTTTTGTTTTAGTTTCAGTGTCTTACACTTACTGATAAGCAGAAAATGTCATTGCAAATATTTTTCGAAACGAAACGTAAAGAAAAAAGTAAGTAAAAAACTAAAAACACAAAACAAACAAACAAAAACAAACAAAGAAACAAATAGATAAATAATAAACTGTAATTGGGAAACAGTTTCACATTTTAGGATCGTAATCTTGTTAAAAATTGAAAATCTGACAATCCTCGCAGAGGTCAACCGATACAGAAAGATTTACCCCTCGAAAAAAAAAAAATCTCAAAAACAATGCCTAAGCTACTATAATAATCGGGAGCAATCGGGTCAACCTTATTAAAAGTTGCATGTATGTGTGTTAACCTAAGTGTTGCCTAGGCGTGCGTTGCAGCCACTGTGCGTGCCTGATAGAAATTTACGGGTTTGGAAAGGGAGGTAACTACTTACAATCAGGTGCATCATTGTAATCTTAATATCTACAATGCTGAACTCATGTCATCTTAATTGGGTGTTAATATACGATCAGCGTAAATAAATTGAATATATTAAAAAGGGTGAGTCTTTACGCATTCACGTGTATGAAGTGATATACATGGACAAAAAGCAGGCGATATCCAACAGAAACTATTACATGTCGACTACACAGATGATCTAGCACTTCAAGTAAATACACCCGCACAGGCCGAATCACAGCTACATAGCCTAAAGCAGGGGTCACTAAACTACAGGACGCGGGCCGGATCCGTTCCGCGAAGGCATTTTTTCAGGCCTGCCGACGGTATTTGAATTTATTTCTTAAAACGTACGGAACGTGAGCCGTTCTGATACCATTTACAAAAAATCATGTTATTCTTACTAAATCTTCATGGACTTGATTACGGAACCAACCCATCGAACGAAATTGACTGATAAACACATGAAAGGAATTCTCTTGATTGGATGTTGCAATTCCAAACCAAACATTGACGATATCTTGAAAGGCAAACATCAGTTTCACAAATCTCACTAAACCTTTCTGCTAATGTTGCATTCTTTGATAATGTTTTGAAGAGAAATATATTGGTTAAAATTGTTTTTGTGAATCTTATGCCACGCACTAATGAATATAACATGGAAAGATAAATTTTGCTTTACATTTTTTTCTCAGAGCTTTCGTTCTGGCAAGCAAGTATTGAACACAATAATGATGTGGCCCGCGCTCGTTATTTTTTCAATTATCCGGCCCCCGCGAAAAATGTTTGGTGATCCCTGGCCTAGAGAAAGCAGCAAGAGACTGTTAGTTGGTTGGTTGATTGTCAACCTATGTTGTGTTATTTCATACCGAAATCAATTAAACAGACTATCTGTCACAACGAGTATCTACTGATGTTACACCGTTTTCTATCTAGGATTTCAAGGAACACTACAAGACTTGGATTAAAAGGATTAATCAAATAAACCCAAAGTCAATACCGACTTGGATTTACCAACAAAAGAACTAAACTCCTAAAATGGTGACCAGAATTAAACAGGGTGTCTCTCTATGTTGTATACCCTTTCTTACTTCTTACTTCTGGTCGTATTTTCTTCTGGCCGGCTTTGGTTCTATCTTCTAACATCTTGCGTCTGGTCTCTTCTAAGGTCTGGACTTTCTTGGGGACTTTGGGTCTGGTTTCTGTTAGGTATTTCTCCTTATCAGAAGCCCTGTGTCATTGTTAGTTTTTAGGTAATAAACACAAGACTTCGATTTACTTTGATGTTACTTTATTTTCAATCCCCAACCCAGACATCTGCGCAGTGAGACTTACATCTTACGAGCTCGGCTCCTACTTGCTAACTGACTGACTTACTTACTATCCTTAAACTGGAAGACAGGGTCTTCTATGCCTTCCGGTTCTCACGATGTATCCCCGGAAGGCAAGGTGAGAGTGAGGTCACGCGCCGTCACTCATCCTTCAAGGCCGTGGGCTGTAGCTTATAACGGCCATTTTGATTTCTACACTATTGCCATAAATATTAGGTATCTAATAATTATGTAACATCTAAGATCAGGGTAAATAAACTGCATTTATTAGATGGTGAGTCTTTACGCATGTGTATGAAGGGATATACAATAAGGCAAAAAGCAGGTGATATCCAATAGAAACTATTACATATGTTGACTACGCAGGTGATCTAACACTTCTAGCAAATACACACGTACAGGCCAAATAACTGCTGTATAGCCTAAGGAAAGCAGCAAGAGACTGTTGGTTGGTTGGTTGGTTGGTTGGTATGAAACCCATGTTGAGTTATTTCATGCCTAAGTCAGTTTAACAGTTATGACCTCCAATTATATACGATACAAAAATGTATCTTTGCAAAAATGTTAAACTGGAAAATGCTCCATACACCAAAACTTTATTTCCTTTTTTGACTACCTACAACTAAAAAGATATTCTGTAAAAAAATGCAAGAAAAAGGAACAATTCACTAAACACGATCATAAAATGAAGAGTGAAAAATTATTTGAGTAACTTACGTAATTATAATCATTAAAGATTTATATTTTTGTCATTAAGAAGTTGATTTGGTTTGGTTTGTTTTGTTTTACGGCATATCAACCTCAGTGGGTCATTTAATGCCGATAAAGTTTTGAAATAAATAAATTCTTAATGGATAATACGATTTTTTTATAAATACATTTGTCTATTTAACCCATAGATGGGACCCTAACAGCTACTACCACTCCGGGTCAGAGTGGACCAGGGAGCAATGGGGATGAAGGGGTGCTCCACATTCCCAAAACCTCCAAAACTGGAACCTCGCCATCAGATAGAGTTTAACGTCATTCCCAGGACATGTAGACCCACAGCCACCGCCTTCTAGCACCCATATGATAAAAAGGGATTGGGGCTTGCCATAAGGGCAATAGGGTTGGGAAAATCATATAGGTGCTAGGGCTGTACGTGACCAGCCAATTGATCGGAGGGGGCCTCTCCGACCGCCCGTCTAGCCCAAGATAGGGCCAAAGTGAATTATTGCATGTCATGAATATATATATATATATATATATATATATATATATATATATATTAAATAATGCAGCCATATTCTGTCTGCAAGTTTTGTCCTTTGTTTTTTCATATAGCCGGATTATTTTTGTAATATAACACTACCATTATAGAAATACAATCATGTAAACAACGACTAAAAATCTTAGAAGCACTGCATATTAGACACAAAAATCCAAAACTAAACAAAATAAACTTTGATAATAGCACCAACATTCTAAAATGCCTATAATTACTATGAAATTATAATAGCAAAAGTAGTAATAATAATGACAATAATAATAATAATAACACTAATAATAATAACAACAACAATAATAAACACAACCTATATAAATGGAAAATGGAATAGCCCATTGTTGTACGGTTTCAAAATACCTTGAAGATGGCCCACGATAGGGCAGAAAGTACTTGGTCTATGACATATGGCAAATACCTCAGCCAATTTTCGCCAGATATTACAAAAATAATCCGGCAATACGAAAAAGCAAAGGACAAAACTTGCAGACAGAAAATGGCTGCATTATTTAACAATATATGCCTACAAGAAAAACTGCTGCCTAAATACACACACACACACACACACACACACACACACATATATATATATATATATATATGTGTGTGTGTGTGTGTGTGTGAAAAAAATGAATACCTTACTTCAGATATGAATTTATTTTGGCATTTTTTCTCTTTCAGTATGATTTTTGATAATTTGAAAAATCAAAAAAAAAAAAATCACAGAGATGGGAAAATCATATCAATAAGATGAGATATGAAATCTTCAAATCATCAAAAATCAGACTGAAAGAGGCATAACATACCGAAATAAATTTATATCTGTACTAAGATATTCATTTATTTATAATACTTCGTATATGTAAAAATATATATGCAAACTTTTATATATACGCTTGATTCCCCAATTTTGGTTAAATCCCATCGAGGAAACGATTGATACAATCCACTTCTCTCTCTCTCTCTCTCTTCTCTCTCTCTATATATATATATATATATATATATATATATATATATATATATATATATAACTACATGATTTATTACATGTAAGAGGGAGTGTGTGCGGGAATCTTGAATTATTTCTGTTTGTATATATATTCACACACATGTATGTATAACTTGATGTAATATATATTTAACTAGATATGTATTTGAGCAGATGTACACACACACACACACACACACACACACACACACACACACATATATATATATGTATATAGATACATAAACATATTTATATATAAGAATATGTAGAAGTATATATGTATACATACACACACAGACTCATACACACACACAAACACACTCATACACATATATATAACTCGATGAGTATGGAGGTATCGGCGTATGTATGTATGTTATATATATATGTATATATATATATGTATATAAACTGATGCATATATATGTGTGTGTATGTGTGTGTATGTATGTGTATGTGTGTGTATATAAATCTTGATATATATCTTGTATAGAATTTGTTTCCATTTAAGTGATAATTTGTGAAGAAAAAAATCTATTTATGGCTGTTTTTAAATCTTCGGAATGAGAAAGAAAAGAGTCTTTGGTTTCGAAATATTTATTTTCTACTTGAAACCTGTAATAAAATGAAAGCACCTCAATAATCTTTTTTTTTTTTGGGGGGGGGCGAATAAATTTGTTAACTGATAGGAAAGCAGGAAAACTTCTCTCAAAAGTGAATTACCTGCCAAATGTCAAGTCTTCAAACGTTACTTAATTTTATTAAGAGGCCAAGAAAGAGAGAGAGAGAGAGAGAGAGAGAGAGAGAGAGAGAGAGAGAGAGAGAGAGAGAGAGAGAGAGAGAGAGATTAGAGGGGTGGTGGAAGAGAGCAAAGAGTGGTACCTATCGAAGAAGAAAATAACAGAATTAAAAACAAAAAAAAGAGCAAAAGCCCCCCCCCAAAAAAAAAAGAAAAAGAAAAGCATTTGACATTTCGAAATAATAAAACGTGAAGATAGCAGCGATGCGAGCTTTTATAGAGATTGAACTGATGAAACTTCTATGAACATTTTCAAATAAGCCAGAGAAATATTTAATTACATTGATTGCTTAGATTAAACGAAGAAAGAGATTTGAAGAATAACTATATATATATATATATATATATATATATATATATATATATATATATATATATGTGTGTGTGTGTGTGTGTGTGTGTGTATTTGTTTGTATACACACATATATATATGTGTATATATACACCAATGTATATATATATACACGCATGTGTATATATATATACATATACACGCGTATATCTATGTATATATATATATATACTCTCGCACATATATATGTATGTATACACACATATATATACACGCATATATATATGCATATATATATATATCTGTGTGTGTACACGCAAATATATATGTATATACATATATACACCCATATATATGTATATATATACACGCATATGTATATATATATATACGCGTATATCTATGTATATATATACTTTGGCATATATATGTATATATATGTATGTATATATATACATATATATACAGGCATATATATACACACATATATATACATACATGTCTATATATGTATATATATATACGCGTGTATATCTATCTATCTATCTATATATATATATATATATATATATATAATATTACACGCGTATATTTTATGTATATATGTACTCTGCATATATATATATATATGTATATATAGACGCATATATATATAGACGCATATATATATATATATATATATATATATATATATATATATATGAGTATAGATAAAAGGATATGAAAACAACACAATATGCTGTTAAGTGAAAAGATCTTATATAATATTCATAGCTAATATTGAACAATATTTCGATTTATAAAAATCATCTTCAAAGCTTGTTTAGACTCCAGACTTATCAATAGCGGAGACGAAAATAATATGATATGATATTATTTTCGTCTCCGCTATTGATAAGTCTGCAGTATAAACAAGCTTTGAAGATGATTTTTATAAATCGAAATATTGTTCAATATTAGCTATGAATATGATATAAAAATCTTTTCATTTTAACAGCATATTGTGTTGTTTTCATATCCTTTTATCTAGACTCATACTGTCGGATTCATTTTCTTTCTCTTAACTTAGCTATAGCTATAGAGTCATAAAATTAACGTAGTATTTCATAAAGACAAATTACACATGTTAAAGGTATTTTTTATTTCTTTTTAAGAATGCTATTTTATTTATAGCTTTGAGTTTATTAGTTTCTTGGTTTCTTTTTTTAATGGCATATCAAACCTTCGTGGGTTATAGAAGAACAGTAGACGTACTATTTAACCCATAGTTGGAAGCATAAGGTGTTTTAGTCCGACAATGAACGTAATAGCGAGTTAGAACTCGTTTCCTAGTATATCACGTCTAGCACGTTAGCTATCACGCCACCAAAAAACTCCCTCGCGACCTTCAGTTGTGTTTTATGTTTGATTTGGTTTCTTTGTTTAATAGCATTTCAAACTTCATGGGTTATTTAATGCGAAAGCAATCCTTGTAGATTTTCCTTAGGTACAATTTAGCTGGGAGATGAGAAGGTACATACCTTACCCAAGGGTATTATGTGTCATGGGTATGACGTTAGACTGTATTTAGTGGTGAAGTTCAAATTCTAGAGCTCTGGGGAGTGTGGAGTACCCCTTCATTACCATTACTGATCCGGACTGGTAGTACCTGTTAGGGTCCCAACTATGGGTTGAATAGATAAAAAAATGAGTTTTTAAAATCTGTTTAAAATTTTTACAAATGAGCTAAAATCTGAATATCCAACATGAATGAATAAGACAAAATCCTCGGCATAAGATAACCCTAGACTGGTTGGCATGCCGTAAAATCCAACCAATCACCGACCCAACCAAGGATATTATTTAGAAAGTGAACGTAACTGAGTCACTGGGTTAGTTTGGGTTGGTTTCTTTGTCTACTATCATACCAAACTTTGTGGATTATTTAATACCAAAACCATCCTTGTAGAAGAACAGTAGTGGTACTATTTAACTTTTCGGTATTGATTGCAAATGAACGACACATTGTAATTCCATTCAAACAGAAAACAAGTTTTATTTAAAATATAACATTTTCCACCTTTTCCCTAACGTTGTATAGACCCAAGGAAAAGAAATCAGACGAAAGAAAAGAGAAAGAAGTGTATTTGAACAAAGATGGACATAAAATCAGGGTCCAGTTCAACAATATATTTATCTTATAAAATGAATGTAAATTGAACATCAAGTGTTATAAAAGGTACATTTGAACAAAGATGAACATAAAATCAGGGTCCAGTTCAGCAATATATTTATCTAATAAAATGAATGTAAATTGATCATAAAGCGTTATAAAAGGTAACAACTATATTGAGGAAGAAGTATTTTGAAATTTGAAAAGAGACATTCAAACACACATATATATAATAGTCATATTATAGTCATATATATATATATATATATATATATATATATATATATATATATATATAATATAATAAGATAAATATATAAAGATTTTACATATCTATTTATTAGGTGACAAAGGAACATTCACAACCGTATTGGTTTCATGCTATGCATTCATCAGGTGAAGATGTTTCAAATGTAAGGAAAATCGAAAAAATTTCAAAACATTTCAAAAAATTCAATAAACATGGGATGCGTATGATTGGATAAAATGATGTGTGTATGTATGTGAAGGTAAATTGAATGTATGAGAGTGTTTATGCGCAGCATAAAGGTTGCGTACGCGTAGTGACTGGTCACACACATAATACGTTGTTCTGTGAATGTGTGGCATTTTAACAGTGCTTACGTGCGAGCGTTTGTGTTTGTGCATGTATGTGTGTGTGTGTGTGTTTTTTTCCTATCCGGATGTGTATTTTATATATCGTAGGTCGAGTTAATTGGGGGTGTGGTTGAATAATATTAACTTTAAGATTACAAATGTTGTATATATGGGCGGGTGGGGGGTTATAAAGAGGGAGAATAAGGGGGAGAGGGGGTAAAGAGAAAGAGGAATATATATACTTTTATATAATTTAATGTAATTAAGAAACAAACAGCCTAGGCGTCAAATTCATTTCGACTGTTGAATTGTTTGATAAGATCATAGATTTTTCTGAAACTCTGTTTATTTCTCTTCGTAACAATTTTCGACAATTGCAATTGACTTTTTTTTTTTTTGACTTGAATTACATACGAATTAATAACGATTGAACAATTGGAAGTGATGAGATAAACGGAGATTTAAATCGCACATCTCAGAAAATCACGACAAACCAAGTGGGTGATGGTGGCTCTAACGTCAATCGGAAATATCCAGTGTTAATCATTATTAAAGATTGTTTCCTTTAATTTTAATTGGCGCTTTTCTTTTAGCATAACGGCTCGTCATTTCTACAACAACGAAGAACAATAATACTGGAGACAATGATAAAGGATAACACACATTCGTTTTTATCTCATTGTAATAAATAATATATACCATATATATATATCATCATCATGTCGCGCTTTCAGCGCGGATATCCATGACAATCTCTCTCCATCCGTCCCTATCGCTCATCATTCTCGGGAGGTCCTCTATGCAGCATCCTGCATCCGCACAGAGCTGATCAACGTGCGTTTTTGCTGGTCGGCCCACACTGGCTTATCCATGTGCTGGCTTCCACAGGAGGACGTCGCTTATGAGTTCATCCTTGCTTCTCCAGCAGTGTCCCGCGTGTCTTGTCCGTCTTACTCGGATGGTTTGGGTGATATGTGGTAGGTGGCCGTACAGCTGTTTTCTCGTAGGGTGCTGTTTCCATGTCTTGTTCATGATCACCCGCAGCATTCTTGTGCAGCTCCCATCTAGTTTAGATACTTAGGCAGTAATATCTCCTCCACAGAAAACGACGTTAATGCACGCATAGGAAAAGCATGGGCCGCTATGAATAAATTATCGATCATATGGAGGTCCAATCTCACAGACAAGTTAAATAGACAGTTCTTCCAGGCCGTTGTCGTGTCAGTACTGCTGTATGGCTGTACCACCTGGACCCTAACTAAGCGATTAGAGAATAAACTATATATATATATATATAATATATATATATATATATTATATATAGGGTGTTCGGGATAAATTTGACATATTTATATTTGGTAAAGCTAAAAGAAAAGGAAAAGACTGACAAATACCTGGACCTTGCCAGGGAATTGAAAAAGCTGTGGAATAAGAGAGTGAAAGTGATACCAATTGTAGTTGGTGCATTTGGAACGGTCCTAAAAAAACTTGTAAAAAAGACTGGAGGACCTGGAGATCAGAGAAAGAATTGAGACAATCCAGACTACTGCATTGGTGCAATCGGCTAGAATACTCAGAAGAGTCCTGGAGACCTGAGGAGACTTGTTGCCACTCAGACTTCAGTGAAATACTACCAGCTAACGCTGATTAAAAAACCAAAAGGAATGAAAATAATAATATAATAGACCTTGGCAGAGAAGTGAAAAAACTAGAACATGAAGGTTAAGTCGTACCAATTGTAATTGGTGGACATGGCACAGTCCCAAATGGCCAGAAAAAGAGTTTGGATTAGTTGAAATCAAAGGAAGAATGGAGACCATCCAAACAACAGCATTGTTAAAAACAGCTATAATGCTCAGAATAATCCTGGAGACCTGATGGGACTTGCTATCACTCAGCCTCCAGCGAACCACGGCTCAGGTATGTTTGAAAAACTCTAATGGATAATAATAATAATAATAATAATAATAATAATAATAATAATCGACCACCGACTGAAAATGAAAGAAAGCGAAAAGATAGACAAATACTTAGACCTTGCTAGAGAACTGAGTAAACTTTAAAACATGAAGGTGAAAGCCGTACCAATTGTAATTGGTGCCCTTGGAACGATTCCCAAAGTTCTGGAAACAAATTTGGGTGAATTGGATATCAGAACAAGAATTGAAACCATCCAAACTAAAACACTGTTGGGATCGGCTAGAATACTCAGGAGAGTCCTAGAGACATGAGGAGACTTGCTGTTATTCAGCCTCCACTGAACCACCAGATACGTTAGGTGGTAAAAACTAATAATAATAATAATAATAATAATAATAATAATAATAATATATAATAATAAAAAGTTTGGAAGAAGACGAAATCATCTAAACCACAGAACTACTAAAATCTGCCAGGATACTTAGAAAAGTCTGGAGATTGTTGGAGACTTGTTGTCACTCAGACTGGTGTGAAAGACCACAGCTAAATAAATAAAAAATAATAAGGAATAATAATAATAAAACTCGAGTTTGGAAGAAGAAACGAAATCATCTAAACCACAGAACTACTAAAATCGGCCAGGATACTTAGAAAAGTCTTGGAGATTGTTGGAGATTTGCTGTCACTCAAAATCCATAGAGCTGGTGTGAAAATACTCACAGCAAATAAATAAATAAATAATAAATAATAATAATAATAATAATAATAATAATAATAATAATGACAGGCATTACTTTCAGGACGATATTCCTATGACTGGTGGCATCATTACTATCTTAGTGTAATTTGGATTATGGAGATTATTATTGGTTTGCTTTAGAATTCAGACTTCAAATCCTGCTCGTCTCGATTGTCTGAGAGGAAACGTTTCCATAGACTCGCTAGCAATAATTCAAAAATAAGAAATTGGTTTGTTTATTGCATTGCTGTAATCAGTCATTTCCGGAAAGAATCGGTGGCGGGGGAAAGTCTCCTCTACTGCTGCTGCTCAGGCTTCCCCTGCCTCTCTCTCTCTTGCTCAAGAGAAAGAGTGGCAAAGAAGTTACCTTAGGGGAGGGCCATGTTGGCGCTGTGCAGAAGGAATAAATGAAATAGAATAAAGTAAGAGGTGGAATGGAAACGGGGGACAGGGAATGGGAATAAAGTGAAAGTAGAAATGAAAGTGAAAGTAGAAATGAAAGTGAAAGTAGAAATGAAAGTGAAAGTGAAAGTAAATATGAAAGTGAAACTAATCTGAAAAGGCGGGAAAGAACGAAGGCGATATACGAGAATAATGGCGGGAAGAAGAAGAATGTGATGTTATCGTCGCTGGTAAGTATTTGCCGTTCAGTTAATCAAGCATTACTTACTACACGTTTATCTTGATAACGACTTCACCTGCAGCTCTCTTCGTTAGCACTATCGCATCATGCGTGCCGGACGCGGGATATGAATAATACATGAATGCCGGCCTGTTCGTACAAATGAAATGGGGGACGCCATTTTGAAAATCCGTAACAGAGCGGAGAAGGAAGGAGACGTTAAGCAACGAAAGAAACTTGAAATAGAAACGATTTGGAATCTGAAGAAAATATGTAAACTGAAAAAATAAAATAAAATCTGAAAGATAAAGGGAGAAAAATACCGACCAAAACAAGAATGCTTAAATCTTATATAATTCTCGTCTCTTGTTGGTTGTGTGTTGCCAGTCTGGTCGGACTCCTGTCGTAAACTAAAAGTTGTAATGGTTTAGTCCCAGTGAAATAAGTTAAGAGAGATAAAAAGAATTAGAAAATAAAAACTTGATAGCAATGAAGAATTTATTCAAAGAAAGGCTGACCGTTTGCTAAGTTAGGGACAAAAGGGTAAGGGGAGGGGTGATTGAAAGAATGAAATAAAGAAAAAAGAAAGAAAGAACAAAAGATTAATTGTGCGAGTTAGACTAAGAGTGATTTTGAGGATGAGTGATTTAATATATATAGCTAGAAAGGTTATACAATTAATTTAGAGAGAGAGAGAGAGAGAGAGACAGACAGACAGACAGACAGACAGACAGACAAAGAGGGGAGAGAGAGAGAGGGGGGAGAAAAAAGGACCAAATTTGAATGAGTTTGAGCAAGAGTGATTTAGTGTGTAATATAAAGTTATATGAGAAAACTTGTCGAAACAGTAAATTCAGAGAGAGAAGCGGAAAATGGCGATATATATATATATATATATATATATATATATATATATATATATAGGGTCATCCACAGACACGTGTTTCGACTTATCAAGTCTCTTCAGTGTGGCTAGACATTTTGTAAGTACTACAGCCGGAATTGAAATCCGTCGGTTGGGTCCGCACCTTAACCATTAGGCTGTCTTCACTTACAGAATGGGAGGGATTTTAACTGTTTTAATACACACATCGCTTTGTGTGTAAAGGCCATTACTTATATAGAAGAGCGTTAGCACATATATATATATATATATATATATATATATATATATATATATATATATAGAGAGAGAGAGAGATGGGGAGATAGAGATATAGATAGAATAATGGAAGGAGAGAGATGGAGAGAAAGGTGGGGGAAGAGAAAGGGGAAGAAGAAAGAAAAAAGAAAGAAACAAACAAA
Organism: Doryteuthis pealeii; assembly: GCA_023376005.1. Lineage (NCBI taxonomy): Eukaryota > Metazoa > Mollusca > Cephalopoda > Myopsida > Loliginidae > Doryteuthis > Doryteuthis pealeii. The sequence continues at coordinate 37,430,052 of CM042150.1, read as the reverse complement.
CAAACAAACAAAGGGATCCGTGCACTTAGCGCGCCTTGATGATGACGATGATGATGATGAGATGATGATGATGATGATGATGATGATTTGATTAGCAATATTATTAATATTATTTCTACATATGCTATTAATTATATTTAACAGCCTTTGTAATGTGGTTAAATAACAGATCAAACCATTTTTCAGCTATTTCTCACACAGGAGCCCTGAGTGGAGTGACCCCATGGATGTGCAGACCCCAGGCTTTCTAAGAGTTAAATCCTGTGTTTCAAACTTTTTGGTTATCTACATGGGAATTACACAAGGATGCTGCGTGCTGTCCTAAACAAATCCTGGAAGCAGCTATCTACAAAAAAATAGATGTACTCCCACTTACCTCCATTATTAAAACCATCCAAGTAAGACAAGCAAGACGTGCTGGACACTGCTGGCAAACTAACAAGCGACATTGTTGAAATTTTTCGGGGTATAAGGTGTGTACCGGATGGCCACTTGTACTTATAGACTCGCCGACTACCATGTGACCAACCTATTGTCCAATCACTGGCAGTGATCTGCTGCTGATATTATTATTTATACTGGCTGATTCTAATCTTAGGTACTCACAACCACTTGGATCTTCATGAACGACGGATCATAGGATTATATCACTGGACCTTTTTTGACACTAAGTAGGATTCCAAAACTTAGGACTAATTCACTTACCAAAGGATTCTATAATTCAGGACTTACTTATTTACTTTAAGTTTTTTACAACTGGCCAATGATGGCGGCCAGTTACTTAACAGACATTTTCTTGTTGACATCTACGTATAGAAACACCAGTGTTTGTCCGAACAGCAAAATCTTATATTTATCAGCTCTGTACAGATACTGGATGCCGTGCGGAATGTTGCATAATTGTGAGGTGGCGTGGGTTTTTGACAAGCCCTGTAGCGAGAATTCTAAGGGGCCATTGTTTTTCAGATCAGGGGATGGAAAAATACCAGTAACGGTTATGGTCTCAACTGACCTAGAGGCGAGAATCTCTCGAGTCACGTGATAGAGTTAGTTAGGTAATCAGTTTCCACCTAATTGGCAGCAGAACAGACGTATTCTGCTGAGGTTGGCTTAACTGCGAGGTGAATCAGGATGGGCAGTAATAAAATCTTTGATCAAGGAATAAACAAAGTCTTGTAGTTAATCAATGCATGACTTAAAAAGAAGCCCTTACTTAGAGACAGCAACCAGATAGAAGAGACAAGATGAAAACTGGCCAAAGAAGTAAAGGAAACAGCACTAGACGATCATAGCCAAAAGAAAGAAGATGAAACAACCAGTAGACAAAGAAGCAAGTAAGTCGCAGTCTTAACTCTGTCTGTCTATCTGTCTATCTATCACACTTTTATATGTTGGAATATTTTGTGATTTAAGGTGTGCTCTAATTCCCCACCTTGATTTATAGACTAGCCTAGGTCATGTGGTTTTTTCCTTCGGCCAATAAACAACCCATACTGCGTAGCTGATACATTACTTAAACACTGATACTTGCCACAGTTCACTTGCAATCATTGAGGAGGAACTTGCGACCATTAACGAAGGTACTGAGGACTCTTTATCAGAAGAACAAAAGGATTCATTATCGGAGGACTCTTTGCAAAGGATCCAATTCCACTGGACAAGCGTTCTAGCTCAAGGCCTACAGGATGGCAAAAAGTATATACCCGAGGTACGATACAACAGGAAGACCAACAAGGGGATGGTGGGTGATGAGAGAGAGAGAGAGAGAGAGAGAGAGAGAGAGAGAGAGAGAGAGAGTCATGTAAATCCGTGCTGTCAGCACGACTGATGATGATTATAATGATGATGATATGATGTTGATGATGATGATGAGCAGAAATAAGCATCAATATCCGGAAAAGACACAAAATTTTTTTTAAAGAAATAAGTCACATGACTTATTTCATTTAAACATTCTGCTGCTGCTGCTGCTGCTGCTGCTGATGATGATGTCATTTATAGTTGGTTTTTTTCTGGGCATTGATGGGTATATTTGCTAAGCAATAAACAGTACTTTTAATTAACAGTCGTTCTGCTCGCTTCATGTTGCTTGTTTAGTTTTTATTTCATTTATTAATTTATTTATTTTATTTATTTATTTATTTTTGTTTTGTTTTTACAAATTTTCAAACACAGGTTTCGATTCGGGCGTTAAAAGAGCACTAAATAGCAATCTAAGCGATAACTCAATAGTTCTTCCCAGCTTAAATGAACTTTCTAGTCGCTTGGGATATTCACCTGCAATTCACTAGTTTTAATGTTGCTGTTACTGTTATTGTTGTTGTTGTTGTTTTTAATGAAAATTTTAACTTTCAAGTCGAATGTATTCCCGTAATCAAAAACTTGAAAAGGGGGGGGGGTGAAAAACAAAAATAAAAAACAAAACAGTAACATTTTACAGAATGTTTAATAAGATGTGTCCCAGAGTACAATGCATGTTTTATTTGTGTTTCTTTTTTTTTTGTGCTTATTTTTTTTTTTTTTTTTTCTCGAACGGCAATCATTTCGATCAATTAGAAAAAAAAGGGACATTTTCTGATCAGCGACATTGATGACGTTGGTCTATTAACTTTCACCCTTTAGAGTTGGGTTATTATTTTTAAAAGCAATTATAGAGTCTTAATCAGTTTGGAGTTTGTTTTTTTTTTTTCGCGATATTATTAGGTTCTGGTGAGATATCACCAGAATGAGGGTTGGAGGGGGTGGGGAGAAAAAGGAAGAAAAAAAAAGACCAAAATTTGGATGCCATGATTTTAATAAGTATGATTGAAATAAATATTTTCATTATAGAAATTATCCGAATATAAGGAAAAGTGAAATCAATTATATTGAACGTATATGTATTTCTAATTTACAAATACCCCTCTCTCTCTCTCTCTCTCTCTCACACACACACACACACACACCACACTTTCTGTCTTCTGTCTGTCTCTTTCTGTTCTCTTTCTTCTTTTTCTCTCCTCTTCTCTCTCTCTCTCACTCACAACACATACCTACACGCACGCACAGCACACACACACTCACACACACATATATACACACCAAGACGTGCAAATATATTCATACATATACACGTATATGCATACATACAAACACAACCACACATAAACACATATACGAGGCTCATTCAATAAATAAGGTAATTTCTTTTTTTTTTTTTTTTAAAAAGCAAAATAATTTATCGGAATTATTTTTTCGATAAATTGTTTATAGCAAATACATTTCAATCATGCAAATCTCTCCTATCTCTCTCTCTTTCTCTCTTTCCCTCTCTCTCTCTCTCTCTCTCTCTCTTCTCTCTCCCTGTGTCTTTCGGTCTGTCTTCTTCTCTCTCTCTCTCCCCCTGTGTCTTTTTGTCTGTCTTCGTCTCTCTCTCTCTTTCTCTTCTCTTTCTTTCTTCTCTCTCTCTCTCTCTCTCTCATCTCTGTCTGTCTGTCTGTGTGTGTCTCTGTCTGTCTCTCTCTGCCTCTGCCTCTGCCTCTGTCTGTTCTTCTCTCTCTTACACATACACTTTTTCTCTCTCTCTTTCTCTGTCTCTCTGTCTTTCTCTCTTCCCTTTCTCTCTGTTTGTCTCTCTGTCTCTCTCTCTCTCTTCTCTGTCTCTGTCTCTCTCTGTCTCTGTCTCGCTTTCTCTCTCTCTCTCTCTCTGTTTGTCTCTCTCTCTCTCTGCTTATCTCTCTGTCTCTCTGTCTCTTCTCTCCCACTCTCTCTGCTTATCTCTCTGTCTCTCTTTCTTTCTCTCTCTCTCTCTCTCTCTCTCTTATACCAACAAAAAAACACCCGCACCCACATACGCACTCAATCCCACAACACAACCACACCCTCCCACAGACGCAGCACACATACACACACAATACACGTCCGCATACAACCAGAGACACACATGCGAGGCTCGTTCAATAAATAAGGGAATTTTTTTTTTAAAAAGCTAAAGTTTTTTTAGAATATTTTCCTAAATGTAAACTCAACATTGTTTGGACTTGGTTTATAGCAAATGTTATTTTAATCACGCAAATATCACTTTCCCCCTCTCTCTTTCTTGCTCTCTCTTTTTCTCACACCAATACACATAAACACACACACACACACACACACACACACACACATACACTCACGCACACACACACACACAGACGGACAGACACACACACATACACACACTCACTACTCTGTTGACTGGGACAAAAGAACGCACCGACTGTCTCTCTACATACGGGGTATGTCAGAAAAGTTCCAGGACTAGTGTCACAAAAGATTTATTTCAAATCCAAATCCAAACTACAAGTTATCCCTGGAATATAATGCACTTTCACATTCTTCTGTCACGCTTGCATGCACTCCTGGAAGGATTCTTCCGGGATTCTCCGTAGCTCTGTTTTCACGGCCTTTTGATGTCGTTCACATCCTCAAAAACGGTTTCCCTTGATGACCCCCTTGAGTTTGGGGAAGAGTAAAAATCACATGGAGCCAGGTCGGGCGAGTAGGGAGGTTTCCTTAACACAGTGATGTCCTTCTGGGCCAGGAACTCTCGATACTTAGGGCAATGTTGGCAGGTGCGTTGTTATAGGAAGCACCTACGAGTTGTCCTGTCATATCTCTCACCTCTTCTCGCGCACTGAACGAAGCAAACGTCGCAGTATCTTTGCAGATATGCTGGTTGATCGTCTGGCACGGTGGCAAGAACTCGCAGTGAACGATGCCCCTCTCATTGAAGAATGCGATCAACCTGGAACTTTTCTGACATACCACGCATTATTTTAATCACGCAACTCTCTCTTTCCCTCTCCCTCCTTCTCTGTCTTTCTTGCTCTCTCTCTCTCTCTTTCTCTCACCAATACACATAAACACACATACAGACAAACACTCAGCCCCGATGGGGTAGTACCCATTAAAAAATTAGGTTACATTTTTTTTTAATACCCATCAAGAATTAATAAAACAAAATGTCTTCGGTATAAAATAATCCAACAAGAGTTTACATGCCATAAAATTCAACCAACATCCAACACACACACAAATACAGATACACAGACACACACTCACTCAATCCTACAACACATCCACACATATATACGATGATCGTTCAATAAATAAAGATTTTTATTGCTTGTTCACGATCTTCTCTTAGAGTTTTGGAGATAGATCCCTACAGCCATATATATATATATATATATAATATATATATATATTATATATATATGGTTGTAAGGGTTTTGGTGATAGACCCTACAACCACACACACACCACACACACACACACACATATATATATATATATATATATAATAAATAAGTAATCCACACACACACACACACTTAGCTCCGTCGGTAGAGCGTTCGGCTAGAAACCACAAGGTTCCTAGTTCGATACCGGTCCCGCCAACTCAGCGTATGAGTAGCACAGGGATCTGTGCGGTAAAGTAAGGAGCTGATAGTAGGTGTGGCGCTCCACCTCAGATGCTAAAAACAATCTCCTTGGTCTAGCGCTATTGAAAAGGGGATAGACTCCCTCGCTGACTGGCTTATACCGACTTTAGGCCGCCCCGTCGACTTTACTTTACTTTTTTTATATATATATATATATATATATATTATATATTATATATATATATATATATATTCTAAACTAAATTACACAGGGTACTTGTGAAAAAGTGTTTTTAGAACATTTTAAAAAAAGTGTTTTTAAGTGTTTGATAAATCACAAAAAACAGACTGAAAATATACAGGCGACCTATCCATTTTTGAGTGTAAACTATATATATATATATATATATATATATATATATATATATATATATATAGTTGTAGTTCCTATCTGTTTGTTTCTTCACGAAGTCCTTTTAGGGTTTTGGAGGTATCCCCCGTATATATATATATATATATATATATATATATATATATGTGTGTGTGTGTGTGTGTGTGATATATATATGTGTGTGTATATATATATATATATATATATATTCTAAAACTACATTACCAACGGTACTTGGACAAGTATATTTCATTTTGATCAAAGTATGTCCCAGGGGTACATACCTCCCGCTTTTCAAACTTTTCCTATCGATTTAAATGAAATTTCAACCATGGGTTTCAATAATTTCAATAACACTAAGACACTCTAATAGGGGCTAACCGCCGTCATATTGAAAATTCGCATTCTCTATGATTAGTGCCTTTGGAGATAGACCCCATAACCATATATACTCTGAAACTACCAGGGTACTTAGATAAGTATATTTCATATTAATCAAAAGAGATCCCTTGGGTCGACACAAACCCCCGCTGAAAATTTGTTTCTCTTCGATTTATATGAAACTTAAAGCATAGGTAAATGACAGGATATGATGCCTATTCACAAATTGTTAGCACATTTCAATAATGTAAAAAAGCAGATACTACCACTCCGGGCAGAGTGGACCAGGGAGCAATGGTGTTGAATGGGTGCACCGCATTCCCCAAACCTCCAAAATTGACACCTTACCATGAGAGAGTTTAACGTCATTCCAAGGACATGTAGACCCTCAGTCATTGCCTTCTAGCACTCATATGATAAAAAGGGTTGGGGCTTGCCATAAGAGCAATAGGGTTGGAGCAATATATAGGTGCTAGCGCTTGATGTGACCAGCTGATTGATCGAGGGGGCCTCTCCGATCGCCCATCTAGCCCAAGAGAGGGCCAAAGTGGAGTATTACAAGTCATGGACTGCTCAACCCCCTGGGTTCTATCCTTAAGCATCACGGGTTAATAAGGGATGAGTTATAGGTATAATTTAGGCTTCTACAATATCAGTTGTTCTTTCTATTTGTGGTGAGCCGGAAGTTAATGCTTTGAAAGCAGAAATGAAATGACGAAAATAAGAAGTCTGCGCATAGGATCAGTGCAGGTAGAAAAAAAAAATAGAAATAGTAAAAATGATAATTTTCAACCAATCAGAAGCGTTCGCTCCTAAAAAAGAAGTTTTAAAAAAGACCAATTTCAAGCCTACGTATTGGAACCTCTATTACCACGGATGTTTTTCTACTCTTTCATTCTTTTCGAAGTCCGTCGCAGACGACGATGACGTCACTCCATATCTTCATTTGTGGACCCTCTGATGGCTCATTAGCCCAATTCTGGACTTTCAGATGCGGTCACACACACATTGCAGGAGAAATTCCCCATCTACATTTGGTTGTTCATGACGACGAAGACGTCGCCGCTCTGCAGTCCTGTTTATCTCGTTATTCAGCTGCCTAGCTCCTGTGCGGCAGGCTCTCGCCAACCCTGTCTTTGGAGGCCAGATCTTCCACGCTTGAAGGTGTGATGTTACGTTTCTTCAGCGTTGTCTTTATATTGTGTTTTTTTTAAAAATTAATTAAAGGTAGATCAACAAAAAAAGTTACCTCTCTTTTATTTTACTAATTAGACATTTCATCTATGGCAAAATATTACTAGAATTATGGCTCCAAAAATATATCTTAATTTGCTGAAAAGCTTATATATATATATTGTTGTGTCCTTAAAAGGGATACAATCAGACAAGGTTGAAGTAGAGTTGAAGGACCAGTCAACACGTTCGTAGATCTAAGAGAGAGGGTTTTATTGCAGAGAGATACAATAAAAAACAGACAAGGAATAGTGAGGCACGCTACTCATCCTCGAAGCCAGCCAAGTATAATGTCGTGCATAGTATATATAATAGCCAGACCACTTGGGTGAGAGAGAGAGAGAGGAGAGAGAGAGAGAGAGAGAGAGAGAGAGAGAGGAATATTCATTACAATATATATATATATATACATAACAAAGAAATGGCATAAATATTGGTCATATTAACAGTTATAAATTTATTCACACCGATATTAATCGGCTACTCAGACTGCGAATTCTACCGAAATGGTCCAGAATAAGTCAAGGCGTGGTTTGATGGAGCTGATTAATATCGGAAATAAATTTGTATCTGTTAATATGCCCGGTATTTAAGCCTTTTCTTTGACAATTGTATTGCTCTGTATATAATTCCCCAATTATTGTACATTGAGATCTCAACATCTACTATAACAATTTTGATTTTTCGATGTTAAAAAGGCCCTGCTTAGAATCATTCCTAACATAAAGAAAAGAAAGAAAAAAGAAAGAATGGAGAAAGAAAGGAGAAGAGAAAGAAAGAAGAAAGAAAGAAAGAACGAAAGAACCGAGAGGATTGAAAAGTAGAAAAGAAAAGAAAAGAAAGAAGGAATAAGACGCGCGTAAGAAGAAAAGAAAGAAAGAAAGAAGAAAGAAGAGAGAGAGAGAAGAGAGAGAGAGAGAGAGAGAGAGAGAGAGAGAGAGAGAGAAAGAAAGAAAGAAAGAAAGAAAGAAAGAACCGAGAGGATTGAAAAATATAAAAAAAGAAAAAAGAAAGAAAGAAGGAATAAGACGCGCGAGAGAAAAAAAAAGCCAAAGAGAAAGAAAGAAAGTAAGAAAGAAACCAGAGTGATAGAAAGTGGAAAAGAAAAAAAAAAAGAAGGAATAAAATGAGCAGGTAAAAAAGTTGAAGAGGAAAAGAAGAAAGAGAGAGAAAAAAAAAGAAAGACAGAAAAAATAAAACATAAACTAATCTGTTTACACATTAAACCTATACACATGTTATCCTTTCTCAAATTTTTCAAAGTCCAAGTGGACATTATTAGGAAGATAATCTACATTATCTCCAATTATGTAAAAGTTTCAAGGTGGACACAACTGAAAATCAAATATTCCCCAATCATCCTATCACTGTCTTTTAACGCTTTGAAAGCAGAGATAAAATTACGAAAATAAGCTATCTGCGCATAAGATCAGCGCAGGTAGAAAGCAAAAATAGAAATATTAAAAATGATAATTTTCAACCAATCAGAAGTATTCGTGCCTAAAAAGAAGTTTTTTCAGAAAAGACAGATTTTGAGACTAGGAAATTCTATAAAAACGGAGGTTTTCGAAGAACCGTTCAGAACGACCAACTTAAAATTATTTTGCCTACACCTAAGGTATTATTTGTTTTACCCTCTCTTTTAAAGCTTCCACTGCTGATTGGACGTTATACTCTTTCCTTACCCTTTCTTTCTCTAGTTGAGGCGGGAACTCAAATACTTTCAATCCTACTATATTATCTTGATTCTTGATATCTTTGTTATAAAAATGTCTTAGTATTAACTTGACAGAGATGCTTGTTTGCTCGATTTATAATCGAGAATATGGCTTAAAACGTACAATGTGAAGTACTCGTATCGATATCTAGTTCTTTAATTCGCGCAAGAATCCCTGCCCGCCATTAAACCTCCGGAAATCCCAGCTTTCATGAATGCTAATTGAATGCCCAACGGAATATTCCCATGAGTACCGAGGATATGTATCGAGTAGGCAAAAATCCCTTTGCCAACCAATCTGTCGAGCAACATATCAAACATCTTGTGTCATCAACAAGACCGAAACATCCAGAGACCACTTAGAATTCTGTCCAGCAAAAATATACAAAAGTAATTAAACATTACAACCCATGAGACCCACTAACTTATACCACCATTTTATATGGGATGTGAATAACGAATAATAATACAGCCCTCCACCAGAATAGACTTAAATTGTGGGCTCTAGCATATCCTTTTAACCGTATACTAGAACATTCTTGGCCCTAGACACAACAGGACTGCATCATTGCCCTTGAGTGAGCAAGGTCATCAGTATTACGTAGGATAGAGCCCTGTTTCAGCTCGGGAAATGTACCAATACTCGGATCTCTCTGTGTAAACCCACCAATAACTATTCAACCTCACATCACACAACAATATTTCCTACAGGTTAGAATTTATCGTTATATTAGTTCATATTATTCAATGTTATTACCGAGATTGAGCTTTAAATTCTATCTACAACTTTATATGAACACACGCTGTTTTGTAATACCTTGTTATAATTATATCCTTCCAACTGAGTATNGAGATCAGGAGGATCAACACACACAGCTGACACAACACATATGCATTGAAACACACATACACGTATAAACGTACATGCATAGATACCACACACATGCACATACATGCATGGACACATACTCACGAACATTAACATAGACGCATAGATATATATACACTCGTATGGACACACACATGAACGCTTACATACTTAGACAAATATACAAGGTGTGTCAAAAAAGTATCGTGATTTTTTTGTACTTTTTGACACACTTGTATTCTGAGTAAAAAAAAGATTAAAAGTCACAGAGAAGATTAGAAAAATTAGGATTAACTGATTATTACTCAATGAGAAAAAAATTCTCTAATGAAAGAGAAAAACTAAAAAATATAGGGCTATTTCCTATAAATCTAACATGATCAAAGGGAACCACTCTTGACTGATAAATTATTTATTTATTTATTGATCTACTAGAATCAAGAAAACGGGGTTAGGGTAGGGTTTAGGGTTAGGGATAGGGTTTAGCGTTAGGGTTAGTTTAATGGGAAAATAAATAAATAATTTTCCGTCAAGAGTGGTTCCCCTTTGATCATGTTAGAATCATATGAAATAACCATGTATGAACTAGAAAAAGACTTTGGTGTGAATGTTGGCCTTGAATTAAATTTAAATTTTCCAAACACATGAAAATGAAGTAAATAAAGCAAACAAGATATCAGGATTAATACGAAGGTATATAAATACATGGATAAAGAAATGCTGAAAATTTTATTCATTGCATTGGTAAGACTTCATTTGGAATTTGCTAATGTGGTTTGGAATCCAAGACTAATCAAGGACAAAAACTCATCGAGGGAGTTCAAAGGAGAGCTACTAAAGTAATGAATGATTGAAAAAACCTTTCGTATGAAGAAAGACTTAGGAAAGATTGACTTACCAAGTTTGGTTTATCGACGAACAGGAGGGGATATGATTGAAGTCTACAAATATCCCATGGATTTTATTCAACAAACATTGATCTATTAAATGTTGCTCAAAATATCAATACAGGGTTCATAAATTAAAACTCTTAAAACATTTTTGCAAAACAAATGCAAGACAGAATATTTTAGTAACAGAGTGCTGAATACATGGAAGGAACTACCATCAGCAATAGTGAATACCCCATCTCTAAACTCCTTTAAGGCAATGTTAGATAATATGTGGAAAGATTATAAATATTCTGTGGAATTAAGATTGAATGTTTAATTAAGGAACAGCTGACAGGCTCCAGACCTAATATACTAGCTGAAAATATTTTATTATTATCACTCCTTTTGAGTTTTTCCCATCAGCGTTAGCTGATGGTATTTCATTGAGTTTGAGTGACAACAAGTCTCCTCATGTCTCCAGGACTCTTCTAAGTATTCTAGCTGATTGCACCAGTGCAGTATTCTGGATGGCTCAATTCTTTCTCTGATTTCCAGATTTTCCATTCTTTTTTCTAAACTTTTTCGGACCGTTCCAAGTGCACCAACTACAATTGGTATCACTTTGACTTTCATATTCCTAGCTTTTTCAGTTCTCTGGCAAGGTCCAGGTATTTGTCCATTCGTTTTCCGACAGCTTCACCCTGTGATCTGCTGGAACCTCAAAGTCAACAAGTTGACATGTTTTCTTTTTTTTTTGGTAATCAACACTAGGTCTGGTGCCTGGCTGGGATAGGTGATCCATCTTTATCTCAAAGTCCCAGAGAATTTTATGCATTTCATTCTCAAGAACAGATTCTGGTTTATGCATATTTATTTTGTTGTATGGTCAAAATTTATCTTTTGCATAATTCCATATGGATCACCTTCCCAATATATTATTACTAGCAACATAAACATCCTCCGGGTGTCGTAAAAATTAATTTTGAAAGACATTGCCTGAGAGCTGGATTAAAAAATTCAATGTCAGAGGTTTGTATCATAATAAGACAATCCTTATATTTATCAAGGGAGTAAAAAAAAAAAAAAAAAAAAAAAAATTTCAAATGAAAACTGAGCCCGTCCCCTCAAATAAAGTGTTGCATGCGTGTAATAATCAAACAATTATTTTGAATGTTTTCCACATCAATTTTCACAAATCGTAGGTATTAATTATTTGTAAACTTGCTTACTCAAATTTGGGTGTATATAGTATAAGATATTGTGAGGTAATCTGTGACGTAGAGTATGACGTAGTTTTGTTACAGACAGAATAACAGACAATCTCCATTATTAATAGAATTATTATTTACTCCTTTTGAGATTTCACATCAGCATTAGCTGATGGTCTTTCACTGGAGTCTAAGTGACAGCAAGTCTCCTCAGGTCTCCAGGAATCTTCTGAGTATATTGGCAGATTGCAGCAGTGCAGTGATCTGAATGGTTTCAATCCTTCCTCTGATTTCCAAACTTTCCAGACCCTTTTCCATCCTTTTGGGACTGTTCCAAGTGCACCAACTACAATTGGTGTCACTTTCACTTTCATATTCCATAACTTTTTCAGTTCTCTGGCAAGGTCCAGATATTTGTCCATTTTTTCATTTTTCTTTAGCTTCACCCAGTGATCTGCTGCACTGAAAAATCCACCAGTTGACAAGTCTTTCTTTTTTGTTTATCAACACTAGGCATGGTTTTCTGCTGGGTAAGTGACCATTTCTATTTCAAAGTCCCAGAGAATTTTATGCGTTTCGTTCTCAAGAACAGATTCTGGTTTAAGCATATACATTTTGTTTGTATGGTCAAAATTTAATTTTTTGCATAACTCCCAGTGGATCACCTTCCCAACCCAGTCGTGTCTAGTTTTGTATTCTCGTTGTGCTAGTTTGCTACATTCGCAGATTATATGGTTTACAAGTCTCATCTCTATTACTGCAAAGTCTACATTTTGTTGGGTCTTATCAGAACGAAGAATTATAGTTGATCTAATAGAGACTTTTAAAATAACAAACGGAATTACTAATTAAGTGAGACACTATTTTAATATTTCTTCTCGAACTCGAAACCTACTGTCAAGGAAGATTTCAAAAACGATGTCTTTGATTTTTTTTTTGCTAATAAATCCTGTGTCTAATTCTGCTCGTGTGAAGGGGTTGGGTAAATACTATTACGTATCTGTGTTGGCTTGCACATTCCCATGCCAACACAAGCGAACTTTCTTGCAGGAAGGTGGCTATTGATTGGTGGTCTGATACAGCAAATGGAATGTGTTTGATCTATGACTGGAGGTAATTTGGTTGGAGACTTTGGTTTTAGCCAGTTGAGCGCGCTTATCAGTTCTCGAAAAGAGATTTTTGCATTTTCCCTCTCTTGCTTTTCTTCTTTCTTTCTTTCTTTCTTCTTTCTTTCTTTCTTTCTTTTCATCAAACTCTTTTCTTTGTCTTTTTTTCTTTCTCTTTCTCTCGTTTTTTTTCTCCACTTTTTGTTTATTCTTATTCTTTATTTCGATCTATTTATCAGTTGTTGTTTTTTTTATTTTCCTTTTTCGGTTTTTCTTCTTCTTTTCTTCTCATACCTGACCCTTCTTTTTCTTTCTCTTTTGCTTTTCTTTTTATCTTTCTCTCGTTCATTTTTTCTTCTTCCTCTCTTTCTATTCTATTACCTTCTATTAAATTATCTTTATTCTATCACTCTCTGCCTTTTTTCTTTCTTTTTCTCTTTCTCTTTTCTTCTTCTGTTATATTCTTTTCTTCTTCATTTTCTGCTTTTCTTTCTTTTTCTTTCTTTTTCTTTCTTTTTTTCTTTTCTCTTTCTTTTCCTCTTTCTTTTCTCTTTCTTTTCTTCTTTCCTCTTTCTTTTCTCTTTCTTCTGTTATGTTCTCTTTTTCATTCTTTCACTGTCCGTTTTTCTTTCATTTTCTCTTTCTCTTCCTCTTTTTGTTACCTTCTACGTTTCATTCACTCATTTTCTGCTTTTTTAAAATTATTTTTCTTTATTATTCTCTTTTCTTTTTTTTTTTTGATCTTCAGATTTCTTTCTTCCTCTCACCTTCACCTTCGCTCCAACCTTGTCTTCCCATTCTTTCTCTTTCTTTCTTTCTTTCTTTCTTCTTTCTTCTTTCTATTCAATCTTCTGATTTAATTGTTCCTCTAATCTTCACCTTCACCTTTACTTTCTCTAGCACCCCTCTCTCTCTCTCTCTCTCTCTCTCTCTCTCTCTCTCTCTCTCTCTCTCTCTCTCTCTCTCTCTCTCTTCTTTCTTTCTTTCTTTCTTTCTTTCTGTTCAGATCTTCTGATTTAATTGTCCCTCTAACCTTCACCACCTTTACTTTCTTTAACCCCCTCTCTCTCTCCCTTTCTTTCTGTCTTTCTTTCTTTTCTGATCTCCAGATTTCTTTGTCCCTCTAACCTTCACCTTTACCCTGCCTTCTCTCTCCATTCTCTCTCTCTCTCTCTTTCTCTCTCTCTCTCTCTTCTCTCTCTCTCTCTCTCTCTCTCTCTCTCTCTCTCTCTCTCTCTCTCTCTCTTTTTTTATTTCTTTATTTCTTTTCCGATCTTCAGATTTCTTTGTCCTCTGACCTTCACCCTCACCTCTGCCTTCTCTCACTCCCCACTCTCTATTTCGTTCTCCCTCGCTCGGCCTCCCTCCCTCCGATTGTTATATTTGACCCATTACTGAAGGCATTCTCTGTTAACGTTTCACCCTTTGTCCCTGGTGTTTTCTTCTTTCTACACTATCTAACCACCGGACTTAGATTGTACAATCGAACGCAATGGATTATGGGAAGGAGAGACCAGAATATTTGCTTGGCTCGTGGTCACGTTTGCGCGAGAAAAGATGAAGATGATATCCATAGCCATTATGCATTTACTGCTTTCTATATTTCAAGATTACGACACATCTTTTTTTTTTCTGACTATGGAAATCTGAAAAATATTCAGCCAGACATTGTGGATCAGTCAGTTCAGGTGAGCAGGGTCTTTGACAACCAAAAATAAATCCTTGCGTATTCTTTGGCCTTTCAATTAATGGAAACACTAGCATGAGCTGTGGATATACCACAGTGTGATAATTTAATGATTACAACGTTTGGTATGTTTACTTAAGTGCTATTGCAATAGTTCAATATGTAAAAAGTATGATAATCTTCATTTAACTCTCTTTACTGACAGGACCTGTGGATATACCACAGTATGATAATTTAATAATTACAACGTTTGATATGTTTAAGTAAAGTCGTCGGGGCGGCCTAAAGTCGGCATCTGCCAGTCAGCGAGGGAGTCTATCCCCTTTTCAATAGCGCTAGACCAAGAAGATTGTTTTGGCGTCTGAGGTGGAGCGCCACACCTACCATCAGCTCCTTACTTTACCGCACAGATCCCTGTGCTACTCATACGCTGAGTTGGCGAGAACCGGTATCAAACTAGGAACCTTGTGGTTTCTAGCCGAACGTTCTACCGACTGAGCTAAACCGTCCCCTTTGATATGTAAAAAGTATGAGGATCTTCATTTAACTCTCTTTACTGGCAGGACCTGTGGATATACCATAGCATGATAATCTAATTATTATAACGATAGATATGTTTACTTAAGTGCTATTGCAAGATAGTTCAATATGTAAAAAGTATGATAATCTTCATTTAACTCTCTTTACTGGCAGGACCTGTGGATAAACTACAGTATGATAATTTAATTATTACAACGTTTGATATGTTTACTTAAGAGCTATTGCCAAATACTTCAATATGTAAAAAGTATGATAATCTTCATTTAACTCTCTTTACAGGCAGGACCTGTGGATATAACACAGTATGATAATTAAATAATTACAACGTTTGATATGTTTACTTAAGAGCTATTGCAAGATAGTTCAATATGTAAAACGTATGATAATCTTCATTTAAGTCTCTTTACTAGCAGGACCTGTGGATAAACCACAGTATGATAATTTAATTTTTACAACGTTTGATATGTTTACTTAAGAGCTGTTGCAAAACCTTTCAATATGTAAAATGCATAATAATCTTGATTTAACTTTCTCTCACTCTTTTTATTTCTTTCTTTCCTTCTTTTCACCTTTTCATAATGTTCGATTAAAACAGATTAGCGGTATTGCTTCCGCACGTTCACCCTTTTTATCTATCTTTCCCCTACTCTCTTTTTTCTTTCTTATTGTAAAGTTACTGGGTAGCATTTCCTTTTTCTTCCCTTTCTTTGTTTATAATAAATATGGAAGGGTTCATTATTTAGCTGAAGTGACGACACTCATAAGAAATAAGAATTCAGCGGATAAGCAACATCAGATAATCAGGATTTACATTTTTTTTCATTTCATCTTGGAGGTTGTTGCAAGATGATAATAGTCAGAAGATTAAGGAACAAGAGTATTAATATATAGATACATATAAATATTCTAGTAGAATGGTAAATCTTTTATTGCAGAAAAAAATGACTAGCAGAAAATATCGTATAAACTCGTGTATTGGTCGATATTTGAAGATCCAATTTTCAGACAAAAAAGATTTGGAGATGAGTTGAGAGTTATATGTATTAGATGACTTATCTATTTATATATAAGAAAGATTCTGTATGTCTATCTGTGTGTACGTCTGTATGTTTGTTTGTACAAGGACCGAGTGCATGTCCTTTTATAAAGGAAAATTGGTGGAGACCAGCAAAGAACAAAGTTCAATAAAATCCACACCCTTGTTTTTGTCCGACAGAGGGTTAAAAACTTTTTATTCGTCATTTTCCCTAAGAAAAGCTAAAACAAAAGCGACATCTCAACTATCGATGGCAAACTCCTAAACTTGGTAGAACAATTTAGATACTTAGGCAGTAACATCTCCTCCACAGAAAACGATGCTAGTGCACGTATAGAAAAGGCATGGTCAGCTATAAATAAATTATCGGTCATATGGAAATCCAATCTCACAGACAAGTTAAAGAGGCAATTCTTCCAGGCCGTTGTCGTGTCAGTACTGCTGTATGGCTGCAGCACCTGGACCCTAACGAAGCGACTAGAGAATAAACTAGATAGGAGCTGCACAAGAATGCTGCGTGTGATCCTGAACAAGACGTGGAAACAACACCCCACGAGAAAACAGCTATACGGCCACCTGCCACATATCACCCAAACCATCCGAGTAAAACGGACAAGACACGCAGGACACTGCTGGAGAAGCAAGGACGAACTCATACGCGACGTTCTCCTGTGGAAGCCAGCACATGGGCACGCCAATGTGGGCTGACCAACAAAGACGTAGATTGACCAGATCTGTGCGGATACAGGATGCTGCATAGAGGACCTCCCGAGAATGATGAGCGATAGGGACGGATGGAGAGAGATTGTCATGGATATCCGTGTTTAACAGCGCGACATGATGATATATATATATATATATATATATGTACTCTCTACTGAGACAACGTCGTCTCCGATGGTTGGGTCATGTACGTCGGATGGATGATGGACGAATCCCGAAAGACATCCTGTATGGAGAGCTAACATCTGGTAAAAGACAGATTGGTCGCCCCCTACTGCGATTCAAGGATGTCTGTAAAGATGATCTCAGGTGCTTTGGCATTGTCCCTTCCAGCTGGGAAAATTTGGCTCAAGACCGACCTCAGTGGCGGCAGAGTCTCCGTAGAGGACTGTGCATGTCAGAATTCACCCTGATACGGCATCATGAAGCTAAGAGGTCCATAAGAAAGCAACGGCAACAAAGCATCGGAACATCATCATCTGCAGGGACAACCTACAAAATCTGTGGTCGAGAATGTTTCTCAAACATAGGACTTCATAGTCACAGGAGGCGCTGCAACTTCAGGGGCACACAAACACTTTTATGATAGTCTTTCGAGACTGAATTGCCAATGATATATATATATATATATATATATATATATATATATATATATATATATATATGAAAGGTCAGGGGCTGGCATTTTAAGATTATCGATAATATGGAAATCTGATCTCTCTGATGAGATAAAATAGGATGCCTTCCAAACTGTAGCAGTATCAGTGCTACTGTATGACTCCACTACTTGGACTCTAACGAAACGTCAAGAGAAAAGGCTATATGGGAACTACATAAGGATGCAACGTGCAGTTTGAACATAACCTGGAAACAGCATCTCACAAAAAACACGTGTAATGCCACTTACCTCCTATCACACAAACCATTCATGTAAGACGAACAAGACATGCTAGACACTGCAGGAGAAGTAAGGACGAAGTGATGTTCTCCCGTGGGCACTTGCACAGAGATACACCAGTTTTGGCCGACCAGCAAAAATCTACATACAACATCTATGTACAGACACAGAATGCCGTGCTGAGGACTTACCAGGGGCGATGACCGATAGGGAAGGGCTGTGAGAGGGAGTCAAGGAAATCCATGTTGTCAGCGCAAATTGTCTTAATACTTTTTAATGTCTGTTATCCTCTTCTCTATATTTATCCTAACCTCTTTTTTGTCGCCCCCTCTCTGCTTTTCACTCTTTCTTTCTTTTTGTCCGATATTTTGTCTTTCTTCCCTACACACACACACACACACACACACCACACACACACACTCTCTCTCTCTCTCTCTCTCTCTCTCTCTCTCTCTCTCTCTCTCTCCTCTTCCTTTCTTTTCTTTCCACTCTCTATATTACTTACAGCTTCAGATTTCTTTGTTCCTCTCACCTTCACCTTCGCTCCAACCATGTCTTCCCATTCTTTCTTTCTTTCTATCTTTCTTTCTATTCAGATCTTCTGATTTAATTGTCCCTCTAACCATCACCTTCACCTTTACTTTCTCTAACACTCTCTCTCTCTCCCTTTCTCTCTTTCTTTCTTTCTTTCTTTCTTTCTCTCTTTCTGTTCAGATCTTCTGATTTAATTGTCCCTCTAACCTTCACCTTCACCTGTACTTTCTCTAACACCCCCTCTCTCTCTCTCCCTTTCTTTCTTTCTTTCTTTCTTTTCTGATCTCCAGATTTCTTTGTCCCTCTCACCTTCACCTTCACCCCTGCCTTTTCTCTCAACACACACACACACACACACACACACACACACACTCTCTCTCTCTCTTCTCTCTCTCTCTCTCTCTCTCTTTCTTTTCTTTACTCTCTATATTACTTTGCAGCTCATATTTGTTAACAAAGAGGGTGTAGTCCATCATTAATAAGCCACAGAAAGTCAAACTATTATTACTTTAATGTCTTGCGCCTTCTCCATGATGCTCTACGTTGGAGTTTTTTCAAAATGATCTATATAGATATCTCTGGAGGCACATGGTGGTGTAATGGTTACAGTCGTAGGAAATGGACAGGAGACGAGTTCAAATCCTAGACGAGGATGTTTGCATTTCACATAGTTATAATACTCTTGGGAAAGCTATATATCCAACTATTCTCCCTCCAGTTATTGGTAAATAGTAGGTCGGGTTGGTCTCTTTAACCTTGGTAAGAAATTACACTAAGGGGTGTGGGGGTGTAATATATATATATATATATATATATATATATATTATATATATATATATATGTATGTATGTATATATATATATAATTTCTACGAGTTCCTCTCCTACTTACTCTCACTAATAAAAATTTGAAAAAAACTCGAACACTGACACATCACCCCTGTAGATATCATTTCGAAGTGCCGAAAGTACTTGAGACAAAAACTTTGGTAAACTAATCCAAGGATTCCATCCAAATATAAAAAGTTGGTCAGAAAGATTGAAAAGATAGGGAATAAACTTGTTAAACAGGAGACATCTGTTTTGTTTAATTCTATATGTATAAATGAAAGAATGCTGCCCAAATACACATATCTATTTATTTGTAAACATTTTAATTACCTTCTTGTAACTAAAAAAAGGAGAGAGTAAAAAACAAAATTATCGATTGCTTACACAAATTTGTTTTTATTCTATGTATTAACGATTTTGACTATAAATTAAATACTCATTAATAGACTCACATAATCATTGAGAATATTGTGACGTAAGCTGTGACGTAGTTTTTGTTACAGACAGAAATGCACAAATCTCCATTATTAATAGATTAAGAATAGTTACTTGAAGCTATAATTGGTTATTAAGGATTATTATTAGTTACTTGGAACCATATGATGTGTGCAACCAAATGACTATTACTAAATACAAATAATTACTTGAAACAATATAATTATTACCATTATTTTACCCTAAAGTCCACCCTCCTCAATGTGGCAGGGTGCTGACAATGTGGTAGTATCAGAGATATGCTATCCGAAACTCAAGTTTCTAGTAGGGCCTCCCAATGAGGATTGGTCTGACAACCAGTGGTATTATAGCCACAACCCGGCTGAAGGGACTCGGGTGGGAGTTCAAAGTGCCTCTCCATTATTGACAGGAACCAACGGCTTTTTGGTGTACTTGTCTGTGCGTCTGTTGAAAATCTACGAGAAACAAGGACATCTCCTTCCCTTGACCGGGATATGCATGCAGGGTTTGGGGACCGCTTGTGAATTTCCTATTCCCTTGTTACTCTTTTCAGGAATTCACTATCTTGTTCATTCGAGATACGGTGAATTCATTGGATGGAGCCGACTCAACTGATCCAGGATGAATGCCGTTTCAACAACAACATACATTTATTAGTATTAGATAGGAATACTTGAAACCAAACAACTTAGCACCAATTTTTTGAATTATATAGGAATACTTAAAACTATATAATTGTTATATACTGGACCCATCAAGGAACACAAACACTTGTATTTATAAAAAATATAAGCTTATATCTTTATTTCCACGGTTGTGTGCAGACTGAGTGTCGTTAGCAGGGTTTACACATACATGGAGCCTTCGGGAGTTCTCTGCAAGTGATCTCGAGCCTGATCTCCGTCTGCTAAATTGATTTCCACGGGCTTTTATAATTATTGTCCAACTCACAGAGTCACGCCTCTTTGACCGTGACACCTACGCAGTTTTTCTGTAGACACACCTCTTCGCCCACGCAGCCTGTTTTCATTGGTTATGGGCTACGCCTACATATTTTCTGCGCCTACACAGTGTCAAATGTACACCTGCATCTTTAGGTGCCAAAGGTCAGTTCAATGCCATATCCTGTTTTTGTTTCCAGGCCCGCGCTTGACTCCCACGCACTTCCTGTGTGTAGCCCGGTCCCCTGGTGCAAACCGATTGACCAGGCAACTTATACGTCGACATACATACCAAACTTAATTATGTATACATTATTATACGTGAGATCAGATAAATGTATGTAAATAAATGATTATTATCAAATAGAATTGTTAATGTTAAGAAAACATAGAACCTAAGGATCATTATTGGTTACTTGAAACTATATCATCGGAAGAATATACATTTCTTGTACTCCCTGAAAATACAGCATCTTCTGTGATTGGGAAGGCAATGTTCGAAAAACAGCCCCGACCACAGATGTTGCACGCGAAGGCTGTTCCTGAAGATGTTGGTGCGCCGGTGCTCTCTTGTCACACTTTTTTTCTGGACCTCTTGGCTTCATGGTGTTGTGCCAGGATGACTTTAGACATTAAAAGTCGGCTACAATGACTTCAGAAAGAAAAGTCGGCTACGAGTGCGGTCCTGAACCAAATCTTTCAGTGTATGCAAATAAGTTATTATTATTGTGTAGAAATAATTATTTGAAACCATACAACTGTGTGTAGATTATTTATATTTGATACAAAAATTGTACAATGTATAATGAAATAACCCTAGACAAGTTGACATACTGTTAAAATCAATGAATAAATCAATTAATCATCAAAAATGGATATATATTTATTAAATAATTAGGGCGTCCATCGTGGTGTAATGGTTAGCAAGCTAGTATCGCACATAGACAGTGAATACAGGAGCGTAACTTTTTACCATAGTCTACCGGACAAAGTAACGATAAGAAAAAAAACCCTTAAAAACAGTCCACTTTTGAAATTCTGAAGTTAAAAAAGTGTTTAAGAACTGAATCAATATGCAACAACTTTGAATCCAAACAATATCAATTAATGCTGTCATTTATTATTTTTTTTAATTATAAATGAATTAACGCATTAAGTTGTTTTGCTTAGAGCTTCATTTTTATTAAAAGTACTAACAAAATTTAAAAAAATGCCCTCTGGGCGATATAAAAATAAATGTATGAAATATGTTGCCTGAGGTGGGAGTTAAAAATTCAATGTCAGAGAGTTCGCACCATAAGTAAGTAAAATCAAATTTATTAAATGAGTAAAAAATAAAACAATTTGAAATAGAAATTTAGTTCTAACTTTAAATAAGTATTAAAAATAAAACAAACTCTGTATAAGTATACAATACCAAGCATCTATTTATTAAAACATGTTTTAAAAAAATAATGAGGACTGTCTAATGTTGCATGCTCAAATTTTGAGTGGACTTATTCTGTTTTATGACGATTTTGGGTAAGGTGACGTAAGCAGTGACGTAGTTTTTGTTACAGACAAATAGAGAGCCAATCTCCATTATTAATAGATTAATCACAGTTGAGAAATTGAAAATGTATACATTAGACTTCATTTCATATTCCATTAACATCTGTCCGGTAGATTATGGTAAAATTTACTACCCTCAATTTAAGTCTAGCTCTCGCATATCAGTAACTACTGAATAGTGAGTTCGATCTTCACTGGATACCCCATAATTGCGACTTTGTGTCACATCCTACCCATGGCGAACGGGTTGGGTAAATATAAACGTTCCATCGTGGTGTAATGGTTAGCAATTTAATTTGCATATCCAATGACTACTAAATAGTGAGTTCGATCCTCGCTGGATGCCCCATACTTGTGATCTTGTGTCACATCCTATCCGTAGCAAACGTCTTGGGTAAATATGAGTCTTTAGCATTTATGTATTGTTAGCATGCTAGTCTCGCAGATCCAATTACTGAATAGAGAGTTCGATTCTCGCTTAAATCCCCATATTTGCGACCTTGTGTCACATCCCAACTGCGACCAACGGGTCGGGTAAATATAAGAAACCCATCGTGGTGTAATAGTTAGCAAGCTAGTCTCACAGATCCATTACTATTGAATTGTGAATTCGATCATCGCTGGATCTCCTCATACTTGTGGCTTGTGTCACATCCTGCTCTGTGTATAGCTCAATATTTTTGGATGGAAATAAAAATGAATCCACATTGAAATATATCTGTTGCATATTCGCCGGTTGTTGATTCGCCTCGGTTTGGTCAAAGAATTTTTTTTTGTTGTTTGGATGGGTTTTACGGCATGTCAACCATTGGATCATTTTATGTCGAAGACGTTTTGTTTTAATCATTCTTGGTGGGAACTCAATTTTTCTTTTTTGAACTCATTTTTTAAAACATATTTTCTTTAAACTGATTTTTTTCTATTTAGCCTATACATGGTAACCTAACAGGTACTACCACTCCGGGTCAGGCCAAAAAGAAAACTCAACATTAGGAAAATAATCTTTTCTGATTTTACTTTACACGGATTATCACTTCGGACGTAATCCTACTCATGGTCAACGGGTTGCGTAAATACCTATGCTAAACTCTTTGCCTCCTTAAGACGCTCACAGCGGCTCTCCCACCATTGCGATCCTATTGTAAGCAAAGTATAAAAACTGGTGTTTAGATCATTATAATTGAGCAGAAGGACTTACAATTATAATGATAGGATTTTATTTGAATAGAATGAGTTCTGAAGTGAATGGATAGTGCACTTAGAAATATCCCATTATACAGGTAAAAAAGTACCAATAAAATTTGGTACAGCCGTGGGGCAAATTTAGTAGGCCAAGAGTTAATAAGTGACTAGAAATTTGGGACCATATGACCTTAAGGCACCCCTTTTGCGATTTCGATTCGTGGGGACATTTTTTTCCATTTATACCGTCAAAATCCGGTCAATTGTTAACAGATGATTTTTAGAGGTTTTTTTTAATTATAAAACTAACCCCTAATCCTAACCCTGACCCCAATAAGAAATGTGTACCCACGAGTTGAAATCGCAAAAGGGGTGCCTTAAGGTCATATGGTCCGACATTTGACTTGGTAGTTGGGTACTGTTTAGCGAGTAAGTGATGAGTTTAATCCGTTTCGAGTGCTCCATACAAAAGTTGAAAAAGACAACAAGAACAACAACAACAAACAGAAACAAAAGCAAGACAAAAACAAAACCCAAACAGCAACAGATGGAATTCAGGTGGCTGAGCAGTCCATGACATGCAATACTCAACTTTGACCCTTACTTGCGCTAGACGGGCGGTCGGAGAGACCCCCTCCGAACAATCGGCTGGTCACGTCAAGCCCTACCGGCTATATGATTGCCCCAACTCTGTTGCCCTTATGGCCAGCCCCAACCCTTTGTATAATATATGTGCTAGAAGGTGGTGAGGGTCATCATGTCCTGGGAATGACGTTAAACTCTGATGGAGAGGTTCCAGTTCTGGAAGTCTGGGGAATGTGGGGCACCCCTTCATCAACTTTGCTCCAAAGTCCACTCTAAACCAAGTGGTAGTACCTGTTAGCGTCCCATCTATGGATTAAATAGAACACTCCCTTAAAGTGATTTCCAATCCACTTAGCAACAAACTGCAAACAACCTACTGTCAAAATCAATGAAAAACCTTGAAAAAGACATAATAAATTTGACACAAACTACCATGTGGCATAAAATAACCCTGGATGGGTTGAAATGCCGTTAAAATCAATCGATCAAACAAACAAACAAACAAACAACAAATAAACAGTAAATTTGAAAATAACAAGTCAAACTCATAAATAAAAACATTTTATCTTTACTGAAGAAAAGGTTGACAAATATTCAACACTTTTAAAAAAATTATTTTATATATAATTTTTTTTCTTTTCTTTTCTTTTTTTTTTTTTTGTTATTTTAATTTTTATACAGATTTGCCATGTCACTGGAATGAAAAGTTTTGATTTGCTTTTGTCTTTTTTTAAAAGAATGTTTTCTTCCAATGTTTATCATTGTATCCAGTTGTATATTTTTAAACAGTAACTGAATATCAGCAATTTAGTCAAATAAATGTCTATCGACTAAAATGGAATATGAGATCTTTTTTTTTTTTAAATAGTTGAGTTCTTATAACATATTCCACAAATGCCGCTTTTCTTTTCTTTTCTTTTTTTTTTTGAAAAGTGGGGAGAGGCAAAATAAATTGTTTTAAATTACGTTTGTTCCCATACACCTTATAAAATGAAATTTAGTTCTAAGTGAAAACTCCATCCACGCTTACATTCACACAATCATACATACAGGCATACATGGCGTCTGCTATCGAGCGATGCTTAGCATACTCGAATAGCAGACAATTATTCTGACAGTGAGTTCGATCCTCACTGAGAGACCCCACCCGCAAGACTAATCTGAACTTAGTAAATATCTACATACATAGATACATAGATGATTACTTACACGCATGCAAAATGCATGGCAGAATTTGATTTGCGATTATTTTTAGCAATAATCGCCATTTTGTTTTGAAGAATGGATTTGAATCCGTTATTTTATTTTTTTTTTAAATTGTTAATAAAATTTTTTAGGAAGAATTAATTTTATGAGTTCAGACTGTCAAGTCTGACTCAGTTTGTTCGGGACAAGGATTAAAACAGAACCTCCTTGTTTTTTGGCCACTTACATCATTTCGTTCTTTTATTTCATTCTCTTTTTCTTGGTTCTCTTTATTTCTCATATTTTCTTCTAAGTGTGATCGTCGTTCCAGACAACTTTAATTTCTTCCCTAGTAAGTCTTTAAAATACATCTATTTTAAAATGAAATCGAAACCTTACCATTCTTATAATATATAAACTAGTAAGAATAGTAGACTTTATTTTTTCGTCTGTTATTCTCAAGATAGACTCTAATTAAGAAATAAAAAAAAATCTCTCCAGTGGTCTATCATCTTAAATAAGGAATAAATAAATCACATTTATACTCGCCCCAATTAGTAAACAAAGCGACGAGGAAACTTTTTCTGATCTAATTATTTACAGATCAGAGATAAAGTTAATTATAATAATTTAATGACCTAATATCAGATCCTTCTTTTCACCTTCCAAAAATACAACTTGAAATGGGAAGACGTAGAAACACTCATGTGTCTTTAATCATCATAAAAAAGTACTGGGATGCACATTTGTATTTTCTGACATCTCACCATATCAGACGAACACAGTGTCCGATTAGTGTGCCATGTCACGCACAAACCGAAGCTCATGCATTGTCTAGTATGAGAATTATGTGTATCCCTTCGGCATTCCTCTTTTAAGGCGCTTCAGGCGCTTCAGGCACCGGGCAATAAACCCATCCATGCCCCTTTTAGACAAGGGGACAGGTGTTGCCTGGGGGAAAGAGCCCCTGGAATTCACACTGATATTATATATCTTACCGGTCCATAGTGTGTGTGTGTATATATGTATGTATGTGTGTGTCTGTGAGTGGTTGTGTGTGCGTGTATCCATTTGAGCTTATGTGAGTGATTCTGTGTATGTGTCTGAACGTCCAGATGTTATTTTATTTTTTGTGAAAACAATAAAATCCAGCTTTAACGACACTAATGAAAAGTTTCATAATAATAAAAAAAAAGTTTTCCGCCCATGAACTTTTACACACGTAATAGACCTTTTTTTTTAATGAATGTATTACTTTAAGAAAATTCCCTTTTTTTTTTCAAAGACATGACAACAATATAAAGCTTCCAGTTCAAGGAATAAGTCTTTATTTCTTTTAGCATGCAACTTTTAAAAGTCAGTCTTTTTTCTGTCATTTCCTTTTCTTTACGGAATGTTCTTAGATGCCAAGAGAGTCCACAATTGTCTTCTAAGAGAATAAGAGAAATGAATATTAACTTCTTTTTTTTTCATAATTTATGGGCAAGGACGTAGCAGCTATATTACCCCCAACATCTTGTTCGATTAAAAAATGAATACCGCCTAACGGCGGCCATCTTGATTTTAATATCAGTCGTTCGCGTAAACCAAAGTAGACGCTCAGCACACTAACTGAATAACCAAGTTAACTCGTTATTACGGACACAAACGCTGTTGTTTGTCTGATTTCCTTGTAATTACAGCGTTTTCGTTTTTCCTTCAGTCTCGTTGACGTCGGCGTCATTTCGAATTCAAAACACGTTCATCACAGTAATCAGTAAACGTTCAACAGACGATAACACTGTCGACATTAATGACAAGAAGTCGTCATGAAAAAATCTTCCTTTTATATGTTGTTCGTAGGAAGCAAAAAAAAAAAAACATCATCTGGAAGCATCTTTCCTACGTATGTAGATCTGTCTGCACCAACGTGAACTCCTTTTTTTTTTTAAATTTGCATTTCAGATATAACCAAAGTAAAACAGCTCCACTAACCAAGAATTGTACTTCCGGTCGACGCCATTTTTCTTTTTTTCTTTTTTTTTCTCTTTAGCCAGTCTTTGAACTTGATTTTCAGCTTAAGTCACCATGTGTTTATTCCCCTTTCAATACAGCCCCCTAAATATGTACGGCACTTGGAATTAGGTGGTTCTTTATAAGGGGCTGAGGGTGGTGCATAACAGTGGCTACTGACATTGGTTTTGCTAAAGGCGACGATACTCTGACGTCACCGGTCATGTGTCGCTGCGAGGAGAAGGGGCTGCTTTGCTGTGTAGGTTGATGCTGATGCTCGTGCTGGAGATTCTCCTGTCCCTGTAAATGCTGTTCTTGATGGTGATGATGATGCTGATGTGAATGCTGCTGCTGCTGCAGCTGTTGGTGGTGATGATGATGCTGTTGCAGGAGGTGTTCGTTATCGGAGCCGGTGTGTAACATGTTGACCGCGTGATGACTCTCCATGTGTCGCCGGAGATCCACTTTACGCTGAAACGACTTGCTGCAACGTTGGCAAGCGAATGGCTTGA
>CM042150.1:37387219-37397219 GCA_023376005.1 Doryteuthis pealeii | reverse complement strand
TGTGTCAAAAAGTTCAAAAAAAAATCTCGATATTTTTTGACACACCTTGTAACACATCTAATAGTTTCTCCCCAATTGTTTCTTTCAATTCGATATCATTAAAAGAAATACTTTTCTTCTAATTTTCCATCAGCATTTTAGATAATTTAATGAATATTTGCCAAAGTTGTAATAATACATTTCTTTATATATATTTTTAAAGAAAACATTTAATTTTATCTAAAAAGAATCATTTCTTTTTATTGTCCCCACATGCCATCTTGAAGGCATTGTTAAATGAAAATGTGGCTATAGCGAATTACCCATGATCCTTTAGTTCTCTGTTTGACAACGAGGCTGATCTGCGCTTAAACGTGAGCCGCTAACTGAATTTGCTTTTTCAAATAACTTCATTCGGATTCAGAGCGTGATTGCTGATTTTAGTATTTAGATACAACGACAAGTTGGACACAAAATGTGTCTCTTTGATTGAAGGGTCTTTTTTAAGTTCTAAGCACAATGCTAATTGGGATTTTTTATTTTATTTACATTTATTAAAAAATCCGAAGAATTGCCAATCATTTTATATTAATACAGACCACCATTCATGAGTTTGATTCTCACTGGGTGACACACACTTCTTGCATTGAGACGCAACTAAGCTTATTAACAAGCAAAGTCATATATATATTTACCAACCCCTTGCACGAAGCAGGATGCGACACAAGGTCAATTTCTTAAGCGGTGTTTAACAGGTTTGAATTCAGAGTTTTCCTTCTCCTAGACGGGTTACCCATGGTAAAAGAGTCCAGTCTGCCCTGCTAAGAAATGATAGAAGCAACAATATACTAAATAATAAAACAATCCATAAGAACATCACTGTAGAATCCACTAATATATATATATATATATATATATATATATATATATATATAAGGAATATGTAAATAAGCAAAGTAGTGGATGTTCAAAGGTGGGTAGCGCATGACTTAACCATTAAGCTTAATATTGAGTACAGCGTTTTCACGGAGATGATCTTTATAAGAGATTTATAAATAAAACACAGAAATAGACTAAAAAAAGAATAGATAAAAATCAACAACATCAATAAAAATACGAAGAAATTGAAGAATAAATTTAAAATGATGATAGAGCAATCAAACAGAATGTAGTGTGGAAAATCAACTGTAATTGCAGAAGGGAATAAAAGAATTGGTGATAAAATATTTGATGTCATGTCTCGCACGGAAGATGCTTTACTTTGGTTGGAAAAAGGAAGTGTTTAGCTAAGCACAGAATGATATTCGCTATGCATTGAAAACGAATGTTAAAAAAGAAAAAGTCTGAACAATGAACGCGGCCACCATTTTGGAAATATTTACTCAGGCAAAAGACGAGGAAAAACGAGAAAAAACGCGGAGAAAAAAAAAAGACAAGAAAGATATAAAAAAAAAGAAAGAAACTATACAATGTTTTTAAGCGCCATCATTGTAACTAAACATGTCGCCATTTCTTTTACTGAGAAGCGGGAAATTACGCGGACGTGGACTTTGCTTGTCGTCTGCTAACTGGACATCGCATGGCCGCTTGTTTGCTGTGTTTGTATTTGAATTCACAATTGCGCGGCCCGAGTGTTTGTTTTTGACAATGAAAAGACGCGCTTAAAAGCGATGAACAGTTTGACGTTTAGATAAAGACGGAAACTCGTTTGCAATAATTGTAATAGTTTAGAAGGAAAGGAAAATTGCCAATGGATTAAAAAAAAAGATGTGGCTTAATGAAAAAACGGACTCTTGATGTTAGTTTTCGAGCGTAAAGTATTTTCATTACTAACTTTAGATATACTAGCAAAACCAAAACACTCTCCGGGCGGTGTAAAAATTCAATATCAGAGAGTTTGTATCATAAGTAAGTAAAATGATCAAATTTATTAAAGAGGTAAAAAAAGAAAACACTTTGAAATGGAAACTTAGTTCTGATAACTTTAAATATATATTAGAATAAAACTAACTATATATAAATATATAATACCGATCATATATTTATTAAAACTTGTTTTAAAAAAACAATGAAGACCGTCTAAGGTTGCATGCTCAAATTTTGAGTGTATTTATTCTGTGTAATCTATGTCCATTATCAATACAATTTCTATTTAGGTCTGCTTATTAACTCAATAGACCGGTTTCGGTTTCTTTGTTTAATGGCATATCATCCTTCGTGGGTCATTTAATGCCAAAGCCATATGAAGATATGATTTATATTCAAAGATATTTAAAAATCAAAATATACATAGAAATATCATTGAAATTCTGCTTTAAAATGTCTAACATTTGTAAATCTCAAAAGTAAACAAATCAATACACCAGGGTTTCCCCACTATACTAATCCTATTATAGGGTTAATCAAGAAAGATCTTCAGGAAAACTCAGTTTTTGTGAGGATCCTTCTATATCACACCCACCCACACACACACACACATATATATATATATATATATATATATATATATATATATATATATATATATATATATAAGCATTGATAAAATGAATTTTCACATTTGCAATGAAATTGAACATTAATAAAGTAATCATAATTTCTTTATTTCTTAATAAAACACAATCTTCTAAGAATAGAGTGTTTTCTTTTTATTTCAGTACAAAATCAAGATGAAATTAATTTAAAAATCAAATTGCTTAAAATCTTAAATTGCAATTCTATTTTGAATACATTTTTAAAAAATGATTTAGATTTCAATCTATTCCTATTCATTTAATTAGGCTACACAGTTTTATTGCCAAACACAGGAATTCTCATTTCTGCTAATTTAAACGTTTAATAAACGTTAAAAAAAAAGAAAAGAAATAAAGACACAAGAAAAAAGCAAAAAATACGAATATTATTAAACGATTTATGAGCTGCTAATATTTTATAATTTAAATATTCGTTTGTGAAATTGTTTCGTACAAATTTAGACTCCTGAATAAATGAAAAAAAGAAAAGAAAAGAAGGAGAAAAACAAAAAGAAAAAGAAAAAGAAAATTAATTAATAAATTAGTGGCTATTTAGTACCAAGTACCGCTAACCAGTATTTGAAATTCATGAATTTATGCAAATATTCGTTTTCAAAAATCGTGTATATTAATTAGCACTCAAATAATTATAGAACGCATTGCATAATTATTTTTCTTTTCAATTCAATAAAAAAAAAGACACAACTGAACATTATCATTATCATCATCAGCATCATCATCATCATTATCAAGGCGTGTCAACTGCACGGATTCATCTCTCTCTCTCTCCCCCTCTCTCCCTCTCTCTCTCTCTCTCTCTCTCTCTCTCTCTCTCTCTCCTTCTCTTTTGCCACCCGTCCCTATCAGTCATTGCTCTTGGAAATGACACTAGACGGCATCTAGTGTCCGCACAGAGCAAACGAATGCAAGATTTTTTTTGCTGGTTGGCTAACACCAGTGTCCATGCGTAGGAGTCCATTGAAGAACGTCGCTTATGAGCTCGTTCTTACATCTCCATCAGTTGCCCAGCATGTCTAACTTGATGGTTTGTGAGATGGGATTAAATGGTCGCACAACTGTTGATTTGTAGGATACTGCTTCCAGGATTTGTTTAAAATTGTACGCAACATCCTTGCGTAGTTCTCATCTAGCTATTTCAACAAGCGTTTCCTTAGAATCCAAGGGGTGCAACCATACTGTAGTGCTGATACGGATACAGCTTGAAAGAACCCCCATTTTATTTTATCAGAGATGTTAAATTTCCATATAGTCATTAATCTGTTAATAGCAGTCCATACCTTACCTATGGTTTAAGACGGGGATGAACGTGTAGTATCTGTTCCAGTTACTATGCTCTGATTCTTCCCTGTCCACCCGGTAAAGTATAATTAATAGCGTCGATCCCAGGGGGCCATCCCCCCAGGCAATACCTGCCCTCTTGGGGACAGGGCTGGGTTTATTGCCCAGCGCCTGAGGCGCCCCCTTAAGGGGGAATGCCGACGGGATCGACGTAATTTTTGTTCTTTCCCACCCATGAGTTTCGGCTTATGGGTGGGCCCACGTTAAAACGAGGCCTTGTGCCCAGTCCATACAAGTGGGGTATGAGACAAATACCGTTACCTATGGTTTGGTTTGGTTTCTTTGTTTAATGGCATATCAACCTTCGTGGGTTACTTGATGCCAAAGCTACCCTGAAGAAAAGTAGTGGTGCTATTTAACCCATAGCTGGGAGATGATGGGGCTCATATCTTTCACTTGCGTAGGTATTTACCCAACCTGTTCGCCACGGTTAGGATGTGACACAAGGTAGCAAGTATGAGGCATTCATGGAGGATCGAACTCGAAATTTAATAGTAATGGATCAACGACCATTATACAACGATGAGATGTCTTACTTTTTATTAGGGTATTAGTCCGAAAGTGACCATAATTGCACGACAGAAGTTCGAACACGCTTACTGCGATATTGCAATCCAACACGCTCGGCAGTACGCCACGGGTACTTCCTATCATGCGTATGTTGACATCGCTTTCAGGAGATGAGATATTCCTACCGAGGTATATGAACTGGTCAACTAATTTCAGAGGCTCGACATTTAACCCTTTGCCAACCAAATCTCCGCCCCAACTGCTGTACCAAATGTTCTTGGTATTTATTTTTTTTACCTGGATGATGGAATATTTTAAAGTTCACTATCCATTTACCTTAGAACTCATTCTATTCAAATAAGGTCCTGCAATCTGAGTCTTTCTGCTCAATTATAAGTGACACGTGCGAGAATCGTTGCCAGCGGTTAACAGTAGAATCGCAGATGTAGGAGAGCCGCTGTGAGCAGTTTAAACTAGGCAAAAAGTTTATTAGGAGAAGGCACAATCTTGATTAAAACACATAAACTCTCTGAGGTTATTTCCTAGTTGAGTAACATGATATTACAGGGTCACCCAGAAAAAACAGAACCCAAACTATTTATTTTCCCATTAAAATAACCCTAAGCCCCAACCGTAACCCTAACCCTAACCCTCCCCCAATGTGAATAACATAATATTATAGGATGACCCAGAAAAAACAGAACCCACAAATTTTGTAATAAAACTTTTAATTTTAATTTTTTTTTTAAAGATTAAGTCCGACAAGGGTTAGGGCTTAGGTTTAGGTTAGGTTTAGGGTTAGTTTAATGGGAAAGTAAATAAATAATTTGGGTTCTGTTTTTTCTGGGTCACTCATGTTACTCAACTAGGAAATAACCCTCTCTGATTAAAAACTGTTATTTATTCTTCTCTTCCCACTTTAAATAAAATCACGAACCCTTTTTTTTGGTTTGGGTGGGTGGAAGGCAGAAGAACGTACTTAACGAACTCTTCTCTCGAAAACGTTATTAACTTTATTTTTTAATTGTTTCTAATTATTTCAATGCGTAAGAAACTATCGTTTACTATTGTAACTTAGGGAGATCGTTCAAAAAACTATAGTTTTCCTTTCTTTTTAAACTGTCATTTTTTTTTCTGTCTTGAAAATTGCATTGATTAATAATCGTGGCATTTTTCTTCCCTTCCCCCACATATGGCCACCCGCTCAAACAACACGATAGCGGGTGCAAAATATCGTCACGGGATTTTGAGACCAACCTCTCGCGGGACTTGAAGAAATGAGAAATGCGAACGAGATTTAGGGACCACATTAGTCTTAAACTACTTTCCTGTCTATTTTACGAGTTATTTTTCATCTGCTGAATTCATTGTTTATTGTAAAAAAAATAAATAAAATGAAATATTTGAAAGAAAAAAAAATGGTTAGAATAAAATAAAGTAAAATGAAATGATAAAAAAAAGAAAAAAATTAAAAAGAAAAAATCTATTTCCCTTTGCGTTTCTAATTAATTGCCATAAACAGGCACGTCATTCAGTATTTTCAGAAGTGAGCAAAAAAAAAAAAAAAAAATAAATAAATAAATAAATAAAAAAAAAAAAAATAAGGGAAAAGTATTTCGCTCAAATATGTTTAAAACACTCCGAAAAAGAATATTAAAATAAAATTGCCATGCAAAAAATAAATAGAAGCCACAACCTTTTTTTTGTTATTCTAAATAATAAGACATTAAAAAAAAAAAACTAAATAAAATAAAATAATTGTCGAAAAGATGAATTACTCGCTGAAAAACTAAATAAAGTAAATAAATAAATAAATAAATAAATAAATAATAATAATAATAATAATAATAATAATAATAATAATAATAATAATAATAATAATAATAATAACAACTTAGTTTATTTCTGTATTTTCTTGTTTTAATTTATTAATCATTTTTTGTTTTAAAATACATTGCTGATTTTTTGGAGAAAGATATACTTGAACGAAGTCACGTTTGTACGAGATTTCATTTTAAAACTTGTCATTTCTTTTTTTCTTATTCTTTAAATTCAAATTGGTTAAAGATCCAAATGATTTTAGCTTCTCTATGTAAATAAATGATTAGAGTTGATCGATTTTAACGGCATGTCAACCCATCAAAAGTAATTCAATGCCGAGAATCTAGGGAATCGCGTACATTGTACGATCATAAATATATACTCTGTATAGATGTTTCTTAAACATTCATTGCACACATTGGTTCTATCAAATACGCATATTTCTAAACAGACTTATTCTACCTATACAATAACATGACAGCATATCTTTAAATCTAAATCAACATCATAAAAAGTATATATATATATATATATATATATATATATATATATATATATATACATATATATATATATATATATATATTATACACTGGGGGCTAACTCCAATCAAAAGTTTTGGTCAGTTTGAATGGCATGCCATAGTTGAATGTAGTACAGACTATTGTCTTTACCCTTTATGAGCAGTATTCTTCATAAAATCTGTGAGATTGACATATATGTAGCAAGAAATATACCCCCGAAAAGACTATGGAAGCTGAGTTTTTGAGAAGTAGGTTTTACACGGTTACATTCCTCAAACTTACCATATATATATATATATATATATATATATATATATATATATATAGAGAGAGAGAGAGAGAGAGAGAGAGAGAGAGAGAGAGAGAGAGAGAGAGAAGAGAGAGGGGGAGGGGAGAGAAATGGATAGATGAAAACACAATGAGATTGATAGATACATCAGAATGGATTGAGATTGATTTATAGATAGATAGTTAAGAACAGAATGAGATAGGTAGATAGATAGATAGATAGATAGATAGATAGATAGTTGGATAGATAATAACAGAATGAAATACATAGCTATATAAATGTCAAGAGGCTGAGATCAATAGATAGAAACAGAAGATTGATAGATAGATAGTAATTGATAGACTGATATAGATAGATAGATATATAGATAGATAGATAGATAGCTGGATAGATAAGAACAGAATGAAATAGATAGCTATATAAATGAGAAGAGATTGAGATCGATAGATAAATAGATAGATTGATAGATAGATAGATTGAAAGATAGATAGATAGATAGAAGGAGCAGAATGAGATAGATACATACAAAAATAAATAAGAACAAAATGAGATAGCTAATATAAATGTGAAGAGGCTGATATATATATATATATATATATATATATATATATATATATATATATAGAGAGAGAGAGAGAGAGAGAGAGAGAGAGGGAGAGAGAGAGAGAAGGAGCAGAATGAGATAGATACATAGAAAAATAGATAAGAACAAAATGAGATAAATAGCTAATATAAATGTGAAGAGGCTGATATATATATATATATATATATATATATATATATATATATATATATATATATATATATATATATATATATATAGAGAGAGAGAGAGAGAGAGAGAGAGAGAGAGGGAGCAGAATGAGATAGATACATAGAAAAATAGATAAGAACAAAATGAGATAAATAGCTAATATAAATGTGAAGAGGCTGATATATATAATATATATATATATATATATATATATATATATATATATAGAGAAGAGAGAGAGAGAGAGAGAGAAGGAGCAGAATGAGATAGATACATAGAAAAATAGATAAGAAGAAAATGAGATAAATAGCTAATATAAATGTGAAGAGGCTGATATATATATATATATATATATATATATATATATATATATATATATATATATAGAGAGAGAGAGAGAGAGAGAGAGAGAGAGAGAGAAGGAGCAGAATGAGATAGATAAATAGAAAAATCGATAAGAACAAAATGAGAGATAAATGTGAAGAGGCGATAGATAGAGATAAGAACTGGATATATATATATATATATATTGATTTAGAGAGAGAGAGAGAGAGAGAGAGAGAGAGAGAGAGAGAGAGAGAGAGAGAGAGAGAGAGAGAGAGAGATGAATAAATAAAAAATCGGAAATTCAAACATGTTAATGTGACACTTCTAATGGAGCCCGGTAATATCCACCCATGCCGACAGGGAGTGGGCGTTCTGTTAGCGATGCATGCACGCTGCTTTGCTGAGGGACGTTCCACTCAAAGGCAATCAAAACGTTGGGGGTGAGGGCAGACACAGATAGCTTTAAGGGTTGACAGATGAAATATATCTCTTTATAAAAACGGGGGAGAGGAAACTGGGAAAGAGGATAATGCCCCCATCGTTAAAACATCCACTCGTTATTTATTCATTTTGTCATTTTTGTTTATGTTTTTTTGTTTGTTTTTATTTTTATTTTCTCGTTTTATTTCAATTGATCATTTTTGTTTTGTTTATTTTTAATCGTTGTTTGAATTAAACTTTGAATATTTTTTTCTTATTGTGGGGGTAGGGTGCTCTCAGTATTTATTCCTATATTTCTTCATCTACGTTTTTTTTTTTTTGAATTTTTATTTTATTTTCTCATTTTCTTTTTAAATAATAAGAAAAAATTAGCTTTATTTTGATTGCCCCATTTAAAATGGAGGAAGACAAATTAAAAAAAAAGAAAAGAAAATATATGACAAGGACAGAATTGTCACCCACGTAATTTGCTCTCCCTAATCTCGACCCCAAACCAACCTATCCCTCACATCTTAATCTTTTTATTGTCAGTGCTCATTTTTCACTAAAATCTTTTATTTTAAATTTCTTCTTAAATATATATATATATATATATATATATATATATATATATATATATATATATATATTTCTCGTTTTCGTATATTACCTTCGTCAATTGCGTTCTTTTTAATAAAGGTTTTTTTTAATGTCTATTTATCAAAGTTTTTTGATAGTTTTCCCCTTCTCTATCACTTCAAAAGAAGAAGAAGAAGAAGGAGAATGAAGAAGAAGAAGAAGAAAAGAAGAAGAGAATGAAGAAGAAGAAGAAGAAGAAGAAGAAGAAGAAGAAGAAGAAGAAGAAGAAGAAGAAGAAGAAGAAGAAGAAGAGAAGAAGAGAAGAAGAGAAGAAAAAAAGAAGAAGAATAATAAGAAGAAGAAGATAGAGAAGAAGAAGAAGAATGATAGAAAAGATAATAATAATAATAATAATAATAATAATAATAATAATAAGATGAATGAGAAGAAGAAGAAGAAGAAGAAGAAGAAGAAGAAGAAGAAGAAGAAGAAGAATGATAGAGAAGAAGAAAAAGAAGAAGAAGAAGAAGAAGATAGAGAAGAAGAAAAGAAGAAGAAGAAGAAGAAGAAGAAGAAGAAGAAGAAGAAGAAGAATGATAGAGAAGAAGAAGAAGAAGAAGAAGAAGAAGAAGAAGAAGAAGAAGAAGAAGAAGAAGAAGAATGATAGAGAAGAAGAATTAAGAGATGGAAAGAAAGAGAAAGCTAATGAAACGAGAAAAAGAAAGAGGGAAAAAGAGGTAAAGAGGAAAGCAATAAAATGTAGGAGAGGGAGAGGGGAAGAAGAAGAAGAAGAAGAAGAAGAAGAAGAAGAAGAACAACAACAACAACAACAACAACAAAACAGAACACAAAAAACAAAAAACAAAAACAACAACAACAAAAAAAAAGCGTTTGCACTTTTTTTCTCTCCATTTTGTTTTTCTTT
>CM042150.1:37379719-37382219 GCA_023376005.1 Doryteuthis pealeii | reverse complement strand
TAATAATTGTTTTTTAAATGAATATTTTTTTACATATGTTGAATTGTTCAAATAGTTATTTCTTTAATTGATTACTTATGTTTTATATTCATTTTTAGAATTGAATATTCTATCATTTTCTTCATAATTATTGATATTTTTATAATCATTGATTTTTAAGTAATAATTTTTTCATAGTTATTGATTTTTTAATAATTATTTTCTTTAATTGATAATTTTTTAAACAATTACTTTTTGTAATAATTTATTTTAAATTTTTTTATAGTTATTTATTTTTCATTAAAAATTGATTTTTTAAATTATTGATGCTTTTTATATTTGTTGATTTTTCATAATCACTTTTATGATAATTGATTTTTTTTTATAATTAAAAAAAACTATCAGTGTTTTAAGAATTATTTTTTATGTTAACTGATTTATTTTAAAAATAATTATTGAATTTTTGAAATATTTTTTTTATAGATATTAATTTTTATACTTATTTTTTTTATAATTAACAATCTTTATACTTAATATATTTATTAATTTTTATACTTAATTTTTTTTATAATAACCAAATTTTTAAATAAATGTTTTATAATAATTAGCATTAAAAAAGATAATTTTCTCACCTGTGTGTATGTAGGTGTGTTTTTTCATGTCCGACTTCTGATGGAAGCGCTTGCCACAGTAAGGACAGGGGTAGGGCCGTGTGTCGCTGTGTATCAGTAGATGCGTACTAAGCGTGGAGGATCGCTTGAAGCATTTGCCGCACTGCTGGCACTGAAAGCTCTTCTCCTGGGTATGTACAGCCCGGTGTTGCGATAGCGACACTGAGTGACCGAAAGTCTTGCTGCACACGTCACATGCATACGGACGTTTGCCGCTGTGCGAACGTCGCACGTGCACTTCCAGCCCGTGCGGCGTCGTAAAGTGCTTCAGACATTTCACACATTCGAACGGTCCGTCGTCGCTACTCGCTCCGACCGGCGAACCGCCGACTCTCAGTATCGTACCGCCGGTACCGTCTGCTCCCCGAGCGTCCCCGCTGCGACCAACACCGGTCAGGACGCCGCCATTCAATCCGTTGGTGCCGAGGCCGCCACCGGTGCCGAGGCCGATCGCACGTCCCGAATGGTGACGGTCGGGCTGCGATCCGAGTCCGCGTTCCGCCACCGATGCCCCCAGACTGCCGGTCATCGAACCAAGGGCTCCCAGGCCACCGATAACCCCGAGTCCTTCGCGGAGCAAGCGGTCAGCGTCTCCTAAGAGGGGTTTGTTCATCTTCGACCCAAGGAAGTGGCAAAGCTGTGCCGAGTTCCATAGCTGCTGGCCGTAGGCGAAGTCCATGGTGTGCGGTACCCGACCGGAAGCAGCGGCAGCAGCTGCAGCGGCAGCAGCGGCTGCGGCGGCTGCAGCAGCGGCTGCCGACCCAGCACCAGTGCCACCCGCATTACCACCACCGCCGCCGCCTCCGCCTCCGCCGCCTCCTCCTCCTCCTCCTGACCCGGTTCCTCCTTCGTTGGTCGAGCCACCTCTTATTCCATTTCCGGTGCCCGTGTTTCCGGGACTGGGAATATTCGCTTGCTGGAACAAGTGATAACGATAAACATCCGAATAGTTCAGTTTGTTGTGCATCTTCTGCATTAGAAGTTTGAGGGTGTCACCTAAAATGAAAAGAATGATAAGTTATTTCTTTTTCTGTTGGGATATTCAAAGATATTGGAAAAACTTATATTTAAAGGCCAACAAATTTACATTTAGGGACCAACAAATCTATATTTAGAGACAAACAACTTTATATTTAGAGCCCCAAAATTTATATTTAGGAGCCAACAAATCTATATTTAGAATCCAACAAATTTATATTTAAGGCCAACATATTCATGTTTAGAGACCAATTAAATTATCTTTAGAAGCCAACAAATCTATATTCAGAGGTGACAGAACTTAGATCTAAAGGTCAACAAATTTATATTTAGAGGTCAACAAAAAACAACAAGAGACCATAAAAACCCGGACAGTTGGGTCTAATGGAAAACATACCCCTTCGAAGTATTTTCATTTTTACTTCAATTTACCCCACCTCTTATTGTTATGACCATCCGAAAAGCCCCAGAATGGGGACCCTACATCCCAAGATATATCTAATAACCTACCCAAAACACTCCTATCCATTTTCCCCTCCACCAAAGTCACACCCATCCACAAAAGATTTTTTTTAAACCAAAAAAAAAAAAAAAAAAAAAACCCAAACAAACAAGAAACATGGTTATGTATGTTCAATAATTCGTAAAAATCAGAACTAAACATTTTTTGTTTCTAAAAGGAAATGAAATGATATAAACAAAATGTCAAGCATGCAAACAATAGATCATCTTCAGGACAGAGTGATATTATGAAGTTAGGGTAA
This sequence comes from Doryteuthis pealeii, assembly GCA_023376005.1. Lineage (NCBI taxonomy): Eukaryota > Metazoa > Mollusca > Cephalopoda > Myopsida > Loliginidae > Doryteuthis > Doryteuthis pealeii. The sequence goes on along the minus strand of CM042150.1, from coordinate 37,379,827 downwards.
CGCAGACATAAAGTCAACGACACTTGGTTAATGTCAGTTTCTCACTTATGCGATTTTCAAACTAGGCGAGAAACCGAGAGTTACCAAGTGCCGTTGAATTTATGTCTT